>CANTUQ010000045.1:2463333-3695000 GCA_947683425.1 Excoecaria cochinchinensis
CTCACTTGCTGATACTTCTCTATTCGTCTTCCATATTAATGGTCACACTATTTATCTTATTGTCTATGTGGATGACTTGATAATAACTGGAGATAATGATTCACTGATTGATGATTTTGTGACTGTTCTTGCTACACGATTTTCGCTTAAAGATCTTGGGTTACTAACATATTTTCTGGGTGTAGAAGTGGTTCCAAACAAAGATGGTGTTATCTTATCTCAAAAGCGTTACATTATGGATCTCTTAACTCGCACACATATGAGACAAGCTAAACCGGTACTCACTCCGCTACCCACAAGTCCACCTTTAACTTTGAATTCTGGCACCTCATTATCTGATCCAACTGAATATCGCATGGTAGTTGGCAGCCTTCAATATTTATCAATCACAAGACCTGATATTGCTTATGCTGTTAATAAACTCTCACAGTATATGCATCGTCCAACAACAGAACATTGGTCTTTTGTCAAACGCCTCTTGCGTTACTTATTGGGTACCATTGATGATGGGTTACAACTTTACCGTGATTCTACACTCAGTTTGCATGGCTTCTCTGATGCTGATTGGGCCGGCAACAAAGATGACTTCTCCTCCACTAGTGCCTCTGTTGTTTATCTTGGACGAAATCCTGTATCCTGGAGTTCTAAAAAGCAGAAAACAGTAGCTCGATCATCCACTGAAGCTGAATACCGCTCTGTCGCAAACACTGCTGCCGAATTAAACTGGATTTGCAATCTTTTGTCTGATCTTCACATTCCATTGCCTTGTTGTCCAGTAATTTACTGTGACAATGTTGGAGCCACTCAATTATGTTCAAATCCAGTTTTTCATTCCAGGATGAAACATGTTGCTCTTGATTTCCATTTCATTCGTGATCAAGTACAACAAGGCGCTCTTCGTGTGGCCCATGTCTCATCTGCGGATCAGATTGCAGATGCTCTGACAAAGCCGCTTCCTCGAGCACGCTTCCAACTTCTTAAGATCAAGCTTGGACTTCTCTCCCGAGCTCCAACTTGAGGGGGCATAATAGAGAACTACTTCCCAATATATTCTCCATATACTTAGGTGTAGCAACGAGATTTGACTATCTGTTATAGTCAGTTGGGTATTTGAATTTGTATTTTATATTTTCAAATGTATATATCATAAGTTTAGGAAATAGTTGTAACAGTCCATGTTTTTAGGCTTTCTTATCATTCTATATGTATTTATATACAATTGATTAATGAATGACAGATGTGGGGAAATTGTTCAAAGTTATATCACAAGTTCTACATCTGTCACACACATGGCATAGTTTCTTACACCAAAACTTCCACCCACAATGATTGTTATCTTTGGGACCTGTACAACAAATGATCAGAAATTGTGAAAGTCCACACGATTATCATAAAATGTGAACCACCATTAAATTTACAGTTGATAAAGTATAAATAAACAGAACATTAAGAGGAAGAAACTAACCTTTGCACAGGAAGATGCAATTACAATTTTCGCTCCTGATTTTGCAATACCATTTGCCTCAGACCTTGAACCAACCTGCAGAAGCAAATTGTTTTATTGTTCTTACATCATGCAATAGTTAATATTTTAAAAGTTTTTTAATCAAGGTGAAACAAAAGCAAAATCATGGTCAACCAATAGCAGCTTACGACTATTGCCAAAAAACAACAATGTGAAAGAGCGGATTTGAGAAAAAACCAAGTACGGCCACTGCATCAATTAGTTTATTATTAACAAAATCAGAAAGCTTTACCATTATTGGAAAGCAAGACTGATTTACATACCATGAATCCAGTGATATTTTGAAGGAAAACCAAGAAAATGTTACGCTGAGTACATAGTTCAATGAAATGAGCCCCCTTTAATGCAGATTCATTAAACAATATTCCATTGTTCCCAAGGATGCCAACAGGTTGTCTGAAAATTCTAGCAAACCCTGTTACAAGAGTCTGCAAATGCAGCAGAATAATATTGTTAATAAATCTATATCATAACAAAAATTAAAAAAAAAATTGAAATTCTATGAATTGAAAATGTCCTCACAGTTCCATACAATTTCTTGAATTCATCAAATTCACTACCATCAACAATTCGAGTAATAACTGATCATATATAAAAGCCATGCCTGAGGTCTAATATACATCTGCTATAAGTCTAGTATACGGCTAATATACATTAGTATACGTCTAATATAAGTCTAATATACGTCTAATATATGCATAGTATAAGTCTAGTATATGTCTAGTATATAGCTAGTATACGGCTAATATATATATAGTATACGTCTAGAATACAACTAATATAGATCTAGTATACGTCTAATATACATATAATACACGTCTAATATAAGTCTAGTATACGTCTAATGTACGCATAGTATAAGTCTAATAAACATCTAGTATACATCTAATAAAAGTCTACTATACGTCTAATATACGTCTAGTATACATCGAGTATACATCGAATATACATCTAATATACATTAAGTATATGTCTAATATATGTCTAATATACATCTAGTATACATCTAATATATGTTTAATATATATCTAGTACACATCTAGTATACAACTACTATACATATAGTTTATGTCTAGTATAAGTTGAGTTTACGTCTAATATACATATAATATACGGCTAATATAAATCTAATATATGTCTAATATGGGCATAGTATAAGTCTAGTATACGTCTAGTATATGTCTAGTATACGACTAATATACATATAATATACATCTAGAATACGTCTAATATACGTATAATATACGTCTAATATAGGTCTAATATATGTCTAAAATAGGCATAGTATAAGTCTAGTATACGTCAAATATATATCTAGTAAACGTCTAGTATAGGTCTAATATACGTCAAGTATATGTCTAATAAAAGTCTAGTATATATTTAGTATACATTTAGTATACGTCTAATATACGTCTAGTATACATCTAGTATACATCTAATATATTAGACGTAGTTTTATTGTAGCTATAATAGCTATCGTAAATATGTTATTACAATTTCCCAATTTGTTCTTCTTTCTATTCTTTTAATTTTATTTGATTTTCTTTTGCCCAATCATTATAATATCATCGAGGGTGTTCTTTGCCTCGTCATTTTCTAAAATACCATTTCATTTTTATATTTTTAGGATGTTTTCTTTTTGTTATGCATTGTTTTTAAGGGAAATGTTGAATTCGAGACCAACCCATTACTTGTTCACTTCAATTCATGTTATTACAAATTGGAGACTACTCAGTTCCCACTTTCCTCGGGGTTTAATTATTTTTAATTAATTAAGTAATATATAGTCAATTAAGAAAATGAAGGCGAGAATAATACGCTTAGCTAATCAAGAAAATACACAAAACCTTAGGAGAGAGGCGTGGGTTGTGAGAGTTGCCCTAACAAGATCTACATCCATGTGAACAAATGTAGTCCCATGAAGAGAAACTCAAAGCATGTATTTTTAATTTTCTTGGGTTGCTTAATCTATGCATGAAAACAAGTTTATACTTTTAGAAGACAAACTATGGTTGAAATAAAAAGCCTAATATTAGCACAATTTGCCTTGTTCCATTTGGACATTGATCTAGATTGGGTCAAAAAGAGTTTCAAAATTGATTAGCGGGGCCGGCACATGGACATACCAATAAAAAGCAACAAAGAAGGTTTTGAGGAGATGCATTATACGTTTGCTTCCTTCTAAAAATTTAATTTTTCAAATTCCAAAATTGTATACATAGAATTGGGGAAATCAGCAAAATCTTCCCATCTCTACTTCATACAAAAATTCCCTTTATCAAAAACCTAATGCCTATTTCTCAAAGCCCAAAAACCTAAATTGATGGGATCATACTAATACAAACCACCCCCCCAAACACTCCTTGTAAATTGCCAAAACAAACATGCTCAAATATTTTCTTTGCTCATAAGATTTTATATATATATATATATATATATTATAAACAAATGCAAACCCATTATTGAACATACATTGCATGTATGAAGTTCACCTAATAATCCTCTTTTTTTTTTAAAAAAAAAAAGCTAGGTCTTTTAAGTTTTAACAGTGTATAAATAGACCAAAGGGAGGAATTAGTACAGCAGTACTGGCTTAAAGCTAACTCTAGTTAGGAATTTTTTTGGTGAAAAACTGCTTATCAGACCATGCACTGAAACTGGAAATTCATTTAAGCATTATGTATCTGGAAAGTAGAAGATAGCATGAACATCAACAGAGTATTATCCTCTTTGCAAAAATTCAATTTCATTCTCTGAACTTGTCGTTGCGCTATAATACTGTATTTTCTCAATTAGAAGTAAAAACAAATGCCCAAAACACGAAATTTAACAGGTTCCTTCAAGTGTTTAGATGAGCAATGTATGATAATTTGGAGATTAAGGGCTTTTTACAAAATTTATACAGGATCTGATTAATAACTCAAAAAATAAATGGAAAAAAGGCAGAAAAATGAAACTGACCAAAAGGGAAGGGCAGCGGCGGAAGCGACGTTGGGCGATCGGCGACCTGCGGGAGCAATGTGGGGCAAGCAGTAGGACCGACGGCGGCGGCACTGGGGGAGGGGGGGTGCGACGGCGCCCCAAACCTGCAGATCGAGAGGGAGATAGAGAAGGGGGAGGAAGAGAGTGAGAAAGAGAGAAATGGGTATTTTTGAAAATAAAAATATGAAAGTTGTATATTTGTAAATGAAAAGTAATATAAGTGAAATTAAAAATTTAAAATGTTGTATAATTGAAAAAATGGGGAAAACGGTATCTTTTTTTGTTGATGTCTTTTATTTTATGTATAATTTTGTGAAAAGCCCAAATTTTTAACAATAACGTGAGCAATTTGTGGACAAAACAAAAGAGCGGCCCAAGTCTTTTTTCTGGAAGAAAGAGCGGCCCAAATCTTAGTTCAGTTTTGGTGGCTGAATGTTCAAAGTAGGAGCCGCGTGCGTTAGAAATGCATCGCAGAGGGCCATGGGGTATGTATCCGTCGTTCTAAATGCCTTTTCCTACACGAAATCAAGGGGTTGCTCTCACTTCCAGATGAATTTTCGAATTTATATTATACATTTACCTTAACCATTTTGTAGTATTATAAAATCCCACATTCTAGTGACTTGTTTAAGAATGGGACTGATAATCTTTGAAAAGTCAAAAATGAATAAAGCCGGATGGAAATTCTGTGCGAGTTGATTGGATTTGCTGTATACATATCTGTAAGAAAACTTGTCCGGTTAGATCGAGTGTAAACATTTCAAAACTAAAGTCAATAGTATTTTTAGAGAGAGAGTAGTGAAAAAGTCTCTAGAAATTAATAACTTAATTTACAATGATTGTGGTATTTATAAAGACTTGAAAGAGGTACTCGAGTGGCCTGCCCTAGTATCAAAGTAGATATACGGCGATATGAAGGAAAGCATATAAGAGGTGCAGGTCTATGGTGTGTATCAGTGGACTGATAGGCGATACAACAAGATTTTGGCTCCTTGGGCATCTGCTTGCCACGTGCCTGGGCCTGGACCTCTTTTCTTTACTAGGCTTTGGGCTGAAACTTGATCAAACCCAATGATAATTTGGCAATTATCATCTGTTCCCCCCCCCCCCCAAGAGATCCGATTGGCTTTGGAGGGAGGATAAGGTTAGCATTTTTAATGGCTCAACCGTCTCATTTCAAATTTTGAAAATTGAGCTTACCTATCCATATTATTGACCATTGATGTGAGCACATTGATAGGGAGTCTTGATCAGACACGTCCATATGGCGACGATTCATTTTTAGCTTAAGAGGAACCTCGCTCTGCTGGTCAGCCATTCGCTTCATGACATGTGGCAGTGTCAGTTTGAAATGCTTGACTTGTCGAGGAAGGAGCGTTTTTCCTATAAATAGGTAACCCCTTTTCATTTTTCTATTTTCGCAAAAGTTCTTAGACTTCATTTGAAATTTCTCAACTTTCTTCCAGGTTTTTCAATCTTGGTTTTTTCTTGAGTTTGAAGTTAGCGTGCCCGTTTCTTTAGGCTTTTCATAAATCTCTTATTCGCATGTTTATAGAAAGCTCAGACTCGTCTTCCTCTTTGTCATCTTCATCCTCTGATAGTTTAGAAGTCCCTTTTAGAGATCAGCATTGAAGCAACCTTCACACCACTATACCAATTAAAATGACTTTCGCTAGCTCTTCAAGCAAGGATGACGCGTTCGATTTGAGTTTTCTCGATGAGTATACAAATAAGCCTCCAACAGAGTTAGTTAAAAATATAAAAGCCAAGTACGGTTTACTTGAGGATATAGTTGTTCCGCCCTATCCAGTTTCTATGTCAACATTAGAGGGGCCGTTCAGAAAGGAGAAGGAGTTCTTCATTTGCCACATGCTTAGTCTCGATTTTGGTTTGCATTTTTCGCTTGACCAATTTGATATTAGTATCTTGATGGGTTACGGGTTGGCTCCTAAGCAATTGAACCCGAACGAATGGAGAATGATCGCCTGCTTGAAGATACTATATGGGTAAAAAGACATCGAAGTTGTCCTATGCCTAGAGCTTTTCACCCACTTTTTTTGCCTCTCGGGTAGGGCAGATGGGACTGAATATTACTTCACTAACCGGCCTAAGAGGCGGTTATTTACTCTTCCCTCATCGGATAAGGCTATAAAGATAAATTCTTCTTGCTGGGTAGGAAATGAGAGTTTGGGGTTAGCCTTTATCGATGGGACAAGGCAATAAATTTAGGTGATCATGCAGGAGATCTCCCTATGTATCAGCTAGATATTGAAAAGCTTATGTTTATGTTAAAGGGAGAGATAATGATCTGATCAATTCTGAGAATCTACTAGCTTCTTTAGACAAACTAAAGCCTTTTGATGCACAATATGAGCTCCTTAGGGCTTAATCATGGAAACATAAGCCTCCCTTGAGATTTTTTGGTCTCCTCGTAGGATGGCTTCTCCTTTCTCAGTAGGCACTTTTATGACCATGTACCTGACACCGATCACAGTTCCAATCTGAAAGAGTAGCGGTCTGCCAAAAATTACATTATATGCAAAATCCAGGTCTATGACCATAAATGTGATTTTGCATGTATGGTTGACCGCCCCATCTCCAAGTTTCATGAAAGGCTCTACCAATCCAACCACTAGCACGGTGGTATTGCCAAGCTCGATCAGCAGGGTGGTATTTAGCTTTAACTCTTCGATCGAAAGCCTCATCTGCTTATACGCTTATAAACTCAGGACGTTCACATCATTGCCGTTATCAATCAAGATTATTTTCATGAAGAAATTATTGATGGCCATAGAGACAACCAAGGCGTCTTGATGGGGAAATTTCAGATCGTCTGCATCTTCGGGAGATATGGTTACAAGTTATATTTTCTCGAATTTTGCTGAAAAGTACACACCTTTTCCCTTTTTCTCTTAGAGAAATCTTCTCCATATGACAATCCTCCGGAAATCATGTTGATCACCCCAGCCCTTTGTCTTCTCGAGATTTCTCGGCTTCCTGCATTATTCTTCATCTTTGAAATCCGATCGGTCTCTCTTTTCTATTTGAGGCTTACGGGGACTTCTTTACCTTAACCCTACGAATATTTTCAGGGACCTTTTTGTATAAAAGTCTTTCGACTTGTTATTTCAGCAAGTTATATTCGTCAGTTGTATGACCAATATCTCTATAAAACTCGCAGTGTTTACTCTTATCTCTTCTTAAGCATGTCCGATCGAACATTTTCTTTAGCCAATTGACCTTATGATGTTTGTACTTTATCCACATCAAAACGTTGGTAGGATTAGTATTAAGTGGGGTATAAGTTCTGGCTGAATTGTTGGCATGGCATTCGAACCTTCTTTGCTCAGACTTTTTCCTATTGCCGGAGCTTCTCGATTTGGATGCCCTTTTCGGGCTCTTTACTTCTCTATTTGACCATCCAACCGGATACTGCGCTATGCCTGCTAACCGTCCATATATTCTTTCATCCTACAATCAACATCATCCAATTGGATGTATTGGCTGACCCTATCCATTAAGTCGATGAAGTCCATCAGTGGTCGAGTCAAGATGTTCTCGAATCTCAAATGACTATTTACGCCTTTGGCTAGGGCATGAGCTGCTACATCAGGATTCAAGTTCCTGATCTCTAATGCTAACGGTTATAACCTATCAATGTAATCTCGAATACTTTTATTGGGCTCATGTCTCACGTTGCACAGGACATTGACCGTTTAGGTGTTCTTATTTGTATAATAAACCTCGTCTTGAAGGGATCACGAATTTGTCTGAAGGAAGTGATTGATTCCAGTTGAAGATTATGGAACCAATCCAAAGCATCACTTGCTAGGGTTGCAAGAAAAACTCTACAAAAGATTCGATCATCATAGGAGTAAATTTATATATGCTTCAGGTACTCAGAGATGTGGCTTTTGGGGTCGAATTTATCCGTGTATCTGGGCATTATTATTTCTTTAAACCTACTTGGCAACTCAGCTTCCTTAATTTATTGGCAAAAAAGAGATATAGTATTTCCATCGAAAATGGGCTTCTTGGGGTGCCCAAGCCTAAATTCCTTTACTTTCTACAAGAACCAAGTATCCTCATTTTCTATCCTTAGACTTTTTTCTTCTTTGGCTTTCCATGAAAATCTCATTTTAGGGGTGCACATGTGGGATAGGTCATCTCCTATTGAAGCTGTGGGCGACTTAGATTTCGATGGAGCATAGGTGGGGTCATATGTGTCGAAGGCATTGTCTTCGTCTTCAGGACACAATTTCCCTTTGCCTTTGCTTTTTCTGCTCGTCTCACGAGCATCAGAGTGAGTGCCGGATCTTCCCTAGCCTTTGCTCGTCGAGTCCAATATCACGATATTTTTAGTTCTCTGTCTCTTTTTCTTTTTTTTTTCACCGTCAACCCCTAAGTTTCTCGCTGAGGCCTAGGGTTGCTTGCCCTTGCGGACGAATTGGATGAAGCTTATGGTGAAATCTCCAATGATTGCTTTTAGTCTTTCACGGTTATGGGAGCGTTATCTGGCCATTTTAGGCACTACTGGTGAAACACAAGAAGCAAATTAGTACGAGTAGGAGACGCATGATGTGTTTCCCTTGTATTGGTAGACTTTGCTCTATCTTGATCTTTATCATGTTGATTATCTCCCTCATTTCTGGGATCGTTGTCGTGCTCTGAACCTGCCATGCACTCTCAATGAAAGCACTAAACGATAAACTCTGAGAAGTTAGAAATAAATGAGGTCGAATGGAGGTTCTGTGCGATCTGATCGGATCTGTTGTATCTATATCTGCAAGAAAACTTGTCCGGTCGGACCAAGCATAGACACTCCGAAACTTAAGTAAGTAGTGTTTTTAGAGAAAGAGTATTCAGAAATTGATACCTGAATCTACAATGATTGTGATATTTATAGAGACTTGAGAGAGGTATTCAAGTGGCTTGTCCTAGTGTCAAAATAGGTAGACGGTGATGTGGCGGGGAATAGATAGGAGGAATGGGTCTATAACGTGTGTCAGTGGACAGACAAAGAGCATACCTTGTCAATCCGATTGGACAAGCAATAACGCTAGATTTTAGCTACTTGGGCACCAACTTGCCATGTGTTTGGACCTGGACCTTTTCTCTTTACTAGGCTTTGGACTAAAATTTGATCAAGCCCAATGATAATTTGATCAAGACCAACAATGAAAATTATATTTCATGTAGCCAATTTGCAAATTAGATGGAAAATCACAATTATATAAACTATAACACAATGAGAGAAAAAAAAAGTATTTAATCATAATTACTGCACTAATTTTCTCAGCTGCAGCATGTGATTATATCAAACTGACTTTTGACAATTCTAAAAAAAAAAAGACTTTTGACCAATTGTTTGCTTGATGTTCAAGGCAATAATCTTATTAGTAGTCAGTAATGGCAACGTGCACTTAATAGGTCTCTCTACTTTCTTCATACATTCAATATGTCACGTATTAATCCGACGGGTCAAATATCAACTCGACTTATCAACTGAATCATAAGTTAACTGGTTGTATCAGATTGATTTAAAGTTTTATTATTTTTTTAAAATAATTATTTATAAAAAATTAAAAATATAATATATACAAAATTCATTCAAATAACCTATTAATCATCAATTATAAATATATTAATCATTTTTCATTTATTTTATTACTTTTTTAGCAATAATAGTAAAAGATTAAACACTATACCTGTATTTTTCTGTTAAATATTTAGATTTATAAAGAAAATGCATTTTTGAATTTATAAATTTTTTAATTTTAATTTTAATTATAAAATTTATTTTTATGACGTTATCTAAAGATAATATCTTTACAATTATCATGTTCATGTTCATTTCCTTATTAATATTTCATTACATTTAAATTATGTAGTTATTCAATATCTAAAAATATAAAATAAAAATATAATAAAAATAATTTCACATAATTTTCAATTTTATCGTCTAATATTAATATGAATTGATTTTATTATCAAATATAAATTTTTGATTGAATAATACTCAACAACTATTAATCTGGATCATAAAAATATATTTTAGGATTTTTTGGTTCATTTCGATTTTTTCGGTCCAATCCAATTTTTTTTATTCAATTCGATTTTTTCTCTCCAAGCCAAATTTTTACATATTTCGATTTTCATGTTGGATTAAACCGATTTTTTTACTAGTTCGCCATTGAACCGGTTCAACCGACTAAGTTAACCCAATTTTTAAAACATTGATATTAATAACCACCAACTCTAATACCCACACAAGTTTGTATGGTGGCCAACATTCAATAAAATATGGGACAAATTTCGAATTAAATCATTTTAATTAAGGGTGAGCATGGACAGATTAACCGGTTCATGAGGCCTAAAAAAAATCAGTCCATTAACTATCGATTTTTAAAAATCACTAACCATTAACCAGTCCGTTACTATCGGTTAACCAGTCCATCGGTTTCGGATTTTTGGATTGGTTAACCAATATTATTTTGGTTAACCACTATAATTATAAGATGTATTCATAAAAAAATTAAAATGTCCAAAATACTAAAAAATAAAAATTAGAAACCAAATATAATTCAATATAATATTCAAATTATAAATATAAACTAAAAATATTGTGTCAATATGCATGCATGCATAGGATAAAAAAAATGTAATAAATGGAAAAATTGTAATTTATTAATTTTATTAAATATTAATATTACTTACAATGAAATTTTTTATTTTTAAAGCAAAATATATTTAATTCGAATTGCAAGTATTAAATGCTACCTATAAAAATATTAAAACTAACATTCCACATTTTAATTGAATATTATTTATCATATTAAATTTTAATAATTTAAATAAAAAATATTTTAATTAAAGATTTAAAATCATTAAATTAATTACAATTAGGAATTAATTATATATATTAAAAAGTTTGAAAGATAAATAATTGTGTGTGTGGAAATAAAATTTCATTACAGATATAACTTTTCGTTAATATATTAATGTTATATAACTTTCTGAATATATTATGATTTTCATTATTGAAAAATTGATAAATCAAGAAATAATAATAAATACTAAATATGGACATATTGATTAATTAATAAATTAATTAAAAATTCGGTTATCGGTTCGATTAACCGGTTACATGAGTCAAAATTATTAACCGGTCCATTAATATCGATTTTTTCAAAACACGAACCATTAACCGGTCCATTGCAATCGGTTAATCAGTTTATCAGTTCGGTTTAGGACCGATTTATCGGTTAACCGCATCAACCGGTTTTCTTTACTCACCCCTAATTTTAATAATATCTTTATAATTAGTTATTATTACTACAAGACATTTTACTTTTTGTGACAAATTTTTTAATAACGCATAAAATTTCGTCATTAATTATAATTTACAACGACGAATTTTTTAATGATGATATGAAATATTTTATGACGAAAATTACAATTATTTGTGACGACAATTACGTAATTAATACTTAATGATTTTAATTAGAAGCAGAGTTTCGTCATTAAAAATGTTTAATTTCGTGATGAATTTTAAATTTGTCATAAAAAATGTCAATCTTTTGTGACGATAAATAATATAATGTGACGAAATATAATTTTATTTATGACATAATTTTTGTCATGAAAAGTAAGAAATAAAGATGATGATAATTATTTTCGTCACAAAAAATGATACTTACGGTGACAAATAACTAAATTGTCATGTAAACTTTTATATTACGCGCCTATCGTTACGTTTTCTGTGACGATAAAAATTCGTCACCTTATTTTTTCAGAGACGAAAATTGAATTTTTCATGACATTTTTTTGCGTCATAAAAAGTGTAATTTCTTATAGTATTATTCTTCTTTTATAACCAAAAATTTATATTATTCACCTTATATAAAAAACATATATCAATTAGTAACAGATGATGGGGATTCAAACGGTTAACATTTGTTAACTATTACTCAACCGATACAAATTATTAATATTAATGCAATAATTAATTTTGCTATTGTTTTAAAAAAATAAAAAAATATATTAAATAGACTAAAGTACTCCATTTTAATTTAAGTTATTATAGCAAAATATATTAAAAAAGAGAAATATTAATTAAATTATTAAATATTTTATTGATATTGTATGAAGGGTAAAGTTAAAACATATGCATTAAATGTTATCTTAAATTAGACAAAGTAACAATTTAGTGATATAATTTTTTTCTAAAGAGTGATAATTTCATGGTACGGAAGAGTGTTAAAAAGGTTAATTTTATAAATAAGTACGGAATAGTATTAAAAATGTTTGTTTTACAAATAAGTAAAGCTGTTCATGGGTTAAACTAGATAAAAATGAAATAAATCTAACTCAATATATATGAAGATGTATGGCTTATTTGTTAAAAACCAACTCAATTCATTATAATTTATAAGGGTTTGGGATAATTTTAAAGCAATTTACACATGATTTGAAGCAGATTAAATACTATATTATTTTTTTTTCGATGCTCTAACTTTTAAAATTTGTTATAAAATAAAATAATAAGTAAGACAATAATTATATTAAATTCTAACTTGCATTTTATTTTTAAAAAAAAGGGCAATTTTTTTTCAATATGTTTAAAAATTAAATAAAAATTGCAAACTATATTAAAGAAATTGTATACCATAAAAAAAAAAAAAAAACATAAATTCTAAGATTGAGCAAAAGTGCCATCCTTATGTAATTCGATGCTTATGTAATTCGAGCTGAACATCACATGCATAAAGCTACAAGATCCCCACTACTAAAATCATTGTCTAGTTCAAAAATATTAGTCAATTGATCAAAACAAAGAACAGTAATCTTTAGTATCATAACAAGCATTCAAGGGTTTTAGGATCCCATGCCAGCTCTTGAATACTGGACCATGCTTTTACAAGCACAAACTCCTGTAACGAAAACAACAATCTTCCTCTCATACTAGAGCTCCTCCTAATCCCCAAAGAAGATTATAAAAAAAACAAAAATAAAAATAAAAAAATAAAGAAAAACAAAGTAGATACATAATAGAAAAGAATAAGCAGGAACAATTCTTAACATGCTTTATTTCCAATAACAAGAAATGCGATGTTAGATCAATGCACATAATTTTGGTAAATAAAAGCAAAAAAAAAAAAAAAAAAGATGACACAAAAATTTGAAATATCAACAAGAAAGTAGCTCATGAATTTGAACTTTTGTGTCCTGAAACAAGCCCAAACTCTCACGTCCAAATTCTCCATATTCATAACTGATTATATGCAGAAAGCTGGTGAACCATTACCAAGCTAGCTGGCAACTTCCCAGGGAAGCACATAAATCATATGTGTAAGGCTAATTATCATGTTACAAATCAATAAGTATATAGGTTTTTACATCCTACAAGTCAAAATAGGTTGGGACATAAAAGTTACAGATTCTTGCAATCATACAGTCCAAATGGGAGACTGGATTTCTTATTTGGAAGCACACAGTGAGAAATAATATGAAATCTCCATAAAAAAGGGTAAAGGATTCAACCAAAATCAGTTGAAAATGGCAAAAAACAACAAAATGAAAGAATCAGTGGTTGAGAAAATTAAGAACACACAAATCTGAAATTAAGTATATCATGTAGAATAAGTAGAAAAGTAAAAGATAAAATAAAAAAGCAAAATATCATACATTCTCAAACACATACCTGGTTAATAACACAAAACCGAGTGAGGGAGAGTGAGATCGAGATAGAGAGAGAGAGCGACATTGGGATAGAGAGAGAGAGTGTGAGATCGAGTAAGGGATAGCGAGAAACGAAAAGAGAGATCGAGTAAGGTTTCTGCTTCCTCTTCCATCAATGGCACAGGTCGATTGAGAGAGGAAGAAAAAAAATAATCGGTTTAGCAAATAATCGACTAATTATCCCATAATCCGATTTAAATATAACTTAATCCAATTGAAAAATCACCAAAATCATATTTTCTGATTTGATTGATTTGACTCGGTCGAATTGATCCGTTCAATCCAAAAACTGAACAGTTATATAAATAATCAATGATAATTCAAACCAACATATACTTGTCATCTTTTCTTATTTTTCTAAGATACTTATTTGCAATGTTTTGAAAATCGGACCGGTCGAAGCGATTTAACTGAGAACCGACAGATGGTCCGGTCCTAAAAATATATAAAAACAGAAATAGATAAAAATCGAATTGAGCCAGAAAAAAACCGGTCAACTATTGAACTGGGAAAAACCCGATTTTTTCCAAAACACCAAAACGACACCGTTTTGGTGAAAAAAAAAAAGAAAAGAAAAAATCAATTAAAAATTAATCTAACCGATTTTTCGATTAACCTAATCAATATTTTTAGTTCATAGTTAGTAATTTAAAAAAATTTCTATTTCGGTTTTTAATTACAAAAAAAACCTTATACATATATATATATATACATATATTAAAATTAAAAAACCCACTCAATCTCCTCTTTTTATTTATAGACAATTGATTTGTCTTTTGTTTCTTTTTTTTTTTTAATGTGAGATTCACATCCTTTTATTATTATTTTTTTATTTATAAATAATTATTTTGCCTTTCTTTTTTCTTTTTTTTTTTAATGTGGAATTCATATCCTTTTATTACTTCTTCTTCTTATTTATAGATAATTGCTTTGTCTCCTTAATTTCTTTCTTTCTACGTGGAATTTATCTCCCTTAAAAATTTATTTTTTTATTTGAATTTATATGAGTAGTAGATTTTTTATATTTGAACAATTTATTTGATTTTTATATTTGCAAACTTTGTTGGATTTAAAATTACTATATTTATATTAATTTTTCATAATCAATAGGTTGTTTGAATGCGTTTTTCATATACTATATTTTTAATTTTTTATAAATAATTATATTTAAAAAAAAAGATAAAAACTCCGAGTCAATTCGATCCAATCAGTTGACTCATGATACAGTTGACAGGTCGAGTTAATATTCGGTCCGATTTTAAAAACATTGCTTATTTAATATATGACATTATGTGTGATTTATTAAAATAAAGGTAATTAAAAGGCTATAAAATCATAATTTCTCAATATTTATTTTCTATTGTACCCTGAGGATGAAGAATGGTACGTAAGGGAGATGGGGAGATGTTGGATAAGTTTGATTTTCGTGGTTAGGTGGATTGTCAATGTCAATGAAGTGGGGAGTTTTGAAACATGAAATATCATTATCTTTTACGCATCAATTGTATCCACTAATTTTGCTATTTAAACTTAAAATAACTTTTAATGATAGAAGTTCACCATCAAAGAGTTCTATTTTCTACAAAATAACTTTTGAAGTTCAACTAAAAAAACAAATCACGATCTTCTATTTTTTTTATAACACAGCACAATTTTCTTTTACATTTAACATATTTGACGTCACTTTTTTACGGCAATATACTATTAATTTGATTAATATAAGTTATCTAAATTAAATTTAGATAAAAGAAAATTTCAAATAGAAATTAAATTGTTTCTTTGCTGTGTGGTCTTGATGATGAGGACCAAAACTACGTCTTTGTCCCCCATTTGTATAATTAATTTAAGAGTACCGTACTCAGTTAAAGTTTCAATTGAAAGTTGAAACCCCTAATAAAGAATGTAAAATATGCTAAAATTCCACCATTTATTAGGTCAAAAGCTGGTCACCAACTTTTGAAAACTAAACACAAACTACTGAAAAAAAAAAATAATCAAACGCTACAAGACATTATTACGTACATACAACATAATATATATATATATATATGTGTGTGTGTGTCTGTGTGACCTTCTTCCTGAGTATCTATTAGTTTAAACCGGCAACAATTTCACTTAATCCGTGCCTCAATTCTCACCAGAAAACCACCCTTCATCTTTGCAGTCAAATAAGAAATATACACCGGTTCAAAATCATCCTCCGCCACCGGCACCACCTTAAATCTACTTAAAACTCCGGCGACCACCCTCTTCATTTGCAAGAATGCCATTTCTTTCCCCAAACAAATCCTTGGCCCAGCCTGAAACACTGGATAACTATAAGCGTCTCTCCCTACAAAATTCCATTTCTCATGAACCATATCTCTCTCCAGCCACCGTTCCGGCTTGTACTCCGCCCAGTCTGGCCCCCACAGAGTTTCTAGCCTCCCCATTGAATACGGATGATAAGTAACTCTATACCCTTTCTTCACCTGAGTTCCATCTGGCAAAACGTCGTCCTCTCCGGCTAATTTGGTGTCCGCTGGAACCGGAGGATATAGCCTCATGCTTTCGCATAAAGAAGCATGTGTGTAAACCATGTCCTTTACTTCTTCAAAAATTGGCATTTCTGATTTCTCTTGGATTTCTTCAAGAACTTTAGTTTCAACCTCTGGGTGTTTTGATAATAACCAGAAAAACCATGTTAAGGCCGCCGAAGTGGTGTCGCGGCCGGCTAAAATAAAGCTGATCACTATGTCCGTTACAAGGGTCTCATCGGAATGGCCGGAGCTCAAGAATCTTGATAGAAGATCAACGGATTCTATTGATGATTTTTCTTTTAATTCTTGCTTCTTTTCTTTAACTAATTTTAACGCAAAATCGCGTACTAAAGATCTGGCTTCAAGGAGTTTCTTTTCGGAGCCAATTTTAAAAGCTCTTTTGACTTTCCAGATCATGGACGACTTGAACCTGTCGCTGGCTATTCTAACACCATCTTCAAAAGCTTGAGCAAATTCTGCTTGAGGGAGAGAGGGCAGAAGATAAGCAGGATCATACCCAAAAGCAATTTTACAAATGTTATCAAAAGCAAATCGCTGGAGAATATCCTGAAAATCAAGAACTGTTCCGTTTTGGGCGGCGGAGGAGAGAAACGGGATCAAGCGTTCTGATAATTCAGTATCAACAACAGTTTCAATAAATTTGCGCAGAGATTTGGTGTTGAATTCATGGCTAGCAACTTGCCTCTGGAATTTCCAAGAATCACCATCAGCATTGAAAATCCCATGTCCAAGAAAATCAAAGAGAGTGCTTCGAAAAACTTCGCCTTTTTGATAGACATTGAAACGGGATTTGAGAATGTGATGGACGTTGGCCGGATTCCCGGTGACGATAGCGCGGACGCCAAGCGGTCGATGGAGGACAAATGTTGCAGAAGGTGAGTTCTGGAGAAGTTCAGAAAACCACTGAGCACGCCGATGCCAGTTGGATCTTATATCAAGATAGTGGCCAATTAAAGGGTATGATTTAGGGAGACGGGGTGAGTTTGGGGATGACATTTTAGGTTTGGAGAAGGAGAATATGAAGATTAGAGAAACAAGTAGAAGGAGAGAAGAAAGTAGAAGTTCAACTAATATGGACATGACGCAAGTTTTGTGCTTTGACAAGTAGACTAATGATAAAGGATATCTATGAATATGATGATTTTTTTTTTTCCGGCTGAATATATGTAGAAAACCAGTACGATGAAACTGAGAAGCTGGGGAAGGGTATTTATAGATAAGTTGAGCTTAGGTTGATGTTTGAGGGGGCAGCATAACATGTTCTGTGTTTCCGTCTTCTTCTGTAAGCTTTCTAGCAAAGGACAAAAAATAAAAAAGAATAAATGTAAGCTTCATACGTTTCTTCCTTTTTGGATCTTTTTATTACAAAAAAAAAAAAGAAAAAAAGACAGGAGAGAGAGAGAGAGAGAGAGAGAGAGTGAGTGAGTGAGAGTGTAATTTGTGGATGTACTGAATCGTTCGAGACCCACAAGAGGGTGGGTAATTTGTGGACAAAACAAAAGAGAGGCCTAAGTCTTACTTGGGTTTTGGTGGCTTAACGTTCCAGTGCGTTGAATTTGGTCACCACTCCTTTCAGAAAAATATTATTGTAGTCTTCTAGACGCCTTTTCCTCATTTTTTATTTATACAATTCATATGATACTATAAATGTTTTTAAAACAGATTCGACCTGCCGATTGAATGAGCAATTAAGTGATTCGGTCGGTTTGACTCAAAATTTTTATTTTTTTATTTTTAAATATAATTATTAATAAAAAATTAAAAATATAGTATATTTAAATAACATATTAATTATTAAATATCAATATATTAATTATTTTTTATTTATTTTACTATTTTTTTTAGTAATAATAGTAAAAAATTAACATTAATTGAATTTTTTTGGTTAAATATTTAAATTTATAAGTAAAATATAATTTTGAATTTATAAATTTATAAATTTTAATTTCAATTGTAAGATTTATTTTTATGCATGTTTATATTTATTTTTTTTTTCAATATTCTATTATATTTAAATTATTTAGTTATTAAATATCTAAAAAAATATAGTGAAAATAATTTCACATAATGTTTAATTTTATCATGTTTAATATTAATATAAATTAATTTTATCATCAAATATAAATTTTTTATAGGACAATATTTAACAACTATTAAACCGGATTATAAAAATATATTTTATAAAAATATAAAAATATAATTTAGAATATATTTGGTTTTTTCCGGTTCAATCCGGTTTTTTCACTTTGCATTCCGATTTTTTACATGTTCAGTTTTTACATTGGATCGAACCGTTTTTCTGTCCGATTCACGGTTTGACTGGTTCAACCGGCCGGCTTGGTCCAGTTTTCAAAACAATGGATACTATAACATTCTAATTTGCCATTAAGGTTTTTTTAGGAACTATAATATTTATTTTGAAACTAATTTGTTTATGATATTTTAATATTGGATACTAATTTTTTAATTTTATTTTTCTATTTTTACCTCAATTAAAATTCTTTTTTGAAATTTATTTTTTCTTTTAAATTAAGTCTAAAATTTATAAAATTATTTTAAAATGCTTTTATCTACAATCGGATACAAATTCAAGCCACCATACTTTATACTAAAGATTTTCTAACTATCCTAAGCAGAATTACAGAGTTATTCAGGATAGTTGAAAATAATTTTAAAATTTTTGAGTAGCTTTATAATTTCATTTATGATACTTAAAAAATTCCTAATATATAGCAGATTTACTTTACTTCGTATAAAATATTTGACATAAGTATCCTTGGAGTAGTTTCATAAGTTTTACACGTAATTTAAAAAGAAAAATGTTTAGAAAAAAATAAAGAAATTGAATTGGAATAAGAATGTAGAATTAAAAAATTAAAGGACCATGAAGAAGCATTTTATTCCCAAAATCAAAATTTTAAACGCAAATCAATTTCAAAATAAATATTAAGATTAACAAAACATTGGAGGAAAATTATATTTTACATTTTACATACAGTTTTCCTACACCAAATCAGGGAATTACTCTCACTTTCCTATGAATTTGCTAATTTATATTTTACTTTTTCCCTTAATCATTGTAATATTATAAAATCCCACATTCTGATGATTCAATTAAAAATGGAACCAACAATGATAAATAACAAATATATTTCATGTACGTTAGCCAATATGGAAGATCAAAGCTATTAACTTATTTAATTTATATTGAATATGCACATTAATTATTTAATTAGATGGAAAGTCACAATTGTATAAACCATATAATAGGAAGCAAATGAATTTTCACCTAACTTAACTCTAAAAACTAACTAATGAAATGCCAATTGTTAAAATGAATTGTTCAAATCATTTTAAAGAGTATTATATTGTTTTAATAATTAGTGGATATAAAATATTAGCCTATACTCTTTACATTTAAATCCGAACACACATAAAAAAATCTAAAATATAAGATTTGCAGGATTTGATATTTACGTACAGTTAACATTGTAAAATTAGTGGTTTTGATATTATACAAATAAAATGGACATAAATTTGACTTTAACTCCCAAAGTTAAATTATAAAAGAAGGATTGTTGAAGTGATTTTGACTAATATTAATTTTTTTTTATAACTAGCCTATTAAATACTTAACGTAAAATACAGTGGCAGAAGGAAGAAAAAAAAAAAGATTAAATCATAATAACAGTGCACTAATTTTCCCAGCTGCAGCATATAATATCAGGTTGACTTTTGAGTATTTGACAAATAGTTTGCTTGCATTCAAGGCAATAATCTCGTTGGCCTTTACCGCTGTGCTTTGTTCACACGGTAAAGATGTCAAAGAAAAAGGTGTTAAACCTCAAATTTATAGACACATAATTACAATTATTAAAGTCCTTTTTAGTCAGTTTGAATTTTGGTTAGTGATGTAATTGCTTTCGTAAAGGATGGCCGCCGAAGAATATTTTTCGAATAAATGAATTTATCTGTGTTTTAAATTTATTAGAATAATTAATACACGAATTTAAAATGAATTTAAATAATTTTTAATATACATGATGGATACGGGTAGGGTTCATCATTCGGATATCTATTATTTGAATTCAAATATAAAATATGTAATTTTTTAATAGATATTGATTTTTATCATTATTATATTTAATTTTATTTATCTTTATATTTGAATTTAATTTAATTCATCTCGATATTTTTATATGAGTGTGATTTGATAATAAATTTATTATCTCGATATTTATTGTGATTTTGATAATAAATTATGTATTATTTTTAAAAGAATATTGATAAACGAGTATCGGCTAGTATATATGTATCAATGATCGGACTTAGGACAGTTACGAATAGTGTAATTTTAATTTTAAATATGTACGAATAGGAATCAAATATTTTACGTAATAACGGATTCAAGTATATATATGGTAATTTTTCGAGTGTTTTAGCGTTGTGAACCCTAATATTTTCTCACTTTTCTAACAATTTCTTTTGGTCAAGTGCTTTTCTAAGATATTTGATATATCGTTTGAATATACTGTGGGTTTGTAGATTTCTCAATTTTAGTCAATCTACTAAAATTAAATAGCTATAACCTACTAAAATAAAGGTAATTAAAAGGCTATAAAAGTACCATTTTTTTTTTTCTAATGTCATCAGAACATGAATTTAATTTTTCTTCTAGAATGATAATTTTCTTTTAACCAGCCAGGCTAGCGGAAAACCGACAGAATAATACATGCAGTGACGTAGCTAGAAATTCAATTTAGTGGAACTAAAAATTATAACAACTTATAAGAAATTTATTTACATAAAAATATGAATAAGGGCAATTTTTTTTCAAAATATTAAATCGGTACAAATTTGTTATTCAAATTTATTTTTTTAAAATGTGTTAAAATATTGAAAATTGTACATATTTGTTTTTACGAACACTACAAGAAAAATGGAGATTTGCGACGGAATATTAGCTATGGAATTTTTTCCGTCTCTATCTAGTAATGAAAACTAGTTTCCATCTCTAATTAGCAATGGAAATTAGTTTCCGTTGCTAAATAGCGACAGAAATTTATTTCGGTTGCTAAATAGTGACGGAATTGCATTTCCGTTGCTAAAAAAGGGCGCGCTTAAATTCTCACCATTTTTTGCGATGGAAAATTGCGACGGAAAAATATTCCGTTGCTAAAAGAAGTGCAAAAAAATTGAGGCAAACAATAGCGACGGGAAAACATTACCGTCGCTAATTTTAGCGACGGTATCGGCTGTCCGTCGCTAAAATAGAGACGGAATATGGTTTGCTAATGTCCGTCTCTATTGTTAGCAATGGATATTAATGTACCGTCGCTAAATAGTGACGGTATTCTTATGCTGTCGCTAATTAGCGACGGTAAAATGAACCGTCGCTATTTAGAGACGAGACACTTATACCGTTGCTATTTAACGACGAAAAAATTGTCTCGTCGCTAAAAGTCGGGGGTATAAATATCCCTTTTCCCTCTTTCCTCTCTCTTCTTTTCCCTCTCTCCGCCCTCTTTTTCCCTTTTTCCCTTCCTCCCTCACACTCTCTGTTCCCCCTCCCCCAGCGTCTGCCCACGGTGGGACCTGGCCAGTTGCCGCCGTCGGAAGCCACCACCGACCGATCCGCGTCCGCCTGAGCCGGCCGTTTCCTCCTCCACGCCGTCTGCTCCTCCTTCCACACGTGCTCCTGGTTCTGCCGCACCTTAGGTCAATTTTTCTTTATTTTTATTTTATTTTATTTTATTAATAATATGTATACATTTTTATTATTGTTTGAATTTATTGTATAATTTGTTAATATATATGATTTTATTTAAGTTTTAATTTTTTTAAATTTTATTATTGTACATTAAATTTATTTTATTATAGTTATAATTTTGAGTTATATTTGTGTGTATATTTATTATTTTGTGTGTATATTTATTATTGTGTGTATATTTATTAAATTTGTGTATATATTTTATTTAAGTATTATTTTGTGTGTATATTTTTTATTTAATTTGTGTGTATGTTTTTATTTAATTTTCTGTGTTTATATTTTGTATTACAATTGTTATTGTGTGAAAAAAATTTGTATTTTATTATGTGGCATATTTGTTATTATATGTATTAGTGTTTTAGTTTGTGTATGTATTTATTTTTTGATGTGTATATTTTGTATTTTAATTATTATTATATTTATAATTATTTTAAACGTGTAACAAATTTGTCATTATATGTATTAGAGTTTTAATTTTGTATTATAATTTGTGTATATTTATTTTTTGATGTGTATATTTTGTATTCTAATTGTTATTATATTTATTATTGTATTGTAATGTGTGTGTATTTATTTTTTTTGTAAGTGTGTGTTATATCTGTTATTAGAATTATTTTATAAAAAACATTGTATTTTATTTGTTGTTATATGTATTATATTTTTGATGAATATGTATTATTTTGGTGTATATATTTATCATTTTTGGTAAGTGTGTATTATATTTGCGTATTCATTGTTAAGCGACAAAATACGTTGAAATAATTAGAAATTTGATGAAATGTGCCACATAATTGATTTTAAATTAAATTTGAAATTTCTTTAACATTTACAAAATAGTTCCCTACAAAACAGTAGTGTATTAGACAATGTAGATATATGACGGACCTCATAGGAATTCCACAGTGATAAGTCAATCAGTATGTCATAATGATTTTAACACATCAATTCAACTAGAGGTTCTGTCTAACTGTGTTATCTTTATTTTGACATTACAATTTAGTAATAATGAGTAATTTAGACAGAATTTGAACGTATAGAAGGGTAACACATGATGGTTACCTTAACCTTGAGTTTGTTGAAAGAGTTCAAGGTTTTATTGAATATGCAAGCTCTCAACCTGCATACATGGACGGTCCGAAAATCAGGTGTCCATCCAAAAAGTGCAAACATAGGTATTATCTTTCTACTGATAGAGTGCATCTCCATTTGCTTAAAAAGGGGTTCGCACCCAATTATTTTGAGTGGACCCGACATGGAGAACCAATAATTTGTACCACATCTGGTGGAATTGAACTTGGATCATCCGTAAATGTAGCTGAATTTAGAGGGGGGAATGAATTCATGACAGAGAATGTGACTGTAACTAAAAATTCGTATGCCCAAATGGTTTATGATGCCGGCGGTGTTTCATTTCAGCCAAATTTACCCAATGTCGATGAAGAACCAAACCTAAACACCTCAAAATTTTTTGACTTACTGAATGCAGCTGACCAAGAATTATGGCTAGGTTGTGATAATATGACCCAATTAGCTTCCGTTGCTCAAATATTGAATATAAAATCTGAAGGTCATATTTCTGAACGTAGTTTAGATAAATTTCTTGCTTGGTACAATGATTTATTGCCATCGAATCATAAAATGGTTGACAAGTTTTACAGTATGAAGAAGCTTCTTAGGGGTCTTGGTCTGCTAGTTGAGAAAATTGATTGTTGCAGGCTGGGATGTATGTTGTTCTGGAGAGATGATGTAGAGTTACTAGATTGCAAATTCTGTTATCAACCAAGGTTCAAACTAAGAAATGCTAATAGAAAACATAAATTAGTACCTTGGAAGCGGATGTATTATTTTCCGCTAACTCCTAGACTTCAAAGACTCTATGCCTCTGAGGTTACTGCATGTCACATGAAATAGCATAATGAACATGAACAATCTGATCCATCTGATGCATTTGTATGGAAACATTTCAACAACATCCATCCTGATTTTGCTGTCGATAACCAAAATGTTAGTTTGGGTTTAAGCACTGACGGGTTTCAACCTTTTGGTCAATCGGGCCAACAATATTTATCATGGCCAATCATAGTCATTCTTATAATTTGCCTCCATGGATGTGTATGAATGAGGCTTACATGTTCTTGACGGTGATTGTGCCTGGGTCTAGGAATTCAAAGCATAAAATTGATGTATTCCTATAACCACTGATATCTGAATTGCAAAATCTTTGGGAATACGGTGTGCTAACATATGATATGTCGATTAAACATAATTTTATAATGAGAGCAACTTTGATGTGAACGGTTAGTGACTTCTCCGCCTATGCTATGTTGTCAGATTGGAGCACGGTTGGAAAATTAGTTTGCTCTTATTGTGGCAATGATTCTGATGCTTTTTATCTTCCTAATGCATGCAAAACTTCATGGTTTGACAACCACAGGAAATTCCTGCCTCTAGATCACCAGTTTAGGTGGAATAAACTTAAGTTCCTCAAGAATAAAGTTGTTCAAGCACCTCCTCCCCCCAATCGATCAAGTGAAGAAATATTGCAGGAGATAGATGAATTAGGGTTGCTAAAAGTGACAGAAGTTAATGCTAAAGAAGTAAATGGTAGAATTAGTAAAAACTTCGACTGGAGAAAACGTAGTATCTTCTGGGATTTGCCATATTGAAAATCAAATTTGATTCGGCATAGTTTAGATATGATGTATATAGAAAAAAAATATTTTTGAAAATGTCTTCAATACAATAATGAATATTGAAGGGAAGACAAAGGACAATGCAAAATCACGTGCGAATTTGAAATTATTTTGCAAAAGGAATGAGTTGGACAAAGATCCTGTCACGGGAAAATATCCAAAAGCATGCTACACATTGGACAAAAAACAAAAAGAGATTTTGTGCGACTGGTTAAAAAGCCTAAAGTTCCCAGATGATTATGTTTCAAACTTAGCAAGATGCGTGGACATGAGAAAGTATAAATTGTTCGATATGAAAAGTCATGACTGCCATGTGTTTATGCAAAGGCTGATCCCAGTGGCTTTTCGGGAATTATCCGACTAAAGTGTGGGAAGCTATAACTGAGTTAAGTTTGTTTTTCAAAACATTAACTTCATCTGAGATAAAGTTGGAAGATGTGGAAAGATTGAAAAAAAAAAATTTCGATAATCTTGTGCAAATTGAAAGGTATTTTTCCTCCAAGCTTCTTTGATATTATGGAGCATCTACTTGTACATTTAGCACAGGAGGTAAAGCTTGCTGGACCAGTTTAATATAGGTGGATGTATCCCTTTGAGAGGTAATTACAAGTGTTATGTATATGGATAAAATTTTAGTTTATTCTGATAAGTTATTAATTTGAATCATATTTGCCATATAGGTTCTTAAATCACTTGAAAAAAAATGTCAAAAACAAAACAAGGGTGGAAGGTTCAAAATGTAATGCGTATTTAGTCCAGAAAGCAAGTACATTTTGTTCGTATTATTTTGAGCCGCATGTGGAAACAAGGCAAAGAAAAGTTCCTCGCAATGATGACGGCGGTGATACAAGTGGAAATGACGAAAATTTATCTATTTTCACATATCCTAGCCGATTATATGGATGCTCAACTAGAAGAATGCTAACAGAAGAAGAATCAGAGGCTGCTCATGCTTACATCTTACTGAATTGTCGAGAGGTTCAACCTTTTCTAAAGTAAGTATGACTTGTAAAAAAATATATAATTACTTATTTTTTTTACAAGTTGAAGTGGGGTATGAACTTATATCACTTTGATGGGGGTTCTTAGGATATATGAGGAATGGTTACGAGTGCTAATGCCTCAAATAACCCAAAATGACATCAATAAGGAAGTTGACAAGCACTTTCATAAATGGTTCAAGTCTTATGTAAGTTTTGCATCCAAATATAGTACATCATATATATAATACATGATATATACAATTTCATCATGAAATTTTAACTAACATTATATTATTTGATCATGTAGGCCTCAGAAAATCAGATTGAAAACAGTTACATATCTGATCTAGTGAAAGGACCATTGAGAACTGTGAAATCATTTTCGGTGTATTTTATTAATGGATATAAATTTTATACACAATCTCATGGGCATATCAAGGCAACTGTAAACAGTGGGTTTGCATTTTAGGGGAAATGATGGATTATTATGGTAACATCATTGAGATACTTGAAATTGAGTACCCTTTATTACCAATAAAACGCTCAGTGACATTTAAGTGTGAATGGTTTGATCCTACACCCAACGTCAGAACAAAAATTCACAGCAGGTACAATCTAGTTGAAATCAACCAGCGAAAAAGATTAAGGAACTTTGAACCGTTTATGTTAGCAATGCAGACAGTTCAAGTGTATTGTGTCCCTTTTCCTAGCATTAGATGGGATAATTTGGATTGGTTGGCAGTCTATAAAGTAAAATCTAGGGGCATTTTTGAAAAGAAAGCAACGCAACAAAATAAACGAATTGACATTAAAGCATTTCAGGAAGAAGAAACGGAGGTTCATTAGATAAATGCAAGTTTGGCATATGATGATAATGAACCTTTAAATAACCCAGATAATGAATATATTGACATTGCATCTGAAGATGATGATGAGTCTACCTAGGGTGATGGATCCGAAGATGAGCCAAAATTTGATTCGAATTTTTCGAAAACGAAGATGATTGTGATTACGATTTCCAGCTTACTGATAATAGCGACTAATTTAATAACATGTGAGAAAATTTATTACTGTGTGAACTATTAATATATATCGTGTGCTATATATTTATCTTTGTTTGATTATAATTTTCTGTGTGTTGCTAATCGATTTCATATGTTTCAGGTTAAAAATATGCAGGATAAGAGGAAGAGTTCGAATATGTTGCCTCCAAGGATGAGGTTTCAGTCGTTGGGATCCACTACTCCAAATCCGGCTGATGGATTACAGTTGCCTATAACTACATCCGATTCAAGTACCTTCGCACAGGGTTCCCCATTATCTGCATCTACACCAAACACTACATCATCTACCATGCCATCTACCACCGCTGCTGGTTCATCAACGCAAGATCTTGCGAAAGATATTGCTTCTTTCCTGTCACACATAGCAGGGGATGCAAGAGTGGAAGGTCCTAATCCTGGAGAAGTCGGACTCGATGGAAGGATGTACATTGTCATTCAAAATAAACTGCGAGTGATTAATAAAAAAATTCATATTAATATTTCAGTGTCTATTTTATGAAAAGATTAAACAATTACTTGTCTATTAGATTGAGGCCATATGGGCCGTGCTCTCACTCGATGACTAGGACATTCAGGGAGAAAATAGATCACGAAGGTTATGTTTAGAAGAATGTATCTCAGGAAGCTAAAAATTTTTATTTTCAAGAGTTTTAGATAAAGAAAATACATTATCTAATGATTATTATTTTATCTATCTTCTTATATCAGTATTTTTATATTTTTCGTATTTTTTATCACAAAAACCTTTTTATTGGGATTCACAATTTGATCACCTCATGTATGGTGCATGGAAAAGACAAGCTCGTGTACGCTATAAAGACTTTTTGAACCACTTACACACGAATGGTGTACGGCCTCATTTTATAAACGAAGGAATATTGGACATCACCCAAACACCTTGCCCTTTCCGAGCGAAATTCTAGAAATAGGCGGGCAGCAACGGATGGAGTCAATGCATACTGGAGGAACGTTATCCCACAATGAGCATGCAGCTAGACTTGTAAGTTTTCCAATATCTTACTATTATGAATGATTGATGTACTTATTGCAATTGATGCGACATTTGATAATTATCAAATTTTTTGTTGATTGATTGATTGAATACATGAGACTTAAAAAAATATTGACTGGTGATGGCAAAAAATATTGATTGATTGAATATATTGTAGGAGGTTTGGCAAATATTAAAGGGAAAGTTTGGCAAAAATTAAGGGGAAATTCTGCCGAAATTTTAGTAATAATAATGTTTAACTCAAGAAAATAACTTTGGGCAGGAATGTGATACATGATAATTATCAAATTTATTGATTGACTAATTGATTGAATATATGATACTCGAAAAAATATTGTGCGATAATGGAAAAAAATGATTGATTGATTAATTATTATACAGGAGGTTTGGTAAGAATCAAGGGGAAATTCTGCCGGATTTTTATTCTATTAATAATAATTAATGTTCATTTCAGGAAAAAACTTTGGGCAAGCCGCCTACACCATATGATGTGTTTGTCCGCACACATACACGAAAGAATGACGGAGTAACTTTCGTCAACAGCCGAGCAAGACAAGTCCATGTATGTTAGATTTAAAATTTACTATTACTTTTCATATATCATATTAGTAAAAAATTAGTACTATTAATATGAAGCATAAAATGTATGATAGGATCGAGTAAAGGGATGATAGGATCGAGTAAAGGAGACTCTGCAACGTCAGACAGCAGAATCTGAGAACATTGATCACACCCAGACATTTCTTGAAGCAGCTGGAGGTAAGGACCACCGTGGACGGATTTTTGGCTTGGGATCTTTTGCCACCACGTGCTACTTTCAATCCTTCAGTTCCAGTACAGCTGCATCCA
This sequence comes from Excoecaria cochinchinensis, assembly GCA_947683425.1. NCBI lineage: Eukaryota > Viridiplantae > Streptophyta > Magnoliopsida > Malpighiales > Euphorbiaceae > Excoecaria > Excoecaria cochinchinensis. The sequence continues at coordinate 2,492,493 of CANTUQ010000045.1, forward strand.
GTAGGCGAGCCTCATCCAGTAGTAATTGTGGTAATTGTGGTGAGCTTCAAAACCAATTGGATGCGCTCAAGAACCGAATGTCACAGATGGAAGAGCTCCTTTTACGAAATTTGAATTCCTCACAGGATCATACTGATTCGTCTCATGCATAGAGTCATTTATCGCTTTTAATTATTTGTAGTATGTTTCCTTTATTGTAGCACATTTCTTTTACTATTTGTAATACGTTTTCTTAATAATACATTATTGCATTTTTTTAATTAAATATATTTTTAATTATATTAATTTTATCGATTGCAATTTTTATAGTTATTTCATTTTAATATACATGTTGATATTTATTATAATTATAATTTAAATTTAATATATATAAAATAATTAAATAAATAAAAAATTATAAAATATATTAAAAAAATTGCATTTAGCGACGGAAAATTATATTCCGTCTCTATATTTAGCAACGGAAATGCTTAATCCGTCGTTAAAATTAGTGACGGAAATGCTTAATCCGTCACTACATTTATCAACGGAAAACAGAGTTCCGTCGCTAAAATTTTCGTTGCTAAAATTAGCGACAGTAATTTTCGGTCACTAAATTTAGCGACGGAAATTTTGTTGACTAACTTCGGTCGCTAAATCCGAATAGCGACGGACTTCGGTTGCTATTTTCCGTCGTTAAATCTAATTTTTCTTATAGTGGAAGGTAAATATAAACATATTTATTGATGGCGTATATGAAAATATGGTTCGTATTTATTTCAAGTTATTGAAATGATTTATATTTTCCCGTCAAAATATTGAATAAAAGTAAATTTGTATCATTTAAATAACTTGAATAGTTTTTTTTTTAAATAAATTTTAGAGTAAAATATGTACTATTTTTAATAATTTAAATGTAAATTTAGACTTTATCATTAAAAAATAAGAAACTCATTTAAATATTTTAGTGGGGTCAATTTAAAAAAAGTTAAACTTATACAATTATTTTTAATTTTTTAATAATTAAATAGGGTCAATTATTTTTTTTAAAAAAATTAAAATTATATAATTTTAAAATATTTATAATTGAGTGGGGTCAATTGACCCCACTCATTATAAGGTGGCTATGCCACTGAATGCATGAAACGTAAGGGAGATCGTCACACGAAATTGGATATATAATTAAAAGTTTGATTTCACATTAATTAATTGTCAATGTTAAGAAGGTTCCATATTCTTAGCAAGATTAATTATACACCAAACTGTTTTGATATTATTCACAACTAAATCAGTGTCTTAATTTTATCTGCATAATATGCCTGGCAATCAAACTTCTTTCTTTATATCACCGGAGAATTAAGCAAAATTTTGGCATTAAATTGAATCGAAATCTAATTAAATATGAATATATTTGTTAATTAAGTAACAACAAAAAAAATATTATATATTAAAAAAATGACTTGCTTATATTTAAATTGGTATGAAAAAATTTGCCTTTTCCAATGTAAAATTAAAAAAAGTAAATTAAACTAGTAATTTGATGTTAAATTATTTACTTGATTATATAATATTTATATTTTAAACCGTATATAAAAATTAATTAAGATAAAGAGAAGATAGGGAAATTTTTACAAATAATGCGTTTTTTTTTTTAAAATTGAAGAATTGTGAAAGCACAAATATTTGGAAATTAAAATGGTGTGTTTTGATCAAAATAGCAGTCTTGAGTTGTGATTTCATACGCATGTCAGTTGTGTTTTAAAATCTAAAATTGCTTACCGAATTTCATACTTTGAAATTGAAACTGTTTAACGCAATACATGTTTAACGCATATTACAGCTTTGCTACGCTTTTCTTTATCTACTACTTCGAATGGGAAACTCTATATTTTGTTTAGCTCTACAATTGATTAGTTTTATTTGTAATCAACTATGTATTTCTGCTCTCCCACATAAGAGAAACTCTACTTAGTTGGGATGAAATTCATGCAGATTGGGGGATGGACTTTTAACAAAGCAAGAATTGATGAAGGAAGAATCCACAACCCATCTCCACAGATCAAGCCAGAAGCCACGGCAGGAATCATCAAACCTGCCTTTCTGCTATTTAGCTTGTGCCATACGAACACAATCAAACTCCCTACATTCATATCAATTGCAAAGTATGCCCCTACTAGGAATGGCACTGCCATAGCCATTGGAAGTGGAATCCATTTCCCAATATTCTTCGGGGATAGATCCCTCAATAAATTGGCCAATATTGCAAAGGCAAAAAACCCATAACAAAGCTGCAAGCAATGCTTTGGTAGAGCAGAGAAGCCTTCTACACCGAGAATTGCCATGTTTCTGTATATGATTGCATAAGGAGCTTTGTACTCTCCATCAGGATCGCCAACATCAAAAGCCTTGTAGAAGAGAAAGAATGTTAGAGGAGCTACAACACAACCTATTGCAGTCCCAATCGCCTGGCTAAGAAGCATCGAACGAGGAGAAGTGAGAGTCAAATGACCAGTCTTGAAATCATGCATCAAATCAGAAGATATGGAAACAATTGACTTAATCAAGCCACAGCCCACAAGTCCAGCAACCACACCATTATTGTTTCCTGCCAAGGCTGCAAGTACAAAGAGGGCAACCTTTCCGTAGTTGTATGCCATATTCATATCAGTTAGACCAGCACCATATGCATTGCAGAAGCTAAGAGACGGTGCAAGAATGTAGGCTACAACTACAAAGTACCATTTCACCTCAGGAAACATGAGAGGGATTACAATGATGGAGATTATGGAGAAGGCGATGTAACCTAAACAAGCTACCCACATTGGAATGGTCTCTCTTATAAAAAGTTCATTTCTTCGCAGATCATGATGAGATTGATTATGCTTTTCTGAAACTGCATATAGAAAAGCAAAGAGTTAACAACAATGTTATGCTTCCTAGATGAGCTCCAGATTGTTAGAATGGCTTCTGTCTATTATAGTGTCATAAGTAAGTTCACTACTATCATAGTTCTTTAAATGATGATCTGAAAATTGTTTGAGTTGTTTCATAATTTTATTATTGTGGATGAAGGAGTACAATTAGCAATGTTTTGGTATCGAAAGATATGGTGGAGAAGAGCGAGAACTGGGATACATCCAGTAATAGCTTACATGTTTTGTGTATGTCATTCTTTGCTCTAGTAAAGATGTTGCTGGCTGTGAAATAGAGTATCTTGAGAAAATTGTAGAGTCCATCCCCTAAGATCAGAGCAATAGAAATGAAAACCTGCAACAAACATGAAATATTAAAGGATTGACATTTAGCAATAATCATTAGTAATAAAGCAATGAATTAGTGATGGACCTTATAACCATTTAAACTCTTCATACTGCTTTCTGATAAAGTAGCAGGGAACCAATCTCCTTTAAGACCACCTATCAGTGGCCACATGATTCCCCAAGAAAGTACAGCACCAAGAAGCAGAGACAAATTCACAAGATGGGAACATATCATTCCAGCTCCAATATAGGTCATACTAAAATCAAAGTAAAATCTGCAAGAGTTTAATTTCTTTAATCAATTACAATGGGGAACCAATAAAAGGTAAAGCTAGTGGATAATAAATTTGGGGAACTAACGAGTGTTTCCAAGCTTTCAATCCGAATGTCGGGAACTGAGTGAATCCACATTGCTCTCCACCAGAGTAGAACCACTGAAAGAAAGCCCAAATGAAGCTTAATGAGAAAAACTTCAAGAACCCATGAACCTGCTTCCTGCAAGAAGATTATCAACTTGTTTAAATCATTTGATACTCACATCACATAACAAATTAAATTGTCAAGAACCATGTAAAGCAAATAAATATACCTAGCAACCTTGTCCCCTTTGGGAGTGTGAAATCCATTGATGAGAACTGCAGTAGCAGTTCCGCTTGGATAAGTTAATTTGTAGTCAATTATCATAATCTGGCACCAAAAACAAAAAGCGTGATTAGAGACCGAGTTGACAGCATAAACCCAATATGAAAAGGGCTGTCAACTAGTTGAAATCTCAGAACTTCAAAAATAATAATATATGATAATATAGTATATTTATATTACCAAAGAGCTAGCTAGATAGAGGGACAAAGTGGATTAATTCATCAATAATATACAAACAATACAAGGAATTGAGAAAGAGGATTAAGGAGAAAAGAAATTACCTTCCTAAGAGGAACCAACGCAAGAAGACCAACAAAACTGCTTACAAAAAGGAAACCAGTCATCCAACCAATCCCAGGTTCTTTTGTGCTCTGAGGAGTGTTCCCGGGTGTATCAACCCCAGCTTGCTCATATGTCTTCTTGTTCAATCCCAGAAGATAAGATCCAAACCCACCTGCAATTCCACAATTCATACAAACTGATACACCAACTTTTGACGAAAAAAAAAAGTTTGTAGAAAAATCAAAATCTCCAACCTCCAACAGCAATGCTATAACAGGCAACAGCACAAGTTTGAATTATGGTATTCTCTTGACGAGTGAATGGAACCGTCATAATTCCAGCTTTTTGAAGAATCTTAGTCCAAGTTCTAATGAAAACAAAAGCGAGTAGAGCAGCAGAAACATTGAGATTAGGGACTAATCCTGTAGTGAGATTTAGTTTCATTACTATTATACTGTATATGATGCCAATGGCTAAGCTAGCTATTATCCCCCTGATAGTGATCTGTTTAGTCCATGGAGCAATTCTTTTAACATCCTCTGCCTCATCTTTTGTCCCTTCTAAATCCTCCATCTCAGACTTCTCAATCTCTTTCCTTTCTTCCATGTTCATATTCTCCACTTGACTATTCATCCAAATATCTTATTCCCTATAATAATCAACCAAAGCTTATCAAATTATGGATAAAAATGAATGAACAAAATCCAAATACAAAATGTTTTCACATAAGCTCATACCTTTTAAGTTGCCATTTTCTTCTTCGCCTCTATAGCTTAGCTAGGACCTTATCAATGGAATATAACTCAATTAAACATAATCCAGATAGACATAACGATGTAAAAAACCTCCAATGCATCAAATATTATTGGATATTTGTGCTTCAAAGGTTTTAATTTTAAATGTGTATATAAAAATAAGTTGCTTCATCATTTCATAATTATGTGTTCACCTTATTGAAAATCAATTACCAAAAATATAATAATATATTTAGACATTTTATTTCCATTATGTTTCTATAATGGAGTAATCATATCTTTCTTAAAAGAGAAAATAAAACAAATAATAAATTTCTTAATTTTAATGAAATGAAAAAAAACATAGGACAGCCAAGAAGGATAGATTTAGCCCCATAAACGTGGGGGGCCAAACCCCAAGATAAAAGAAATGTTAGGCACCACAAAAGCCGAATATGATTGGTTGACTTTTTTTCTTTTTTAATTCTACATTTTATATATATATATATATATATATATATATATATAAAAGCACAAACAATTTTTATATAAATTGCTAATGATTTATTTTTCCTTAACTTTTAAAGTAAGTGATTTTAGAGCACAATAATTTTGATAAAAATATATTTTCAAAGTCTTAAACTCTTCTACTTTATTTTATCAAGTAAGTCAACTGAGTTTTTATTTATTAAGCTTTTAAATATTAAATTTAGTTATTGAGAACTTTTAATAGAAAAAATATTATAAATTTCAAATTAATTGAAAAATAACTCCAAAATTATATTCCAATTTGCAAATATCCAAAGTAATTAATAAAAATATAATATCTTTAATTGTATCCAAAATAAACATGATTTAATAAAATGATTTGTCTTTCTTAAAAATCAATCCAAATAAACATAGATAATCGATAAATAAATTAATAGAACTATTTTTTTTTTAAAAAAAATCATTTAAACAGTTATAAACTGATGAACAATCAAAGTAAAGGAACAATTAGAAATTGATGAATTAAAATTTGTAAATCATATATAATTGGATTGATTATGATTTATGAAATTCAATTATAATTAAAATTAAAAGTTTGATTCTTAAATTAAAATATAAAATAGTGGGATCATGTATGACTAAATGAACGGTTTTGATTAATAAATTTATGTAAAGTATGGATAAAAATGAATGAACAAAATCCATAAGCTCATACCTTAAAGTTTTCGTTTCCTTCTTCGTCTCTTTAGCTCAGCTAGGACCTCATTAATGGAAAAACCTCAATAAAACAGAACCCAGAAAGACATAACCATGTAAAAGACTTCCAGTACTGATGAAGAAAATAATCAAATACTCTCCAAGAGAAAACGACGATAGCTCACAAACTCAGAATGGGTATTTTATACAAGACGGAACAAAAGCTTGATTGAGCCGTTCAATGCAATCTAGAAAGGTATTGAATGCCAATAATAAAAGCATATCCCAAATGGATTTTCTTTAAAATCAAACAGCATACCTCCAAATTCCATTATTTATAAAAGAGAAAACCCAATTGAAACACACCAACCCCAATAACCAACACCCAGTGCTTCATGTACTGCAAAGAAGTACAAACTGGAGTTTGTAGTAAATTTAGCAGTACACAAATCAAAAAAATTTCAACTATGGATGCTATGCATTTAACCACTTGTCATGCCCACTAAATCTTCATCCCTTCTAGTTTGACCTGTAGATGAATAAGAGCCGTCCATCATTTTTTTTTTTTTAATGGGAACCGGTTCAAGGGAAATAAAAAGGAGAATAAAACTTTTTGCACATTTATGTCTATTATCATTATGTCGAGTCCCATATAATTCTACATTATTTCTTTTCTTTTTATTTTTTTAATTATCACCCAATACAGTGAACTTTGACAGTTTTCTAACGAATGAAAAATAAATTTTAATTTAATGATTGGAATAAATTATTATTTTTCATATGCTCTGGTGGTTCTATTATTTATTTTTAGAAATAAAAATTATAACATTTTTCAATCATATAACAATTCATAATTCAATTATAGTATAAGATTGATTTATATTATATACATTGTTGTATATCAATATATGATTTTTGTTGAAACACAATTCATTAGATCTTCAATATTTAATTTCTATGAAACAAGATTTATATAATTTTTATAATTATAAAGAAAAACATGAAAGATGCTGTCAAATAAGAAAGAAAAATTCGAAAGGTGTGAAAAGAAAAAAAAAATGAGTGAAAAGATAAGATCCGGTAATATTTTTACCGGTTTACCTTGGGAGCACTATTTCTTTGTTAAGTCCTAGAAATTGATTTGATGATGATGATGATGATGGGGACTAAAATACAGACAGGAGAAAGAAAGGTGGGTATGAATTGAAAATGATAGCAATGGAAGCAGTTAAAAGAAGAAGAATATAAGAATTAGGACCAACTTGCATCATTCTCATCATCACTTCACTTAAAAGTGTCTTCTTTTGTGCAGAAGTGTGGCTTAAACAAGCTATCCTTAATTCCTTCTTGCTAAGGTCAAGGATTCCATTAAATGTTCAGTCCACAAAAGAATAAAGAAAATAATAATAATAATAATAATAATAATAATAATAATAAACATGCCAAATGGATTAGTTCGGATTCAATCATTTTGGGTCAGATTTTTTTTAAAAAAAAAATCGGATCGGATCAAATGAGCGATGCTCAACGCAAGCCCATAGTCATTTTTCACAACATCAAATATGTTTACATGGAAATATAATAACAAGAGAATTAAAAGATGATAAATGTTACAATCAGTAGTTATTTTAATCAGTCAATTTGATCTTCCTAAAGATCTTAAGCTAGCATCCTTCAGAGTTCAGAGGATAAGTAAGATCAGAAATTCAAAAGTCAAAAGATTCTAGGAAAGCTCTCTCTCGCAACCACTCAATTTGGCTTTTGCTTCAAGACTGGCTGCTAACCTCCTATCAGTGCATGCAGGTTCAAGGAACAAGCTGGCTTGTAATTTTTGTCATGAATTTTCTCAACTCTTGTAGCTGATGAGCTATTTCTTGAGCATAATGGAGTCCCTCTTTCCCTATTTGAAGAGAGTTAAGAATGTTCTCAAAAAAGTTCCAATCAATCTCCAGTGCTTCTAGTCTTCTGTTGACTTCTGAGATTTTGTTTCCAACAAAAACCAAATCGATTTCTTTCTCTGGTTTAGTCTGCATTACTGGTACATCTGCGAACTTTGACCTGTAAAGCTCTAAATCTGCTTCTAAATCTTGTATTTCTTTGTCTTTTTCAGCTAGGAGATCATTTACTTTCTCTAGTTCCTCTATATCATACTCTACTTGTTCTTCCATCAACCTCAAGCACTGCAGGGCCTCCATTTTGATTGCTGCCTTTTCTTCCTGCAACCTCGTAATCATAGCCATTGCTTGACTTGCTGCAACAGCAGATGCATTTCTTTCTTCCTCTAATTCCTTGTATAAAGTGTTTATGCAACTTCTATTGTACTCCACTTGTCGCTTTAATCGTTTAACAACGTTTTCACCTTCAATCTCATTAATAGAGATTTTGTCAAAAGTTTCGAGGCCAAAAGAATGACTTTTTTCTGGAGAGACTGTGTCTTGAAGCATACCAACTCTATTGGAGCTGGCAGCATCTAGTATCTGCGGTTCATCAGTGCAAGTGATTATCTTCTCCGGATATAAATCGACCCTCTGCGTAGAAGTATTTTCTGTGGGAAACAACTTCACAGCTTCATTAAATCTTTCAGGTTCTTTCATAGTGGCCTTCTTTGTGACAAAAGCATATGTTTCATTTTCATCAATATTGGCGGTGGAGTTCCATCCTGCATTTGCATCACTTTGACTCATATAAGCTAGATTTACAGGAGTCACTCTGTTAGCAACTCCTCCTGTTTCTTCAGTTACTGCCTTCAAGATTTCCTCTTGCTCATTGATGGAAATAGCATCACTTTGACTCATATAAGCTGGATTTACAGGCATCACTCTGTTAACAACTCCTCCTGTTTCTTCAGTTACTGCCTTCATGATTTCCTCTTGCTCATTGATAGAAATAGCATCACTTTGACTCATATAAGCTGGATTTACAGACATCACTCTGTTAACAACTCCTCCTGTTTCTTCAGTTACTGCCTTCATGATTTTCTCTAACCCATTGCTAGAAATAGCATCACTTGGACTCGCATAAGCTGGATTTACAGGCGTCACTCTGTTAGCAACTCCTTCTGTTTCTTCAGTTACTGCTTTCAAGATTTCCTCTTGCTTTCGAGAAATAGCATCTGCTGCTACATGTCATTCCACAAAAGAGAAATGAGTGAGTTTACATGTAACATGCAAATACACCCAAAACAAGCAAGTAGAGATAAATGGATAGCTTACACTTCCATTCTAACGCTTTGAGAGTATCTCCAACAACATTGAATGATGAGGGAACATCGAGTAGAGAAATGAGATCAGATAGTGAAGAAGGCTTGGAATTCTGAGAAAGATGAAATTTAAGCTCACACTTCTCTGTTGATAATGCAGCTGAGGCTTCTGTCTCGATGGGCAAAGGAAGCTCAGGTACAGCTGAAGGAAAGCTTTCCTGATCAGTTTGCTTCTGCTTAAGCTCATGCAGATTGCAATCCAAGTCAGCTTCTGACTTATTGTTCAACTGATCTGGGGCTACATGATGAGTTGGTGTATCTGGAAAAACTTTAGAAGCACGTTTCATTTTGAATTCTTCCTTTGCCTTCTTCATTTCATGAAAAACACAAATAACCTCATCATCATCAGAAAATGGGAATTCTGGCTTGGAATCATAAACCTCATCATCATCAGAAAATGGGAATTCTGGCTTGGAATCATAAGTGATCTTAAGGTCCTTATATCTGACATTAGACAATGATTCAAAACCAAATTTCCCAAATTGGCATGGCATTGCTGGATTAGAAAATCTTTCCTTCATCTCCTTTGAACTCTCATGCCGAGTTGACTGACGTGGCAAAGGAATACTAGGCTTAATTGTTCCTCTCTGTGATTTTGGCAGATATAGTTTGTCAGCTTTTTGTCTTGATGTCCAAGGCTTATTGCAACACGAGCACAACCTCACATCCACAGGACCAGGCACTAATTCTCTGTTCTGGGATGAGCTCTGGCAACCATAACCACTAAAATCAAGACCAAATTTACCCACAAATAGCCTCTGCATATCTGGGTTTGATTTGGTTCCTGTGGCAAATGACAAGAGACATTCGTCACACATACCCCTTCCATCAGCAAGTTTGCCATGTATGCAACAAGAAAACAATGATGATAATTCAGATCTATGGTTGCTACACAACTGATTCCGATAGGATCCATGTTTTTTCTTATCTAATATATGATCAAGCCTCGAACACAGAATGCAAGGTATTTGCAGTTTGCAGTGGTATGCAAATTTCACCAGCAGATATGAGAACACAGCATCAACAAGCAGCAAAAAGTTCAAAAGCAATTCACAAGCTGCATAATTCAGGACGATTGTGAAATCGTGCAAATTGTTCCATACTTCAAAAAGAGAAGTGCCAGTTACATCCATTTCCATCAGAATCAATCTAGAATTCCATGAAATTTGGAAGTGAGTCAATGAAGTGGAATTTCAACTGAAAAAATACCAAACATCCGAGTGCAAAGTTGAGGTTCCCATAAAAAATTCAATGAAGTAAGCAGCAACTCCCTGTGACAAGAAATAAAACAGACATTGAAAAAATTGCCAACAGCGATTGAAAAAAAAAATTAACGCGTTTTCTTATAAGGAAAAGACAAAATAAAACCCTGGAGGAGTGGAGAGTTCATTCCCATACATGATGTACAATATACTAAGCATTTTAATGATTTTCAGTGGGCAAAATCGATTGTTTCTTTTCTTTTCCTTTTCTTTTGGTTTTTCCTTTAAATTAAGCATAACCTACAATTCCAGCAATCCTACATTGGAAAAGAAAAGTCCTCATAAATATGGACAGTTGAGTCAAATTCTTAATTAAACCTTAAAATGTAGGAAAAGAATGCTCTGAAAGAAAAAACAATCGGTCATCCAATCAAATAATCCTCATTGTTCAAACATATATAAAAAAAAAACGAACAGTAACAATTGTATCAAGATCAAAACAAATTCTATTCCAGCCCAACAACAAAAATACAATGCCAGAATCGACTGACAACAGGAAAACCAATAATTGGATGCACGAACAAAACAATAAATGCAGGAGAAACCAAACACGGATTCGGATGCAAAATTTGACATTATTAGTCTCGGAAACAAACCCAATCTATTGTGAAATTGATTGGATACTCCATAAACAATCTGCATCAATTTCCAGGTCTAAGTCTAACACGCAAATGTGAATATAGAAAAAGGACAAAAAAAAAAAGGAAAAAGATATGAGAGAAAAGAAAAAGGAGATACCTGGTTGGCGAATGAAGAAGAAGAAGAATTGAGAGGCATTCCGATCAAAGAGAAGGAAGGAAATAAGTATTAAAAAGGAAAATCAAATTAAATGGAAATTACGAGGACGTCCTTGTAGAATTTAGAAAAAGAGGGACCGTTGAACTTAATAAATGTGGAAATAATATGAAAGTTGAGAAACTTGGACAACTCTTACCTTTGTCTTTACTCTTTTTCAATGGAATTGCTTTAGCAAAAATCCACTACTCCACAGTAATGGATGGATCAACATGAACTCCAGATATTGACCAGTCAAACTCAATGCCGATACAGATCACACTCCACTTATCTCTCAAAAATCATCAAGACATGGCATTCACCATAAGCTGTCACTGCAAACAGTTTTTTACCCTCATCTGCTTCTCACTGGACATTTACAGAATACATGGACATTCTCGTTGAGTTTCTAGGGAAGGGCTAAATCTCCTATGAAAAGCCGGAGCTTCAGCATCAATGCATGAGGAGTCTATGCACAGGACAATTTGAGATGAGGTTCTGTACAAAGGTTTGGCTCTAAGTGGCGTAAGGCAAGAGGTCTTCAACATGCGGAGCAGATTTGTCATCATCTTCTGTGATCATCCAGTGTAGAGTAGGTCCCTGAACATCATAGTCCATGATAAAATCAAATACAAGATTAAGCAACAACTGCAGTAAGTATAACCTAGCATGACCTGTACAACTAGTATAGTTACCAAAGGATGAGTATTACACTAACGAACCCACCTTAAGAACATGTAACTAGCAAAACTTTTCAAATATCTATCAGACGCCGGAAATCCGCCCTTTATGTGTAATTAGTATGACTGCAAATCAAGCAAAATATAGAAAATCATACCTCTGGTCCATATATGTCAGCAATTACAACAGGATCTATCATCCACTCATTTTCCTTGGGCCACTTGCCACTGACACGAAGAAAAGAACATTCAGTCCAAAACCATAGCAAATGGAGATCATCTCTTTAGTGGTTGTATAGACTTCAAAAGCAATCCTGTTTGCAACAAATACACACATTGTTGCATGGTCTATTTAAAACTTTCCCGGCCCAGCCACAGCCACAGCCACAGCCCCAGTCACAGCCCCATCCCCAGCCAGAGCCAGAGCCACAGCCCCAGCCACAGCCAGAGCCAGAGCCAGAGCCAGAGCCAGAGCCCCAGCCCCAGCCCCAGCCCCAGCCCCAGCCACAGCCCCAGCCAGAGCCACAGCCCCAGCCCCAGCCCCAGCCACAGCCCCAGCCCCAGCCCCAGCCACGGCCCAGAGCCGGAGCCCCAGCCCCAGCCTCAGCCAGAGCCAGAGCCAGAGCCAGAGCCGCAGCCCCAGCCCCAGTCAAACTCAATGCCCATACAGATTTTTAACATAATTTTACAAGACTACTCAATTCAAGTTACTCACTTCCGTCAACTTCACTCTTTCGTTTTGACTTTTTCTTTTTCCTTTTTTAATGGAAAAAATAAATGAGTACAGTTATTTGATATTTTTCCACTATATTAGGACTAACTATATTGAGACTAACTTTAATTTATAAATTTCTTCATAACTAAATTATAATCTTTCTTTTTCCGGCATCTTTCTTTTTCCTGACCCGCGTTATTTTTCTCCTTCCATCTCCCTCGTAAGTGCTGTCATTTTGATTTAATCTATTGATTGGTGCAGAATAGTGGAGTTATTAATCTTCAACTCGACTTTGGTCCAATTTATAACCGAGTTGCTGTCCAATACAAGGATAGAGGAGATATGAATATCTGATTGCTTTTTTAAATTAATTTTCATATGGTTAGTAACCGACATGTTTGTCTGTATCTCAAAATCATGCTTTAAGTGAATATTTTAATGGATTCTTTTTCTAATTTTTTTTTTTGAAATTGAATTTGCAAAATGTCAATTTTTCTTCAATTAATCCTGTTATACCGTGAATTTATTTTGATTTACTTTTTTGAATTGAAATTGGAAATTCTTCATCCATTTACGTCTAGTTAATTGTTATGGAAGCTCAACCTACCTTTGACTTTGTAATATCTCCCATTTATAGTGAACTTTTCTTTTTATTGAAAAGGGTAGGAGAGAGTTTTGAGAGAAGCTAAAATTGAAAAATAAATTTTACATACGAAAAGAACATGTCACAGTTGTTGCTGGTTTATTTAGAAGCAAAGGCCATCTAATGCGAATCTGTGTGCCATTTTTTATATATTTGCTAAAGTATATATCCAGACATTAGACATCTTTAGATATATGTCAATGACTTCGATGTTTTATTTCTCCTGCATTAATTGGAAATTGTATAAACTATCACCACCAAAAACTTCATTATGTCATTGATCATGTTAATTGCATTTATGTGCACCTTATGATTATGCAACTTTATCAATTCAATGTAAATATTTTAGTAAGCTATATTTACAAGAAAATTCATGATATGGATCAAAAATCAATACAGTATTCACGAAACAGGCAAGTAGAAATAAGAAATAATGCTACTAGACTTAACAAAGTATCACACAAGGAACTAAAGCATTTGCTGGGAGATATTCTGCAATTAATTTATTTTTTTGATGCTTGCTTGTTTTAGCCTGTATTCTTTATCTTGTTCATTCACCTTTGGGCACTCTTTCTTGATTAGCTGTGTAACATAGTGAACAAAAAAAAAAAGTCAGCAGACCGTGACAGTATGACCTATATATGTTCTGAATTAGATTTGGCAATCAAAAGTTCAATGTGGGAGTAATTAGAAAATGTGAAAACTAACCTACATGTCAGTTAAGCAGTAAAAACAACAACAAAAAAGGTCAATTATATGCTATCGAATCTTAGAATAAAATGCATGTCCACATCCACACATAGTATGCATAAACTCTCACAATGCTTGGAATTGCAGAAACCTAAATCATGGTATCAAGGTAACCCAGTAATCTAGTAAATGATTTGATTTGAAAAATGTAAAGTTGAGTGCTTGCATCTCTGCTACCTGAAAATCCATTGGCTAAGTTAAATCAAGTGCATATAAAAGCTAAATATGAAAAACACAAACTGAAGATTTGCATATTTATAAAGTACAACAAATGTGCACTTTGCTACAAATCACACAAGGCAATGTTACTCAATTTGGTAAGCATGCACTTAAACCATTTCTAGGACATTAGGAAACCCACAAATCAGTGCTGCAAATAGCATTATTGCCACAAATAGTATACAACAATATTTGGCACATTAAGATGGCTAGAACTTAGAACATAGAAGAAGCCAAACGATAAAATTGTCTGTAAGTCCAACCAACATTGAATGCCGATATTTTGTTTTGTAGATAACATTGAATGTACTTTAATTCTGAAAGTGAGTCTAAAATCTGGATTATCAGTATTTAAAGTCATAATGAACTTACCAAACAATAATTCAAAAGACATTAATACAGAAAGTGAATATAAACTAACTGCAATGGCAAACCACAGTTCAAAAGACTTTCATAATTAAAATTCCCCCTTTCTAGTGAACACGGGTGTTATTACCATTAATGACGCAAAGCACCTATAACAGTTCATGAATCAACGGCACAAAACAGATTCACTGCAACATTTACATATTAAATTAAAAAGAAAAAAAAATTCCATCTTCAAACTTTCAAATCTATTTAGGCATCACACAAGTATAACTAATTACACAAATAAATTTTAAAAACACAAAAAAAGAGAGCCAAATTACAGAAATCATTACTTGATAACATTAAATACAAAAAGTACATATGCACAATATGCAGGAGACATGCATACATTATACATTAAGTACACTCACAATATACAAGAAGCACACGCATAGTACACATCTATCACACGCACAATATGTATTAAGTACACACACAGTATGCATCAAGTACGCGTCAAGTATACACACAATATACAGCAAGTATACATGCAATATACTAAAAGTACATGTCAAGTATACACATAATATACAGCAAGTACATGTCAAGTATGCATATACAGCAAGTATATGTCAAGTATGCATATACAGCAAGTATACACGCAGTATACTAAAAGTACGGGTCAAGTATACAACAAGTATACGTCAAGTATACACACAGTACACGTCAAGTATCCACACAATATACAGCAAGTACACGTCAAGTATACACACAATATACAATAAATATACATGCAATATACTAAAAGTATACGCACAATATACTAAAAATATAGGTCAAGTATACACACAATATACATCACATACACAGACAATATAAATACATAAAAAAAATAAATGCCTACTCAAATCCTACCATTGTTGATTTATATTTCTTGTATTTTAATTAAAGTGTGGACCCCAAAACCTCATTTCAAAAAAAAAAATAGTAAAGTAGTGAAATGAAATCTAAAAAAGTAATAAAAGTTGTTTGGGATAAAATGATATGGGAAGCCATTGTTTCCTTTTGAAAAAAAAAATAGAAGTTGAAGTCAAGAAAAGGAAAAGCAATCCAAATTAATTAGATGGGCAGGGGATGTAACGTCCTAAATCCAACCCGATATGTAGACCGGATAAGAATGTTACAACCCTATTTTAACATCTATAATATACGAATAATACCAACTTCCTTCTACAGAAATTTCGGTAAAAACTCCCCTAAAATATTGCCTATCCCCTTGCAAAGAAAAGTTTTTCTACACTTCTAAAATCGCACATACATTCTCCATACTCCAAACAAACTCCATCATAAGTTTTTCTATCTTCCAATTAATAACAAGCCATACATATCATATAATACAATTCACATATTTCATCAGTATTTGATACCTATTCCAACAATAAATAATATATGAACTACTATCATTCCAGTCCAATATAACATATTTGTTTCTAAGCTATTTCTATATATTACAAATCTTATGCATAAGTAATAGTTAACGCCATAAACTAATAACATAAATACAATTGTTCAATGCATGACTTTTACTCCAATAACATTTCAAATATTTACTACCCATCTAGTGTACATGCCAACTAATAATAAAATGCAAATAACATCATAAATGCCCTTCAATACTTCCATCTTCAGCTTGGTATGACTCTGACTTAATGCAAATCTATAGAACTAATCTCATCTATCTTTTGATCGTTGTCATTTAATCTACGCATGGAAAGAAATCACGCGCTAAGCTAAAAGCTTAATGGTGACTACCAAATTTACTTTTCCTACACTTAAACATTCAGTATATTCATAAAATTGAAATATACACATACATGATCATAATGTAGTACAAAAGCTACCAATTCTCACCTCATAGTACACACATTATACAATAATTTACCTTTCACATGTTATATTCAGCCTTCATTTAGGCTGTAAAAACATTTAACTACACTCATTACATATCAAATGATTCAAATTAAGAATAACTTTCACAATCAACATACTACTTTTTAACCATCTATAATTTGTCTACACTTATTCTTAATGTATGCAGTTTATGTAATAAAATAACATTTCGTGCAACCCATCAACCGTCCATAGATAAACAAATGAACTTCATAACACAAGTTTCTAAGTTAGTAATCCAAAGTCTAATTAAATATTGGTTATGCATACATGTTACGGACTCATTTGTGGGCCGCGTGTACGCTAGGCGTGCCAATTAAATTGTTAGATTTATTTTAATTGTCTACTTTATTTTAATTAGGAGTTTACTTAAATTTAGGTTGTTACTATTTATAATAAATTTCCTATTCGTATTAAACTTCCTATTGTATTGAACTTGTCCTATGAATGGACAATGGAAGAATAAAAACAGTAAGTAAAATTTCATTGATAATATTGAGATTAGAGCTCTCTCTCTCAACGAGATCCAAGGTCGCAAACCAAACGCGACCCCTGCAGGCGACTTAGCTCAAACGAACGGAACTGCAGCTAGTGGAGGAATGGTACCCCATTATACGAAGTTGGACTTTCCTACTTACGACGGCTCAAACGATCCACTGATCTGGATTCATCGGTGCGAGCAGTTCTTCGCCAACCGGCGTACAGCAGAGGTAGACAAGGTAGGTTTGGCAGCATTCCATCTTCTTGGGTAGGCGCAATTATGGTATCACCAACTACAATCTGAGCGACCAACAGTCGATTGGACAGGGTTTAAGGAGTACTGTTCACTTCGATTTGGGCCTCCGACCCGTAGCAGCCCGTTGGGGGAATTGGTCAATTTAAAACAAACAAGGTCCGTGGAGGATTATTAGCTGCAGTTCCAAGAACGCTTAATAAATTTGTCATAGTGGAACAACATGTCAGTTTGTTTACTACAGGGTTGTCCGACTCTATTCGGTTGGATGTGGAACTCCATGCACCACCAGATTTATCAAACGCCATGAATTTAGCCCGAGCTTTTGAGGCAAAACAAAAGGCATTGCGCGAACTGCCAACAAAACGAGGAACGACATGGCAAGACAGCCGTAGCCTTACTTCATCTAACTGGCTGCAATCCACGACAGCAACAAAAACTGGTAGCAGCAAACCAGATAGCAAAACTGTAAGTACTTCCCCACCTTACTTTAAAAAATTGACAAGAGGCTGAGATTGCAAATAGGCGGGCTCGTGGACTTTGTTATAATTGCGACGAGCCATATACCATGAATCATCAACGCAAAAAGCTATTTTGGTTAGAGTTGGATGAGTAAAATGAGGAGGAACCAGAGTATGGGGCTGGGGAAGAACCTTAAATTTCACTCAATGCCATTACGGGAAAAAAGGGACCCTCCACAATGCAAGTTGGGGCTACCGTTCAAAATTTGCCCCTGCGTGGCTTAGTGGATTCAGGAAGTACTCACAATTTCATCAGTTCCACAACAGCCCATTCTCTACAAATACAAGTGCAACCAAAGTCAGGAACTACTGTGTCAGTGGCAAATGGGGATAGCGTGAACAGTGAGGGTGTGCCGACGGGTTGTGTTTGAAATTGAGGGTAATCATTTTTCTGCTGATTTCTTTGTGTTTCCTTTGGCTAGTTTTGACATAGTATTGGCCGTTCAATGGCTGCAATCATCAGGGCCAATACTTTGGGACTTTTTGATATTGGCGGGAAAAGACTTGTACTTCATGGACTGCAACGCTCCAATCCTCTTCAGTTACAAGCTTTACTAACTACAGATCCTTCTTCTGAACCGTTGGATCAATTATTGTTTGAATTTAATGATTTATTTCAAGAACCAACAGGGCTGCCCCCAATTCCCCATTGTGATCATCGCATATGCCTTGAGTAGGGCTCAGGTCTAGTGATAGGCAGACCGTACGGTTATCCACATGTGCAAAAGGATGAAATAGAGCAACAATGTGCACACATGTTACAACAAGGTATCATTCGATCCAGCCAATCTCCCTTCTCTTCCCCGGTACTTTTGGTTAAAAAGCACGATGGGTCTTGGCGATTTTGTGTAGACTATCGTGAGTTCAATGCCAAGACAGTGAAGGATAAGTTTCCCATTCCAGTAGTCGATGTGTTACTTGACAAGTTACATGGGTCTCAATTCTTCACCATGTTGAATTTGAAATCGGGCTAACATCAGGTACGAATGTGTCCGCTAGATATTGAAAAGACAGCCTTTCGCACACGTCACGGGCACTTCGAATTCTTGGTTATGTCCTTCGGGTTGTCCAATGCTCCTCCTACTTTCCAAGCTCTTATGAATGAGTTATTTCGTTCCCACTTGCATCAATTCATTTTAGTCTTCTTTGACGATATATTGATTTACAGCCGCACTTAAGATGACCATTTGTCACATTTGCGTACTGCATTTGAATTATTGCATGCTCATCAATTATTTCTCAAAAAGTCTAAATGCTCATTCGGTGAGGTCCAAGTTTCTTACTTAGGACATGTCATTTCGGCTTCAGGGGTGTCGGTGGATAATAGTAAAATTCAAGCCATCATTGACTGGCCACAACGTCAGTCCATTACTGCCTTACGAGGATTTTTGGGCTTAACGGGGCATTATCGCAAATTTATCAAGGATTATAGGCAGTTGGCAGCTCCACTTACAAGTATGTTGAAGCGAAACTCATTTCAGTGGACTGAAACAGCCATGCAGTCCTTCACGCAGCTCAAACAGGCCCTAGCCACAGCTCCAGTTTTGCAATTGCCCAACTTTGATGAACAATTTATTGTAGAATGTGATGCGTCAGACGCAGGTATTGGGGTTGTCATTCAGCAACACAACCATCCCATTGCATTTTTCAGCAGGGAATTGGCCCTTCGACATCATAAATTAGCAAGCATATGAAAGGGAGCCGATTGGGTTGGCCAAAGCAGTGAAACACTGGCAGCCTTATTTATGGGGTAGGCGTTTTCTTATTCATACATATCATTACAGCTTGAAATTCTTGCTCGACCAACGCATCACCACTTCTCCTCAGCAACATTGGGTAACCAAGTTGTTGGGCTTTGATTTTGGGGTAGAATATCATGCGGGACTGTTGAACAAAGCTGTTGATGCTTTATCTCGTTGTCTCCAGTATGACCCTCAATTGCATGCTATCAGCCAGCCTCGTTCCTTGTTTCTTGATGCTGTCCGGGACGAATTGACCCAGGATTCCTCCTTACAAGAGCTGTTCCGCCAAGTTACAGATGGTGAGTTGACTACCCCTTGGTCTATTCATGATGGTCTTCTTCTTTACAAGGATAGAATTTGTTTGCTGGCATCATCACCCCTCATTGCCACCATACTTTCCAATTTCCATGATAGTACTCATGAAGGGGTTCAAAAAACCTTGCATAGAATTTGTGGTGATTTTTATTGGAAGGGCATGAAATCTGCCATTGCTGAGTATGTAACTTCTTGTCCAACTTGTCAACGTCATAAATCTACAAATTTGAGTCCTGCGGGTCTCCTTCAGCCATTGGCTCTTCCCTCCCAGATTTGGGCTGATATTTCTAGGGATTTCGTGGATGGACTGCCTAAGGCATGAGGTAAACCGGTCCTGTTTGTGGTGGTGGTGGTGGTGGATCGTTTCTCAAAGTATGCACACTTCATTCCGATGGCTCACCCCTATACTGCTTTTCGGGTTGCCCAATTCTTTTTTGAGCACATTGTTCGTTTACGTGGCATTTCTGAATCTATTACTGCTGATAGAGATGCAGTGTTTATAAGTATTTTCTGGAAGGAACTTTTCCGGTTGAGTGGCACTAAACTTGCATTTTCGTCAGTTTACCACCTCAGTCTGATGGGCAAACTGAAGTTGTTAATCGTACAATTGAGATGTACTTGAGATGCTTTGTGGGGGATCATCCCAAATCTTGTGTTGATTGGTTGCCATGGGCTAAATATTGCCATAATACTTCCTTCCATTCGGCCCTCCAGGACACTCCTTTTCACGTGGTGCATGGGCGTGACCCTCCCCGTTTGTTGTCATATAGTGCAAGTTCCTCTCGTGTTGAGGCAGTTGACCAAGCTTTGGCAACACGCGACTTGGAACTTGTTCAGATCAAAGAGAAGTTGCAGCAAGCTCAAGCTCGTATGAAGGCATTTTATGATAAGGGGCATCGGGATGTGGAATATCAGGTTGGCGATTTGGTTTGGTTACGTTTACAGCCCTATCGTCATCGCTCTATTGCTGGTCCTCAACGTCACAAGTTTTTTCCCAAGTTCTATGGCCCTTATGCCATTTTGCAACGTATTGGGTCTGTTGCTTATAAACTTCAACTCCCTACTAATTCTAAGCTCCATAACGTCTTCCATGTTTCTCTATTGAAGCCGTTTAAGGGGGACCCTCCGTCATCAATTCCATTGCTGCCACCGGTGGACAATGGCCAGGTGATTCCTACCCCTGCGGAGGTTTTGCGTGCACGTTTGAATCGTGGAACTTGGGAGCTGTTGGTTCACTGGGCAGGTGCATCTCCAACTGATTCTACTTGGGAAACTCTTGATCATTTCCACCTAGCATATCCGACTTTTGAGCTTGAGGACAAGCTCTTCTTTGAAGGGGAGGATGATGTTACGGACTCATTTGTGGGCCGCGTGTACACTAGGCGTGCCAATTAAATTGTTAGATTTATTTTAATTGTCTACTTTATTTTAATTAGGAGTTTACTTAAATTTAGGTTGTTACTATTTATAATAAGTTTCCTATTCGTATTAAACCTCCTATTGTATTGAACTTGTTCTATAACCGGACAATGGAGGAATAAAAACAGCAAGTAGAATTTCATTGATAATATTGAGATTGGAGCTCTCTCTCTCAGCGAGATCTAAGGTTTCAGTCTCCTTTTGATGAGCTGAATATTATTCAAAATAGGTCGATCAAAGAATGACAATAATAATAATAATGAGAAAAGAAGGCTATTAGAGCCAGAATTCGCAGTTAATCGCCCTATGACAAGATCCGAGGTTAAAGAACGTAACAATACAACACACTTGTCATGTATACCTATGTTAATTTCATAAAATTGTTAAATAGTTTAATGTAAATATATATAATAACATTCAAAATTCTCATTTACACTTCATGAATCATTTAATGTTGTCCCATTTATTATAACTAAGCTACCAACACATATTTATACATATCTTACATAAGAACATTTAGTTCATATGCATACACCAAGCAATATTCATCACACATTTTACTATTTTAATCATCAATGTACAGTCATATTGCACCTAGTGTAATAGTGGAAACTATACAAATGAACTGGATGCGTGAGACTATGGACCCCACAGGTCCTCAATAGTCTCAATCACATCAAGATTCACATTTCTACAACATTTTCCTCTTATTATCGGTGTGAAACATCCTTCGGTCCACTATGCAAGTCGCCATAACTTGCTACTACGGTTTCAAATACGGTTTCCCTATAGCTAGCCAATTACATCCCAATTCTTGGTTTTCTAACTAATACTAACGGCAACACATTTCATTAGTTTCATCCCTTTATTACATTGCACGTTCTTTGTGCACAATCTTTATCTTATAATTCATATAATATACACTATGTACACATGCTCACGCTTTATAATTGCGTAATCATCAAATCAGATTTTATTTAACATACAATATTCATCACAAGCAAGCTCATATTTCCAAACATCTCGCATTTCCATTATAATTAGTCTTTACTTTTACGTTGACATTATTATACCTATGTTGCAATTCCTCATATTCTACTTGCTTTGCTGTCCAATTTTAAATTCCCATATGCATTTAGTATGCAGACATCCACATGCCAATATATACATAACATGCATAACTTCACATAACGTTAAAATCAAATTGA
This sequence comes from Excoecaria cochinchinensis, assembly GCA_947683425.1. NCBI lineage: Eukaryota > Viridiplantae > Streptophyta > Magnoliopsida > Malpighiales > Euphorbiaceae > Excoecaria > Excoecaria cochinchinensis. The sequence continues at coordinate 2,515,113 of CANTUQ010000045.1, forward strand.
TTATAAAAATCATATAACAAGTTTATCAACTATGCACCTATAATATTCTCTTACATGTATTTAGCTCATAATTCCCATCTTAATTTAAGTTTTAGTCCCCAATTAATAACAAAACATCACCTGATCTTAATTTTCCATTCATACATCCTTTCGGCCACACCATGAAATATGCCTACCGGTTTCTTCTTTACTTGTTTTATATATTTCTCCTGTTTATTATTAAAAATTAAGCCATTATACATGCATATCATGCATTCTCTATTACCTATCCACTCAACTTTAACCTATACATTATTATCTTATTATTTTTCTTCTAAATTATTTAGTTTCATGATATTCATTATTTATTCCTTCTTTGGTTACATCTTCACTTCGTTTAAAACATATATACTTAACTTATTCTAACATGTACCTGATATATGTTCAAAGAATTTCATAGCCAAATAAATTCTCAAAATCTCTTATTAAAGTTCCTCATAATCTTATTTTGACTCTAATTCCATTTCCTTACTCTAATTTCATTAGCATTTTATGTAATCAATTTATTCTCATAATGTGTGAAATTCGGCCCTTATACCATCTTTTTATTTACTTTTATTTTTTATTAAATTCCTCGAAGTTGTCGAGCTTTCAAAATCAACTAGCAATAAGAATCCAAAGAAACGAGATGCGCATCCTAATTAATTTAGGAAATGCAAAACCTTCACCTAATTGATCTTTGCAGTAAGGTTAAAACAAATTTAACAGTAATTAAGTCTTTGGATCTGAAATGCTAACTGCCATTTATAGATCAAGAATATTAATCTTAAAATTCACAAAACAATACACATAGAAGAAAACCTGACACCTGGAGCTGCTTGTAAAACAACACTTAACAACCAGCATGCAAATGCTCTAAAAATTAATTAATAATAGAACGACCAAACAATAATCCATAGTAGTGGAGCTATTCTATACAGTATTTTGCAATTAAATGTCAACTTTCTTGTAAATCAAAGGTTTCTTTCACAAGTAGATAGTAATTTCTTGAATTCACCTTAATTATATCATAGTTTTAATTCATCTATTTCCAATTTTATATCCAACTGTACAGTTAAGATCAGCTCCAACAATCTAATTTGACATATATATTAGGAGAGCAGAAGACTATTTTTCAGAGACTGGCATCGCCTATATATGTATATAAAATAATTCATAGATAACAATTGATTTTATCATTTATCTCCTCAAACAACTCAATAGGACACTTCTCCCTCGCATTTTTATGCATGCATCTGTAAAAATCTTAACTAGTAAATGTTTGTTCTCTATGCACTTCAATACAATCAGCATGCAAATGCTCTAAAAGTTTCCCAAACTTTGAACATACTGTCACACGTGAAAAGAATTCAATTAATTAATCATTCTAATCCTTAATTCATCACTAAATCTTATTATTGTTTTATTTTTTTTTTTTCTTCCAAACCAAATTTTCATTTTCATAGCACTGCTCTCCTCAATTCTTACATTCCTAAACATAAACTTACATAACTTCCATAACTTAAATGCCTATAATTTATTAAATTCAGTTTTTATTCTACTTCACATTAACACAGAATATAATTTTTATTTTTCCTAATCAATTTATTTTATTAAAAATCACACAACAAAATAAATTTGGTAGTGCACATACCTTTTCAATATGATTTCCGACACATATTATGGCTTAATTCTGCCTATCCCTTTGCCGGAGCCTTGCCGGAGAGACACCGCCACTACCGGCGGGAAGCCCAGAACACCCAGATTCTACCGCCAGTGGTCACGAGCTCAAATTCCTCATTGATTGATCGGAATCGGCATCTAAAGCTTTCGGACCCTTCAACACCGATCTCGTCGTCGGTTGCGGGTGAGGGTGAACGGTGGGAATAAAAATGACCGTCTGGTCGCCAGGAGTCCGGTGGTGGCCTTCATGTCGTCAGCCACCACAGGAGTTGGCCGGAAATCGCATGAGAAATGTCAGTTCCTCCCTTGAAAACGAGACAGAGACGACGAGAACAGAGGGGCAAAGGCAACGGGGATGGCCAGCGCAGCGAGGGACGTCAGTTGCCGCCATTGGCCATCGCCGGCGCAGGTGGAGATCTGCCCCTGCCCCGCCGTCTCTCTCTCTGGTTCCCATCTTTCTGTGTTCCCTCCTTCCTTATTGCCCGATTTTTCTTTCTTATTTTGCTTCCCTCTTTCTTTCTTCATTTTTCTGAAAATTTCCGAGTCTTTCATAAAAATTTATTTATTCATCTTAATATTATTCTATTTACTTATTTATTTATCTAATCATTCATTATTATTATTTTTATTTGTAACTTAACTATTTAATCAAAATCGACATTTAACCATTTTCGGGTCCAAAAGTTGACCTTCCATAATTTTTTAATCTTCCGAGTTATAATTCACAAAATTTTCGAAGCGTTACAGGGGACCTCAATTGGGGCAAGTCAATGAGAAAATATGGGCAGTCAATCAACAACTTTCAAATTCAAATTATAAATTTGACATTAAGCAAAAAATAAAAACTTTCAGGTATAAAGAGGCTGCAGACATTCTCCCTTTATGAAATGTAGTAGATTATATAGCTACAATTAAGGAATAATCCATATGAAGTTCAAAACATTAAACATAAACTTCTGCAAAATCCCAATCAAGTTTCTTAGGAACAATGCATGACAGGAAAATAAGTATATGGAGTGCAGAGAAGGTCCTCAGCAATATATTAACATTAATATCATACCTTTATTTTTTTTGGGATATGAGAATCATAATCTGATTTTTGAGTTGCACAGTGATTCCTCTTTGGCTCTCTTATGGTCCTTAAATCAGAGTTAGCATCTACTTTCTTCATCTTCTTGATAATTTGTGTAGTGCTTCTAGGTATAGGAGAGAACTTGATCGAGTTTCAACCATTTTAACTGAGATATGAAGAGATAAATATGAAGATGAATTATATATCTGTTACCAATCATAACAATGATCAGTAAATGAAGAGCACTTCAATTTCAAAGAAACACATTTAAACATCATGGTAAAGTGAACTTTTTTTTTATCATTTAAAAATTAACAGTAACTTATTTCATCAAAAAAATTGTTCTGTCTACTCTATTTCTCGAAGGTAGTTTTAACTAATTTTAACTGTGTATTCTGTAAACCAAGTGCACAGAAATCTCTTCAAACATGAATCAAACAAAAGACCCCAAATCATCTGTTAGCATCTGTTAATATCTGTTAGTTTGCATTTTCTAAGCAAAAAAAAAAAAAAAAGCAAGCAAAGCCAGAGAAAAACATTAATCACGGCTGGATTCATTCTACTAGAGAAATTAAATATCAGTTAAATGTCAGATCCATCACTATCATTCTCAGGCTGCACATAAATCCCATTAAAACATACAAAATGAAGAAAAGGCAAGGCATTTTTAAATTAATAAGTCAACATGCAAATGCAAAACTGTCTAAGAATCAAAGTAAAATATTAAATCTGAGTCCTAGAACAGCATGGAAACCATGTGAGAAATACAGAATAGGAATCGAAAAACAAATACTAGTATAATGCTCTCAATAAAAATTCAGGACTTATAAATAATATTTTATTTTATCAGCGCAATCAAATAAAAAATTGAGGAAAACTTCCAGCGCCAAGTTTAAGCATTAAAAAAAAAAAGGAAGAAAAACGCATCAAGAGTAGAGTTGCCATTTGTTTGAGTCATTCCCATAGTTCCAACAGAATATAAAGTAAAACGGAAGAAAAACAAAATGATTCTTGGATTTTCGAAAAACACTACGATTTCAAAGATTTAGTAAGGAGTTAGAGAGAAAACAACCTGTGAGAAATTTGAGCAGCCGCTGGTTTCCAAATCAATAGAGAATGAAAGTACCGGTGGTCTCGAAATCGGAAGGGATCGAGAGTTGTCCGGTGATCTGGAAATTGATAGGAAAGTGAGGGTAGAAATGAGAGCGGGAAGCGTAATAGGAAAATGAGGAAGAGGAAAGTGAGAAAGAGAAATGAAATAGGAAAATGGTTTTTTTTGTTTTACGTTATATAAAAGTGGTATTTTTGAAAAAAATAAATTGTATAAATAAAATTAAGATTTTAAAATGTTATATATTTGAAATATTTTGAGAAGGTTTTTTTTTTGTTATTTTTATTTTTTTTTGTGGGTATTTATGTAAAGAGCCCGAATATATTCTCACTGCAAACTAAAACCTCCGTTATACCCAATTCTCATGGCATACTATACTAATCTCAGCTAAATAAAAAGTTTAAATCTTACTCGGGATCTTTGCCATTTTATGGAATTCTTTCGACGTGTGAGACTCTTATTTCTGTTACTTTTCATTGAATTGATGTATTTGGTGTTTTTGTTTTAGTATTTATTTTAATTTGATGATGACGGTGGTGGGTGGGTTTCTATAGCAGAGGCTTGGAGGTGTTAGAGGTTTTGCGACGGGGTTTAGCAGATCAAAGCTGCGGCTTGAAGGGGTGAAAGATGTTATAGCTGTCGCTTCTGGTAAAGGCGGCGTCGGCAAGTCCACCACAGCCGGTAATCTTTACCTTTTCAGTTCTTCTTTGCGCAGTTTTTGATTTCAGATAGTGGTTTTGGTCATTGTTTCATTATGTTTGATTGCTTGATCGTATTATGATTTTGGATGATTACTTGGCCGTAATAAGCACAAGCATATTAATAGGTCAAATGCCGGATCTTCCTTGTTGGTACTATTGATTTGGCTTATGTGTGTGTGCCCTGGTTGAATTTGCAGTTAATTTGGCTGTTGCACTTGCTAACAAGTGTAAATTGAAGGTGGGATTGCTTGATGCTGATGTTTATGGCCCATCCGTTCCAACGATGATGAAGATTGATAAAAAGCCAGATGTGAACAACGGTACATTCTTTAAGATGCTTAGGCTCTGTTTGGATGGGGGGTACAGAGGGGTAATTAATGGAAGGGTAGGGAAGGGTAGAGACAGGAAAGGAAGGGGAAAGGAGGAGAAGGGTAGGTGACTACCGTTCTCTTGTTTGGAAAAAAATTAAATTTGAAGAGTAAAAGGAGGGTACCCCTCTCTACACCCCAAATCGGGGTGTAGCTAAAGTAAGGAAAATGAAGGGAATGGGAGGGTAAGAGCTACCCTTCCAGTCCCTTCTATTTTTAAGTCACTCCCTTCCCAAACAAGGGTAAGTCTCTACCCTTCCCTACCCTTCCATTAATTACCCCTCTGTACCCCCCATCCAAACAAAGCCAGGAGGCATGTTCTCTAATGAGAGTTTTTTGTGCAGACATTCATGAAGTCTGTCTTATCACTGTAGAATTAAGATAGTGAGGACTTGAGTGGGCTCCTGTTAGATGATTACAAAGAACATTCATTATCAACATTCATTACCAATTTCAGTGCTAGTAAATTTTATCCTAAGCATTTCTTCATCTTGCACTTTCTTATTTGAAAATATGCAAGGACCATTGGTCATGATTACATCATCTTGACTAATAGTTTAGATAGAGTAATTGTCTTTTCTCTTTTATTTTTCAGATAAAAAAATGATACCAATCGAGAACTATGGAGTTATGTGTATGTCAATTGGATTTCTTGTTGAGAAGGATGCCCCCATTGTGTGGAGAGGTCCCATGGTATGGTCCTGGCTTTTGAGTTTATCTCTATTCAGGGAAGTCGTTCATATGACCTTTATATGCTATTTAATGCTGGGGTAGTTATCTGCAGCTTGCGTTAGTGCTTTACATGCGATGTCTGTACAACTAATCTATTATACTTTACAGTAGAAGTTTACTTAACCTTTTCTTCTTGAAGGTGATGAGTGCTCTTGAGAAAATGTTGAGGGGAGTTGATTGGGGCAACCTTGACATTCTTGTGGTTGATATGCCTCCTGGAACTGGTGATGCTCAGTTAACTATGAGTCAAAATCTGCAATTATCAGGTATGTATGTCAGCTTCTATTCTCCATCACGCTATTTCCTTATAATAAGCACGTAAAGTACCATTAAGCGAAGCACTCATTTTGCAGCTTAATGGTTGTGCATTTACTTTTGGCTTAGAGGCTTTCCATATGAAATGCTGCATCCCTGGGGCATATCCACCGAAAGAAAGAGTGAAACTTTTTTGTTTTACTGCTAAGAGTAGCTTTCTTTTTTAAATATTAGTCTGTTCTAATCATTGTTGATTCACCAGCAGGTGCTATTATTGTCTCAACTCCACAAGATGTTGCATTGATAGATGCCCGTAGAGGAGCTAAAATGTTTTCTAAAGTCCAAGTTCCTGTATGACAATCAAATCCTGAGATATGTCAATTTCATTCAGTATTTGCAAGACTGTTCAAACTTGACTTGGGTCAAAGAGATTATGCTGGATAGTGCAAAGCTTGATTTGCATTTAGCAATTTTTGTTATACTATATATTAATTGCACTTTGGATAATAATTTATAAGTTTGCTGGTTCATACGTGATGAAGACAATTAGTTAAATCCTCATTGTAAGAATGCTTGGAGCATTGAGCTAATTGATTGACATCCATGTTTAGACATGTTAGCATGCATACAGAAAGCGTCTTGTCTTGTGTGTGCTTTCATTCATGATGCACTCCCCACATCTTAGAAAGATTTCTAGAGATTGAGTGAAAGAATGTCTTTCCTCATATTATTCAGAAAATTTTGAAATGTTTTGCTAAAATTGTTTTCGGTGCACTTTTGACTGATTAATGAAAAGCAATTAATCCTATTGATGAATATTCTGATTGGTGTTGCAGATTTTGGGATTTATTGAGAACATGAGCTGCTTTAGATGTCCACATTGTGGTGAGCCTTCGTTCATTTTTGGGGAAGCAGGAACTCAGAAGACGGCAGCTTCAATGGGTTATAACTTTATTGGTGAGGTATGCTAAATATTTTGAGCAGCTTCATGTGTCCTCATTGTGGTCAAGCTTTGCTTTTTCATGGGAATGCATTTTGATTGTTTGCTGCTTTCCAAACTCTAGCTGATGCTGCCTGATGGATTCATAAATATTTGAACACAATGTGATTGATGTTTGTCTAACTCATCATACATTAATGTGCTTACCATTTCAGATTCCATTAGAAGTGGAGATTAGAAAAGGTAGTGATCAAGGTGTCCCTATAACAATTGCATCACCTGATTCTGCAGTCTCAAAAGCATATGGTGATGTAGCGGAAAATGTGGTCAAGAGACTTGATGAATTGGCAAAGGAACAGAATGTGCAGCCGGAAATCAATCTATGAAAGTGTTCTACCTGGTAAAGCAATAGTTCAAACCATGGTATGATGGTCAAGTTAACCAATATATACATGGTCGTACTTTTGTTGTTTCTCTAGGTACCAAAATGGTATGTTATGAATGCCAATTTGATTCATTTATCTGTTTTGGAGAGGAATTTAGTGTAGTCCAGGCTTGAGTAGGATTGATAGTACACACAATAGGGTAGCTACATATGTAAAATTAGGATGCAGAAAAACTCGGCATTGATTTTCATCCAAAGGATGAGTTTGTGAAAAAAGGATACACAAACAGACCAGTTATTGCAGTCAATTTCTAATATGTAGCCAGAATAAGACAATATATTTGCTTCTCTTTTTCTGTATTTCTTTCTTGTTATGAGACTGATGGTGGACTTGCAGACTTCCCAATGGCTAGCTGGAAAAACTTATCTGATGCTGACCAGAAACTTGGTTGTGAAGACAACATAGCCTATGCGTTGTATAGGCTATGTTGTGTTAAAAACAAAGTGGTTTTCACTTTTCACATTTGGGGTTAATGCTGAGTACATCTTGTGTGTATTTTCAAGTATCGATCGACAAATACGCAATCCATTGTGTGTTGTCGTCTTATTTTAGAAGTTGCGGTGCTAAATTGATCATCAATAAATTTATTTAATATTTCTTTTATAATTTTATAATTATACTTTTTTATGTATTTATTTATTTATTTATTTATTTATTTTGGCCTCACTTTATTATGAGGGTGATGTTTAAATATGTTAGGTGTATTGGATCTTATAATACACACCGTCTGATTGAATGTAAAAAGTGGGAGAGTGTCAACTTGATAATGAAAGAATATATATTCTCTTGGCTTTGAGGTATATGAATTAGACATGGGCAGCGAGATTTGGTTATGGAAGACATCCACCTAACATCAAAAAACGCAGAATAATCTCAGTAGAAGCACATTTGAACCATGAATATCTGAGAATTCACTGAAAATGGAGCAAAATATTTCCTCATCAAAAAGCTGTTATACTTTTCAATTTCAACAAACTGCATGCACCTGTATGTGATTGGAGTTACTGCAAAAGGACCAATTAACACAACAATACCCAAATAAAAGAAGGAAAGAAAAACAATATCATTGGGTTGCAAAACGACCGACACACAAAGAAAAGAAATTAAAATAAATTGAATAAAATAGGAAAATTATTTTTATAAAGCGAATTCAATATACTAAAATTAATTTTTATAGCTGGAATGGGATGTCTTTAATAGGAAAATCAATTAAGCAATTTTTTTTTTCTTTACCTTCCTTCTATCCACTTTCTTTGGAACCAAATGCATAGCCAGTATGAGACCGTATGGTTCTTTTGATATTTTATTTAAAGTGCCATGGTCCAAAATTACCCCATTATCTGAATTTAATTGATTAAAAAAAATACATTACATGAAATAATAATTATTTTTTTATATATGTCTAGAATAAATTTTTTCATTATATTTTGTATAATCTTATTCTCGTTTTCTTATTCTTGTTATTTTAAGAAATAAAAAAATAAAATCAGAACAAAACAAGATATGAACGAAAACACTTGATTTGATAGTTTGGCTACTTGTCAAAATTCGAAGCCTACTTTTCTATCTTGAATTTGAATTCACATGAGCCGCAAAATGTATTATAAGAAGAAAAAATATATATATATATATATATACGAGAGATTCCGAGAATCCCGAGTCTTCAAAGTGATAAAGAAAAGAGGAAAAACTAACCTCTCTCTTTCGGAAGTTGCAGAGTCTACTTGACTAATGATGGTAGGGAACAAAAGAATCGTTTAATATCTATTCTCTTCATTTTTATACCTCCTCCTCCTTCATCAATTCCCTCGCCCTTCACTATCTGTCTTCTTCTTCACTCCCTGAATGCATCACCTCACCATAACCCTTAATTCCCCATTCACCCACTCTTCTTTCCCTTCCCAATCCCATGCTTATTCTTTACATTCCTTTTTCTCTCAGAACCCTAGATTAATTCTACCCATTTCTTCCCCTCTTTCATTTCCTGTTACGTCTCAATCCGCCTTCACCTGCACTGGAATTCACCTCTCTGCGCCTAACCACTCTTCTATCTCTGTTGGCTCCGCAAATAGTGCTGTTCAAGACTGGAAATTGAGGAGTGTTGGCGCTAAAAACATCGATGTTGCCACTCTTGGTAATCTTTGCGTGGACATTGTTCTCAATGTTCCCAAATTGCCCCCTCCCTCCCCTAAGGCTCGCAAGGCTTACATGGACCAGCTATCCGCTTCTCCACCTGATAAGGTTTTCTCTTCTTTGCTTTTTCTCAATTGGGTCCCCATCTGTTAGAAGTTTGCATGATAAGAAAATTTTAGGGTCTTTATTAAATTTGATCTTCTGTCCATCATATCAGCCTCTTCATCATCCCTTTTTTTTTTATAAAAATTATAGGTTCTCAAAGAACAATGATAGCAGATGTTAATTGTTTGCTTGATTATGTACTCTTGTTTTTGCACATAGCGATATTGGGAAGCTGGTGGTAACTGCAACATGGCCATAGCAGCTGCAAGGTTAGGACTGCGTTGTGCAACAATTGGACATGTAGGCCATGAAATTTATGGAAAATTCCTACTGGATGTGCTTCGTGATGAGGGGATTAATATGGTTGGAATGAGTGAAGACATTGATGTTATTCATAGTTCTAGTGCGTCATACGAGACACTTTTATGCTGGGTTCTCGTTGACCCTCTGCAAAGGCATGGCTTTTGTAGGTAAATTACTTGCTTCAGTAATTTATGTTTCCCAACTTGTAATCGATTTTGCGCCACTGGATGAGTTTGGTCATTCTATCTTTATTGTCATTCTTTATTATGGTCCAAGTTGCAGAATGATGATTCTAATATACTTTTGTTTTTTCAGTCGTGCTGATTTTAGTGATGAACCTGCATTTAGCTGGATGGGCAACTTATCAGGAGAAGTAAAGATGGCCATTAAACAGTCCCAGGTCCTTTTTTGCAACGGTTATGGCTTTGATGAGCTTCCCCCCAGGTTGATAGTCTCAGCTCTAGATTATGCTGTTGAAGTTGGGACATCTGTTTTCTTTGATCCTGGACCACGTGGAAAGAGTCTTTCTAATGGAACACCTGAAGAACAAGAAGCACTTCATTGCTTCTTGAAGATGAGCGATGTTCTTCTTCTAACATCTGACGAGGTTTGGCTACAGTTTCCTTTGAATGTTCAACATTACCTGTAGTTCCCTGCAAAATGCCATTACTAATTAGACCTAGTCCTACTTTCGGAGGGTACTGCACATGCTTCATAAAATGCACTCATCAAAATTTTTTTACCAAAACTCTTTGAATTTCTTGGAGTCTTATCACAGGATCTGAATATTCAGTAATATTAGTTTTGAAAGAAAATACGAAGTTAGGAAATCACATTACCTTAGAGAACAATGACATATGTAAAAGTGGGAAAACAATTGTTAATAAAATTTGTTGTCGATAACATTGTTCTGTTCATGATGCAATAACTTTGTCTATGTCAGTATGTTATTAGCCTTATTTTAGTTTCCTGGCAAGTAGAAAGCCATATAGAAAACTAACGCATCTGTGGGTGCTGCTTAAGCAATAAATTTTTCAAGATCTAGTTTGACCCTTAGGATATGCATGAAGGGCACTGGTATAGACATCTTTTCTTTGCTATACTACTATGTTGCCATTATTCATCACCTAAATTGATGGTTTAAGTTACTTTTGAAAATTAATGGGCTTAACAGTACGCCATGGACGTCTTTCACCAATGTGGTTGTCTGAGTTGTGTCAAACTCTGATCATTTATGCCTTAACACAGGCAAATGGAGGGAACATGACAAAATAATGATTTCTGGCCCATTTCCTTCCTGGTATAGAATTTTAACTCTTCAGATACACATCATCAACACTAAATTAGAGTTGTTCTGTTACTGTATAGTTTTTAGCGATGTTCATTTATGTCTTTCTATATTTCCTAATAGTTCTCTCACTTGCATATTTTTCATTTAGTAAGTAGTTTGCTCCTTACTGATTAACTTTGTTCCTTTCTATTATTGATCTTCCAGGCAGAGTCTTTGACTGGCATAGGTGACCCATTATTAGCAGGGAAGGAGTTGCTTAGGAAGGGGGTACGTACAAAATGGGTTATTGTGAAGATGGGTTCTCGGGGTTCAATTCTAGTCACCATGTCAAATATATCTTGTGCACCTGCTTTCAAGGTACACTTTTGGACTTTTTCAATTCTGCCATCTGTTGTTATGAATGAAATAATTCTCTGGGTGATATTGAGTATGTTTATTTTGAATATATCCTCAACATTTAATATGTTAACTGTATTGCGTGCATGATATGGCAAGAGCTTTGGTTAGAATACTCAATAAAGAAAATGCAGCAAATGTGCTTGTTTCTTGCCTATCTTCTATGTTTTTACCGTGCTTGTCTTAATCTGTTATTTGTATAAAGTTTGCATGTGTAGCTCTCCTATTAGTGGAAACAGCTATTCCTTGTGTTCTGTTAATTTGGAACTTTCCTCCTTCGTGTTACCTTTGTACATGGAATTAAAGATGTTTGTTATTCTGAATCGTGATTAGGTGAATGTCAATGACACTGTCGGGTGTGGAGATAGTTTTGTGGCTGCTATTGCATTTGGTTTTATACATAATTTGTCCTTGGTAAATACATTAACAATTGCAAATGCTGTGGGTGCTGCAACTGCCATGGGCTGTGGCGCTGGTCGCAATGTTGCAACCTTGCAGAAAGTAATAGAAATTTTGAGAGAATCAAACATTAATACAGATGATGAATATTGGAACAAACTACTTGCTATTAGTTTGGATGCTGAAGAAATTACTTTTCTTTCAAAAATGATGATAAATGGAAGCAAGAATCAGATACATCGAGTTTCATTACAAAAGGTGGTTTCTGAACTATTGCCTAAGCTCGAGGCTGCAAATTCTGCACATTTGGAGGGAAAAGTGGCTTGCTGATAAAGATGATTGAAAGTAGGCATTCTTTCGGTTTTGATCTGTTGCCCATCAATGAAGGTTAGATTTGGAGAATTAACACATACTGAGTTGTTTGTTGATGAAAAGAAAAGGGATGAGATACATGCTTGTAATGGTTTTGCTTTAGTGAAGTCTGAAGAGTCAGGAAGCTGCTATGGCATTGGTAGCTCTTTTTTTTTTTTTTTGAATCATTTATTAGGGTTTTACAGGCAAGTTTTCTGCATTCCTATGCCTATGTAAAGACGCTCTATTCTTAACACCATTTAAACAATATACTTGTGAAGCAGGTAATCTAAAAGCCCTTGAGATAATATCATAGTTGGTTTGGACCAGATTTATAAAGATTGGTAATTTCATAAAGAATGCAAAGGTTTTGGAGATGCATTTATTGTTAGGGGTGTATGAAATTTATTTATTTATTTTGAACAAAGTGTGGTTATCAGTCATAATAATAATTTTAATTATTTTAAAAAAAAAAAAATTCCCCAGAATCACGAAATATTAAAATAACATGAAAAATATATGATTTCTCTTATACTCGGATGAATATTAGGGGTATACATATCATACAATTTTAATCATTAAATTCAAAATGGCTTGTGAATTTAACAAATAAGTAAAATTTGAAAAACTTTAATTTTTCTTTGGATAAAGAAAAAAAAATTAATTGACTCTCAGAAACTATGGAATTAAATTTAACAACTGAGAAGAAGATAATAGTTGATGTAAACAAAAACCCGAATTATCGCAACATATATTCTACACGTGGACACCATTATCTGAGTCCATATGGACTATAGTATACACTTTGAAACACAGAAAACTTTCCCTATTAAAAAGAAAAAGAAATGGAAAAATCGATGAGACATAAATACCCTCGAAATTGGCTAACCCTAAGTATGTCTTCTCTCCACCATTAGAAAGGCGAAGAGCAAAAGGCTGAGTGCCCTTTTTTGCCCCTCCAATTCACACTCTTCCCCTTCTCTACCCTTCCTGTTCACAGGTATTCCCCTCTCGCCCACCCGCCAATTTTTATTTTCAATTTTTTATTTTTACTGTTTCATTGTTTCCTCTCTGATTAAATCTCTTTCTTTCCTCTTAATTACTCTTCCAATCTTGCTTTTCTTTCTTTTTATTTTTCTGCTTTTCTTTCATTGATTTCTAAATTTTGGACTTCCTCTCCTGAATTCTTTACTTTCTGGTTTCGCTCTGGTTGGTTTCTGAGATTTTATTTGAAGATTTTGCGACCAGATAAAATATTTTCTTGTTTCTGTGCAACCAAACACGGCCTTCGTGCATCTTGGGGCTGTTGATTTTCAAATTCTGTGCTTGTCTTCTTGTCATTCTATTCTTTTATGGTTTATTCGGCTCAGTTAATCGGTGCAGGTCCGTTCATATTGCTTTGCTCTGTTCGATAGAAAGTATTTATTCTGAGTTTGCTTTTATATATGTATGGTTCAGTTCAAATTTAAATTCTGTTTTGTATAATTCAAAGTTGAGGTTGGATAGTTCAAAGTTGAGGCTTAAGATTGTTGACTGATTAGTGAATTTCAAATAACAGTTCTTCTAAATACATTGTGAATGGAGTTTTTAAATTTTTGTTGCAGAGTTTGATGAAAAATGGAGGATCATGATATAATGATTGATCAAAATCGGGATATGTTGTTGAAACAGAATCAATACCTGGAACCAGGGCATAGCCAGAGTTCCGTTTTGGTTCATAGTCATGATTTCGGATTGGCTCATATCAATGATCAGAATTTGGATGCAGATATTGAGATTGACTTTGTTCAAGAGTTGGGTTTAGACGAAACTGGTCTAATTCTTCATGAGACTAATGAGCATGATTTGATTCAGCAACAAGAAGATATTCACAATTTTAAAGAGAATCAGATAGATTTTGATAGAGATGATAAGGCTGATGTACATCAAAGCCTTACCACCTATGAAGACCATGAAAATCATTTTATAGATCAAAAGTTTGGAGTAGGTTCTTTGGAGAATAATGAACTGGCAGTAGTAGACTACCATAATTTTAATGCAACTCAGGAGATGGGAATTGTTCCCATCTCAAATGCGAATTTTCCGCCGCCAGTGGCAGTAAGACATTCAGAACTGGCTGTTGGGCAAGAGTTCCCTGATGTCCACAGCTGCCGAAGAGCATTAAGAGATGCAGCCATTGCTTTTCAGTTTGAGATGCAGACTGTTAAGTCTGACAAGACTCGCTTCACAGCTAAATGTGCAAGCGAAGGATGCCCTTGGCGAATTCATGCTGCAAAGCTGCCAGGTGTTCCTACGTTCACAATTAGGACCATCCATGAAGAGCATACTTGTAGCAGAATTGCACATCCTGGTCATCTGCAAGCCTCAGTCCAATGGGTTACAGAATCCATGGAGCAACACCTTAAGGAAAACCCGCATTGCACTCCAAAGGAAATATTGGAAGAGATTTATAGAGTCTATGGGATCACATTATCATACAAGCAAGCCTGGAGGGCAAAAGAGCGGTTCATGGCCACTGTTCGTGGATCGTTTGAGGAAGAATATCGCCTCCTTCTGCAGTACTGCGATCAGATTAGAAAGACAAATCCAGGGAGCATTGCAGTGATATATGGAAATCCTGTTGACAATTGTTTTGAACGCCTATTTATCTCCTTCCAAGCATCAATTTATGGGTTTTTGAATGCATGCCGGCCTATCATCGGACTTGAGAGAGCTCTTTTGAGAAACAAGTACCTTGGGACATTTCTTTTTGCTACTGGTTTTGATGGTGATGGTGCTGCTTTTCCATTGGCATTTGGCGTGGTCGATTATGAAAATGATGATAATTGGATGTGGTTTATCGCCGAACTTCATAATCTGCTTGAAACCAACACAGAAAACATGCCAAATCTTACCATTCTTTCCGACAGACAGAAGGGCATTGTTATTGGAATTGAAGTAAATTTTCCAACAGCTTTTCATGGATTTTATATGCATCATCTCATTGACAGTTTTCAGAAACAATTCAACAACACCATCCTTGTCAACCTTCTATGGGAAGCAGCTAAGGTTTTGACTCAACCAGAGTTTGTGGCAAAAATACTTATGATTGATGAGATGTCCGAGGCAGCAGGCTGTTGGGTAAGAAGCATTAACCCACGCTTGTGGGCTACTGCATATTCTGAGGGAACTGGAATTGGACAAATAACAGCTAACGTAGCTGAATTATTGAATACTCTGATACTGGAATCCTCTGCACTTCCAATAGTTCAAATGATGGAGTGTATCCGTCGACATCTGATGATTTTGTTCAACGAGCGTAGAGAAAAAAGCTTGCAGTGGACAAGTGCACTGGTCCCATCCGCCGAAAGTCAAGTGTCTGAGGCTGTCGAGCGTGCACGCAGTTGCAAAGTACTCAAAGCAAATGATGCTGAATTTGAAGTCATTTCTGATGAAGGATCACATATAGTAAACATCTGCAAGCGACAGTGTTTGTGTCGCGGATGGCAACTACAGGGCTTGCCCTGTGTTCATGCTGTGGCAGCTCTCATCTCTTGTAGGCAGAATGTTTTCCGATTTGCCGAAAGCTGTTTCACAGTTGCACAATATCGAAAGGCATACTCGCAAACCATACACCCAATTCCAGATAAAGCCCTCTGGAGGAGCCCATCTGAGGGATCACAGGCACAAGAATTTAATGATGCTGAGCTCATAGTAAGTCCACCAAAGTCACTTCAATTACCACCAGGAAAACCGAGGAAAAAGAGACCGCGTGCTGAAGATGCTGGCCGCGTAAAACGAACTGTGCATTGCAGCCGCTGCCATCAGACTGGACATTTTAGAACAACATGTACAGTACCTATATGATACCAGCATTTAGTTTCCTCACTGTGCATAAGAATTTAGCTTCTTTTTTTTTTTGTGGGGCCAATTGAGGGAATCCCCTGTAAGGTTATACATAGTTTTTGTTACCTTATATTTATTACTTTGATCAAAGAGTTCATTCCATTTCTTGGATATGGGAAAAGAATTAACATCACATAGAGATAAGTGACTTTTAGAATGTTCAAATAGATCAGTGTAAGGTTTTGGAGTAACTTCTTCTATTGTCCTTCGGCAAATGCTGCTTACATTTCCAGTTTATATTTAGGATAGTCGTTATCTGTTTGTGATGGTTCCATTGCCAATCTATCTTTCGTTTTCTCCTTAGAGAATACATACTTGATCCAATTTGATATAACACTTATTAGTCATGTGAACATAAATTTAACAATAATCTGAAGAGTAAAAGTTGGACTAATATGATCATAATTCAAATAGTTGAAAATTTGACTATTTTTTCAATTGATTATGTTCGAATTTTACTGTTTTCACCCGATGATATAATTATTTAAAAAAAATTGGACAATTAAGCTTGCATAATTTAAAATCACAAACCAAGCTTGTTGAAAATTCGCATGCATTTAACAAGCATTGCAAAAACAATCTACAAAGATGGGCAGAACCAAATTGATGTAATGAAATTTGGTATAAAATATAAAATGAGCCAAATTGAAGTTTCATAAAGAATCGAATCGTATTTGACAATTTATTGGGTTTGATTATTCAATCCAACATTAGTCACCCCGATAGGGAGCTAATGTGTATAGAAGAAAAGGTAATCTGTTTTTGGTTGGTAATCGAAAAGGAAAATGCAATGTAAATACAAAAAGATCAAAGTAAAATGCCGACATCTTTGAACCCTAAAGATAATATTTTCTTTTAAGGATTGAAAATAATTCCTTTAATTTTCAATTATCTTTCTATTTGAATAATCCTCCATCCACCTAATAGTTTCAAACATTAGCTGTATATGCACTCAATGTAAGTCGTTTATGAGACCTAACCAATCTTGTTTCTGTCTCCTATTACAGATTATGTTGTTAGGCTTGTTTGCAAAAATCAGAACAAAAATAAAATAAAATAAAATAAAAGAGAGTCAAATTTTCACATGACTGTACAAAATAATATATATTTGCCTTTAAATGATTTTTTAGTTCAAAAAAGTCTCTATAATTATTAAATTAGCTCACATTTATTCTAATAATTATTAATTGGCTCATATTTGCTTTTATTGTTATTAAATTGGTTTCATTTACCTTTATTTGTTATTAAAATTTATCCATATATATTATTATCGTTACAAATAAAGTTAAACGTGAATCATTTTATTAATAATAAAGGCATTTTTAACCAAAAAAAAGTGTTTAAGGATTAATCTATAATTAATATTTCGCATAATTTAAAGACAAATTTTACGAATATATTTTGAATATATGAGATTTGATTATTAATTATGAAAATGTATTTTCTATAATGATATAATAAAAATTGGAACACCTGCTTTTTTTTTCCGTTTTGGATTACATAGGGTAGCTATTTAATGCTGCCTGAATTTTTTTACACGAGTTATAGGTTTATTATGCAAAAAAAAAAAAGACAGCTCCCTGTCACTGATTCGTAGTTGAGATCTCTTTTAGCTGAGTGTATATTTGCTGTATAATAAAACTATGCCCGGTGTATCAATTGGTATCCTTACCTATTCGAAGAATTAAAGACGGAAAAATTGAACTTAAACAGTGAATTATTGTGTACAAGTCGCATTATAAATTTATTTATTTGAATAAGGGAGATGCTTTGACAAATATATATATATATATATATATATATTTCTTTTCCTTAATTGGAGCATGGGATAAATAATCATACTTTTGCAGTTATTGGTTACTTTTAGATAAGTGATATACTTTAATCATTCAACACTTATGTTAACAACATAGACATATATAGCATGATTAGTATCAGCCCAACATGGGACCCGCACATGTCCATGTAACACAGATTGGTACTGAAATTAATTATTGCTTAATAATTATGGTGTAACATGTACAATAACGAAGAAATCATGCCATGCTCAAAGATAAAGGTGCCTATATAATCTAACATTTCCTTTATGGAACTATTCTGAGTTGTGCATCCAATACCCTAATAATCAACAACCACGTCACTTAACCTTTGTTCCAAATGTACAAACAAAATCCTGTCAATAAAAACTCTTATTTGACCTTTTTTATGATATTTATACTTTATTTATTTTCTACAGTTTCTTTATTTATTCAAGCGTCATATTGGATATATTACATTTCATAAACAAAATATTAATTAAACAAATAAAATCTATTAATTAAGAAAGAAAAACATAATTCTCTTAATTTGTCAACGAAGAAAATTGATTTGCAACTAATTCAATTCCAAAACTAACTCACAACCCACTTTTAACAACTATTATATATATTTTTATAATCAATTTGTGTGGTGTTTTTAACACATTTTTCACATCTAATGCACAGCAGTAGAAAATTTAAAATGTAAAATTTATAAAAATGGATATTTGTAAGTAATTCAATATCGCAAAATTGATGGCTCTAATAACATGTTGAAAAAAATAAATTTAAATTTAATATAACCGTAAAAATAACTCATGAAATAGCTTTTTCCAAACCATTCTAAAAGGTATATCTTCATAATCAGTTGATTGAGTTACTTAGAGGGTGTTTGGCATTGTTTTTGAAAGGCCAAAAAGCTGCTTATTGGATAAAAATAAGTGTTTAGTAAATGCTGATTTTAGAAAAATCGATTTTGTGAAAAATAAAAAAACCTCCTATTAGAAAAAATTAGAAATTGAAACTTTTCAGAAAATCTGATTTTCAGCTTTTAAGGGCAGCAGATTTAATATTTTTTTGAGACAAAAATATCCCTTATTTTATTTCATAATGACAATTATATCTAATATAAATTTTTTTTTTGTTTTTTTCTTTTATCCTACCACCCAAAATCATTTAACGTTAAAAATAATTATATTTTTTCTGTTTTCTTTTTTTATTATTCAAAATAATATATATAATTAATTATGAAGACATTATATGTATATTTTTTTATATTATATTTATTTTTATTTAATTATATATGAAAATATATGATTTTAATAGTTTAGCGAAATAAAAAATTTAAATAAGTGAGATTTTGAATATCATATATTAAAATTTATATATATTATTTTTTGTCTTTTATTTTAAAAAGTCATTTTAATCATATTATTTACCAATTTTGAATTTTATTTACCAAACAGTTAATTGATTTTTGAAATACAACTTTTTGAAATACATATTTTTGCAATTGAAAAATATGTTTTCATAAGTTTTGCCAAACTAGCCCTTAATAAGATCATAGGTTGAACCAATATATAGATTTTAGGTTTGTAGGTAGCCATAGATCTATCAATTTTCTTTGGAAATTAATATCATGATTTTAATTTATTTATTTGAAAAAGTAATATCATGATAACTTTAATCTATCAATTTAATTTTTCCAAACAAAGAGGGCCCAAAAGGCCTATTTTAACCCCACATTTTCCATTAAAGACTAAATTTTTGTGCAAGTATTTCTTCACAATATATAGATATCTGGGCCAAGAATTGTTTGGCTTTATATTTCAAGAAATGTGAAAATTTACTTACCTTTCTTTTTTATAATATTTTTGTGCTGAATTTCATGATGGTGGAGCTCCACCATGACAGGAATATGATAATAATACAAAGTACCTTAGCTGGATCTCATCATTGTTACAAACTTTGTCTGGCTTTGCTATCTCTTGTAGTACCATCATCCCCTATCTTATATTGTTGGATCCAAGCTATGATCTATTCTTATTTATTTCTGGCTTGTATTGTTGCATCTTTCCATTACTAGTTTCTGATTTGCTTCTCTTGGCTTCATTATTTTTCATTAGACTAATCATAAATACATATAAACTCAATATTCTAAATAATTAGTAACAACTATACATGTATGCATTTCTATATAATGAGGTTAAAACCTTATAAAATGAAGATAAATAAATGTTTCTATTCCCTATAACAGGAATATTCACAAGTCTTCTTTTATTTGTATTAATGAACTTTAGAATTTACAGTTTTAGGAATATATTTTCTCAAAACATTATTTAATAATTGGGTTAATTAACCCCAAAAAAAACATTATCAAGGAAAGATTTTCCACACGATACTTAATTATGTCTCAAAATGTGGACTAATTGGGGAAATAGAAATCTCCAAATTAATCCCCTAACAGAAGAAATTTAGATAAAATTAAAATTATGATAAAAAAAAAAGGTTATGAATTTTATAAAATTAATTAAATGAAAATGTTAAATGTATTACAAAGGAATCTCGTCGATTCCTCTGCATTATGGGGTGATTGCTGATGAAAATATTATTGCTTTATACGATCTGAAAGTTCATTTATTCAAAGTAATATAAGCTAAATGGAATACTTAGACATAGCTTTTCTGCACTTTACGAAAGCAACTTTACTTGTTGAATAATTCAACATTACACTTCTTTTCTTTGGTTTAGTTTCCCACATTCGAGAATTACATAGTTTATTCTTGATCGTAAATCATACATAAGTTCTTCAAATACGAATAATACTATATAGAACGTATATAAATAAGCATATAGTTTTGACTTTAAATTTTCTTTAAAATTATTTTAGCGGTACAAGTCCAATATATGTTAAGCTTGATAAATAAGTTTGGCATCAAATAAGTTTTGAAATTGCATGCATGTGGCATATCATTAATTGATGAAGGTTCTCCACCTCCCACATCTTCTGTTCTCTTTACCTTAGTGGCAAGCAAAAGATATATCCTTTACTTCAGATTCGTATTACACAACCTCGACATCATCCATTTCCACTAAGATCATAATTAATGTCAGTCAATCAAATTATTAAGTATTTCACATCCACTTTTTATTATACAAAAACATAATGACTTAAACGATTCTCGCCTTACATGTTAATTTTGAACAATTAATTATTAACTCACAAGCTAGCTCTTCAAATTAAATTATATACAAATCAATTTTCTTGGCATATGGAAATTATATACAATCAATAAAAATAACCTTTAATTTTTTTTATTAATTATTGAATTACATTCACAAAAGGGAAAAAGAAAAATATAAAACTTCAAACCCTAATCCAATGCTGACCATTCAAATGATTGTGATTAAATTGCGATCAAATAGCTAAACACTCGTTTCCATAGTCATACAAACACTGTTTAACTGACATTTTGATTATAATTCATCAAAAATTTTCAGAGAAATTACTTTTTAATTTATTTATGAAAAGGACCAATAATTTAATTTAATGACAAATCAGATGTAGAGAAATCTGAAAAATAAACGAAATATATATATATAAAGCTGTTGGGGTTGACCTAAAATAAAAATGTAACATTAGATATGGAGAGGGGACAGACCTAATCTCATCATCAAGACCAACAAAAAAGTAATTGAAGAGTAGAAGAATTATATTTAGTAGAAAAGTTTGGTCATAAAATTACAACCTATGTGTGAAAACAAAGTTAGGAGTAGTGTAGAAAGTGGACTCTTCTGTCATGTTCATGTGCCTCTAGCCAAAGAGACTCTCCCCCTCTCTCTCTCTATATATATATTTGTATTAAAAAAACATATATATAAATATATATTTCTGGTCCCTATAGCTAGCCAGTAGCTACATATAAAAGGACCCTATCAACATTTTGACACATAAAAATTCATCTTCTGCTTCTATCTCTCTCTCTTTCTCTCTCTCTGTCTCTGATATATTAACAGTTGAGGGGAATGTTGTCTGGTTCGATGTCATTCACGTTAATTCCATCTGCTCATCTGAATGATTTCGGACCAGGCTTCATTCCCCCCAACTGCCTTTCATTTCCATTTCTTTTTTCTAATTTACCCCACTAAAATCTACCCATTCATGCTCATATTTTATTCAATCATACTCATATTATGCTGTTCTGAGGCATCTATGAAAGGTAAGGTCTATAATAATTACTGTTTTTGTACTGATTCATCATTCATTTGCAGGTTTTTTTATTAATCAAACTAAAACAACTATGGAGAGAGAGCAATATAATGAAAATATTCAACAGTCAGCGGTGGACGGATGGATTGGTATGATTTCATTTTCAATACCTTTTTGTATTCAGTATTCAGAAAAAGTAGTGTTAATGTGAACCTGTGACAGTAAAATTCGGGTTTTGGTCACTTTCAAACTTAACTGGTGAGTAGCGACACGAAGATTATACTTAATATGAAGAAGAAAGATTAAAACATCATTTTCTGCATTGAAAATTATAGGTACCGAGTGGGTCACATTAATTAATTTTTGAAACAATATAAAATAAAATAAAAAAATAAAACCGAACTCAGATCGTTTTATACATGTGAAGGAAATAATTCGTGGTGGGTCAGACGTTGTTGAGCTTCATGGCTTTGTCTTGTGAAGGACAAATAATTGGAAGAAGCAGTAGTTCTATCCTAATTATATTAACAAATAAAATAATTTAATATGGATTATATGAGGACGTACAATATATCTATATATGTCTGCTGTGATCGAAGTTGCGTATACTTTTTTGCGATTCTCATTGAAAAAATTACAATCAGACTTCTCTTTTTTGAGATTTGACAGGACTAAAAGTATCATCATTAAAAGAAAATCCAAGTGTTCCGGTCTGTTTATGTTTATGTGTTCCCCACATATAATGATTTTTTTTATTTTTTAATTTTGTGCATGCATCATATCAATGGCATGGTGGGAAAGCTGTTTAGTGTGCTGTTTTAGGGTTAGGGTTAGGGTTAGGGTTTTTCAGTCTCATCCTCTTATTAGGAAATTATTAATAGCTTATCTTTTTATTAAAACAAGAATTAATGCAGTTGTGGAGAATGTATGGTAGTTGAGTTTAAATTCCGAGAAAAATTTTACTGAATTTGATCTATAAATATTTTTCTTGAACTAAATTAACAGTAAAGTGCGGCATGTGAATTTTTGTATTCACTTTCTCTTCTTTTTCAATTATATCTTATTTAATGCAGCACTCCATTACTGATCACTTTGGTCTATAAAATTTTTCATGAGATAAATTTAGGTAAGTATTTTCTGATTAAACCTTATATAATACAGAGATTATTGGTAACAGTTTGAAATTAAAATAAAACATGCTTGCTAATATATAACAATTGCACTCTAACTCATATCTTATTGGTCAATTAGTTTATTTATTTTTCAATAATTTAAGTGTTCAACAAGTTCTTAACTGGAGCTTTGCGGGAACATAATGAAAATTTTGTTTTCTTAGATCTTTATTTTAAAAATTAAATTTGAGTGAGGTAGATAACTATAGCAAAAATACAACTAAAACACTGAAAACAAATTTAAATATTCTTTTTTAGGCAATTTTTAAAAATTCTTAATACACTTTTAATTATAATAAAATTCTATTGATTTTTAATGAATATTAATTTTATAATGTCAATAATGTATTCATGCCCCGATAATGTATACAAAATTAATTAAACTTTTTTTCAAATCGTAAAAATCTTTTATTTATCAATTGATCTTAGCCCATAAAAGAGTAAAAAATTAAAAATCACGGTAAAACGAACTGTAGAAATTAAAACAAATGGATCAAATTAAGTAAGTAGATTTATTATTAATGATTTTTCAAAATTAAATTAATCATTCCTAATAAATGATAATGATGCCTTGGAATATCGACTATAAAGTATAATTTTGTAAAGGAAAAGGCTTGACATATCCCTCCCGTTGCAATCTGAAAGAAGATTAATTGTGATGCTGCCGATTCTTATGCAACTTTTTGTAAGTCAACATTTAGAAGGGAATACTATTTTCGCTTTTCAATTAATTAATCCAAATAATAATAATTATAATTATAGGTTAGCAGGAGCAGGATCAAAATTCTGTTTTCCTTTTGAATAATTAAGTGATGCCTAAACTCTCAATCATTAATCAACATATTCAATGATTGTTTTTCTATGATATTGTGTCTATTAATAAATTATAAATCAATTAAATTCCTCATTATTAGTAATATTATAATCTAATTGTTAAGTTAGCTCATTAGAAAACTCTAGCTCAAATTCTAAGTTATTAAACTCTTCCTATTTGCCTGCAATTTTTCGAATTGGAATAGATTCCGAAATTATCTACAGATATTTGAAAACTGGAATAGATTCCAACATTCACTTCACTTTATCTTTCCATTGTTATCATTTTCTCATACAAACAGCTTAAGCTGAGCAAATTTTGGCAGTTGCTATTTCCACATTTCTGGATGCCCCAACCAATTACCCTCACTGCAACTTCAAGACCTGTCATAGTGGCATGAAGATGTCTTGCACCATTACTGTTAAAAAAATAAATAAAGATATGATTTTATTAAAATATAAAAGAAAAAAAGAATTGAATAATCTGTGTAAATTAGAACATTATCATCAATGCTGCACTTTGTTTTTGTCTCCTTTGCCTTTTAAGAATTATCAGGATAATTTCACATTTCACATTTGTCTCTCTGCCAAATCAGAGATCTGCAAATATTTAAAAAATCGCAGGGAGTTATTACTAGGCCTCAGTAGACTTTTTGATTTCCTGTAAATTACTAATCATCTAAAATCTAGCATGTGATTTTGAATTATGGAGACAAATGCCCAATGATTGCTTCTTAGGGGAGACTATGATTATTTATCATAAAGACGAGCTACAATTTACATAACAAACAAAAAATTATATCCTTTCTCCTTATTTTCTTAAAAAAATTAGGGAACAGAGATTTCAGAATGTGATAAAATTTCAAGGTAGGCAGGGTGTTCAATACAGTGGTGCAGGAAAAGAAAGCAATTGGATTAGCATCAAAATAATGACTCACAGTGCACAGAGATTATGGCTGCTGTGGCACATTCTGATACAAAGCCCCTGCTTTTCACGGGTGCTGGGAAGAGAATACTGTGCTCGAGGATATTCTCAAAGAGGAAGAACATCTCTTTTGTACTTTACTAGACATCTCCAAAGTACCTACCTGTAATAAATCCTGCATCAAAACAAACCACATGATAATATTAATACTCTGCATATTACAGTTTATGTTTGCAAAGTGTTCCTCGGATAGATGAATAATGACAATTATATAGATCAATAAAATACAAGTTCTCAGCTAACAATTATTGTTTTGAAAAATCATGATCATACAATTCTGGGCAGGAGCAGCAGGTGCAGCAGGACAAGCAGTGATTAGTGAGGCAGATGTCTTCTACAGAGCCTTCAGCTCCAGAGTACAGGCTGATATGATCCAAACAGCTGAATTGGTGAGATGACGTGTGCATTTCTCTATTCCGTCCAACATCACCACCAAAAAAGTTCAGGAAACAGCAACCATATTTTTATTCCATCGTGGTAGATAAATGAATTCATAAACAGCCAATTTCAAGATTACCTTCCTCTTGACGTTAGGGTGCAAAAGATTCTTGAGATATTTATTCATGAAGTTCAACTAAAGTTTCTTCTTTCTTTTTTACCAAATAGGTGCACTTATCATCATCAAATGCAGCACTATCTCCTGGAGACAGCAATGAATGAAGGGTGGATGCCGTCATCAATGACGCAATCTACTAGTTACTATTTGTTCAGGAACAATGACAATGGAGGAATGACCACCACTAAATAGAATTTGTATTGGAAGTTAAAAGCTAGAATTTATATTCAACAGGCAAAGAGAGAGGGAAATTTAACCACAACATAAGACCTTTACTGTGCTTTATCCATTCATAACTCTGTCAGTGCTAAATTAACAAGATTATATCCCCAGCAGAAGTTTCTAGGGATAGCTAACATGTATAAAGTATTGAATTACAAAGTTCAATTTATAAGGCCAAGTCCAAAGGAGAGATCTTAGGCATTAAATTGCAATCCTCAATTTGCAAGATACAATCAAACAGAACATATAAGCATTGAACTACGAAGTTCGATGCTTAAGGCCAAATCAGAAGGAGAGATTTCAGGCATTAAAATTGCTAGAAGGGGCATTCCTTAGGAAGCAGTTGGAGTTGGCTTTTATGGAGCTTAATTTCTTGCGACCAAAACTGGGATATGGAAAAGAATACACCAGTCATGTAGATCCTTAGGGTTAATTGTAAGGGTATCAAGGAGATTTTCGAAACATATGCCAAGGCCAGCAGGCAGATTATAAACCTTGGGAAATCCTCCTAATGCTTTAGCCATAACACCCCTCCAGATACAAAGTAGAGGTCGGGAAGCCTGCCACATATTAGACATACTGGTAACTCAGATAGCTTACTAGGTACTTTTTTAATCAGCACAAGAAAATAAATATTTGCTGAAATAAGAGCAAAGTTCTAGCAAACTTCAAATGATAGAAATAGCAGCTCGTCACGAAAGCTGGCAATCATGTCCTCATCAAAATTATGTCGTCTACCATTCCCATATTTGCCATGTGCAGCTTCAAGCTACCAAAAGCTTAAAAAAGTATCTTAATGATAACTAGAGGACTTTAGTGGGGTAGAAATGAGGAAAGAAAGTAGTCTTAAAAGAAAAGTTGAGGATGGATTGGATTCCAGTATATCAAGGACTTCAATCTGACTTCAATACTGGTAACTCAGATAGCTTACTAGCTACTTTTTTAATCAGCCCAAGAAAATAAATATTTGCTGAAATAAGAGCAAATTTCTAGCAAACTTCAAATGATAGAAAGAGCAGCTCGTCACGAAAGCTGGCAATCATGTCCTCATCAAAATTATGGCTTCTACCATTCCCATATTTGCCATGTGCAGCTTCAAGCTACCAAAAGCTTAAAAAAGTATCTCGATGATAACTAGAGGACTTTAGTGGGGTAGAAATGAGGAAAGAAAGTAGTCTTAAAAGAAAAGTTGAGGACGGATTGGATTCCAGTATATCAAGGACTTCAATCTGACTTCAATACTGGTAACTCAGATAGCTTACTATCTACTTTTTTAATCAGCCCAAGAAAATAAATATTTGCTGAAATAAGAGCAAATTTCTAGCAAACTTCAAATGATAGAAAGAGCAGCTCGTCACGAAAGCTGGCAATCATGTCCTCATCAAAGTTATGGCTTCTACAATTACCATATTTGCCATGTGCAGCTTCAAGCTACCGAAAGCTTAAAAAAGTATCTCGATGATAACTAAAGGACTTTAGTGGGGTAGAAATGAGGAAAGAAAGTGGTCTTAAAAGAAAAGTTGAGGATGGATTGGATTCCAGTATATCAAGGACTTCAATCTGGCTCTCTTAGCTAGGGATGGAGAATATCAGTCAGCCGGCTTCTTTTTCTGTTCAGACCCTAAAGAGCAATTACTTCCCTTCAAGTTCTTATATGCAAGCTAGTGCTGGCTGCAACCCCTTCTGGGCTTGGAGAAGTCTGTTTGAGGGAAGAGAGATTCAGAGGCAACAATGACTAAAATGAGATGCTAGAAATGGTAAATCTAGCAATTTTAGACAAGATGCTAGGCTGGCAAAGTGCTTCCATTAAAAGCAAGACTAAGAGAAACAGCTGATGAATCCATCTCTACAGCCTCCTAACTCATTAATGCTGCTTCCCTCACTTGGAATGAAAGTCTAGGATACAACTTTGATACTTTCCTTGATGGTCTCTTTCCATGTTCAGATAACAATCTTTTGGCACTATGCTAAGAATGGGCACTACTTATTCAGATATGAATATTTAATAGATAGAGAGCTTATCGATCACCAGAACTTTAAATGATCATAGTTCATCCTCTAGTCAGGTGCAATCCACTTGGAAAGAAATTTGATCTCTCAGTGTTCCCAATAAACTGAAAATGTTTCTTTGGAGATTTATTTGTGGGTTGAAAACTTAAATAGAGAGTTCTGAGTGGAGGATTTGTGCAAACTGTGCAAGGAAACTGAAACTGGTAAAACCCCTTCTCCATTGTGAACGTGCATGCCAGTTTGGTCCAGCTCTTTTGCTCCCTCTGTACCAGCTTTTTCCAGTGACTTATCCTTGTTGGAATGTTCGACTATGTTTAAAATTATGTAAGTCACCATCATGGAGGCAAGGATCTGTTCAAACTAGCTGTATATTCACTCTGGCATATTTTGAAACCCAGAACGCTCACTCTTTCATAACAAAATTCTATATGGAGGCAAGGATCTGTTCAAACTAGCCGTATATGCGCTCTGGCATATTTGGAACGCTCACTCTTTCATAACAAAATTCTATCTCCTGGAAACAGAATTAAAAAGCTCAATATTTAACCAAACTTGAATTTTAATATGTAACTCATCAACAGAATATCTGGCAATAACTGATCGGCATAATATGACCAAAAAAATCAGTGAGGTCAATAGGTAGCTGCATTATGAGAGAAAAAAAGGTTCTAACATTAGCACCTTTTCCCTGTTCTGCACAAGTAAAATTTTAACTACATAAACACATTGTCCTTATTGAGTAGAATAAGGAAACACCATTAAGGCAGTGAAGTTAGTAAACTTTGTCTTATCACAGAAGCCCAAGAAATTATTTAACCTACATATTATGCAGGCAAAACCTATATTCAGGTCCCTGAATTGCACAATTTTGTTTTTCTATTGAGCTCCTATTGTTTCATTTGATCCTTGAATTACTATTTGTGTTTTATGTTAACTACTTTATGTTCAGAAAGAAGGTAAAAAAAAGTCATCAACAGTGTAAAAAATGTTAAAGATAAGCAGACGTTCTTTTGGTCCGCAAGTTCATTTTAACAGTCATGAATAGTTACCCTTAACTGGATATAAAGCCAGGCTCTTGCTGCTGAGAGGCTTGCTTCTAAAGATGGTCTAACAGTTTATATGCCCATTGAAGCTCCTCTGCATAGTTGATTTTCAACTGAGATTATACAAGAAAGAAACAAATTATCGAATAGTTAAAAAAACAGGCGTCTAGTTTTGAAAATGGAAGATTTATTTCAATAACCAAATTGTATCAAATAAAGCCATGAGGCTTCAAAGAAAACATATGTATAGTTCAGGGGCTTGGGAAATGCATTTATTCCTTAGTTTTTTCAGTTTTTCATTATTTTAAGGGGTTACACACGCTTTTAACAGTGCATGAAACTCACACTTCCAACAGCCATCAAAAAAAGGACATATGTCAGTGAAGAGAATATTTCAAAGACCCAATTGTGTCAAATAAAACTATAGCAGTTCAATAGAAAAACTTCATACAGTTCAGGGACCTAAATATGGTTTCTAGCATATTACATGGGATTGCCTATTATATATTCTAATAAGACATAAAACCATGCATCCAATTAGCATCCATCTAGGATCAGATTGTTTCAAAGAAAATGAAATGTTGTTTCAAAGAAAATGAAATGAGGATACAAGTACCACTTAAGTATCAGCCCACTGCGTGATTACTGTACTACCATATACACAAATAATATCAATATCATCAAGCATCCAAACCGGACTGGACACTCATAATACATGATTAAAATATGATCCAAAGAATCTTTCCCTAGTCAATTTGGAATAATGATTTGATTATCTAAACTTAATAAAGTGTATAAAAGGCAAAAACAGAATAAAGGGCTCTGAACTTTCAACTGTTCCAACTGAAGTGCATTCTATTGCCTTGAAATTTGCTATTAGTGCCTTTGACTACAAATACACCAGCCAAAAAATTTAACTTTTCTAAGTACAGATAAGATTAAGAATCAATTATCAGATAATGAAACCTCTATTCGAATTTGTTTCCTGACTAACTGATGCAAAAAATAAAAATAATCCATTAACTGTTTTGCAGTCGAATGTACCCCTTCCCCTCAAAGCTCTGTGTGCATAGCTCTGACTGCATGATCAGAGTTCACATGCCTTACAACCAAAAATATAAGATCCTATCCAAATTAAGAATCAAATTGATTAAGAGTTTAAAAATAACTATACAAAAAGCTCAAGGATCTTCTATACTAAAGACAGGAAGAAAAAAATTCTACCATATAGGAAGGCACCAAAAGAAAAGCAAGAAAATGAAGTTTTAGGAAAATCAGCTTCCTATCAGTCTCAAATCCTATGCCAAGTGTAGTTTAGGTAGCCCACAGATACTATGCCAGGTAGGTGCCAAAGAAAATAATCCCATAAGGAACTGAAACTTGAATCTAGTCAGGTAGCCCCCAGATATAGGTGAGAATGATTAATAGATTCTCTAGAAGAAGACATAAGTTCCATACTGTAAGGCACATGCTCCACTGAAAAATGTGTTAGTGTTACTAAGCTTTCCAAGCTAAAAATTGATTCTCACAAATCTGTAACAATGGAGCGCATTTCGCCAGGTAACATCTCTAGACTGCCAAGTACTAATATGTCACCTCTTCAACAAACTTCCAGATAATCATATCACTTTCAAACAAAAGTTCCTGCCTCCCTGGCTGCAACACAAGGGACAATTCAAGATAACAAAGCTAGTGAGAGTGAGTATGCGGAACTCACTCAATGCTCTACTTATGTTGTTTGTCTAATTCATCTTTTCTATTATCATTTGCATTAAAAGCACCATATTGAGTCCCTAATTACTAATGCAGAAAACTGATGCCATTAACCTGCTCCTTTGAGAAAAATATGCATGTTAGTTTTAGTTTTGCTTAACCAGAGACCACTTAAATGTCTACTAAGATTTTATTATGATGATTGCTGAGCTCTTACACTGCTATTCCATCCATGACACCAAAAATACAAAAGAAAGTCTCGCTTCAAGTTGCATTCAATCAGTTCTCGAGCAATCCGATCAATATGGCACATCTCGATTAAAGAATCTTATGTACCTACTAGCAAAATCCCAGGTTTCCTCATTATTGAGGGGAATAATTCTTTATGTGTGCAGTCACCAATTTGATTAAAGTTTTCACAGGTTCCTCGAGTACTTCACCCCCCACAATCAGAACAGAATGGCAACTGCTGTCCACAGGTGCAAGAAATAAGTAAAGGACATCCAACCAATAAAATACCATAAGGATGTGCTAGTGCTGATTTAAGCTTCAAGTATACAAAATGGTAACTTTGAATTCTGATTAATAATGCATCACCGAAAAGCAAAACATAAAGAGTCTCCATGAACACTGATTTAGTAATGCACCACTGAATAGCAAAAATACAAGGGGCATTCATGAACGCTGATTAATTATACACCATTAGATGGCATTCAAATTAAAGAATTTAGCAAGCCTGATATCTGGTATTGCCGGACAAAATGCAAAATGCAAGCTATCAACAAACAAAACAAAAAAAGTAGCAATATATCAAAGTTGTCAAATGAGTTAGAAAAGGTATCAGTTTAATGATCAGAATCAAAATATACCATCTCGAACCATACAAAGTAATTGTTTATGTGATTATATAATTCAAGTCACATTTTCCAAATAAATGCAGCTCAAACACTGAACTTATACTTTCTAAGTTTCGGTCTAGTATGACGTATTCAAAGTGTTGAAAACTCCCAACCCTGAATGAGAAGGCATAACAAAACAATCAATATATGTGATAGTATGGTCAGGAAAGAACAGGAAACTGTCAGCAGCATATACTAGAAACTCTTAACCTTTAATGTAGAAACAGTGCATCCTATATTGCCCACAAGGGTACAGGTGTTAGGCCTATACAGGGGCAGAGCCATTTACAAGGTCTTTTTTTTTTTTTTTTTTGGCCAAAAGAATTGAAAAAATAAAAAAATACTCCCCTAGTTTCTACAATTGCCAGTTTGCCACCTTATATTATGTGTATGAAAATATATGAACATTGTCTCCGACCCTAGGCCTATACCACATCCAGTTCAGGTAAGTTCTATATTTCATATTTCTAAGAGATCTTAAAATGACCTTTTCACTGTAAGCATCTGTCTTCTAGAATGGGACAACATTAGGGTAAATTAAGTGCAGGACTACCAGAGGACATCTCACAGAAACTAGCAATTATTTCAAACTCCGAAAACATTAATGCATATTTTGAATGCCAAAAGTCCACCATAAGGAATTCCATAACCATGTATATTCTAAATAGGTTTCAATTTTTTAACCTGTTTCTGTTCATATAAGAGCTCATACCCTAAATAACCATTTTCCTTTTATATGCCTATTGTGTGTTATATAGGTGCATGGGGTGATATGAAGTCCTGAAGTAAGAAAACTTTGAAGTAAGAAAACTTAGTCATAAATCCCTATTCATTAAAGTAGCCAGATCCCCGAACTTCTGGAAAAAAATAGTATTTGAGCCTCTAAACTCTTGTCAAGTTCATCACTCAAGTGCTCAAAACTCGCTCAACCTGCATCAACAACAATTTGCCCAAGTTGTCAAAGGCCACATCATGGATCACAGAGCCCCAGAGTGATATATTTAGGCTGGGGGAGCGACAACTGCTGATAAGAGAGAGACGAAAACTTCAGAATTTCTAAATCTTTCCTTGTATATACGTAACCGGCAGTTGTCAGCAACACTTTCCACATTTACAATCCAAATTTCCCAAATATCAACATAATTTTGCTATTTCGCTCTATATAGAATCTATCAGTGATGATACAACATTTTCATTGTTTATGAACATCATAAGTACTTGAGTTTCATTCCAAAGGTACCCTTGTTTACATGCTACCACCAGAAACATGAAATCATATACTTTATGCAACCACAAGTGGCAAGAATGACATCAAAACCATTTTTCTCATCCGCAACCTAATCTTCAAAATTCCTCGGGATTCAAAGCAGGAAAGTACTAATTAGCTACAGCTAGAATTGCTAAGCAAGATGTTCACATCACTAGAAAGAGTCAGCTTTGCTCAATACTAGCAATCACGGTGATTTCCTAAAACATATGAGGCAAAGACATGACACGAACCGCAGACCAATGCAAACCTACTAGCATTTATTATCATCCTTAAAAATGTTTTGTTGTACTTGCATTTGCTGTATTTTTACAATATAGCGAGAAACAATACTATGATAACCCTATTTCACTAATCATCTCTGCCTATTATCACAATCACAAGCACTGTATCTGCATTCACTACGTTAAATAATCGTACCTTTACTCTATACTTGAAACTTCATTCCCGATTCTGCTTAGAGCTCCTTCCACGCAAATGGTAATTAGATCCTGTAGAACAATCAGCTTCATCACAATAATGTATAAGAAAATAATAGAAGCACGATCCAAATCAAGTGGAGTTAGGTAGAGACTTGAATGCAACGTTATTCAAGCAAGCTTCGAAAAGCAGACTAGGTTGCATCCAATTTAAGAACGCCACCCCACAACAAATTAATCGCATCTGTTCAAGGTTAAAACTACCAGGCCGTGTAGATGCAGAAATTTTGAGATTAAAAGAAAATATCGAAATATCATAATCAGCCCCTTCAAAATTCAATTGATCAACAAACATACACTAGGCCTTTGAAAGATGCGACCTTGGACGGCTTTCACCTCTGGAATGGTAAAACCCTGTTCGCTGGTACCATGGCTTTTACAGTGGCCAAGTCGTGCGTTATATAACGACATCTCGAACTTGAGGATATCCGCCTTGCACCACTTCATATTCAATATCTATACATTTAACCCCAAAAACTACAAACCTGTTCAATGTCTTGGAACACTTTAGTAGGAAAATACGTACACGGAAACTCTTTGCCAGGACTAATACCCTTCTCTGAACTTTAGCTTTCGTTTTTAATTCTAAAACTATAAACAAAACAAATTAAATAGCCTCAACGAAATTCACCGAACAAATGTCAGAAATTTGGCCATAAACTTATCGCATTAATCATTACAACTAAAAACTGTATCAAATCACTACAGAGATAAACCCAAACAGAAGGGGGAAAAAAACTCAGAAATTAAAAAAATAATAATAACAAGATCCGATGTTTCATCTTTAAATGGGCACTCATGGACCCAAATACACCCGTTAATCCAGCGACTTTACAAAACTACTCCTACAGTCCCTAATGCCTATAAGCTCCCTTCCTCGATCACTTTCTTCCCTTCCTGCCAGCGGCCTTCTTCGCAGGCGACTTTACACTCTTTGGCTTGGTGCTCTTAGCCGGCGTCTTTTTTGCTGGCGCAGCCTTTTTAGGAGTCGCCTTGGGAGCAGGCACTTTCCTCCCCGGAGTCGACCTGGTAGATGTTCTGGCCGCCTTAGCCGGCCTCTCCTTAGGCTTCGGTCTAGCTGGAGCAGCCTTAGGTTTCGCCGCAGTCTTAGACTTGGCAGGTGCAGCCTTTGGTTTTGGTTTAGCAGCGGCCTTCGGCTTGGCAGCAGCCTTTGGCTTGGCCTTAGGCTTAGCGGCCGCTTTGGTCTTTGTCGGAGCACTGACAGCCTTGGTCGACTTGGTTTCCTTTGGCTTGGCAGCAGCTTTAGGCTTGGCTTTAGGTTTAGCTGCTGCAGGCTTCTTCTTAGCCTTAGCTGGAGCAGCAGCAGCCGGTTTTGGAGCCGATGACTTGGCTGAAGGGATCTTAAAAGATCCTTTGACCTTCACAAGCTTACCAGCAGTTACAAGCTTCTTCAAATGGAAGAGCAATAGCTTCTTGAAGTTTGGCGGCAAATGTTTCTGCTTCTTTTCGATGAACTTAGTAATCGCGTATTGACTTGAACCAGTCTTCTCCTTCAAAGTCACAATAGCATCCTTAATCATCTGCAACCAGACAAGAATATCGAAATCAGATCTAAGAATAACATAACAAAAATTTTAAAACACGAATTGGTATTACTTTCGAATGTGGAACGCACCTCTTCGTATGGAGGATGCGATGGACTACGGCGGCGGGATTTTGGCTTAGCATCGCCAGCAGCCTTTTTGGTTTTCGGCTCCTTGGTCTTCTTACCTTTGCCTGTCTTAGTGGCCGGAGTTTCGTGGGCAGCCTCAGTAGAGGCGGCCGGTTCCGGATTAGGCTCGGCAGCCACTACCGGTTCTTCAGTCGCCATCGTAGAGACAATATAGATACGTAGAGCGAAGAATTGAAAGAGAATTGAGGAGAAAAGAGGTTGAATTGGATCTAGAGTAGTTTATTCCCTTTAATTTCGGTTGTGTGAAAGATAAAGAAACGGAGAGGATTTAAATAGTCAAGTGTCTAATGAGAGAGTATCCAAACGCGGAGCTCTGATTGGCTGGGAGGCCTTGCACGCGGATCGCTCCCTTACACAATTTTGAATAATAGCCATTGGATATTGGCTTTATCTACGGTTGTGAGTGTTAGGCTGTGGGATACAATGGATGGGTTTGAAGAGAATGGATGTTTATGTTAAGATAGTTGTGCTTTCGAGCTCAATTTATTTACCTATAACTTGAGCTACACTTGTTGGATTTTAGTCAAATTTTATGCATTTTGTAGCTCATTATATGACCTTTCTAATGACTACTCCCACATGTTTTAGAGATTTGTACGCTGGGAGAAATTGAAGCTTGAAGCCACAATGGTCAAAACTAGGGTTTGCTTGGATGTTATTGTGCTTTTGATGAATTGTGCAATAATGCTTGCATTCTATCCATAAATTCTTTATCCTAGATGGTACTAGCTTAATAAGGGAATCCATTGATCAAAAAATCATCTAAATTCAATAAGATTCGAACATCAAACAATCAATTAGAATATCACTGAAGTTGAACACGTATTATCAATATATTAATTACGTTGTTATATATATGGTATGTGCACTTGTAACTAGAAATAAATCGAATCGATGTTCTTTTTAAGAACATCGATTGCTATTAATAAGCTTATGGAGTGAACAAATGCAAACAATAAATATAATAACTCTCGTAAAATATCTAATTATTGAAAGTATTTTAATTAATAACTCGTAAAAACTTTTACTCGTTGTAGATCTATTGTGATAACATTTCTACCATATATATAAATATTAATACACTATTCCGTGACATGATCTATAATTGGATGTAAATATCAACTTCATGAATGACGTTTTCTTTTTTATACATGAT
Source organism: Excoecaria cochinchinensis (assembly GCA_947683425.1). NCBI lineage: Eukaryota > Viridiplantae > Streptophyta > Magnoliopsida > Malpighiales > Euphorbiaceae > Excoecaria > Excoecaria cochinchinensis. The sequence continues at coordinate 2,551,316 of CANTUQ010000045.1, forward strand.
CTTCTTATATTTTGTTAATCACATATATAAATTTTTTCCATATGATTTTTTGCTCTTTCATTATCTTTTCAACAAAGGAAAGTGTAAATATCATATGAATGGTTTAAATGTCACAATGATGCATGTACTTTAAGTTAATTCAATACCAAACAATTCAAATACCCATTTATTAAACCACAAATTACAAATTCATACAAATATAAGTAAATAGTAAAAATTTAAGTTATTATTGAGAAATTACAATCAATTAAGTCCATTGCTCTTAAACATATGACAAACATATGGCAGGTTTTAATCATGTAGATACACTTGTAATATCAAAAATCATTTCATATTGACATGATTACATAGTAGTATTGGAATTTACTATATGTATATTGATAGTACTATTAACTTATTGAATTGTGTATTTCAATTTTTAGTTAAACTCTCCTTTTATAACTTTTCACTTGATGAATTAAATTGTTTTTGTCACATTTTCTAGTATTATAATATAACATATCACACCAAAAAATTGAATCAATTACTATATACATGATGTTGTATCAAAGTTCATATAGATATTTTATAAAATTTGTAATAAAAAAATTTATATAACATAATCAATTCAAGTCTTAAAACCAAAAATATATCTAGAAAGGTAAGTATATTTCTTTTGTAACATGGGCATAACTTTTAAGTCTAATTAAAAAAAAAAGGGTTTGGACAAAATTTTGAGAGTAAAACCTTTAAGATACAAGATATTCAAAGTCATTAAAAACATTGAAAAAATAGAAAAAATAATTATAAATATTTTTCTTATCTATCATATAGATTTCAATTAGTCTCCCAATATATAAAATTGAACAAATCGACATCCAAATTTTTATGACAAATTTAATTTTAACCCTTCATTAATTTATCCATCCAAAATTAACGAAATTCTAAGTGAGTAGCATACGTGGAACGCTCTCTTTCGATTAAGTATTAACTTGTGTATATAATAGGTCCTACAAAATGTTGCGTGCTCAACATTCCGTTAGTTTCGACAAGTAAAGTAACCGAAGCTATGATTAAAATTATCATGAAAAATTAAAGATTAATTTATTCAATTTTATATGTTGAAAATCTAATTAAATTTAAATGATAGCTCAAGAGAAATATATGCATATAAATATAAAGCTAGAGAGAGCCGATGCTTGCAAAAATAAAATAGACTTCCCATTTTTTATCGATAAGAAATTGCATATCATCAAACCAGGCAATTAACATGCAAAAAATGGCACAACATTAACATTAACAAACATACGAAATAACTTACTACAGTTATCTATGCAAAATATCTTATTGCACCATTGACATACTAAATAACTTATTAAAAATATAAATAATTATAAATACTTCTACAACCTATCATTTAAACTTTAGTTGGATCCACAATGCATACAAACTGAGTAAATCAACTTTCAATTTTCTATGACAATATATTTCAATCAATGTTTTCAGAAACAGATCGGATATCGATTCGACTTGTTAACTGAGTCATGAGTTAACTGGTTCGACTGAGTTGATTCGAAATTTTTATTTTTTTTAAATATAATTATTTATAAAAAAATAAAAAAATGATATATTAAAAATATGTTAAAAAATTATTAATTATCACATATTAATAAAAAAAAATTCTAAATGCAACCTATTAATATTTTTGGATTGTGATGTAAGGATTTTTACTGGTTGCATGTTATTTTTGTTGCAATTTGGGTTTCATGGGTTTACTGGATTTTCATTTTTATTTGTAGGCCTTTATTTTTTTTCCATGGGTTTTCTTTTAATTTAACTTCTTTTATTTTATTGTTAACCCATTTATTTATTTTCTTCTTCTAAACTTAACAAATTAATTTAGTTGGGTTTCATTTCTCACAGACCTATCACGCTGCAACTCTTACCTCAGCTCACCGGAGGCAGATCCGACCTCAAACAGCGTTACGCGCGCTAGAGCACCGCCAGCAGCAGCCGACTCACACGTGGCAGCTCCGCTTGGTTCCAACAGACCGTCACCTCCACTGCGAGCGCAGATCTGCCCTGAAACCGCATCGCGATCGCAGAAGCACCACCAGCAGCAGCCTACGCGCGGCAGCTCCGCTTGGTTCCAGCACACCGTCGCCCTCCACAGCGCACAGATCCGGAAGCCTCCCTGCCCAGCCAAGACCCGCGCGCAACAGCTCAGGCGTTGCTGCACTCCGTCGTCCCATCAGATTTTGTCAAAACACCCCGTTTTTGAATTGAACCGGAGTCCGAGCTGATTCAACAATTTTCGGTCCAACCCGATTTTTTCTGATTCAATCCGAGTTTTTCTATATTCCGATTTTTATGTTGAATCAAATCGATTTCCTTAGCGAGTCGCGATTAAACAGGTTCGACCGGCCGAGTCAACCCGATTTTTAAAACATTGATTTCAATGCAACTCTTTGTTAATTTTTTTGTCCAAAACTAACAAGCATTGAGTTGGTGGCATTTTATGGGACTCGCTCTTCCAATGAAGTATGACATGTGTACATAATGGTCCCACCAATATATGTATACATACATATATATACATGTATGTATATATTGAACAAATTAATTAATATAAAATGATACTATAATTGAAATTTTTTATAATACATTTTCATAATATTCTTTTAGTAAAATTATTTTTTTCTTAATTTGTATATATTATTATTAAAATTTAAAAAGGTTGAAATATATTTATATTTAAGAAAAAATAATATAAGATTTTAAGTTAATCAATAATTTGAAAATCCATCAATTAATCTGATGTTGCAAAAAAAATATGGATTAATTCGACACCCAACACAAATTCGAAAATGACCCAATCCGAAACTAATCCAATCACACCTGACCTATTTATTCTTATTCTTAAATCTTCTTATGTTTTTAAGGATAATTTATATAGATAGCAAATGGATTGGTCGGGTAATTAATGAATCAAAATTTTTCAGATTATCAGCAAATTAAGTATATGGATGGCCATGGCTAGGGTACCCGGAAAAAACATACTACTCGAAAAATATATAAATACCCAAATCCGAGTATTACATGGCTCCTATTCATTCCAAATCCGTTTACTATTACCGGATAATATGCGAACCCGATCCGAAACCCTATTAATATATAAAATTTAATTGAATAAATTTAATATTAATGGTAGATTTTAATTATAAAGTGCATTACATAATTTATAATTATAAAATAAAACATAATGCAATGTAATATAATAAATTAAAAATTAAATTTTATATATAGCACAAGAGTATAAAATATTATTTTGTTAATTAATTAATGATTAAGTTTATAAATGGATTTGGTAGTGGGTACCTAGAGGAATAAATTTGAATCAATTCGAATCTATTATTGGTAGTAAATTTAACACCGAAATCCATTCTGAACCTATTTAAACACTACCAAAATTTGACTTATCAGTGTTGAATCATATAGGGTATTAGAAAATATCCGATCTACAACCTTCTTTAATTGAGTTGAATCGGCTTAAATAGTGACTCAGATGGATCATTGTTAAATAGGTCATAAATGAATCATATCGTAAATGGATTAAGTTTGTTGACATTAGATTTTTTATCTTTTCTAAATTTTTCATTAAAAAATTAAAAAATGCATGTATAACATATAAAATAATTATTTTCATATTCCCATTATATAAAAAATAAGTTTTGAAATCACAAATAATGCAAATGGTTATAAGCAGATCATAAATGCGTGGAGCACTTTACGCATAAAAACATATGGAATCAAATTTGGATTATGTTTTTATAAACGAATTGGTTCGAATAAAATTTGCCACCTCTAAATTGACAATATTATGAAATTGAGTCCAAAATTGATGAGTTATCAGAAGTGATTTTTAAAAGATGTATTGATAGAATTTCTTTTTTAATCTCCCAGTTAATTTGTTAATGGCTTAATACCTAAAATATCCCTTGAATTTATATTAGAGTTTATTTTTGTAAACTTTCAACATTTTTAATTCATCACCTAAACTTAAAATAAGTATGATAAATAACCATCTTGCTGATTAATTTTGTTGATGTGGGTTGGAATGTGAAGTGCACGCAATGGGAAAACATGAGACAGGAAGAAATGAAATCTGAACAGTAAAAAAGTCCCCAAAACATCATTTTTTCAATTCATCAAAATCCTCATCTAAAATTCTGCCATTCTTACTCACAATTCTTTCTTTCTCAAATAAAATAAGTCCTCATCTCAAATTGTTCTTCCTTGCATCCAACTGTTCTCTTTAGAATTTTTTTGTAATTATCTAAAACCCAACCCTAATGGTGAGGAACTGTGGTACTTCTATATGCAGCTGTGGACTGGTAACAGAGATGAAATATTCATGGATTGACACAAATTTAGGAAGACACTTTTTTTGTTGCCAAAATTACGGGGTATTTTCAATTTAGGATTTAACTTTGATTGACGATGCGGCTCTGAGCTTGCATTTTTTGCAAGCATAGTGAGTAAATTTTTGTAATTTTGCACAGGGTAAATGATTGCAGGTTTTTCGATTGATTTGATCCTCATGTTTAAGAGATATCAAGAGGTGTGATAAATGGACTGTTAAGAAGAGTTACTTTTTTAGAACAAAAATGAACGTAAAAAGGAGAAATAAGAGACCAAGATTTTTTGTTGGCCGATTTCTTCTAAAGCTGTTGTTTTTTATTTTGCTATTTTTGACTTTGTTGTTATTTGGGACTATTATAATGCTTTGAATAAAATGAAACTTTGTTTTATAATGCTTTGAAAATCCTTAATTGTTTGGGAGTATACTCTATTTTGGCAGTATAGATGATATAATTGTTTAGGAGTATACTCTGTTTTGTGAATATAGATGATGTAATTGTAATTATTTATTCAATGAAATGAAAGTAGCATTTAGATGATGTGAATGATATCTGGAAGAATTTGTTTATTTGGTAACTATGATTTGTAAGTTAGATGTGTGTTTGATCTGTTTATGCTTTCATATTTTCATGTCCAGAACCAATGGCTTTCAAGACACACACAAACAATTTATAAGCATAAAATTAAAAAAGTGTTATTATTGTATTAATAAAATAAATAATAATTGATCAAAAACTTTCATGAATATTTACTTATCTTTGCAACATCTTCTGTTGTATCTAGATTTGTGACATAAACTGCAAACTATAATAGTACATCTCTTGGATAAATTTTTGCTTGGGAAAATCTGGTGCTTTTTTCCTTAGTTTCTTGAATCTACCAAGCATCCTTTATGGTCGAGGTAGGACTATGGTCTTGGTTAAATGAAATGATTGTATGCTTTCATATAACTGTTTTTCCTATAGCAATGTGAAATGTGGTCTTGGTATAATATTTAAATGAAGGTTGCAATGGCATGGACATAAGGAATTCTTTTTAATTGCCATGACCTGCATGTACATGTCTCTTGCCTTAAGTCAACAATATGGTTATACTCTTCTTCTAAAATCTCAAAGCCCACATCTCTATTATAAGTTAGTCTACACTTGGTTACCCTATCTTTATTGTAAACAAAAGTTTTCATTACTTTAGGTGACATATCACTAATCCATATTTTTACAAATTTTCTCAAGTCTGCAATCTTTTTCATGAGTTATGTCTGATTTCCTCAAGTATGATGATTGTGGACTTATGCCTTACAACTATAATCCATTCATTAAATGCTTCGCACATATTGTTATCCACCACATTAGACTTAACCATTGTGTTAAAATATGCCCTACACCGTATTTATTTGTTATTGTACAAAAGATTCTCACAAATCCCAGCATCAAGTTTACTAAGATCTTACAACCGATCCTTGAGCTGAATTTAAAAACTGGCTTTAAAACATGCCCATAACCTCTTCCTTCCCTCTTCCCCCTTCACTTCTTTTTTTAATTACTCCAGATGTGTCTAGCACATATCCTGTGTTCTGCTATTGGCAACAATTCTTCAATTGTTGGCATTAAGCCTTACAAATATGGTAAACACATATTAAATTATAATATAAGAATAATAGGTAAATGGATTCAATTACCATATGTATATGTGAAATAAAGATTAGGAACAATAGATTATTTCATCCAAGTAAAAAGTAAACTAAAAAATAGATATAACATATCAAAGAAAATACAAACAATTTTTATGTATTTTTTTGTATTGTTGTAAAGAATGATGATCATTTTTCAACAGACAATAAAGTTTGGAACTTGCTCAAATATTGAAAAGAGAAGAAAAAACAAGACAAAGTACAGCAACATAAAACTATAACAGTAAAAAGTAAGATTTCTATGTAATATGATCCTAAAGAAGTACAACAAGATAAAAGGCACATCAAATAAAATGCCACCTATATAAAACTACAGCTTAATATCCCAAGGAAGTTTTATATTGATGTGTGTTTAAATTTGCATGTTTTGGTCTATTTTTCATATTTTTATTGTACTTTATTTTGGCTTAAATTAGTACTTTTCATTTGTTTTTATGATTTTTGTTATTGTAGTGTCAAAGTAATGGAAATGCAGCAATTAAAGTCAAAAAGAGCAAATGTTGAACAGCCATGAAAATCCAAGGAATTTTGAAGTGAAAAGCAGATTTTGGGCTTAGCCTTGCCCAAGGCTAAGGGGCAAGGGTAAGGAGTTGCCTTGCCCAAGGCTAACAGCCAAAACGCGTCAGCAGATGCAGATTTTGAATTTTAATCCGAAATTGACCTAGCCGCCAGTTGGATTTCACCAGATTTTTAGGGATGATTGAGCTGTAATTCAAGGGATATTAGGCAGCCTTTCTAGAAGAATAATATTTTATCAATATTTGTAATTTATTTTCAATGTTTGGTGGGTTATTTTCAAGGTTTGGTGGGAATTTGGTGACTTTCCTATCCCACCAAGTTTGAATTCCTTTATAGCTAGGGAAAAACGTGAAGAAGAGAGAACTCTCCAGATCTGGAACATCTTCTTCATCTGTATTTTCCTCAAGGCTGTAATAGAGAGTTTATCTTCTCACTTTTAATTTTATTTTGATTTGATTTCAATTATGTGTGGCTAAAACTCCAAATTTCAGTTAAAGATCACTTCAAGGCCAGGTTTTGATTCTCTGTGAGATTGTTATTTTTATTTATTGTTCTTAATTTCATATGATGTTCATGTTATTTACTGAAATTTAGAGAAACTATATCTCAATTATTATTTATTTTATGTTCAATGAGGCGCCGTTGTTCATCTCGATAGATAATATATTGCTAGATTAATTTTGCTGAATCCGTAATTGTTTGGTGAAGTTATCAACAAGTGGCAATCAGCATAGCTTCCTCACAAGGGCTGTTATGTTGAGTAGATGCATAATTTGGTCTAAATCAATCTCGCGTGAGGTTGGTTGGCTTAGGTTGGGTCTTTCTAATTCATTAACGCTGTCAATAAATTAAATCCTTTCGCGTGTTTAGGATTGTTTATTGATTAGGGATTAATTATAGTCTTACTTGATTAATTTAATAATACGGAGAGATTGGGTCGGGAGCGCGAAGCCGACGACTATAACTGGCCCATTATATGATTTTTAGAGTTATTATTTTGTCAATGATCAGTTGAATTAAACCTGTGCTGCGAATATCTTTAACTGGAATTTATTGCATATTGAATTTCTTCTAATTCATTTACTGCTTATTTATTTATTTCTCTCAATTCAGCATTTGTTAGTTTTTAATTGATAAAAACCCCCCCTTTATATTTTTATTGTTAAAAATCTGGTTATTTAGAATTAAATCGGTGCTAGTCTCTGTGGATTCGACCCTTTCTTACCCTATTTGCAATTTATTTAGTAGGATAATTGAGGTATTTATTTTTGGTGGCTTCGACACCCATCAAATTTTTTTAATGGGTGTCGAAGCCACCAAAAATAAATACCTCAATTATCCTACTAAATAAATTGCAAATAGGGTAAGAAAGGGTCGAATCCACATAGACTAGCACCGATTTAATTCTAAATAACCAAATTTTTAACAATAAAAATATAAAGGGGGGGTTTTTATCAATTAAAAACTAACAAATGCTGAATTGAGAGAAATAAATAAATAAGCAGTAAATGAATTAGAAGAAATTCAATATGCAATAAATTCCAGTTAAAGATATTCGCAGCACAGGTTTAATTCAACTGATCATTGACAAAATAATAACTCTAAAAATCATATAATGGGCCAGTTATAGTCGTCGGCTTCGCGCTCCCGACCTAATCTCTCCGTATTATTAAATTAATCAAGTAAGACTATAATTAATCCCTAATCAATAAACAATCCTAAACACGCGAAAGGATTTAATTTATTGACAGCGTTAATGAATTAGAAAGACCCAACCTAAGCCAACCAACCTCACGCGAGATTGATTTAGACCAAATTATGCATCTACTCAACATAACAGCCCTTGTGAGGAAGCTATGCTGATTGCCACTTGTTGATAACTTCACCAAACAATTACGGATTCAGCAAAATTAATCTAGCAATATATTATCTATCGAGATGAACAACGGCGCCTCATTGAACATAAAATAAATAATAATTGAGATATAGTTTCTCTAAATTTCAGTAAATAACATGAACATCATATGAAATTAAGAACAATAAATAAAAATAACAATCTCACAGAGAATCAAAACCTGGCCTTGAAGTGATCTTTAACTGAAATTTATTGCATATTGAATTTCTTCTAATTCATTTACTGCTTATTTATTTATTTCTCTCAATTCAGCATTTGTTAGTTTTTAATTGATAAAAACCCCCCCTTTATATTTTTATTGTTAAAAATCTGGTTATTTAGAATTAAATCGGTGCTAGTCTCTGTGGATTCGACCCTTTCTTACCCTATTTGCAATTTATTTAGTAGGATAATTGAGGTATTTATTTTTGGTGGCTTCGACACCCATCAAATTTTGGCGCCGTTGCCGGGGACTAGTCTAACTTGATTTAATTTGTTAATGACCAGGTCTGAAATTCCGGAAGAAATTTTATTCGATTCGGAGATTGAAAAAACAGCAAAGAGATTGAGAAAAGAAACAAGGATACGTAAGGAACTTGCTGGAAAATCTTCCCGACAGCAGCAAGAAGAGGAAGAAACTGATTTTACTGACTTTCCAGCAGAAATAGAAGAGGAAAAAATGGCAGAACGGACCTTGAGAGAATTAAATGCACCCCCTTTGAACCAACAGCCCCTGTGCATAACTTATCCAGCCTTGGACACTGCTTTTGAACTAAAATCGGGGTTGATTCACTTATTACCCACATTTCGTGGCTTAGAGAATGAAGATCCTCACAAGCATTTGAAAGAATTTCATGTGGTGTGTTCTGGTATGAGGCCACAAGGAATTACTGAAGAACAAGTGAAATTAAGGGCCTTTCCATTCTCATTGGCTGATTCGGCAAAAGAGTGGTTATTGAATTTACCATCAGGAACGATCACAACGTGGACTGATATGTTAAGAATGTTCCTGGATAAATTTTTTCCAGCCTCTAGAGCCGCTGTAATTCGGAGAGAAATAAGTGGAATCAAACAAAGAGATGTGGAGTCACTTCATGACTATTGGGAAAGATTCAAGAAATTATGTGCAAGCTGTCCCCAACATGGAATTACAGATCAGTCCCTTATTCAGTATTTTTATGAGGGTATGTTGAGCATGGAAAGGAGGATGATAGATGCAGCAAGTGGGGGAAGCCTCAACAATAAAACCCCTGCCCAAGCACGTGAGTTGATACAGAATATGGCAGCCACTTCCCAACAGTTTGGAAGATATCAGGACCCCCCAAGAAGGGTACACGAGGTAAGCTCTTCTTCCATTGAAGATAAACTGAATGCTCTAACTGTTCTTGTGCAAAACATGGCTGCAGGTACATCTTCACAAGCAAGAGTGTGTGGAATATGTGCATATGCTGGCCATCCAACAGATATGTGTCCCACACTTCAAGATGATTCACAAGAGCAAGTAAATGCAATGGGAGGATATTCTGGACAGCCCTACAGGAAGTATGATCCTTATTCCAACACATACAATCCAGGATGGCGGGATCATCCCAATTTCAGCTATGGAGCTAGGCAACAAAATCCACAGCAACAATTTCCACCTAGACAACCACAACAACCTGCTCAACCAGCTCCTAAACAGGGTATGAGTCTTGAAGATATTGTCCATTCTTTAGCTAATAATATGCAGGATCTCCAGCAGCATGCAAAAAAATCAGATTCAAGGTTTCAGAATTTGGAGACACAAATGAGCCAAATGGCACAATCCTTGAGTAGAATTGAGTCCCAAGGACGTTTGCCCTCACAAACCATAGAAAATCCAAGGCAAAATGCAAGTGCTATCGTTCTAAGGAGTGGAAAAGAGCTGGAACAGCCCCTACCCAAAGGAGAAAGTCAGAAAAAGCAAAAAGGAGTAGAGAAGGAAGCAGAAATTGAGCAAAAAGTGCAGCCCACAGGTGAAAATTCAGATCAGCCCCCTGTTTTAGTTGTGCAGCCACCATTTCCTGAAAGATTAGCTAAATCTAAAAAGGAAAAAGAGGAAAAAGACATTTTTGAGACATTTCGTAAGGTTGAGGTAAATATTCCTTTGATAGATGCTATTAAACAAATACCGAAATATGCGAAATTTCTTAAAGAATTATGTACTAACAAGAAAAAACAGGTTGGCTATGAGAAAATTACTGTAAATGAAAATGTTTCAGCTGTTATTCAAAGGAAAATGCCACAAAAATGCAAGGATAAAGGTATGTTTTCTATTTCTTGTAAAGTTGGTAATTTAATTGTTAAAAGAGCTATGTGTGATTTAGGTGCATCTATAAATGTCATGCCTAAGTCCATTTATGCCTCTTTGAATGCTGGACCTTTAGAAGAAACTGGAATAGTTATTCAATTGGCCAACAGATCCATAGTTTATCCTGAGGGGTTGTTAGAGGATGTGTTAGTTCAGGTAAATGGTTTGATTTTTCTTGCTGATTTTTATGTGATTGACATGGATGAAGAAGGAAATTCAGGTGATTCAGCTGATATTTTGTTAGGTAGACCTTTTCTTCAAACAGCTAGAACTAAAATTGATGTATACAAAGGTACTCTTACAATGGAATTTGATGGTGAAATAGTACAATTCAACATGTATGATGCTATGAAATATCCAAATGAAATAGCTTCTGTATGTGGAATTGATGTTATTGAACCATTGACTCAAAAAATATTTGAAATGAGTGGGACTGACAAGTTACAAGTTGCTTTGAATGAAAATGTTGATAGGGACAGAGTTGATGCAGGGGAAGAAGAATTGAGTATTGAAGATGAACTGCAGGAAGTGGTGATGGAGCTAGAAGCTTTGAACCCGATGGTAAGAGCATCTAATCCCTTGAAATTAATCAATACTAATAAACTGCTTTTACCCTCTGTGTTGCAGGCACCGGGATTGGAACTTAAAGTGTTGCCCGATCATTTGAAGTACGTCTATTTGGGTGAGGAGAAAACACTACCAGTAATAATTTCCAATAAGTTGCAGCCTAGAGAAGAGGAGATACTGATTAAAGCTTTAAGAGAGCATAAGGAGGCAATTGGATGGACCATTGCAGATATAAAAGGCATAAGTCCCTCTACTTGTATGCACAGGATCCATTTGGAAGAAGATATTAAGCCCAGCAGGCAAGCACAAAGAAGGTTGAACCCACTAATGATGGAAGTTGTGAAAAAGGAAATACAAAAAATGCTGGATGCAGGGGTGATCTACCCAATTTCAGACAGTAATTGGGTGAGTTCAGTCCAAGTTGTGCCCAAAAAGACAGGAATTACGGTTGTGGAGAATGAAAATGGAGAGATGGTGCCCACCCGCGTCCAAAACGGGTGGAGGGTTTGTATAGACTACCGAAAATTAAATGCCTCTACCAGAAAAGATCATTTTCCACTTCCTTTTATTGATCAAATGCTAGAAAGACTTGCTGGAAAATCTTTTTACTGTTGTCTTGATGGTTATACAGGTTTTTATCAAATATCGGTAGCACCCGAAGACCAGGAAAAAACCACCTTCACCTGCCCCTTTGGCACGTTTGCCTACCGTAGGATGCCATTTGGACTTTGCAATGCTCCAGCGACTTTCCAACGATGTATGGTAAGCATTTTTTCAGATTATGTTGAGAAAATAATAGAAGTATTTATGGATGATTTTACGGTTTATGGAAATTCATTTCATGAATGTCTGTCTAATTTAATCAAAATTTTGAAAAGATGTTTAGAGTCTAATCTGGTCCTTAATTATGAGAAATGCCATTTTATGGTAGATCAGGGGTTGATTTTGGGTCATATTGTGTCTTCAAAAGGTATAGAGGTAGACAAGGCTAAAATAGATGTTATACAATCTCTTTCTTATCCTGCAAGTGTGCGGGAGGTTCGTTCTTTTCTTGGACATGCAGGTTTTTACAGACGTTTCATCAAAGATTTCTCAAAAATCACCCAACCGTTGTGTAAATTGTTGCAAAAAGATGTGGCATTCGAGTTCTATCAAGCCTGCAAGGATGCATTTGATGCACTAAAAGAAAGACTGATCTCTGCGCCAATTATCCAACCCCCCAACTGGGATTTTCCCTTTGAAATAATGTGCGATGCCAGTAATCATGCAGTAGGAGCTGTTCTTGGCCAAAGAATTGAAAAAAATCCCCATGTGATTTATTATGCATCAAGAACATTGGATGGTGCCCAAAGCAATTACTCAACAACAGAGAAAGAACTTTTAGCTATTGTTTTTGCTTTAGAAAAATTTCGACAATATTTGTTGGGTACTAAAGTAATTGTTTTCTCTGATCATGCAGCTTTAAGATATTTGCTGAAGAAGAAGGAAGCTAAGCCCCGTCTAATCCGGTGGATTCTTTTACTACAGGAATTTAATCTTGAAATTAGAGACAAAAAGGGGTCTGAAAATTTGGTGGCTGATCATCTCAGCAGATTGTTGTTAAATGAGGATGCATTGCCTATAAATGATGATTTTCCAGATGAACATTTATTTGCTATAGTAACTAACAGCCCCTGGTATGCTGACATTGTGAATTTTTTGGTTACAGGTGCTGTCCCTGAAAACTTTTCCAGATTTGAGAAGGACAAGTTGAAGAGAGATGCCAGATATTATGCTTGGGATGAACCTTACTTGTGGAAATATTGTTCCGATCAAATTATTCGACGATGTGTCCCTGATAGTGAAGTGCAGTCCATCTTGCAATTCTGTCACTCTGAGGCATGTGGAGGACATTTTGGTCCCAAAAGGACAGCCAGGAAGGTGTTAGAATGTGGTTTGTTTTGGCCCCGATTATTTAAAGATGCATATTTATACTGTAAGTCTTGTGACAAATGCCAGCGAACAAGTAATCTTGGCCAACGAGATCAAATGCCACTCACACCTATATTAGTATGTGAAATATTTGATGTATGGGGTATTGATTTCATGGGGCCTTTTCCATCTTCTTATGGAAATACTTATATTTTACTTGCAGTAGATTATGTTTCTAAATGGGTTGAGGCTAAGGCCACAAGAACTGATGATGCCAAAACTGTGGTAAATTTTATCAAAACTCATGTATTTTGTAGGTTTGGGACCCCAAGAGTGCTCATAAGTGACAGAGGGACACATTTTTGTAATAAAATTATGGATGCATTGTTGAAGAAGTATGGAGTTACACATCGCTTATCGACTGCCTACCACCCCCAGACCAGTGGACAAGCTGAAATTTCCAACAGAGAAGTCAAATCTATACTGGAGAAAACAGTAAATCCAAATAGAAAGGACTGGAGTTTGAGGCTAGAAGATGCTCTTTGGGCTTATAGAACTGCGTACAAGACGCCAATAGGAATGTCCCCATATCGACTTGTGTATGGCAAACCATGTCACTTACCTGTAGAGCTGGAACACAGAGCATATTGGGCTATAAAGCAGTGCAATATGGAGCTAAAAGCAGCAGGAGAGAACCGTAAATTAGAGCTCCAGGAACTTGAAGAATTAAGGAATGAAGCTTATGAAAGTTCAAAAATTTACAAAGAGAAAACAAAAAGGTTCCATGACAAGATGATCTCTAGGAAAGAATTTCAAATAGGACAGAAAGTTTTATTATTTCATTCGCGTTTGAAATTATTTCCAGGAAAATTAAGGTCCAGATGGATAGGACCTTTTGTTGTTACTAACGTTTTTGCTCATGGTGCAGTTGAAATACAAAGCATGGAGAATGGGAAGATTTTTAAAGTTAATGGTCATCGCCTCAAGCCTTTCTATGAAGGGTTTATAGCAGAAGGACATGAGGAGACACAACTAGCTTTGCCTATGAAAGAGAACTGAAACGGGAACGTCTAGCCAAAGACGTTAAATAAAGGCGCTTATGGGAGGCAACCCATTTCTTAGCCTTGTACAAGGCTAAGCAGATATCTATTTAAATTTAATTGCAATTTTATTTATTTTATTTTAGTTTACTGCCTTTTTCTTCCTATTTTTCTTCTCATGGTTAATTTCATTTATCCCTAAATTCACATGTATGTTGGAAACAAATTTGCAATTTGGAGTGGTAGCTTGACAATTATCTTTGGGCATTTAGAACTTAATAGTTAAAATAATTTAATTAAGTTGTTCATGGTGGTTTTAAAGAAGTTTTCTATGGGTTTTGATTTAATATTTGAGTTGCAGGTTGTTCTGGGTTTATTTTATTATGTTTGTTGGGTTGATGAGTTTTCATTTTGGGGCTTTTATCTTTCAATGGGTTTTAATTTTAAATTTTAATTCAATTGTATTGTTTTAATTCAATTGGGTTAATTTATTTTTTTTCACCCATTTGCTATTATTCGGAAGTCTGTGTTATTTTTACATGAATTTTAATGGTACCTTGATTAATTTCCTTCAATTGAGTTATTTTTAACCCATTTGATATTTCTTTTTCTTTTAACCTCAATTTTTTACTCCTTTTACTTTTCCAGCCACAGGTCACCACCGCCCACCACCGACGGCCACCGATCTGTCACCGCCGATCTCCGACGACCCAAGCACCACCCAGCCCTCCAGCCACCCCGATCCGCCGGCCAATCGCGCGTCAGAACCACCGCCACTCATCTCCAACAGCCACCCGATCTCCTCACCACGCGATCTCCAACGCCGATCTCCTCCCCAGCCCGACGCATCACCAACTCCATCCCCTCTCCGATCTCCACCACATCCACCCACGCGAGCAGCCCCAACGCCGATCTCCTCCCCAGCCCGACGCTCTCCACCGATCGCAACCACCCGTCGCCAGCCGTCACCACATCCACCGAACACCTCAACTCTTGCCGTCACGAGACCAATGCGCAACCCACCAGCAGGTCCATGGCACTCATTCCCAGCCCAACAGCCACCACCACAGGACCAGGTTCCTTCACGCACGATGCTCCTTCAGCCAACGAGTCCCAGTAGCTGCGAACCAGCAAAGCAGAGTACCTCTGCTAAGAGCAGGGCAGTTTTCTCAATTTACATTTTATTTTTTATTTTTATTTTATTTGGTTGTGTTACTCTTCGCCCCACGTTGTTGTGTCATTCCGCATTGGGGACAATGCGAGGAGAAAGTGTGGGGGAGGGGTTGAATTAGAAGTGCTGTGTGCTATGTGTTATGTGAGTGCAGAATTTTTATTGGTTTTTGATGTGAAATGCTGCTTGAATGATTAATAAATTGAGCTAATTTTGGGTATTCATTGATGACATTGAGATTAATTGGGATGATGTTTTGTGGTTAATGATTCTGGTGAATTTTGAACAAAACTTTTGTTGCTGAAATTGTGTTTAATTGGCTGCATCTATGCAAGAATTTTTGAGAATTTTGTGAAATCAAATCTGAATTGTTCAAATTTTGTGAAGAAAAATTTTGTTAATTAGTTCGAATGATTTTGCCCTCTTTGTTTTCACAGCTCCAACTTTGAATTCCTTTGAAATCCTATTAAATTGGTCAATTTTGTGCAAACTCTGGATGCTTTTGCTTTTATAGACTATTATTTTTGGGTAGCCATTTGGAGCAAATTTTGCACACAAGTTAGGTTGGCATTTGATCTTAGCTAGTTTGATGTTTTGGCTGTGAATTCTATGAAAATGTGTGCACATATAGGTTGATTTGCCATTTTGGTAGTAGTTGGTTGTTAATTATTGTGCAAATCTTGAGTGGTCGTGCCATTTTTAGTGCTTAATTGTATATGCTTGTGTTGTGATTCTGTTAATTTGGTTGATTTTATGCAAATTTTTGATATATCTACTTCTATAAAGTATTTCTGGTAACCATTTGTGGCAGAATTGTGCATAAGTTTTGGGTTAGAGTTTAATTTAAGAGTTCACCTGGAAATGGCTTAAATTGATGCATTGGGCATGATTTTTGTGCATAAATATTATCTTCATCGGAATTTTAGCTCTTGCCCCCTTGTTTAATGTTGTATCCATCTTGTTCTTAAATATTTGTTAAGTTTCATTCACAATTCTAGGGAAAAGTGTTCGCCTAAATCAGTTCCAAAATCATCTAGTTTTTTATGAATAAATTTGTTAGGTAAAGTTTGAGTAGTATTCATGATTATTTACTCATTTTCATGCAATTTATGGTGGTCTTAATTACCTTTTGAATGGAAAATGTCAAGGTTTAATTTTTAAGGTGGAATATAATTTTTGCATGACCTATAAATTGATTCTTTGCATTTAAGAAACTTGTTAAAACCTTGTTGGACACTTGTTTGATATTGCAATTATTTTAGATTGATGGAACAGGTTATCAGAAATATATATATATATATATATATATATATATATATAAAAAAAAAAAAAGAAAAGAGAAAAGAAAAGAGAAGTGAAATTGTAATAATTTTTACTCCGCTGTCCGCTTAAAAGGTGGTTATGAGTAGAGCTAGTAGCCGCTTTGAATTGTGTGATCTGAGTAACCGGGTGTATGCGGGTCAGAACCGGGTACCCTCGCGTAAAAAGGATCTCTACATTCATTGTAAGCAGTTTTATCTTTCTTAGGCTGGAAAAACCGGGTGTATGCGGGTCAGAACCGGGTGCCCTCGCGTCTATTACAGTTTAAGTTAAGAAAACATATAAATAATTATATGCAATAAATTTCTTGATTTCTCTTGTTCCTTCATCTAATACAAATGTGAAGGTTGGTGTCTAATTTGGTTTGATGGATTTTCTTTTATGCATTGATTTAATCTTGAATTGGGATATAAATTTGTGTGTGCTTAATACTTATAAACCTTGTTGTTTCTATTTTGAAAAAAGTAGTTGAGAAATCCATGTTTTGATATGACCTTATGGTAAACTATTTTGGACTTCTATTTCTAACTTGCCTTGCATTTTGATTTATTTGGAACTTACTGGTTTGGAATTTGATTTTTGGATGAATGAACTTTTGAAAGGATTGTGTTTGAAATTTAATTTATGCTTGAGGACAAGCATGGAATAAGTGTGGGGGAATTTGATGTGTGTTTAAATTTGCATGTTTTGGTCTATTTTTCATATTTTTATTGTACTTTATTTTGGCTTAAATTAGTACTTTTCATTTGTTTTTATGATTTTTGTTATTGTAGTGTCAAAGTAATGGAAATGCAGCAATTAAAGTCAAAAAGAGCAAATGTTGAACAGCCATGAAAATCCAAGGAATTTTGAAGTGAAAAGCAGATTTTGGGCTTAGCCTTGCCCAAGGCTAAGGGGCAAGGGTAAGGAGTTGCCTTGCCCAAGGCTAACAGCCAAAACGCGTCAGCAGATGCAGATTTTGAATTTTAATCCGAAATTGACCTAGCCGCCAGTTGGATTTCACCAGATTTTTAGGGATGATTGAGCTGTAATTCAAGGGATATTAGGCAGCCTTTCTAGAAGAATAATATTTTATCAATATTTGTAATTTATTTTCAATGTTTGGTGGGTTATTTTCAAGGTTTGGTGGGAATTTGGTGACTTTCCTATCCCACCAAGTTTGAATTCCTTTATAGCTAGGGAAAAATGTGAAGAAGAGAGAACTCTTCAGATCTGGAACATCTTCTTCATCTGTATTTTCCTCAAGGCTGTAATAGGGAGTTTATCTTCTCACTTTTAATTTTATTTTGATTTGATTTCAATTATGTGTGGCTAAAACTCCAAATTTCAGTTAAAGATCACTTCAAGGCCAGGTTTTGATTCTCTGTGAGATTGTTATTTTTATTTATTGTTCTTAATTTCATATGATGTTCATGTTATTTACTGAAATTTAGAGAAACTATATCTCAATTATTATTTATTTTATGTTCAATGAGGCGCCGTTGTTCATCTCGATAGATAATATATTGCTAGATTAATTTTGCTGAATCCGTAATTGTTTGGTGAAGTTATCAACAAGTGGCAATCAGCATAGCTTCCTCACAAGGGCTGTTATATTGAGTAGATGCATAATTTGGTCTAAATCAATCTCGCGTGAGGTTGGTTGGCTTAGGTTGGGTCTTTCTAATTCATTAACGCTGTCAATAAATTAAATCCTTTCGCGTGTTTAGGATTGTTTATTGATTAGGGATTAATTATAGTCTTACTTGATTAATTTAATAATACGGAGAGATTAGGTCGGGAGCGCGAAACCGACGACTATAACTGGCCCATTATATGATTTTTAGAGTTATTATTTTGTCAATGATCAGTTGAATTAAACCTGTGCTGCGAATATCTTTAACTGGAATTTATTGCATATTGAATTTCTTCTAATTCATTTACTGCTTATTTATTTATTTCTCTCAATTCAGCATTTGTTAGTTTTTAATTGATAAAAACCCCCCCTTTATATTTTTATTGTTAAAAATCTGGTTATTTAGAATTAAATCGGTGCTAGTCTCTGTGGATTCGACCATTTCTTACCCTATTTGCAATTTATTTAGTAGGATAATTGAGATATTTATTTTTGGTGGCTTCGACACCCATCATATATCAACAGCTGATAAAATGTGAATTGCATGCTAAGATAAGCCAAAAATATATTGATTCTCACAAAAAACTTTTGGGTTCAATTTTGAGGTCAAATTTTTGGCAAATCCATTTGATATGGAGACTACTAGAATAAAGGATAAAGGAACTAGAAACAAGTTGAGCAAATCCAAGATGCATAAATAAAACATAATGCTGCATGTACAAATAGAAAAACAATACAGAACAAAAGTGATAGTAAATTTAATACAAATAGAAAATATTAACAGTATAGAACACACCTCATGCACTCCAAAACTGTTAAAACTTAAGCAAATGAAGGAAGAATGTCCACATTTAATAACACAAATATTATCACCCACCAATTAAAATATCCTTTCATAATCAAAAAACCAAAATTCAACAATTTTATCAACAAGATCAAAATCCGTTATGGCATCATTAAGATAAAAACATACAACTCACAACAATGTTATTAAACAAGACCAGAAGTTGTATTCAACATACAACTTATATGGTAAGTAATATTTACATCATAATAAAAACAGAAAAACCAACAAAATAAAAACCAGCAATTTCAAACAAAAATGCCAAAACAGAAGCCAACAATTAAAAAATCCAATCAAACCAGCAATTGAAAAAGACATTAACCACATGAAAATAATAAAAACTTGCAATCCAAAATAAATCCAATCAAATCCACAAACCAGTAATCAGAAACAAAAGTACCAAAACATAAGCTTTAAAATAGAATCAATGATCAAATTAATTGCATTTAAATTATTTGTTTACCTTTTGCATATATGTTATAACAGTGATTTCATCTCCATTTGCAAAATAAAGATCATATTGCATAAGCTTGATAAACCATAACCAACTTTCTTTGGTCTCTGTCTAAACCGCTGCCTAAACTACTGGGTACATTTGGTTATTCTTATCTTTTGAAATAGCAAACATAATCTTCCATTTCACAATACCTTTTAAAAAACTCCCATTAAATCTAATAATTTTCTTACATCCTTCAATCCACCCCATCTTCAAAGCATCTAGACACACATAGAAACCAACAAATAGGTTTCTCCTTGGTTCACTCTCACTATCCATCTTAACTATACATGTGCTTCTTAGGTTTGTTTATCTAATCTTATCCGCATAATTCAACAACCTTGTATACTCCTCATTATAATCACCTATATACTTTCCTAAAATTTTAATTTTTGTCAATCTACAAACTATTTTACCTTTATATATCCCATAATCCTCTTTAATCAAATCTTACATTTTTCACAGATAGATTGTAAGCTGAGAAATTATCCTATCCTTATATTTCAGTGCAATTAATGTTGTGTTACAATATTTGTTGCTATTTGACATATAATACTTATAAAAAGGCTAATAGATTTTAATAATGAAGTCATTACTTCTACTGTCTCCAAAAGTATGTATAACCCAACTGTCTCTAAAAGTATGTATAACCAAATCACACCATTCTTTATAAACAACCCTCACTTTTCTCTTATATTGATGTAAAAATTCACATTCACTCTCCTTTCTATAGCATAGTTTCTAACAACCTTCTTAAATTGATACATATTTTTAAAAATCATACTAACTTCAAATAGGGTAACATTAGATGTCGTGTCATAATGTAACCCCTCTATTCTCTTTCCTACGTGCCAAGACTGGTTCATTATCATTAGAACTATCTCCTTCCTCTTTGTTGCATTCAAAACCTATATCATCGCTATCAAAAAATGCTTGATCCTTACCCAGTTGACTTGCATATTATTCATCCCAATATTATCAAAATCAGGATCTACTTCAGCTTCTCCTAAAGGTATATTCTCATATTTCCTAACACAACTCTTTTTTTTATTAAATTTATGGCTCCTCAACTCTTCCATTGCATCTCTTAACTCTTCATCATTGTCACTATCAAGTCCAAAGTCTCCATCCCCATCATATAAACTCTCTTCACTCTCACTGGTTTTCCATTCCACTTCAACACTTTTTTCACAATTTAAATCCTGATCTAAATCTAATTCTTCATCAAACTCTGCATCTAAGTTCCTGATAGAAATTTCTCTCTCTACACCTTGCACTCTCACTATTAACTTCTTCTTCAATTTTCTTTCCTCTCTCATATCTACCAAAAAAAAAAACCTATTACATGCCTTTTCTTTACCATTTATAGATTTGGTTTTTGTTCCAGGCACGCATACCCCACTAGTAACATTGTTAACCTCACTATCCAAGTTGGGGATCACATTCTCTCCCCCCCCCCACTTTCTCTATCGTTAAAACACTCACTCAAATTGCTTCTGAACTAACGTGTACAATGTGAACATTAACCTCATCCCTACTTTTTACCTTTCCAAATAACTCTGTTAAATTCTCCCTCCGTGGTGAAAATGCCACTTCATGATAATTTGCATTGCTAATAACAGTGAAGGATTGTAAATCAAAGACAATTCTTTAGGATTATAGGGTACCGATTTTGTCTTAGGATTAGAGGCTAACGTTTTTCGGTTAGGGTAAAAAAACTAAAAGGGGAAAATCAATTTAGGTTAAGGTAATTTTGATTTTTCCTTTTTTGTTTCATTCCACCGCTTGTCAACCATGCATTGATCTCTTTACACATGAGCAGCGCGTCTGCATCATGCATAAACGATTTTTTGTGATTTCTATTTCTGGTGATTATTTATCACACTTATTTTAAGTTAAGGTGATGAATTAAAAACGTTGAAAGTTTCGGTATGAAAAATGAAATTTAATATAAGTTCATGAGGTATTTTAGGTATTAAGCCTTTATTAATAGATGCAAATCATACTCCCATTCTCTCCATGATCTTTGGATTATTAGCATATAATTTATACACAAAAACTTATTGTAGGTAGAGATGGATTCAAAATTTAATACTAAGTGGGCAAAATTTAGGAAGTATTACATAAAATTCTTGTTGAATATGTATTACTGCATATATCAACTATCCTATATTGTACTCAAAAAATTATTTTCTATTTTTCTTGCATCAAACAAATTTTTAAATATTTTTCTGTAAATATTTATTCAAAAATCAGCGTCCAAATTGAAAATAGAAAAAGAAAGATTCACGAATGCATTTTTAAAAAAGTAAAATAATTTTTTTTCTCCAAGATGGATTTAAAAATTATTTTATTAAAAAAAACACAATAATTGGTCAAATCACAAATGAGTTTCATTGGGACTTTTTTTTCAAAATGGATTGGAGACTAATTGCTAAGTTTCTGTATTGCAAAAATACGGGAAAAATCAAAGTGCTTTAATTGATAGAAGTTGGAAAATCTGATTTGCTCTAAATCACTTCAATTTTCTTGCATTTATATATATATATATTGCATGTATTCCTTAATGTAAATTATAATTTTTATTGTGATTATTTATAAGGATATTATTGGAAAAATAACTTTTAGGTTTGCTATGACTTAGTTTCAAAAAGGAAAAAAAAATGGTTTTGCTATGACTTAGAGAATTAAAAGGGCTATCAAGTGTGTTAATTTCTTACTTTGAAAAGAAGGATTAAGTATTTATGAATTTTTACTTGTGAGAAAAGATAAAGATAAAATAGTTTTTTGTTTTTTAAGTTTATAATTGGTTATATATATAATTATATTTTGGACGGGTGAAAATCAAATTATGAACAATTATCATTAAAAGAGAAAAATTCTTAAAACTTAAGATTGAAATTTTAAAAAGAGTGACATAGAGGCCAAACCTTTATGTTTTATTTTTTTTGAAATCTAATCAATTATGTTTTATTTGTTTTTATTGATAAGACGTAAGATGTCTTTATCTGAAAAAAAGGGAGAGCCGATCGGATAACCGTGATCTGCAAGAAAGAATGCCCGGTCAAACCGGGCGTAAGCACTCCGAAACTTAAATTAGTAGTTTTCTAGAGAGAGAGCCTCAGAAATTTAATAACTGGTGCCACTGTACATTGGGCTATTTATAAAAGACAGGAGGGATGCACTTGAGTGCCTGAGGCGTGATAACTGACAGTCAGAGTAGGTGAGCGGCGAAGCGACAGGGAGCAAGTGAAGGGCATGGGCGCTGCCTTGTGTCAGTGGATTGATAGGACGTGCTGTCCCATCAGTCCGATCGAACACTGTCCGACCACCGTCTTGACTTTTAGCTCACGCTTGGTGCTGCTTGCTGATGGGTTTTGGGCCCTGCCAGGTGTATTGGACCGGCTGTCTGAGACTTGACAGATGATATTTCCATAGTTATCATTTATATTTGAGTAATTTGCATACATCATCTTTCAATTTTAAGAATATACCCTTCGTCCTTCAACTTTACTAATATATTAAATCATTCAATTCCAATTCATATACATATATATATGTAATTTCCTTAATTCTATAATATATGAATGTAAAGTCTCTACAGCCGACTATTCTCGGTGTTTTAATAAAATGCTAACAGAGGAGAGGCAATTTCATTTGTTATCTCTCAATTTCATGTAA
This sequence comes from Excoecaria cochinchinensis, assembly GCA_947683425.1. Classification (NCBI taxonomy): domain Eukaryota; kingdom Viridiplantae; phylum Streptophyta; class Magnoliopsida; order Malpighiales; family Euphorbiaceae; genus Excoecaria; species Excoecaria cochinchinensis. The sequence goes on from CANTUQ010000045.1 coordinate 2,574,794, forward strand.
TATGCTCTTTAACTCTCTAAACTTTAATTCACATCTGTAAATTCCCTAAACTTAAAAAATATATATATTTGTACATGATAGAGTTTGGGTATGCCCATAACTCTATAATGGATTGAGTTCCAATCCAGATTAAATTGAGTTATTTAATCTGATTAAAATTACCAAATCTTATCTCAGAAAGAGTCTGAGTTAAATTAGAGTTAGGACTCTAGCTTTTAGGATCTCTATAAATAGAGGTGAGGTCCTCATTATTTGGTAATGAGAAAACGTACACGCCGCAAGGCTGCTCGTTCCCACTCACGCTTGTTTTCTGTCTTAATTTTTTAGGGGCTTTTAGATTGTGGAATAGTTGCTATTATCCCACACGTGGATAAAAGTCAGGCCAGTGATCAAATCAAACGAGATCATTGTAAACGCTTCCGCAACGAGTTTCTGCGCTATAAGAGGTAAGTACCATTCTCAATGTTATCTCCGCATTAAATTATATTCATTATAATTTTCCTTTATTGGTATCAGAGCCGCGGTTTTTGCGTTCTGGCATGTGGCTAAATAGATCTAAAATTTTATGTATAAAATTATTAGATCTGAGATGCATTAATCACAACAAAAATTTAATTTTTGTGTGAAAAATATATATACGTGTATATTTCGGCTCGATTTCGTGTACGTGTACACCAAAACCCGAGGGAACGATCATGAGTGTTCTAAACGGCTAACTAGAAGTCAGGATTTTTAATTTTTGACCTCACAATTAAATTCACAGACCCTAAAAACCCTCCACCGGCCGGAATCGGAGCGCCAGAAGCCGTCGGCAAGGCGTCGCGTGGACTACACGCGCCACAATACATTCGGTGCGTGCGAGTGGGCGGTGGCCCACACGCGCGTCGCCACGTGTCAGCTATGATGCGTCACGCTGACACGTGGCCCAATCGCTGAACGCCACGTGGATGGCTGAGGCCATGCCACATGGCTGATGAGAGGGTTGACACGTGGACCAATAATAGAGTGACACGTGGATGACTGTGGTCAAGCCACGTGTCCCAATCAGATGGTGACACGTGTCCCAATAGACGTGAGACACGTGGCAGACCGTGGTCATGCCATGTGGCTTCGACGTGTCGCGGGCGCCACGTGGTCCAATCAGGTATTGACACGTGTCAGATCGAGGTCTGCCACATGTCGGTGATGATGTGTCATGTGTAACACGTGGACCAATGAGACACCGACACGTGGCGTTGACTATGCCACGTTGGCATCAAGTGGACCAATAGCATTTAGACACGTGACGTGACTGGATGTGGACACGTGGCACGCTGTGGTTGTGACACATGTCTGGTCGAGTGGGAGGATGAGCGTGTGGCGCATGAGCGCGTCTTCCACTCCCTTGTTGGCGCGTGCAGCGGCCTGCGACCACCATTTCAGCTCCGACTTTTGACAAATAATTTTTTCAAATTATTTCTGATTTTTTGGTCATGTTTTCAAAATTTTTTAATGACCAGAAAATATATTTTGTAATTTTTGATATTTAAATGTGTTTAATTTCAAAATAAAATATTAAAATATGTAGAAAATGTGTTTTTTGCTTTTGGAAATTTTTAAAAATATTTTGAAAAATTTTTGAGATTCTGTCCTTACTTATTGATTGAAATGTGTTTCAATTATGTGTATTTATATATGAGTGTATAAAAATTTTCTGTATTATGTTATAGAAATGTTGAATAAGGACAGTAGGTCTTCCTTAAATTGCGCATAGGTTGCTTTAAGAAATGTAAGAGTGCAATTTATAAAGTAACATAAGAATGCAAAGGAAGATTTGAGCTGATGACATTGATGCAATAGTGCATCATAAAGTACATGTGTGAGAACAAATGTAAGAGTACATTTGGACTGGTGGTCTGAGTATGAAAATAAAATTTTGGACAGAGTTGCTAAAAGGAAAGTGTTGAAAAGCAACACTAAAAATCTGTGATGGTATTAAGAAATGGATGGAGCGTGCATTGTCCATGGCTTCATCAATTGACTTATGAGTTGCTTGATGAAGTGATAAAATTGGTCAAAGAAATAATCCTAATAATTAAAAAGATTTTATGAAATCTGGACTTCTATAATAGTTGACATATGTGTCAATTTGAGTTGGCATTTGTTATTATTAAAATAGGATTTATGTTTCCTATTATTATTTGATATGAGTGTCTTATTTTGGGATTATTGGATTTTTGGTTAAATAAATGTGTTTATTTACTTATCATGATGGCATTTAACTTTATAATAAATGAGTTTATTTTAATTGTTAATTGTCTTGCGATATTTTATGAGTAAAATGGTTGCATGCTTATTAAGTAAAGGCTTAATAAAGATCCCCTCATAAGTTTAAGAACTTGATAATCCAATAATTCAGATTTATTATGCATAAAATTTTAACTTATAAGGTTGGACATTAGGACTTAGAGGGTAATTGGATATTATAAGTAGCATTTTCGAATTTGAGAAGAAGGTCCAAATTTTACTAGGTTATTATTTTTGTATAATAAATTGCATGTGTTGCCTTATCTCCCGTAAATATGTGCAATATTATTCCATTTGAGATCAGAGGATCTTAATGGATACTGCTTTCAAGTCAATTGTCCCCCTTAATATAGATATTAAGATGAATGTTGACAATTATGAAATCTGGAATACTAAGATCCAGTGTGTGCTTAAAGAGCAAGAGGCTCTTGAACCCTCAAGTTCGGTTATGGCTAAACCTGAGAATGGCACTATAGCCCAGTATAGGCGAGACCAGGATGCCTATGTGGCATGAAAAAAATAAGAATTTCACTGCTCATATCATCTTCCTAAGTGCGATGGAGGATGACATCACTAAGCCATTTCGCAAGTATCAAAATGCAATGAATTTGTGGATCGCTTTGCAGGAGAAGTTCAAAGATGTGGCTTTGAATAAGCTCCGATTATTGACGATCAAATTTGATACATATCAGAAAAAGTCTGATTATTCGATGCATAAACATCTAAGAGAGATGAAAAAGGAAAAGTGAGCTTAGTGAACTTAGTCATAAGTGACTGATGAGCAGAAGGTCCAAACTGTTATCCGTTATTTACCCAAGAGTTGGTAGCATGTGAAGATGCAACTAACTCATATGGATAAGTATAAAGACATTTGAGGATGTCGCTTGTCATTTGAGGTTTAAAAAGGGACTGTTTGGCAGCGACTAAGGTCAATGCTATAGTGCATATGGCACAGTCCTGTTCTGGTAGAATGAGTTGTAACTAGAACAACAAAAGAAGCTTCAACAATAGGGATAAGGAAAAGGCTCGAGAGCCTGAAAAGTAAAAGGAATAGAATCACGAATGGTCTAAAGGCAAAATGAGGTAAACGTTTCAAGAGTGAAATGTTTCAATTGCCTAAAAGGATACTATGCAAGAGACTGCATTATGTCCAAAAAAATACACTATTTTGACTCAAGAGTGAGTAAAACTTATGTATCTAGTTCTGATTTTCATCATTTGTGGGTGATAAATTTAGAACAATTGACTATGTAACAAAGGATAGAGATACCTTTATTATGAAATTTGGGTTCTATTCTTACTTTATTGAAATTTGTTTTTAATTTATATTTTAAGGATAACAGTGTACGCTTATACTTGAATGATTTCTATTGTGATTCTGATTATATTCTGAATGATTTTATTGTTATGGATGTGGACCATAACTATTTGAGTAAAACTAATTTTTCCTTTAATTTCTTATTTTTCACATTGTTATGAGAATAATGTGAAATTATGACATACTATATTAAACCATATTAGACAAGACCGAATGAGTCGGTTAGTCAAAAAAGGTTTAGTAGGTGATTTAAATAAAGTTGAATTACCTACATGAAAATATTGCCTAAAAGGAAAAACTAGTTAGAAAGTCATTCAAATAAGGAACTAAAGCCAAATTTCCATTGCAATAGTTCATTCTGACGTATGTGGTCAAATGAATGTGAGGGCAAGGCATGGAGCCTACTATTTCATCACATTTATAGATGACTATACTAGGTATGGTCATGTCTATTTGTTTTCTCACAAGTTAGAAGCATTGAGTTGCTTCAAGACTTATACGAGTATAGTTGAGAATCAATTAGATAAAAAAATCAAAGCTTTAAGAACTGACAGAGGTCGGTGATATCTTACAGATAAATTTAAAGTTTTATGTGATGAAAAAGGATTGAATGTCAGTTGTTCATTCTTAGAAATTCACAACAAAACGGTGTTGAGGAAAGGAGAAATAAGACTCTCCTAGATATGGTTAGATCTATGATGGCAGAGGCAAATTGCCCGTCTCCTATTGGGGAGATATTTTATTGACTGTCACATATGTTTTGAACTATATGCCCTCCAAATCTGTCATTATTACTTATGAGTTGTTAACTGATCGATAAGTTGACCTAAGCCATTTACAACTTTTGGGTTGTAATGCTTGCGTCCATGATACCTCAATTTGGTAAATTTGAGATCAAGAGGTGAAAATAGTATCTATGTGAGATATTCTTAAGTATCAAGAGGATACATTTTCGTGGGTAAGTAAGAAAATGGCATAATGACAGATTTGAATCACTAGACGTCATATTCTTAAGAGGATGAATTTCCTAAGTTGGGCGAGGTGAATTAAGATCTCACTTTCTATTAATTTTAGGAAGAAAAACTATCAGGATCACTCCATCCGGGTGGGAGGGATTTAGAGAAAGAAGGTTAAGACTCTCATCCTCCAAACGATCTGGATGTTCGAAACCTGATTCAAGTGGGAGTATTCTTGACTCCAGTGGGAGGAAAGAATATGGTATTCCTGATTTCAGTGGGAGTATGGAATATAGTCCCAGTGGGAGCATTGTGAATCACGATGAATATATGAGACATGTTTATCAAGATTCAGAATTGCAAAAACCTAAAAGGATAAGTGTTCCATGCCGACGATTTAAAAATCAAAGGCTTGAACGAAGCCCTTTTGGTTATCCCACAAGATAAGAAAAAGCATAAAATATTTAAAAGGCTTTTTCATGCCCATCTAAGAAAAAATGGATTAAAGCAATGGAAGAAAAAATGGCAACCATGAGATCAAACCATGTTTGAGAACTAGTTGATCAACTGGAAGGACATAAATTGAGAATAAATGTATTCTCAAAGTAAAGCGAAAGGCTGAAAGAGGTATCGAAAGATATAAGGTTCGGCTAGTCGCTAAGGGGTTTATACAACAAGAAGAGATTGACTATGAGTAGACTTTCTCATCTGTTGTAAGATTTACATACATAAGGTTAATTCTGGCCATAGTGGCGAGTTTGGACCTAGAGTTTTATCAAATGGATGGAAAGACTGCTTTTCTCAATGGAGAATTGGATGAAACAAATTATATGTTTCATTGAAAAAGGCAGCAAATATAAGGTTTGCTGATTGATGAGTTCAATCTGTTGCCTTAAACAGTCTTCTACACAATGGTACTTGAGACTTCATCATACAATCATAACGAATGTATTCAATATGATTGATGAAGATCATTGTGTTTATAGTAAAAGCTCTGAAAATGAATTTATCATTTTGGCATTGTATGTATACGGCATACTTAAAGTTAAGAATGATAAATGGTACTTAAATGAAATTAAAGATTGGTTATCGTCCAACTTTGAGACAAAGCATATGAGTCATGCATATTATATTCTTAAAGTTAAGATTTCAAGAGATCATTCGAGAAGATTGTTGTCTGTTTCTTGAGAGAAATATATCAACAAAGACCTTGAGCGATTTAATATGCAAAACTGCAAACTCATAGATTACCCTATTGCCAAGAATCAATTTTTTAGCAAAGATATGTGTCAAAAGATGCCAGCAAAAAGAACGTATGAGGAACGTTCTATATGCCAGTGCCATGGGTAATCTTATGTATGCAGTGTTATATACAAGACATGATATATGATATGCAGTGGGCATGGTAAATAGATATCAATCTGACCCAGGCAAAGTACATTGGAAGTAATTGAAAGGATACTTACATACCTTGAAGGTACTGCAGACTATTCTCTCTATTATCAAGCAAGGGATCTGCAAATGAAAGAATATAGAAACGTTAATTAGGCAGGAGATGTGGATGAGAGGAAATTCACCTCAGGTTTATATTCTTGTTTGGCAAGAGTGCCATCTCGTGGAGTAACAAGAATTAAACCCGTGTAGCCCTATCAATAGTGGAAGTTGAATATGTCACTTTCTCAACTGCAGTACAAGAGACAGTTTGGCTAAAATGGTTTGTAAGCCATTTAAGAGTAACTGTCTCAGAGGTATCAGTGATAGTCTATAGTGACGGTCAGTCGTTGATAGCTTATAGTAGAGCTAAGCATATCAACATTAAATATCTATATGCGGGAGATATTGTTGCACAAGGAGAGATGTGAACTTTGCAGTATGTTTCTACGCATGCAGATCCGTTAAGTAAATCTATAACGAGAGATGTGTTTTGAGAAATACATTAGATCTCAAGATTTGCGTAGAATTTAATTGGTACTGTTATAATTTATATAATCCCTTAACATTATTATTTGTGAATAATAACTAAAGTTCATTGTTGGCAATACATGAGTGTGAATATTTATGTGTAAACATTTACTGTTATTGATATGAGATTGAGCATATCGGACAGAGAAGTAGCCCACTCACAAGGGTGTTTACCTTAATTTTATCAATGGGTTGGCAAAGACTAAGATGAGGCGATTTTTGAACATATGAGAATGCTCGAGAGCCTGTTCAAAATAAAAGTGCCGTCTTGCAGAAATTACAAGATGAGTCTTGTTAAGGTGCGAAATAAATACATACATAAAGTTGTATGCTTTGGATTGATATCCAAATAAGGATTGTGTGGAATCCGATGGTAAGTTATATGTAACTACCATGTTCTGTTTAAAAAGCCAGAAATAATCCTTAAGTAAGCGGATTAAAGTTGGGTGCTTCGGTGCATCGCAACTTTACACTTCTGTATGGTGTTTGTTGTACATATTATGGAAATGTGAGACATGCGCTCCTTTAAGGGAAGGAAATAACACCATAACACATGTTTTATACCGTGTGTGCTTATGTGACCACAGGGATGGAAATTTAATAATATTACTGATCTCAACTTTCCCTATTGTGGGATCCTATTTATATTTCGACCCTTAGAACCCCTAACTTATCCCTGAAGTATGGTTCAATGTGGCTAGCTTAGTTAGTTTTCAAGAGGTCCGGGAAAAGTTTAGGTCTGGAGGATCTAACTAGAAAAGTGAGTTGAATTATGATGGATGACATACAGCAAGAGGGGAAGATAGCTTTTTGATCACTTTCATAAGGTTTCGTGGTTCACTGCTAGCCTATTATAGTTTCTATGAGTAGAAACATAATAGTGAACACGAAAATTATTTTATGAGATCATGAGTTAAAACAGTGAATGTGAGAAGGCAATCTAGGGTTAGGCATACATGAAGAAGAGGATCTTGTTTTCCGAGACGCTATATATCCCTAACAGGTGTATAGTACTAGTGCTCTCGAGATATGCTGGTCACACAATCTATCTGCCAGTATAACTGAAAATTAAGACTGGAATGCGTTCCGTTACGTGCGAGTGGGAGATGATAGAGTTTGGGTACGCCCATGACTCTATAATGTATTGAGTTCCAATCCAGATTAAATTGAGTTATTTAATCTGATTAAAATTACCAAATCTTATCTTAGAAAGAGTCTGAGTTAAACTAGAGTTAGTACTCTAACTTTTAAGATCTCTATAAATAGAGGTGAGATCCTCATTATTTGGTAACGAGAAAACGTACACGTCGCAAGTCTGCTCGTTCCCACTCACGCTTATTTTCTGTCTTAATTTTTCAGAAGCTTTTAGTTGTGAAATAGTTGCTATTATCCCACACGTGGATAAAAGTCAGGCCAGTGATCAAATCAAACGAGATCCTTGTAGACACTTTTACAATGAATTTCTGCGCTGTAAAAAATAGGTACCATTATCAATATTATCTCCTCGTTAAATTATATTCGTTATAATTTTACTTCACTACACTACATATGACCGGTTGTTCTCAATTTCTTTGGATAAAATGCTGACAAGATAGATATGTAACCATAAAATATCTCTTTTCCGCGTTTTTCCCTTTTGGACAAATTAAAAGGTGACTCTTTTCACCACCAGGCCTTTGGCCTAAAGGCAGTGTCTTCAAGGACCCGATTTGGAGTTCTAAAACCCTCCCTCCACTAAGGGCTTAAAAATTCAGGAGATGTAATTCCCTTATACGCTTCAATTGAAGATTTGATAGCATTGTTATATTTGCGATGCTATGAATTTAAAGAATAAAGTAAGAAAGAAAACGATGAATTGACATGTTAAGTACAATAAACAATAAAAACCTTAGAAAAAAGGCATTTTCATATGGATTAAGAAAGAAAAATGTGAAAATAGTGATTTTAGGATTGGATTAGGTGTGTATCCCTGAGTTGATTACATAGAGTTTACATATGTATTTTGAAATTGAAGGAATAATATATGAATTGAAATTGGGTGAAGGAGTGGGTATATATAACGTGAAGTCGAGGAAATGTCTGTGAAAATTATCCGCAAATTTTTAATTATTTTCGCCTGTCACGGATGCGCTGATGCAAAAACAAATTAATGCGTAAATTTACCAAAAAACCCCGATAACGTAAATACTTCCGACTTCCATCCAATTTTTATTTTTAATTTTTAATAATGAAAGGAAAACCGTAAATCGTCGGATTATCGGGTACAGTATAAAATATAAATAACACAATTATAACCCTTAAAACCCTAGTCGGCACATGCTAACGCGAGCTCTGCTTTTCCATTTCTATTCTCTAGCCGGTAGCCATGGTAAAGACTACAACAATGGAGATCTATTTCACATGAATTTAATGAAATTATTTTATACTCCTTTAAAATCTCCATCGTTTTATGAAGTGTTTACGTTTAGATTGCGATTTTCATTTGTTGGTTTTGTTGATACTCAGGCGGATGTGGAAACAGATGTTGCTGCGGCAGGTCAGCCAAAGAAGAGAACGTTCAAGAAGTTTAGTTTCAGGGGAGTTGATTTGGATGCCCTTTTGGATATGTCCACTGATGAGCTCGTTAAGCTCTTTAACGCCCGTGCTCGAAGAAGGTCGCCAGATTACCAATCAATTGCTTTACTGTATATTCCGTTGTTAGACTGCATTGTCTTCAATACGCATCTTAAATTCTTAATTTTGTTTCAGGTTCCAGCGCGGCTTGAAAAGGAAACCAATGGCACTGATCAAAAAGCTTCGCAAGGCAGTAGGTTTTTTTATTTTTTCTTTATTTTTTTCCCCCTTTCTTGTTATTCTAACTGTTATTTTGGCTTTTTTTATTTGCCTGAGGAATTTGTTTATTGAAGAAACCTTAGTAGATTTCAAAGACTTGTAGATGGTGCAGGTTAAATTCTGTTGTTGTTCACTGAATGATGTTGGATCAAGGTCAAAACGATTGCATTAGTGTCAAGGAGTTTGGCATGCCTTTTCTTTAATTGCAAGTACCGTAGGTGTTATAAGAGCTATTCTGGTTATGTAGGATTGCTGGCTGTCTAACTGAATAAGCACACACAGTTTTATTTATAATGTCTGGTGCACATGGAATGTACCAAGAGCGTGATGGATAGGAAGAGGACAGGCTGAGTATGTAGTGGAGTCAGTGTATTCCAGCTACTATACCAGGTGTTTGCTGGCTTAGGATTTACATAGTTGCAGACTTGTCCTGCATACATTTGGAATGCGCAGGTTCCATCTTATAATGCTCTTTGAGGCATTATGTTTGATTTACAGTTTTCACGTCTCTTGTTTACTTGGAAGCGATGTGCTAATCTATGAAATATGAAACTGCTTGAACCAAAAGGGCAAATTGGCGGTCTGAAATATGCAAGATCAAACCTAAACTATACCAATAGATCTATAGGATCAGTGCTGTAAACTATATGAATTGATCTGTTCAGGTAGCATCTGATTCTTGAATTAATAATTATGGGTTATACAGGTTGGGCCCCTATGTTTATTTCGGGTTGGGTCGAGTGGAATTTTTTCTTATACTTTGCGTTTTCTGTTCGACCTAATCAATGCTCACCCCTAGCCACAGGCAAACTTATCCTTCTCCTTTTAGCTATATTTTGAGCCATGGATTTCTAATGCTCATGAATGTAATTTATCTTAAAATTTTTCTGATCTATGTAATTGGTGCTTGTGCAGTGTTGGTTAACTTACGGCTTGTAAGAGAAGATCCATTACTACCTCTTCTTTCCTTCTAGTTCAATTCTCATCTATTGAATTGGCGGTCTCATACCACGTTGGACATATTTGAAGTGTCTTTTGCCAGTTGTAGATTTAGTGAGAAAAGAGTTGGGAGTGTATATCTATATGCATCATATTCATTGTTGTCCTCTTTCTTCTTTTGTTGTTTTCGGTGGAGGCAAAGTCTATTTTTAGAGTTCTTTTAGATCTAGTGCCCATATGTGTGGGATGTATGAACAATTCATTTGCATTACATAGGATATTATTTTTCGAACACAATTTCCTTGTGCACCCATTTCACATGTTTTGATGAGCATCTATAGCGATTTTCCAAGATTAGATAAGGACTTCTACCTGAAATGTATTACGTAACATACTTGCAAGATGGTACTCCATTGTGTCCCTTGGTGTCTATTTAAGAACTCCCTGAAATCTGAGTGAGCCTTTGAGACAGCTCTTGTCAATTTCCTTGTTGTGTCAGCAGTCGGGTTGTTTTGTTCAGTAATGACCCATTAGTATTATTCTTTGGTTGAGCATGTATTACCTATTTACATATGTTCGTTAATTCTTTATCCTTTTAGTTTGTGCAGCAATAAAGCAGTTAAACTATCCTGCATTGTTGATTATGTTGTTATGGTTAAGAATATGTTAAATTGATGGTTGTTGTAGTTGAATTGTACTTGTATTCGCTTGGAAGTTGAGAAAGGCTTATCTAGTCGTGCTTTCTGTACTCGTATTCATTGCATGCTATGTTTTTAAATAACATGCTTTTATTAGCGGACCTCAATTTTTCTTGATGTTAGAACAAGTTAATGTTGATGTGGGAAATGAACTACAAGGTTCTTCTAATTTCTTGCAGAAAAGAGAGGCTCCTCCTGGGGAGAAACCTGAGCCTGTTAGAACTCACCTCCGCAACATGATCATAGTGCCTGAAATGATTGGTAGCATCGTTGGTGTTTATAATGGCAAGACCTTTAATCAGGTTGAAATCAAGCCTGAAATGATAGGCCATTACTTAGCTGAGTTCTCAATTTCCTACAAGCCTGTTAAGCACGGAAGACCTGGTATTGGTGCCACCCACTCATCCAGGTTTATTCCTCTCAAGTGAAATTCTTTGGCACACGTCATGGACTGTTTGCTCTCATGGGAGTGCTTTGCTTTCTTAGTCCCCATTTACCCTTTGCTGTTACTTCTTTTCATCTTTTGACAGTCTTATATTTTGTTGGATCAATAAGTTACAAAATTGAGTAGTTTTTTAATATAATTTTTCTTTGAATTTAATGAATTAAAATTTGTTTGCCCCCGTTTCTATTTTGGGCAGAATTCTTAAGCTCAACCAAGACCTTGTATATGTAATTTCCGTAGCATGTCCCTTTACGGGAAATAAGTCTCTTTTCTCGAGTTAAAAGTTGTCATTTTGTATCTTTATCCTATTCCGACAATTGCGCAAAAGTATAAATAAATAAATAAAATTTCCCGCTCCAGCAAGAACAGAAACTTGGATAATCTGGGCCATTTCCTTAGGTGCTTTGTGCGGACGCAACCACCTCGTGGCACAACGCGAGGATTGGGTGTAGCTGAGTACCCCAGACGACTGGTTAATAAGCATTGTACCTCTTCAAAATGGGGAAATGTCTCCATGAGGAAAGAGTCTTGTTGACACTGAGGTTGATTGAGGAGTTCATAGCGTGTGCTCCAATACAAGACGAGAAGTTTCTGCTCGTCACTCTTGTGGCACACTATAAGGGATCGGAAATTAATTATTGGCTTTGTCCGGCCATATTATTGTGGGTTTAGCTGAATGTTTCGGCATAAGGAATAGTTACTTGATGTGAGAAGGCTGGCTTAGACTTGGCGCAAGCCTTGCGCCTCATAAGGCAGTTGGCATGCTAAGATCAAGGCCTGTGTGAGTGCTCATTTGCTTCAATTTTGCAATTTAAGTTCCGATTTTGCAATTTAACGAGCCAAAATTGCTCATTCGGTCAAAGTTGAGGGGCAAATTTACTCTTCTAGTAATTTAGCATGGCGGTACTTATCAACCATTATGCCCCGTGTATTAGTGAACGAGATCAACATTAATATGTAGCCGGTGAGAAATTGATCTGATCAAATTTAATAACATCACTAGCAATATTGCTCCAACTAAAAATATTAGATATAACATTGCACTTATGAATAAATTAGAAAGGCAAATTTACAATAATTATTCATGCAGTAGTATTCAAAAGTAAAGGCCCAATCATTCGTAATCTGATTTTAGAGTTGATTCCGCTCACAGTTTCAAAATTTTCTTCAATTAGTTTTCGCTTGCTTTGATTTCACAAAATTCGCTTGCTTGCTTTGATTCGCACTTTACAAAAAAAAAAAAAGGCTTAATTTCAGCAGAATGTTTGAACTTTGAGGTTAATTTACTAAAATTCCATATCATCCTCCATCACATATATAGTTTTTCCTTATGTTTTGATCAAATATATAGTTTTGCATTGCCATCGGGGTTGAGATTGGCTTTAGATCTATCTTTCTCCTCTGTAATGGTAGAGACGAATTGCCAATTGATTGTGGATAAATTGACAAAGGAAATTTTCGAGCGAAATGAATGTGAATTTATAATCCAAGACTGTCTCGTCCTAGGCCGAAGCTTCCACAAATGCAGTTGGTTCTGGACTCCAAGGAATTGCAATCAACCAGAGCACATTTCCTAAAACTTCAAAATTTAACTCATGAACCTCAAATCTGGATTGAAATTTGGCCTTATGCTATTTCTCCTGGTGTACTCTTGTAGCTTCAGTTTATATTTTTAGCGACGGTAATATCCTATTATATTTGTTAGTTGTTACTGAATATATATTATTTATTTATAGCATTGTGTTTTTCTTTTGGACATTTATGGAGAAGAACAGCTTAAAGGTTGTCTGGAAAAGATGGGCCAGGCCTTAATGAGCAGGAAAAGTGGGAAAATGGGCCTATTTTTAGTAGTCTGCTATATTGGGCTTGAAAAAGCCACTTTGATTGATTTTTCAATAGAACCACATTAATTATATTTTCTTTTTTTTTGATGAAAAAGGAAAAAGAAATTCCAACTTGTAACATCACATGTTGATCCTAACCAACTTAGAAAAGAAATAGAGATATATGGTCAAAACTCAAAAAGTACATCAGAAGCAAATTCATTGCAAATTGAATATTTTGTTTATGTTAGGGGAAACAATCCTCTTACTCAAAAACTGGGAAGTTGATTAAGATAGCCTACTTGTTAACTATATTTAAATTATTTTATTTTCAGAATCACAACTCAACAAACAAAGACACATAGTTGGTCAAGGTCCAAATTACTTTTATTTCAAGGTTGAAAAATTATGCTGCAACAACTATATAATCAAATAATTTGAAAACATGACTCCAACCTTATATAACTCCAGTGCTAAATTGATAAACCATAACTTCCCTGGCTAAAAATTTATTTGCAAATTTGCCCCTCTGATAATGAAGGAGTGAAGGCTCCATAGCTGTTTCTGTCCCACCATTCACCAACATTTAACATCACAAATCAATTATGGAGAAAGAACAGATATTTGCATGTATTAAAATGGTTGGTTAGAAATTACCCTCACTTAATTGGAGTTTTCGAGTTAAATTTTTAGATATAAAACATCTTTAAATACTTTGAAAGAAAATATTTTATCTTTTTTGTTAATATGCTCAGCACGAATTGAAATTAGTATAGCAATGAGTTTTGGATACCGGATAGTTATACCAAATAAATAGTTAAAAATTTAGCCTAAGAATGTTTGGAGAGAGTGTGAGATCCCTTTGAACACTTGATTTATGGGAGCTTATTCTTGATAGGTTGTTTTGACTGCAAACCAAATTAGGGGAGGGTAGGTCAGAAAGAATGTCTTTGCTTTGATCATTTTCAAAGATTTGGAATTTTATTCAAAGGACAATATAAATGGCAATAATATTGCGATATATCAAAGCATGATAGCCCATATTGGTCCCCTTTTATGTCACATGCATTGTTGCTACCCACTTTAGGCTTTGGATAAATTTTGAATAATTCCATCATAAAGATCAGACAAGGAAAAGCAATTTAGTTGAAATGATTTTGATGCAAGAATTAGATTCAAGTCCTAAAAATGGGCAATGAAGTCATACCAAATACAGTTCTGATTCTCACTTTGTAACCCAAGTCAATTTCCTTTCATGCTGTTGGGCTACACTGCATGTTTTCCACAAAGGTTTGGTAGCAAAAAATTTCTACAACAGTAATTTGTTTTTTTTTTTTTTGACTTTCAATTAGATAGCCCCTAACTTATCAAAGAAAATGATTTAACAACTCAACTTCAGAAAATGGATTCAGATTGAACTGCACTCATCCAAATCTATAGTTATTTCTAAATTACTTTTATGTGTCTAATGTATAATGCAAAAAGACATGTCAACAATCAAAAATTACCCATTGTGCACAAGTAATAATTACTCATCAGCTACACACTACTAGTAAGAACAGCTCTTCTCTCTCCTTTTCATGCTCCTTAACTCCATGCACCAAGAAGTTCTATTTTAGTACATAATAATGTTGAAATTTGAATTATACATTTAACTTTGATGACCATGCCATGTTCTATCAAGTGTTCATAAGTTGAGCTTTTAGAAATAAGTTCAAAGTTTTCACACGACTTTAAGCTAAATACCTATTTTTGCAAGGCCATGAAAATTCCATCAGAACTTAATTGTCCACAGGAAAGAGAAATGCAACACCAGGTTATCATCAACTTGAGAAGAAAACTTTTGAAATTGTTTTAAGCATTGATTTCCATGGAAAATGAAAAACTTCTTACAATTTAAAGCCCCAATTCTACCCTTTTTCTTGTATCGGTGCTTCAACTTAAAGCTCGCCAGCCTAATTGCTAAGGCTTGAACAGCCAACTGCCCCATAGCAAAAAAAGAAAAACTCAAATATATCCTAGGCTTTGACGACGGAAAATATGTACAGAAGCCATTCATAAATAAGTTTTGATCAATGGAACAGCAAGAGACTTGAAATGATCACATGAGAATTATGTGTTTGCAGATTGAGAAGGTATCCTTGGGTGGTTATGTTCACCTTCATAAGTAACAATAAGCATGGATGGGTCTTCTAGGCACCTCTCGACATGCTTCCTTGCAGGGCAACCTCTCATGCTACTACATTTATAGTAACCCCTGCACAATTCAAATTGTGCATCTCAACACAAGTAAGTTCCTCAAAAATTTAACATTGTCGCAAATCAATTCGTAAAACACAGATATTAAACTGTCATTTAAAAACATTAATCTACTATAACAAATGGGGAGAGGAGGAGGCAGACTTCAAGGATATTTCTCATTTTGCAGACACATCCAGACAGATTATTGCTATAGGAGGGTGATCATGCATCGTAAACAATGTTCACGTTAAAACAGTTTGACAAGAGAACAGAACCAACTTTGCCATTCGCTGTCAGGGACTGAAAAGAGAAAGCTAACAAATGAACAAAAGAAAATAAACTACACTTGACACCAAATAAATTCCTAATCATTTACCAGTATGATGACAAGACTTTTTTATCAAAGCAGTAAAAACAGAGGTTCTAGTCGTTTTATTCCAAACAGAGAAGAATTAAAACTGCAATAGCTTATGAGTCAGTTGTGTTATCTACACTTCCAAGATCCCATAAATTGTTGGTTGTGAAACTAACAGATGCAATGGCATTAAGCTTGCTCATGTACTAAAAGGAAAATTAGGAGCTAAAGGGGTGGGTGGAAAGCCATGGATGAACAACTTGGTAAGAATTAAAAGAATTGGCAGATGCACAGGTCAATTTTACAAGAGGATTTTAAATAATCTATTGCATCTAAGCAAATTGTAAAGTGCAAAAACTTAACATACCTAGGATGAGGAGAACCCTTGATTGGCTTCTGCCCATACTTCCTCCATGAATAATCATCGGGAGGAATATCAGCAAGCTTGTTGCTGATAGCTGGTACCTTGATTGATCTTTTAACTCTATGTTTTCTGCCCATAAGCACATCAGTACATCATTAAAAAATATATCAAATCAAATGAATTAAACATCTTCTTCGTTAAAAGGAGAAAATGGATGTAAGCAAAATCTAAACTCTCACCGCTTCTTCGAGCAATGGCATCTACCACTGCTTCCACATTTCACACTCCCATCATCTCCCCTTACAGAACATTTTCTCTTAGGTTGCTGTGAACTCTGATCCGAGCTGCGAGGTGCCCCAATCAAATGGAATGCACTTCCTTCTAAATTAGCAACGCTTCCATCTATACTCAATGAAGATATGAAAGATCTAGTAGAAGACATTGTAGGAGTACAACTAGAGTTATCAAAGTTCAGGTGAATTCCACTATTGCTCCTTCTAAACATCATCTCAGCTTGCTGCTTCATTTGCTGGTGCTGCTGGAGCTGTAAACATTGTTGCTGTAGCTGTAGCTGTTGCTGTTGCTGTTGCTGTTGCTGTTGCTGGAGAAAGTGATAGCGTGCTGAGGATGTTTGTTGAGCTAGGTGAAGAGGGCTCTTCCCATTTGAACTCAATTCCAAGGATGGACCCCCCAAACAAAGGGAACTCTTAGCATTAGAACCCAATTCTTGAATTGGGTGATTATCAAGGTAATTACTAGATGATTGAAGGAAATGACAATTCTTGGACGGATTATCCATTTTATGATGTGGGTTATCTAAAAGGATGCTTTGGGACAGCGGGGTTGGTAACTTCTTCAGTTTCCTAACTCTAGCATGACCTAAACCTGTATTCAGAAGAGAAATAACTCTCTTGAACTTAAACACGGCTTCTTCAGTTTCCGCCATTAAATTCCTATACTGGACCTGATCTTGGGGTTGAGATAACAAATTTAAAACTCTATGGCAGCTCTCCACAGCTGCTCTGTTAGCTTCTTCAACCTCCATACTAACACCAAACTCCCAAAAATCTTTAATCACCAAAAAGGGGCCAACGCCTACGTACCAAGACCACAAAAGCTCCAAAAATCCCAGAAACCTAGCTAAGTAATAGATCTTCAGGAACAAAAATAGAAAGCCCTCTCAACCATTTTTGGCTAAACCCGGTGCCATAAAAGGATTAACTTTTAATAAAAACTCCAAGAAATTCAGTTTCTAAAAAGGCTAAATTAATCAAGAACATAACTTTGGA
The DNA here is from genome assembly GCA_947683425.1 of Excoecaria cochinchinensis. Classification (NCBI taxonomy): domain Eukaryota; kingdom Viridiplantae; phylum Streptophyta; class Magnoliopsida; order Malpighiales; family Euphorbiaceae; genus Excoecaria; species Excoecaria cochinchinensis. The sequence goes on from CANTUQ010000045.1 coordinate 2,592,302, forward strand.
CCCAAAAGATCAAATTAAATTAAAAAAGGATAGAAACCCAGATAGAGCACCCAGCTAAATGAGCTATATCAACAGGAAAAAAGGATCAAAATTGAAGCAAGAGGAGGACCAAAGGAACAGACCTCGATAGACTTTGTTGAAGAGTGAAGCCCTAGATTCTTCCTCCATGGCTTCGAGATTGAAAGGGGTGAAAGGAAAGACTTTGCTTTAGAAGTCACACACAACCCATAAAAATACAAAGCTCCCTTCTTTAATTTAATCGATTTTTATTTCCTTCCTTTCTTTGTAGAGAGAGAGAGAGAGAAGAGGGCATTTCATTTCATTAATAAGAAGAAGGAGCTGAAAAAATGAAACTGCTGTCTCTGTCACAGATTTGAAGGTGGGTCCCATTCAAAGACCTTGGTTATTCCCTTTTTCTTGTTCTTTTTCTTCTTCAATTCAGCTGCTTTTACTCAGCCTTTCTCTTTTCCTTTTTCTTTCCATTTTTTCATAAAATTGAAATAGATAAAATTACTATTTTTCGCCTTCAGTTTTTACTACTTCCAGTTAATATCTGCTTGTGTTCTTGTCTCCCACCTCTGCATGTAAATATTTACAGCTAATAAAGGCATAACCATGATTATGAGTAAGAATTTAAATTCATAATAAACAAATAAAATGGTGTTACCTACCTAGTTTTTTACAAGAAACATCAAAGGATTTATATGTACTTTGTGTGTTTATTTTAATGTAGTTTGGTGTTTGTTTGGGCGTAAAATTATAGTGGTAAGGTGTATTGGATATGATATATGAACATAAGTCAACCAAGATTTTTCAATAAATGCAATAACATCCATTCATTAATGATGTTAGCTATTAATGGATTTTCCATTAAAGAGGACATCACATGACCAAATTTATGTGCCACTACTTGCTTCATTTAGCTTTTCTTTTTCTTCTAGAGTATCATTTAATCATACATACACTTCAAGCTTAAATCCATCAAATATGCCATTTCAATTATATCACCCAAACCCATGTGTGATAACATAAATCATAATTCAATTTTTCAAACAAATGATTATTTTAAAATATTTTTTTATATTTCGTCAATAATTTTATTATTCATTTTACTAGTGATAGCATGCCACATAAAAATATATAAATGACATTCTTTATATGCCATTCTATTATTAGTTTAATATGTAAATAGAATTGAATTTGAACCAAAAGAAATAAAATAATTAATAGGGTTAAAAATGTGAGATCAAGTTTTCTTAAAATAAAAAAAAATATTTGAGATAAAATGGTACGCCAACCGCTAAATATTAGTTTAAAAATCAGCACTCAATTAAAAGTGTACTCGAATTTAATTTGTTTTCTACTAACATTGACATTTATAATTAGATATTATATGTTTATTGTAATTAAAATGAAAAAATTCTATCAAAAATTTTGAAAAATCAGTAGTGATAGTGAATATGATATTTTAATTTTTAATTTCAAAATTGAGCACTCATCTCATAATTTTTTAATATATATAATTATATATAAACAAATTATGGCTAAAATAATTTTATTTTCAATTGAATTTCCAGATGAACTGAATCAATTTAAACTCAATTAATTCTTTTACATTGAAGATCAATTATTCAAGTTGAAACTTAAGGAGAAGCATGGCTAATTTAATTTTAACTTCAATTGAATTTTTTAAATCAATGAAATCAATTCAAACACAATTGATAAATTTGGCCAAATCAAATTAAATTTCAATTGAATCACTGGATTTCAATTAAATTTAAAAAAAATGAATTCAATAGAATTATTGAATTTAAATTTAGACAATCTAAATTTTGAGTAATATCAAATATACTATTCTGTATAAAGTTGATGACATAGAAAATATATAAAAATAAATTTTTTGACTTTAAAGCAATAAATTATAATTTTTTATTACTATTTATCCATGATTGCATTAATAAAATTGATGCTTAGTGATCTTTTTAATTAATTAGAATTAATCTTTTTATTAGGGGTGAGAAAAAAATAGGTTGATACGGTTAACCGTTCCAAACCCGAACCGATAAACTGGTTAAGCGATTATAATACACTAGTTAATTATTAGTATTTTGAAAAAATCGATATTAATGGACTGATTAATGATTTTGGCTCATGTGACCAGTTAACCGAACTAATAACCGAATTTTTAGTTAATTTATTAATTGTTCAATATATCAATATTTAATATTTATTATTATTTTGTGATTTGTCAATTTTTCAATGATGAAAATCAGAATATATTCGAAAAGTTATATAACACTAGGAGTGAGCATGGACCGGTTAACAAGTCCATGAGCCATAAAAAAAATCAGTCAATTAACTATCGATTTTTGAAAATCACTAACCATTAATCAGTCCGTTACTATCGGTTAACCAGTCCATCGGTTTTAAATTTTCGAATCGGTTAACCAATATTATTTCGGTTAACCACTATAATTATAAGATATATTCATAAAAAAATTAAAATGTCCAAAATACTTAAAAAAAAAATTAGAAACCAAATATAATTCAATATAATATTCAAATTATAAATATAAACTAAAAATATTGTGTCAATATGCATGTATAGGATAGAAAAATGTAATAAATGAAAAAATTGTAATTTATTAATTTTATTAAATATTAATTATTACTTGCAACGAATTTTTTTTATTTTTAAAGCGAAATATATTTAATTCGAATTGTAAGTGTTAAATGCTACCTATAAAAATATTAAAACTAATATTTCACATTTTAATTGAATATTATTTATCATATTAAATTTTAATAATTTTAATATAAAATATTTTAATTAAAGGGTTAAAATTATTAAATTAATTACAATTAGAAATTAATTATATATATTAAAAAGTTTGAAAGGTAAAAAATTTTGTATTTGTGGAAATAAAAATTTATCACATATATAATTTTTCATTAATATATTAATATTATATAACTTTTCGAACATATTACTATTTTGATTATTGAAAAATTGATAAATCAAAAAATAATAATAAATACTAAATATGAATATATTGAATAATTAATAAATTAACTAAAAATTCGGTTAATCGGTTATATGAGAAAAAACCATTAACCAGTTCATTAATATTGGTTTTTCCAAAACATTAACCATTAAGCAGTTCATTGCAATCGGTTAACCAGTTAATCGGTTCGGTTTCGGACCGGTTAACCGCATCAACCGATTTTTTTAGCTCACCCCTATATAACACTGATATATTAACTAAGATTTTTAATTTTTTTTTTAGAAAAAACTAAAATTTCTAATATATGTAAAAATATTGTGTGTCAAGTAAAAAAAAAATTAAAGGAAAAGAGTTGTTAGCATTGGATAAATTTATTTCAATAATTTTGTATTTTTTAAGTATTTTTGCTACAATTTTGTATTTTTATAATTATTTTGAAGTTTTTAAGATTTTTTTTAATTGGTGATTAGTAAGTGTAACCATTCATCCAATTAGGAGTGATAATTGACTGGTTAATTCATTTACTTATTAAGTATTAATTTTTAAAAATAAAGTTGCTTATATTCACAAAAAAAAAATTATTTTAACAACAATGATAATATATTATAGTGGAGAAAATTTAATTTTTAAGTACTTAAATGTTTCAATTTTATTTATGAATGTATTTTGTAATTGTAGTGGTTAACCGAAAAAATATTGGTTAATCAATACGAAAATTCGAAACCGATTGACTGATTAACCGATAGTAACTGACTGGTTAATTGTTAGTGTTTTAAAAAAATCGATATTAACGGACTGATTTTTTTGGAGGCTCATGGACCGGTTAACCGGTCTATACTCACCCCTATTTTTATTTTCACCCATTTTTTTTTCTCTTTTCCCCTCTTTTCTATCATGTTATTTATTTATTACATAATTTTGATCATATTAATTATTTAAAAGAATTTTATCAATATTTAAAAGAATTTTATCGTATTTTTCATTCTAATTTTATATATTATATTATATGCATTACTTCCTCTTGTAGTCTTATCCCACCCTTAAAATTGCTAAAAATCCTAATGGTAATACAATCTACACCATAATAATAATAATAATAATAATAATAATAATAATAAGACTGAAGCTGTGTTTGGCATTATTTTTGAAAAGACAAAAAAATATTTATTGGATAAAAAATTGATTACAAGATAAAAATAAGTGTTTGGTAAATGCTGATTTTAAAAAAATCAATTTTTTGAAAAATAAAAAAAAAAATTATATTATAAAAAGTTATAAATTGAAATTTTTTAAAAAAACTGATTTTTCAACTTTAAGGACAACATATTTAAAATTTTTTAGACACAAATATCTGTTATTTTATTTCATAATGACAATTATATTTATTATAAAAAAACTTTTTTGATATATTTTTTTACCATACCACCCAAAATCATCTAAAATTAAAAATGACTCTATTCTTTTTTTTTTCTCTTATTTTTTATCACCAAAAATAATATATGTGATTAATTATAAAGACAATATATATATATTTAATTTTTTATGTTATATTTTTTTATTTAATTATATATGAAAATATACGCTCTTAATAGTTTAGTGAAATAAAAAAGTTTAAATAAGTGGAAATTATTATTATTTTTTAGTAATATTTTAAATATAATGTATTAAAATTTATATATATATCATTTTTTTCTTTTTACTCTAAAATACCCTTTTTAATTATATTATTTATCAAACAGTTGACAACTGTTTTTTAATATATATGATTAATTTTGAAGACAATATATACATTTTTAATTTTTTATGTTATATTTATTTTTATTTAATTATATATAAAAATATATGGTCTTAATAGTTTAGTTAAATAAAAAAGTTCAAATAAGTGAGAATTATTATTATGTTTTAGTGAGATTTTGAATATAATATATTAAAATTTATATATATCTTTTATTGTCTTTTTATTTTAATTTTTTTTAATCATATCATTTACCGAACAGTTGACAACTGTTTTTTATTTTATAAATTATTTTTAATTTTTATTTACGAAATAGTTATCTAATTTTTGAGATACAGTTTTTTGTAATATAATTTTTTTAATTAAAAAAACTATTTTTATAAGTTTTGTCAAACTGATACTAATTTACTGTCTTAATTTTTCTCTAGCAAATTTTCAATGTAAAACAATAAAATTAGGAATGGGGATTGTTCAAGATGAATTCCTTGACGTATTAAATGTTTACATCTATCTTTTATTATTAAATATACAATGGTTGTACATATATCAATAAATTTAATTTAATGGTATCTTGTCTGGCGACTCTAGTGGCTTGAATTTTATTTTTTCCTTTCCGGTTCTTGTCATATTTTCTAATTGGCATTATTGTAAAAAAAAGCTACAATTACTTGATTTTGATAACCAAAAGAAATAACCAGACTGTAACTAGTAACTACTAGTACTAACTAGGTAATTTCCAAAAGCAATTAAAAAAAGTCAATCAGAGTCGTCGGGTGGTTAGAAGAAAGAAGAAAATTCAGTGGAAATAGCAAAGACTAACAGAATTAAATAATTTAATAAATGGATAATGCCAATTCTTGTGACTTCTTTCTTTCTTTATTCCAACTAGCTTTTATCACTTTCTGTCTGCGCAGCTTAGCAAAATGTCCGTCCTGGGCCCCCTTTGTGGGCTCAACTCCATCCTGTATTTTAGCCGTTGTAAATATAACTCCAACCGCTTTGCTACACGTGTACAACCAATCTCTGACACGTACTGTGTGTGGCCCTTTTGACTGCGAAGCTCCTGTTCTCTTCTATCCTGCGCCGGGGGAACACTGATAGGTGGAATCCTTTTCTGACATGGAGTGGGCCCCTTGTGGGTCTCACTACCGTTGACTTCATAGCATGATTTCATTGCTCTAAGTTTCTAAATTATATGCGTTTAATGCTTGTACTCTTCATTTTTCTTTCAGATCAAGGAAAACATTAATATTTATTTATTTATATAAATTATAAACCAATAATGTGTCGTAATATAAGCAAAGCAAATCCAACGAAACTCGTATTTTCTTATGGTCACAAGTCAAATTTGTCTTCGGAATAAACATGAGAAGAGTAAATTTTAAGATATTTATATCAATTAATTATTTGAATTATTTTTGTCCTAACTCCGCATATCAAAATTGACAATGTTAACAAGTGTTACGCTACAATGTTTAATTATCTCCATCTTTCACATCATTGAGAAAAACGAGCATTCTATAAGCAACGTTAAAATTTGACTTAATTCTCAAATTTAATTTATATATTTTTTATTTTTTATTTAAATTCAACCCGATTTATTATAATATTTATTTATATCATGATCTACTCCGCTTTTGTTTATGATTTGTTTGAATTTTTATTATTTTTTAATAAAAAATTTAACATATTTTAAAAAATAATGTCATCAAATTAATCCATACAATCTCATTGAATATTAAAAAATTCTAGTGCTAAAACAGAATCTTTCAATATTTTAATGTTAAAAAAAAAACCTAAAAAAAACTTCCTCAATCTCGTATTGATGGAAGCTTTTATTTCACAATAATTAAAAAATATCATTATTTTTTTGAAATTATGTAATTTGTTTGTATTTTTACTAATTTATCTTTATATTTTATTAGAGTTATATATGAGAAGTATGAGATAATATTTAATATTTATTGATAACAATGAATACCCAATAAGGATACATTAAAAAAAATTAAGCAATTAATTGTAGTATAAAAAAATAAGTGCACTATAATTTGAAATAGATCAAAAAAGATGTGTCTATTAAAATGGAGGGTACAAGATTAGGAGGTGGGTATACACCGGTTAACTAGTTTATAGCCTATTTTTTAAGTCCAATCCATTAAAATTGATTTTCCAAAATCAAAATTTAAGTACAGTCTATTAACAACCGATTAACTGTTTAATACATTATGTTAACCATTAACCATTTGTCAACTTTTAAAAAGATTAAACATAAGCTTCATATAAAAAAAATCCTTTTATCCATCAAATTAAAATATAAATTTTTCAACTTTTAAACATAAAATAAAAATCATTCAAATTTAATAATTATACACTAAAATAAATTTATATAAATATTTCTCAGTAATCTTTTTTTTGACATCATGACAAAATATTGTTACACATAAAAATTATACGCATGTCTATATATATGTGTAAAATTACATATAAATCGGTTAACTAGATACTTAAATTTAAGTTCAAATCTATTAACCATAATTTTAAAAATTAAAGTGTACGTACACATTCAATTGAATTAGTTAACGGCTAAAGTATATTTAAATTTAATTTTTTTAAAATTGGTTTAACTTTTTTCTATTTTTTTTATCGGTCCTATAAATATAAGATAGTTTAATACTAGAATGATTGTGGATTGAAATCCATTAAATAATGAAATTTGAAAAATCTAAACGGTCATACATACATTTATTTTAGGAATAAAAAAAGAATCGGATAATGCCCAGTCACCAGAGAAAATAAATAGTGAACTTTTTTATACAATTATTAGTATTATTTGATCCATTATGGAGGTAAGATTTTCTAATATTAATTTTTTTTATTTATAAAATTTGAAATAAATAGTAAATTAATTGACGTGATTATTGGTTTAGTATAGAATCAATGTCCTAATTAATTGGTATGATGCGTGTGACCTTTTTGGAATGATAGATAGCGCACGCTTGTCCCAGGTTACAATAATTGCGATTTAATTAAAAAAACTATTTTCGTGTTATTTCATTAGTTGATAGATGACTGAAGTTCGTTTTTTCAAACTATTCACAAATAAATACTTCATTTATCTTACTACTAATTTATTATTTTTAAAAAATAAATATTTCACTAAATTATTATTTTATTAAATTCAAGATAAATTGATTTATTCCACCAAATTTGAGATATATTTAGATATAAACTTCCAAGCTTGTCTTTACTATAATAAATATGTGTTCAATTTTTAAAGTACAACTAATATTCAAAATTCTTCAGGAAGAAAAACTAAAATTCAAAATTCCTTTTTTTTAACCAATTTGTCCGTTAATTAATCAACTCATTGCTATTATAATATTTCCACTAATTAATTGTCATTTTTTAGGAGAATAATATAGTAAAGAAAAAATCAGTAAGTTTTTTAATCTTAGTAAAAGGATTTTAGTCATTTTCTATTGCCTTTCAGCATTGCAGCAATGATTAATAGGAATAATAGAGGATTTTTATATTTTATAGTTACAGGTAAAAAATAAAGTGAATATTTATTTGTTTCACATTGATAATTATTTAGGTAATTAGTGTCATTTGTCAAGATTACCAGCAGCATATTTTATCCTTTCTAAAGATGATGTCGTTGTCATATTTTCTAATTTGATTATAAAAGTTTGTCACATCGAATTTTTCTTTGTTTTAACAACGGAAAAATCCGCCCTAAAATTGATTTTTTTTTTTAAAGTGGCCTTTCAATTATGGTTTTTATAATGATAAGTAATTAGTGTTTAAATTATTAAAAAATGACATAATTTTATTATTTATCCAAACATTGAGCAAAGGAGAATAGAAATGGTCCGAATATGGACTGATTAACCCGTCTATTAATAATTTTATTATATCAATTCATTATTTCCAATTAATCGTTATATCGGTTTCGGTTTTTAATCAAATTTTTCGAATATGTTTACTGGTTAACAATTAAAAAAGTTTAACATATAAATTTAATAAATTATATAATTTGTAATTGTTGGAGTCGGGATGCGCCCATGACTTCTCGGGTTGGCCCGGGATATATGAATCAGACCGGGAATCCTCCTAATATGGACTAATATCCATATTAGGAGAATATCAAGGGATTGTGCCTCTTGATATCCTCCTACAACCTCAACTTCCCCTTTAATATGACATTAAAGGGGATAACTCCCATTATAGGAGTTAATTCCTATTTAGTGTGCATTCATCTCCTTAGGGAGATGAATGCCTATAAATAGGCTCCTATTCTATGAGAAAGAGATAGGAAAAAGGAATACATACCGAACCTCTGTCGGATTGTCCTCTCGCCTGATTTTGTTCTCTAAAGGTTTTTAGACTGTGAAAGTGTTGCTGTCATCCCGCTTGTGGATTACAGACTGACCAGTGACGCCAGAAGTTATCCTCGTTGACGCTTCCGCTTTAGTCTGCGCATCAAGAGGTAGGTAACAAATTACTCGGTTTTGTTACCTTGTTACATGCATGTGGTATGCTTGTTTTCCTTCATTGGTATCAGAGCCAATATTTTTTGGCGTCCTGGCATGTGGCTTATACTGGATCTAAAATTTTATGAGTAAAATTGGTAGATCTAGGATGCTTGAACCCGATAAATAATTATTTTATGTTAAAATATATATTTGTATATATTTTTCGGGTCTAAAAATACGTGTATGTGTACCGTATATTGAGTGAATTAATATGAAAATTCAAAACGTTAGGTTTAAAATCGAGATTTGCAATTTCTGACCGCACCATTAAATTCAGTGACCCCGAAACCCCCCCACCGGAAAAAATCCGGAGACCAGAATCCATCGGGATGACGGCGCGTGGCTTGCACGCGCCGCTGGTCGAAGGGCGCGTGCGCGTGGGCGGTGGCCTACACGCGCGCAAACGCGCGTCCACGGTGATTTTGTCACTGTGGACACGTGGCCCAACCGGATTAGGCCACGTGGCATTCTGAGATCACGCCACGTGGCACATGACACGTGTCCAGTGGCGACACGTTGACCAATTAGGGGGAGACACGTGGACGAATCGTATCGTGCCACGTGTCATGCCACGTAAGCACAGTGACAAGTCACTGTTGCCACGTGGGCCAATGGGGAAGCGCCACGTGGCCAAGTGGAGTGTCGCCACGTGGCAGTGACGTGTCAACCTGCTGCCACGTGGCAGACAGGTGGACCAATAAATGGCCGACACGTGGCACACCCTATGTGTGACACGTGGCAGTTCAGTGGGAGGCGCGCGTGTGGGGCGTGTGGCGCGTGAGAACGGCATCCCTTCCCATGACGGCGCGTGTGGGCGCGTGAGACCTCGTCCGACCACCATATCAGTCCTAATTTTTTGCGGAACCATGTTACAAAATATTTCTGATTTTTTGGTAATTTTTCCAAAATTATTTGATCACCAGAAAATAAATTCATATTTTTTTTATTATTAAAATATTATTAAATTAAATTATATTTATCTTTCTGTTCTGAAATTAATTTGGAAAATTTATTTTTTTTTGAAATTTTTTGTTTTGGTCCTTATTGTTATTGGTTGAAATGAGTTTCAATCATATATGTTTATACATGAGTGTATTAACTATTTTTAGTTTCTGTGATGTGTTACAGAAATGGTGATGATAAGGACTCCCATGGTTCCTCGCACTCCTGAGGGTATTGCCAGGACAAATGCAAAAGTGCATGAAGTCCGGAACATCAGGATGCATAAAAAGGCCCGGATTGATGATATTGATGCAATAGTGCATCATGTTGAGTTTTTGCATGAGCAGATGCAAGAGTGCATCTGGATTGGTGGTTTGAGCTGTGGAAGAGATAAAACTGAAATAGTTAAGGTAATGATTGATTCTTTTGAGCATCATCCAGTTCTGAGGAACTTAATGATACATGTGTGGGAAGCAGAAGTTGATTCCTACCGACATGCTATGGTTCAATTTATCTTAAAAGCTGCGAAAAGAGGAGTGTGGAGGTCGGATGAAAATTCTGTGATGACCTTGAGGAGTGGACGCAATGTGAGCCGTCCATGGCTTCGTGAGTGGCGCACAGGTGTGCCCTCTCCATTGATGAGGAGAGCTATTTTCTCAACTCCTGTCAGCAAGAAGACTTTGTGAAGTCTACTTTTTTTATCCGGTTGACATGTGTGTCAAAACTTATGGAGTTAGCGTTTGTTTTTCATTTTAAATAAGGCTTATGTTTCTTATTACTTTTTGACATAAGTGTCATATTTTGGATTATTAGTTGTTTTTTTTTGGATATTGGTTGAATGAATGTGTTTATTTTTATGGTTTTTAATTTAATGATAAATGTGTTTATTATTAATTGCCATGCATTATTTTATGAGTAAGATATATGCATCTTTATTAAGTAGAGGCTTAATAAATTTAAGCCAATATTGTTTCCCTCTCAAGTTTAAAAAACTAATAATTCAATAATTTAGATTTACTATGCATGAAATTTAAACTTGTAAGGTTGGACATTAGGAAATAGAGGGTAATTGGATACTTTTAGTAGCTTTTTCGAATTGAAACTTAATAGAAAACTTTACTAGTTTTTAATTTCAGATGCATAGTAAATAGCATGTATTGCCTATCTCCATTAATATTGTGCATTTTTTTTTTGTTCCATTAGAGATCTGAGGATCCAAATGGCAAGTGCTTCCAAATCGATTATCGCTGAGCTGAACAAAGATTTGAAATTAAATGGCGAAAATTATGAAATCTGGAGTATGAAAATCCAGTATGTGCTTGAGGAGCAAGAGGCTCTCGAAACCTTAAGTTCGGTTATGGCCGAACCTGAGAATGGCGACACAGCCCAACATAAGCTGGATCAAGATGCCTATGTGGCATGGAAGAAAAAGAATTCCACTGCTCGGATCATCCTGCTGAGTGCTATGCAAGATGATCTCACTAAGCAATTTCGAAAGTATCAGAATACAATGGATCTGTGGATTGCATTGCGGGAGAAATTTGGAGGTGTGACTCTGACTAAACTCCGATCACTGACGATCAAATTTGATACCTATCAGAAAAAGTCTGATCACCCTATGCGAAAACATTTAAGAGAAATGGAGAATATGATATGTGAGCTTAGTGAATATGGTCATAAGTTGACCAACGAGCAACAGGTCCAAGCTGTCATCCGTTCCTTACCAAAGAGTTGGGAGCATATGAAGATGCAACTGACCCACATGGATAGTATTAAAACTTTTGAGGATGTCTCTCGTCATCTGGAGCTTGAAGAAGATAGACTGGCATCGATCAAGGTCAATGCTGAAGTGCATGTGGCACAATCCCGTTCTGGAGGAATGAGTTTAAACCAGAACAAGAGAAAAAGCTTCAAAAGTCGAGGTAAGGAACAAACCAAGAACAATAAGTGGCAAAGGAAAGAACAGAATTCAAAGAAGTTCAAAGGCAAAAAGAAAGTGAACATTTCAAGAGTGAAATGCTTTAACTGCCAACAGAAGGGTCACTATGCAAAAGACTGCACTGTGCCTAAGAAGGTACACTATTCTGACTCAAGAGTGAGTGAAATTTGTGTATCTAATTCTGTTTTATTAACTGAATTTCATCCTTTGTGGGTGGTAGATTCAGGAGCAACGGACCACGTAACAAAGGATAGAGATGCCTTTGTAGAATTTCGGCGAATGCCCAGTGGAGCTAAATGGATTTATGTAGGAAACGATGCCAGAGTGGCGGTCCAAGGGATTGGCACATGCAGATTAGTCTTGCATAAAGGCCGAACCTTACTTCTACATGATGTACTTTACGCCCCAGACATTCGAAGGAATTTAGTATCTGTTCTTGTGTTAATGAATCTTGGTTTTGATTTACATTTTAAAGATGACAAAGTAAGCTTGTGTTTGGATGATGTTTTTTATGGTTATGGTTACATTTCAAACGGTTTGATAGTTTTGGATATTGATCCCAACTTTATGAATAAATCTAGTTTTTCATTTATATCTTCTACTTCACATAGTTATGAGAATCATGTGAAATTATGGCATGCTAGATTAAACCATATAGGGCAAGATCGAATGAGTCGGTTAGCCAAAACAGGTTTACTTGGTGATTTAAATAAGATTGAATTACCTACGTGTGAGCACTGCTTAAAAGGAAAATTAGTTAGAAAACCGTTTGGAAAAGGAACCAGAGCCATCATACCATTGCAATTAGTTCATTCTGACATTTGTGGTCCAATGAATGTGAGGGCAAGGCATGGGGCCTATTATTTTATCACATTTATAGATGACTATACTAGGTATGGTCATATCTATTTGATTTCTCATAAGTCAGAAGCATTGAGTTGTTTCAAGACTTATATGTATTTTGTCGAGAATCAATTAGACAAGAAGATTAAAGCCTTGAGAACTGACCGAGGTCGGGAATATCTTTCAGATGAATTTCAAGCTTTATGTGATGAAAAAGGAATTGAGCATCAGTTGTCCATTCCTAGAACTCCACAACAAAATGGTGTTGCGGAAAGGAGAAATAGGACTCTTCTTGAAATGGTTAGATCTATGATGGCAGAGGCAAATTTGCCAATTTCCTATTGGGGAGATGCTCTATTAACTGCCACATATGTTTTAAACCGCGTACCCTCCAAATCTGTCACATCCACGCCTTATGAGATGTGGACCGGTCGACAACCTGACCTAAGCCATTTACGACCTTGGGGTTGTGCAGCTTACGTCCATGATACCTCAAGCAAATTTGGTAAATTGGGACCTAGAGGTAAAAAGAGTATCTTTGTGAGATATTCTGAAGTATCAAAAGGATACGTATTTATGGGCGAACAGAAAAATGGTTCTGTGACAGAATATGAATCACGAGATGTTATATTCTTAGAGAATGAATTTCCAAGATTGGGCGAAGTGAACCAAGATTTCACTTTTTATGAAACACAAGAAGAAGAACCATCAGGATCACTCCATCCGAGTGGGAGAGAATTAGAGGATGAGGGTCAAGACCTTCAACCTCAATATGATCCGGATGTTCGGGACCCTGATTTCAGTGGGAGTATTCCTGACTTCAGTGGGAGTATGGAACAAGGCCCCAGTGGGAGCATTCCGAATTATGATGAATATATGAGACATGTTTATCAAGATTCAGAAGTGCGCAAATCTAAAAGGAGAAGTGTTCCTCGCCGACGATTTGAGATCGAAGGGTCGAACGAAATTTTTTTAGTTACCCCACAAGATGAGGAAGAGCCTAAAAATATTAAAGAAGCTCTTTCAAGCCCATCTAAAGAAAAATGGATTAAGGCAATGGAAGAAGAAATGGCATCTATGAGATCGAATCAAGTTTGGGAACTTGTTGATCTACCTGAAGGACGCAAACCTATTGGGAATAAGTGGATTCTCAAGGTAAAGCGAAAAGCTGATGGTAGTATCGAAAGATATAAGGCTCGGCTAGTTGCTAAGGGATTCACACAACAGGAAGGGATCGACTACGAGGAGACTTTCTCACCAGTTGTAAGATTTACGTCTATAAGGCTAATTCTGGCCATAGTGGCAAGTTTAGACCTAGAGTTACATCAAATGGATGTAAAGACTGCTTTTCTCAATGGAGAATTATATGAAGAAATTTACATGGATCAACCTGTAGGTTTTATTGAAATAGGCAGCGAACATAAGGTTTGCAGATTGAAGAGATCAATTTATGGCCTCAAGCAGTCTTCAAGACAATGGTATTTAAGATTTCATGAGACGATCATGTCGAATGAGTTCAATATGATTGATCAAGACCATTGTGTTTATAACAAAAGCTCTAAAAATAGTTTTGTCATTTTAACATTGTATGTAGACGACATACTGATAGCTGGAAATGACAAAAGGTACGTGAATGAAATCAAAGAATGGTTATCGTCCAACTTTGAGATGAAAGATATGGGTGAAGCAGACTACATTCTTGGAGTTAAGATTTCAAGAGATCGTTCAAGAAGATTGTTATCTCTTTCTCAAGAGACTTATATTAATAAAGTTCTTGAACGGTTTAATATGCATAACTGCAAGCCTATTGATACCCCTATTGCTAAGAATCAGTTTCTCAGCAAAGAAATGTGTCCTAAAATGCCAAATGAGATAGAGCGTATGAAGAACGTTCCATATGCCAATGCCGTGGGTAGTCTCATGTATGCTATGTTGTGTACAAGACCTGATATATGCTATGCTGTGGGCATGGCAAGTAGGTATCAGTCTAACCCAGGTGAAGCACATTGGAAAGCAGTTAAGAGGATACTTAGATACCTCAAAGGTACAGCAGATTATTCTCTATGTTATCAAAGCGAGGATCTGCAGTTGAGAGGATATACAGATGCTGATTGGGCAGGAGATGTGGATGATAGAAAATCCACTTCAGGATTTATATTCTTGCTTGGCAAGGGTGCCATCTCCTGGAGTAGTAAGAAACAAAACTGCGTAGCCTTATCAACTATGGAAGCTGAATTTGTCGCTTCCGCAGCTGCAGTACAAGAGGCAGTTTGGTTAAAACGGTTTATGGACCAACTGAGAGAAACCGCCTCGGAGGAACCGGTGACCATCTATAGTGACAGTCAATCGTCGATAGCTTACACAAAAGATCCTAAATTTCATAGTAGGACCAAGCATATCGACATTAAGTATCAATTCATAAAAGATATTGTTGCACAAGGAGATGTGAACTTACAGTACATTTCTACGCATGATATGATAGCAGATCCGTTGACTAAACCCATAGCAAGAGATGTGTTTGTGAGGCACATTAAATCTCAGGGTTTGCGTAGAAATTGAATAGTACTGTAGTTTTTTTGTAACCCCTTAAAAAATTGTTATTTGTGAATAATGAACAAGTTCTTTAATGGCAATACATGAGTGTGAATGTTTATAAGTAAATGTTTACTGTTATTTATTTGAGATTGAGCATGTCGGACAGAGAAGTAGCCCACTCACAAGGGTGTTTACCTTATTTTTTGTCAATGAGTTGACAAATAGATTAAGATGAGGCGAATTCTGAACATATGAGTTTGCTCGAGAGCCTGTTCAAAATAAAAGTGCCGTCTTGTAGAAATTATAAGATGAGTCTTATTAAAGTGCAAGATAAAGTCATACATAAAATTGTATGCTTTGGATTGGGATCCAAATATGGATTGTATGGAATTCGATGGTTAGTTATATGTAACTACCATATTCTGTCTAAAAGCCAGAAGTAGTTTTAGCGGACTAAAGTTGGGTGCTTTGGTGCATTGCAACATTACGCTTCTGTATGGTGTTTTAAAATGTAAGACATGCGCTCCTTTTAAGGGAAGGAACGAACGCCATAACACATGTTTTATACCATGTGTGTTTTTGTGACCAAGGGATGGAAAGTTAAAATTATTGATCTCAACTTTTCCTATTGTGAGACCCTACTATATTTAGACCCTCAGAACCCTTAACTTATTCCTGAAGTATGATTCAGTGTGGCTAGCTTAGTTAGTTTCCAAGAGGCCATGGAATAATTCGGACCTGGCGGACCTGGCTAGAAAAGCGAGCTGAATCTTGATGGATGGCATATAGTAAGAGGGAAAGATAGTTTTTAGATCACATTCAATTATTTCGAGATTCACTGGCTAGCCTATTATGTCACTATGAGTAGCGACATAATAGTGAATTCGAAAATTGTTTTATGAGATCATGAGTTAAAACAGTGAATGTGAAAAGGCAATCTAGGGCCTTAGCATACGTGTATAAGAGGATCTCGTCTTTTCGAGACGCTATATATCCCTAACAGGTGTATAGCACTAGTGCTCTCGATGTATGCTGGTCACACGGTCTATCTGCCTGTATAATTGGAGAACTCGACTGAAATCGTTCAGTCATGTGCGAGTGGGAGATGTTGGAGTCGGGATGCGCCCATGACTTCTCGGGTTGGCCCGGGATATATGAATCAGACCGGGAATCCTCCTAATATGGACTAATATCCATATTAGGAGAATATCAAGGGATTGTGCCTCTTGATATCCTCCTACAACCTCAACTTCCCCTTTAATATGACATTAAAGGGGATAACTCCCATTATAGGAGTTAATTCCTATTTAGTGTGCATTCATCTCCTTAGGGAGATGAATGCCTATAAATAGGCTCCTATTCTATGAGAAAGAGATAGGAAAAAGGAATACATACCGAACCTCTGTCGGATTGTCCTCTCGCCTGATTTTGTTCTCTAAAGGTTTTTAGACTGTGAAAGTGTTGCTGTCATCCCGCTTGTGGATTACAGACTGACCAGTGACGCCAGAAGTTATCCTCGTTGACGCTTCCGCTTTAGTCTGCGCATCAAGAGGTAGGTAACAAATTACTCGGTTTTGTTACCTTGTTACATGCATGTGGTATGCTTGTTTTCCTTCAGTAATGTTATTTTTAAAAGTTAAAAATGCTTTAAAAATGAAAAATACAAGTCAAATATAATATCCATTCAAAGAATAAAAAAAATTATAATTAATTATAAGAATTTAATATATTCATTATGTAGCTAACAATAGAGTGCTAATTATGCACATGTAATAAATTAATAATTGTAATAAAAATATAATTTTAATGTTTATTTACTTAAAAATATGTATTATAATA
Organism: Excoecaria cochinchinensis; assembly: GCA_947683425.1. Taxonomy (NCBI): domain Eukaryota; kingdom Viridiplantae; phylum Streptophyta; class Magnoliopsida; order Malpighiales; family Euphorbiaceae; genus Excoecaria; species Excoecaria cochinchinensis. The sequence goes on from CANTUQ010000045.1 coordinate 2,609,675, forward strand.
ATATTTTAAAAAGTTATATATTACAATATTTATAAATTATAGAAATATTGAAAAATTTAAGTCTAAAAATTAAAATATAATATACAAAATTTATATAGATTGGCTAACTAGGGGTGAGCAAAAAAAACGGTTGATGTGGTTAACCGGTCCGAAACTAAACCGATGGACTAGTTAACAGATTGTAATCGATTTGTTAATGGTTAGTGTTTTGAAAAAACCGATATTAATGGACTGGTTAATGATTTTAGCTCATATAACCGGTTAACCGAACCGATAACCAAATTTTTAGTTAATTTATTAATTATTCAATATGTTCATATTTAGTATTTATTATTATTTATTGATTTATCAAATTTTCAATAATGAAAATTATAATATATTCGAAAAGTTATATAATATTAATATATTAACGAAAAGTTATATATGTGATATATTTTTATATACACATACAAAATTTTTGACCTTTCAAACTTTTTAATATATATAATTAATTCCTAGTTATAATTAATTTAATAATTTTAACTCTTTAATTAAAATATTTTATATTTAAATTATTAACATTTAATATGATAAATAATATTCAATTAAAATATCGAATTTTAGCTTTAATATTCTTATAGATAGCATTTAACACTTATAATTCGAATTAAATATATTTCGCTTTAAAAAAAAATTGTTGAAAGTAATAATTAATATTTAATAAAATTAATAAATTACAATCTTTTCATTTATTATATTTTTCTATCCAATGCATGCATATTGACACTAGGGGTGAGCAAAAAAACAGTTGAATTTAGTTAACCGAGAAATCGAACAGAAAAATAGGTTAACCGAACCGATATTTATGGTTAACGATTAGTGTTTTACAAAAATTAATATTAATGGACTGGTTTTTATTTTTTAGCTTATAAATTGGTTAACCGAACCGAAATCGATAAATGAACACCCCTATATTTTATTAATTATATTTCACTCTTTTTTTTATTTTTATTATAATTTTTTATTTCATTATTTTCATATTTAATTATTTATATCCTTTTAATTTTCATTTACTTTAAAATATTTCAATTTCATTTTAGTTTTTTTAAAGTTATTTTAGTTAATTTATTAATAGTTCAATACGTACATATTTAGTATTCTTATTGTTTCCCGATATATTAATTTTTCATTAATTAAAATCAAAATATATTCGAAAAGTTCTATAAAATTAATATATTAACTAAAAATTTCAAATAAAATAAAATTTTTAATATATGTGAAAATAATATTTTTGAATATTTTTAGTTTATATTTGTTGTTTGAATATAATATTTAATTATTATGTTGGATTATATTTGTTTTCTAATTTTAAATTTTAAATATTTTCGACAATTTATTTTTTTTATAAATGTATTTTATAATTATAGTGGTTAACCGAAAAATATTGGTTAACCGGTCTGAAAATTTGAAACCGATGGACTGGTTAACCGATGGTAATGGACTGTAATTTCAAAAAACCAATATTAATGGACTGATTTTTTTTGGGACTCATGGACCGGTTAAACCGGTCCATGCTCACCCCTAATTGACACGATATTTTTAGTTTATATTTATAATGTGAATATTATATTAAATTATATTTGGTTTCTAATTTTTATTTTTAAGTATTTTGGACATTTTAATTTTTTTTATGAATACATCTTATAATTATGGTGGTTAACTGAAATAATATTGGTTAACCGATCCGAAAATCCGAAACCGATGGACTGGTTAACCAATCCGAAAATTCAAAACCGATGGACCGGTTAACCAATAGTATCGGACTGGTTAATGGTTAGTGATTTTAAAAAATGATAGTTAATGGACTGGTTTTTTACCGGTCATGCTCATCCGTACTGTTAACCGTTGATCTGGATTTAAAAAAAAAAGTAATACTAAATTTTTTATTTGATTAATCTAAAATCGGTTCGATTTTGAATCGATTTTTCGGTTAATCCAAATTTTGGTTTTTTTTTTTCATCCCTAATGATATCAAAAGAATAAATAGTCCCACCCGGCCCAAAAGATGTAAATATAAAAATAAAAATAAAAACAAAAAATCAACATCAATCGATTGTTTGTTACTGCATAAACAAATTAAGTTTAAAATTCTTTATCAATTTTTGAGATTTATATTCTGAATAATAATGAATCTAAGTACTACAAGCAAATTATTTATTACTTTAATGTCAACAAATTAGAAATTTTAGATTACTTTTATATAAAAAAAAAATAAAATTGTTGGAAGTTGAATTGATTTAATAATAAACTGTAAATAATTTGAAATCTACAAAAGTTTTTTTTTTTCTTTTGAAAAATATAACTGGACAATGCTGCCAGGAAAACAAAGAGAGTGAACTAATTAGTGTGATTGTGCATGTTTAGAAATTACTCCCTCCATTCAAAATAATAAGGCACAGTTTTCATTTTTATTGTGCCAAATTATATCTCACTTTCTTTTTTTTTTTATATTATAATTAATTACTTAATTTCTATTTTATTCTTACTTAATATTTATTGTTATAAAAATATTAAATATTATCTCATATTTTTCATATGCATTTAATAAATTTAAAAATAAATTACATTATTTCAAAAACATTAATTGCAATTTCTTAATCCTTGTGAAATAAAAAATGTGGCCATATATATGAGATGGAGGGAGTAAAATACTAAAATAAATGTCGAGATGTAATTGATAGAGGCACACAAGATATATCATGCCAAATTACAATAACTGCATATAATTAATTAAACAGCTTTGTATTCATTTTAATAAAACAAATGATTTATATGTATTTTAAATTTTTTATTTGTTCTTTTTTTGAACTAATTTTTCTATTTGAACGATGTGTAAATAATGATATATATATATATATGTGTGTATTATTAATGAAGCACTAGATTTAGCACCAATTTGCCATAATAAACCGAAAAATAAATAATTCCTCCATTTATAAATAGGTGTTCATTTTATTTTTTTTCACTAATATTAAAAAATTTATTAATTATATTACTTTTTTACTAATTTGCCCTTAAAAAGGGCAAATAATGGTAAAATAGGTTGATTTTTTAATAATAATTATACTTCAAAAATTTTAAAAAAAATTATTAAAATTAGAACATATTTAAAAGTTTATATCTAACTATACCATATGTTTTGAAAGTAAATATTATTATAAATAAATAGCCATTAATATTTGTGAATGGGTTAAGAGTACTTTATATTTGTTTAAAGTAAGTCGCGTTGGGTTTTTTTTTAAGATATTGACCTAAACTTAGAGGAGATGATGACAAAAATGTCCTACTGTTGGCAATTGATTAATAACCAAAAATAGAAAATAAAATAGAAACGCTTGTGGAAATCATCGTCATCATCATAATATATAGACACACACACGTTCGAATTTATCAACAAAGTTAATTTTGATATCTAAACTCTAAAGACGATTCAATAAATACTTAAACTATAAAATTTAAGTATTTTTAAACATTATTATTTATTGATACGGTAGCAATTATAATTTAAATAATAATTGTGGCTGTGAAACTTGTATAATCCCTTTTATCATCAATAATAAATTTAAATAAAGAACGGTGTATTTTATAATTTTGGTATCATCTATAGAGTACATTTTTTTCAATTTCCACAATCTCACTTTGCTTCTGCAACCGACGGCAAAGACTATTTCTGCGGCTATTGGCTGAATTGTCTATGCATGGCGGCTCAGACGATGAAGACTCTAATCTCCATCAAAATTGGCCTCAAGGATTCACACTCAAAACTTATCCCAAAATTATTTACAGGCAATTGAAACTTGAAAGATGAGATTCATCAGTAGCTTATTCTTGTTCGATTTGTTTGGGACAGTATAGTGATGATGATATTTTGCTTTTGTTGCCGGATTGTGATAATCTTTTCCATTTCTAATGCACAGATTCATGGTTAAAGCAGCTTTTTTTTTCGATTTGTATAAACCCGCCTGGGATAACAACCAAAACTGTATAATTGCGAAGTCTTTTACAGGCTTTTCAGCTACAATCAATGAAGCAGAGCCTATAAATCGGTTTAAAATTCTTCAACTGTTCGTATCCTTTTGAAATTCATTTGTGAATATGTTTAGTTTAAAAATACCGAATTTAAATAGATTAAGTATTCGCTCCATTTTTTATTATTTGTCACTTTTATTATTTTCATTAGGATTAAAGAGTATTAATTAACCTTAAATTTAAGATAAAATTGAGTGTTTTAATATATAAATTTAAATGTAATTGATCAACTTGAATTGAAAAAAAATAAATTGGAAAAAAGAAATAAAATTGTATTGAAAATTTAAAAATGACTTATAAATGAAATTTGAATTTTACTTAAAAGTGACAGGTAAAAAAGAACATAGAAAATATTTATTAGGTTATTTTTTGAGATTAGATATCGAAATGATTTTTTTTTTGATAAATTGAAGTGTGTCTAATCGATATAGATAAATACTTTGTGCGATTAGCATGATACGTACACCTAGTTAAGTGACAATACAAACTAATTTCAATGTGTATCCTATTTTTTTATTTTTTTAATTTAATCTCAATTTTTATGCGGTTATAAAAATTTTCAACACCCACATGTTGAAAGTGTGGCAAAATAATTAAATTTATTCAACAAGGTGGAAACAAAATAACACGTCTTGTGGAAAACTTGCCCTTGTTTTAAGCGATAACGGTCCAAATTTGGACTGGAAATTCAACTGATATTTCAAATCTATGGCTGCTTGGAGTGTTGGTCACTTTCAAGTTTCAACTCTAACATTTCAAAGACAAGTGCACATATACATGACAATGGATTTTGTAACAGTGTTGTAAAACCAACCAGGCCAGCCAGTCGGACCTGGAAACATCATGAACTATACGGTTGAACCGGGATTTGGTTGACCCTAACAGGTTTACCCAATTCCAATGGTTTTGAACAACGTAAAACCACGGTAAAAGCACGGAAGGACTTTTTGAAGTTTTGACATCTCCTTTCTCCACGTTTGATGCATCCAACTGATATTTTTGCTATTAATCCATTAAACCAGTTAATCATTACATATTTTAGTCCATTAAATTTATAATTTATTGCATTTTGAATCTCATACATATATATATCTAAATATAATTAATCCACTAATCGGTGAATTAATTTCATATATAGTTACTGAATTTATATAAAAAAAAAATAATTATAAAAATGTCTCAACTTTTAAAATATTACCACTAAAATTACTTTAAATTACTTTGAATAATTTTCCAGCGTTGAAATGCTAATATGGCAAGTTACGTTGATTTGAAATATTTAAATGACATGTTTTACGTGACATTTTTTAAAATATTCTAAATTGATGTCATTTATCATATCAACGTTTTAGCACTGAATTCATGATTTTTTCAACTTGATTTATATCCTATAAAATTAATTCCTAATTTGCTTAAGAGGGCACTATTAGTAATAGTAATTAGCATATAATCGAATGGTTGATCAAAATAGAAATTTCAAATTGATTAATATTGCATAGATTTACATTAGAATTTTGATAATAACTGCAATACATATATAGTATGAAACTTCTCAAAACAAGCATCGTCTTTCTGTGAACAAGAATATTGAGTCTTCACATATACGATCCTCAGAAGTGTCACAGACTCATAGGCTAATTATGACATTAACATGGGCACGAAAAAAAAGGTGCAAAAAGAACCAAAGCATATAATCATAAGCAATTAAAAGCATTACAAAAGCAGAACAATTCACTTAGGATCTTCATCTTTTTAATTTATTTTTCTTACCAACGTTAGAAATTAAGGGCCAAGCCGTGTAAATATTTTGATAAAAGAATCAAATGCACAAAATCTTTTGATTACATTTGCCTTACACGTAAGTTATATAGCTTTATAATGACTTATTTGCCTTTTTTGGAGATTTGTTAAGCAGTGAATTTATACCTTTTTTATAATTTTTTTTTCCTACAACAATTACATGTGGCATTTCTGAATAGTAATTCGGTATACATGTATATGTGGTATGCGCATTTAAATCATCGGATCACGTACACTTTAAAAATCGAACGATTCAGATGTACACTCATCAAATTACATCTCGATATTTTTCGTTTCAATTTATACATATTCCAAATTTCCAATGGAGCAAATTGTCATGTCTTTTTGGATTTGAAAAGTGCAATGAGGCAATATTGATGCATCTACCAATTTTTAACTTTTATCTCTTTTAATTTTCTTTTGCTATATTAGATTATGGTCTGGGAATCTCATCAGCCTTTCTTTGTTTCTTTCTTTTGAAACATTCCTTGTCAAAATAACTAATTCCAGGCTATATATGCATAGGTAAAGTATATTTAATGAGGGAATAAAATCTCTAAAAATTAATGAATTAAACACCCCTATAACAGTTTCATATAAAAAGATGATAAATTTCACTGTCTCTTGGAAAAAAAAAAGGCTCTCTCTGTCTCTGTTCATCTTTGCCTTTAAAATGAAAGAATAGTTTCAAAGGGCTTTTTAATTTTCAATTTCTACCTAAACGAAGAAAAAGGAGTACGATTTCACAACCTCCAATGGCACATGGATCTAACACAAAACTTTAACTTTTAAAGTGGGCTAATGCATAAAGAAAAAGTAGTAGCAGTAAAGAAGTGCATTGGGATCTGAGGAGGAATTAAAACGGCAATTATTGGAGGTTGGATTGTTTTTCATAGGCTCTGCTGGCACCCTGTAAAATTGGAAGTGCCTCCAAGTCCTTGTCTCATGCCCTAAATTGCTATTAATTTGTCGATGAAAATCAAGATTCTATTATGCAAAACTTACAATATATAAACTCAGTCCCCACTTTCATTTTAATTAATACAACATTTACGAGTATTTTGCATCTCTGAAGCATTTGGATTTGGCAGGCTTTCTTGATTTTGTCCAGTTATAGAATTCATGTACGCAGGCCGAACTAGACATGTGCCTTTTAAAACCCAAAATATTCAACCAGGGATATGACACTAAACATCCATGCATAGGCCAAGAAGTTGGTTAAGGATCTATTATTCAAATGCATGTGCCCCAAGATGCAGCCTCTCAAATAAGAAACTGAACGACAGCTAAACTTCAATTTAATGATACTGATATAAACTAGAACTACTACGAAATCACGAGTTTAACGAAAAAAACTGAATGATTAATGAACATTGTAGGTCTGAATTTTGGAGTCCTATATCTGGATGATTCAGTTCATGATTATGTCAATAGGCTCCTATATCAATCACTTTTGTCTGTGCATCAATGTAAAAACAAAGTCCATAAATCAATTTCCTTTCCAAATGCTTTTGCTTATTTAAAATACTAGATGATACAAGCATTTCAAGTTATGCAAATGCTTCAGCATCTGATTCATTGCAAAATCTCTAGCATAACAAACTATTTGTCCAACAGGGCACTGATTCTTCTCTTCACATCCAGCACTTTGGTATCACAAGCTTGCCCATTGGATCACTATCAATGAAAATGAACAGATTAAATGGAACTTTTTTTCTTCTTGTAGAAAAGGGCAGCAAATTGTGTAGCCACCCTAAAATCACACAAACATGAACTGTAAAGGTGGAAAAACCATGACAAACTCGAAACTACTAGGCAGCAAGAAACCATTGTTTCAGATAGAATAGTTCTGAATAAATGGGACAAAACAAGAACACGCATAAGCCAGCATTTTGCATCACTACCTGTAAAAATTGGCATTTATATGAAACCTCCTCAAGGTGTCCAAGAAAATTTCCAAATTTAATTTAATCCATTTCACAATTCATGTAAGGTGTTTTGCAGTCCCATTTTCTAGCAGCTATCAAAGTTATTGTTTCCTCCCTCTTCCTTTCTTCCCAGGCAGTGTTTCCGTTTGTTCTTTCCCTGTTACTTCAGATATATCCGCTGAACATGAGAAAGAAAGTAAATAAAAGGGATAACTAGTTAAAATCCATTTCGACCCATTAAAATCAAAGAGTTTCTTTAAACTCCTAAGCAGATCGAACTACAGTAAATACAAAACAAGATCCGTTTTAAAATGAATAAGTAGGTAATACCGTCCTGTCCTCGAGACATCAAAGTGAAGAAAATGTTATTCAGCTTCTCCATCTTCCTTGCCTCCTGTGCCTGGTCTGTCTTGAACTTGAGACACTGACAAAAAGCAGAACATTCGAAGACTCAGCAAAAGCACTACTGAAGAAAGAATAAAAACAATGATAATAACATATGGAAATGAAATTTCAGACAACGGATATGCCATAGTGATTAAACATTAAATGCAATACTCAAACAACTTGTTTTCTTGATAGAAAATTGAACTCTGATGGCAAGAAGGCTACATAAAATTATTCAACATCAGAAACTTCCCATTTTGTTTCCACCCCGTCCATTTTTTGGTCCTTTTGCATAGATGAAAAGTAAAACATGATGCAAACGTTGGCATTCCAGAGGAGAACTCTAGACTATAAAAAATTACAAAAGGCAAGCTCTTCAATCCCAACAGGCTATAAAAACAACGTGCCAAAATTTCCTGGTCATGCTGTCGGATGAGTGATGATGGATCACAAAAACAAGGAGAGCAAAACAGAGAAATCATCATCATCCAACAAAAATTAAATTCCATAATATTTTAATTACAGGGCCTGCTGGTTAAAAACGGATAATTATATCTACAGAATGCTTTTCTCAGTCATTTTTTTTTCAAATTGTGAGCTTTTGTAAATACTGGTACATAAGACTGCGAATTAAGTTTTTATACAAATGAAACTACTAACTTAACAACCTGATTAGGCACTCATAAATATTATTTGAGCTAAATCTTTTTTCTTTTCCTTAAATGTTTGTTTAAAAAAAGTCTGTTTCACCACATATATTTCAAAATCACACAATATCAAAAAGCATTGGTTCTACTTAATGAAGCTAAAAGTAGTAATTATGCTTAAGCGTCCAACATCCTAGTTCTCCATAATTGTTATCTGCCACAAACCAACTTACTACATCATGACCATCAAGTTGTACTCCGTATATAGTTTCATCTACTTCTGTCATTATCATCTCCATTCCCTGCTACTATCAATATCATGGTCACAACAGTTCTTATGTGCTGTCATCACCAGCATTGCCACCATAGATGGTTTTTAACTGCCACTAAGATTAAGATCCCTATAAACATTGCTGCAGCTATATCAACAACTGCAGCACCACCATTTTCATCATCTTAACCATTTTATTAATTTATTAACAACTTTTGTTATCAAAATTAAATTCAGTAAATAGCGATAAAACTTAACGTACTTATTAATTTAAGCATCTAATTTCGTGTTTTATTAAAAACCCAATGACATAATCTTAAATCGAATGGACATTAATGCTTTTGCACTAAGCAACATAATTTGATAAAGGAAGTCTATCAGTAGTGGTTAAGTGCTCTGTATTATTCTGGGCAATCCAATCCACAGAACATCATCAATAAGTTGTAGACAATCAACGAAACCAATAACATATCGTGTGTCATTCCATATGGTGGCAACTTTTTACAAAAGGGGAGAAAACATCTTCATAACAATTCAAATTTCTGATAGCAGTATAATCAATATAGAAATAACTCTTCAATCAAACTAAACATTCTCTTAGGCAATCTAAATAATCGAATTTGTTCTACTTTTGCTTTGGTATGGACTTAAATCCAATTAACATGGGGCAGTTATTTCTCATTCAAGGCAAATAGGATTCCCGGGGAGGGGGTGGGGTGTGGAGGAGGGGAGGAGGACAAACTAACTTCAAATTTGATCAACTTGTGTTTTTCGTCGATTCAAACAACTGAGATAGTATTAAATGACGTATTATCAATTTAGCAGCCGGGCATCGTTGGTAAGCCATAACATAACACCCAAATCACAAAAACAGTTCCACACAACTTAAGAATCAAGACTTCATTCAGTTGAGTGAAGAGCTCTACATTTTCATACAGTTATAATTCTATATCTAATTCCATGCAGACACGGTAAAACTGATCTTCTAATTCAAAGCATCGGTCACATTATAATTAACATTACACTAAGCTAGTTATATGAATGTAAAATCCAAGCATAGTTCGCATCCCAAATCCACTGAAACGCATAAAAAGAAAACACATAAACTAAAATCAATACCTCTTTGTTATCAGTGACCTTGAGAACCAACTTGCCATCGCAATGTCGATACTTCATGACATACCGCGTCTGCATACAAAACAAATTTCAAAATCAGATACATATTTCCCGAAATATACTTAGACTACTGTTCCGCATGCCTTTTCCGATTGTCTAAGCAACAGAGAGAGAGAGCAAGAATAAAAAATTAACAATCGAATCTAAAATCGAGACATATAGGAGCAAAGGCGTCTTCTTCTTTCGATCAAGGGATCCATTATGAGTACTAATGATTAGGAAAAAAAAATGATGCAGCTATCTTTTTCATTCGATTTCTCGGCAGCCAAACAGAAAGTAAAGGAAAAAATAGGAAGGAAGTAACGTACAGAATCAGGGTCCGCTCTGAACAACTGCACTGATCGTTCGACGAACTCATCCCACGAAGTTATATAAACCATTTGAAACGCAGATAGCAGCAGGGTTGTGAATTTCGGGAATTTGATGAGCTCGATTCGCCGGAGGCGGAGCAGATGTTATTTTTTAACAGCTAACTAGATTTGTTTAAGGTGTTTATTAAAAAAAAATATAAAGATTTGTTTAAGTGGGTCTGGGCCCACCTTAATTGGGCTTTCATTTGCTTTTAAATAATGTTGAAGTTCGGCCCATCTTTAGTAACAATTATGTGAAACTAAGTTTATGAACAGTGAAGCTGCATGTAAGGTGGCAATAAGTGGGTTAATCTGGAATTGAAGAAGTGGCAAAAGATTTTATGGAAGCAAACAACCTAGTAGCTAGTGAGATCATCAGGAAAGTGCAGAGGAACGCCAAGATGATAGGGTGGGTGGGAGTACCCTCAACAGGACTGGATCAAAGAGAATTCTGATGGAGCTTATAAAAATTGATAACACTCAATATAACTTATTATTGGACCTAAGTTCGAAGCCCAATAAAAATCAGGAGCCCAACCAATTAAGAGGCCCAAAACCATTAAGTCTAGCGCGTGGCAAATGGATGTGTACAAAATTAGAAGAGATAATGCCTTGCAGGCCGTCTAATCGAACTGACAGATGCACTGACATAGTTATTTCTCCCACCTATTCCTTGTCGCCTCACTACTTATCTACTGTGATACCAGATTAGACCACTTAAGTAGATTTCTCACACTCTTTATAAATATTCTGAGTCACGCAGCAACTTTTCCTCCCTTCGACTAATTTAAGTTTTAGAGTGTTAATATTTGTTCCGACTTGACAAACTTCCTTGTAAATTCAAATGATCCGATCGGCGCCTGCAAAGACCACCATCCCGACTTATACAATTTATGATACTTCAGGAATTATTAAAAATGAAGATCAAAGGGCCACAGCTGGAGGTGTCCTTAAGGAACCACGACGGGATATGGCTTATAGGGTTCAACAGGAATATTGGGATTTGCTCGATCAACGAAGCGGCTGAACATAGCCTGGGCAAAAGATTATCGAAAAGCTCGAACTGGATAGTCAAACTGCTATCAATTGATTAACAAGAGAGATTTCCAAGGTAACTGGAGCTCGTTGATGAGAGGCATTGATGGTCGTCTTTAGAAGAGATGTAAGTTCAAATCCGTCATATACCTATAGAGAAGGGAACTCGTGTGCGGATCGTATGGCAGCACTAGCCTATAGACAGACAGTGGGTCTTCACATCTTCAATAGTCCTCCTAGTAAGCTGATTACTTAGAAATGATTGTATAGGATTTTCTTTTCCTAGAGCCTGCCCAGCTTAGTTGGCGTGGCCTCCTACTCGTTATCCAAAAAAAAAAAAAATTGTTTCTGGAAATAATTTAGATGATTTGGATAACTGAAATCCCATTAGTTTCATTTGTAAGAGTTGAGATATTAAACTACTTTAGTTAGCCTTATTCGATCTTGGATACTTGGTTTAGCATGTTAAAAAGTTGATATTCCTACAATCACTGTGCATTCTTGATGGAGATGCAGAGCTAAATGTAGATATAACTGTGGTTTTCTACTTTGTGAAGACTGATGGATCTGAGGTTTGTTTGGATCTTGCGAGCTTTGGGAGATGAGATGCCTATACTATACTAGCAAATTATCTTTAGAGAAACCAAAGGGTGATGATATATGATATTACCAAGGCTTCCAAGTTGGGATTTGCTTGCAGTTTCAAGTGAGCATATGATTCCTATAAATTATTTCTCTGAGGCATTTCCGGATTTCCTCTGTTGGTAAAGAAATAATAGACCTGTAATTTTCTTGGTTTGCTATCACTTGTAATAGACATGGAAATTCATCGTTTCTGAGTGAGTTTGAACTGTAAAAATATGATATTTCATAACAAAGCCAGAAGTGTGTAAGGTGGCACATTTTTCTGGTAAGAATTATATTTGAATGTATATATAACAATATAAAAGAAATATAATGGCTGCGTATACCATTATGTCCCATTCCTTGTGTAGATATATAATCAAATAATGAGTAAAGTCCTTCAGGAAATTTCATTTCTTTCACCTTATTATAACGTAGAATTAAAAAAAAAAATTACTTATTTTATTAGTTGCATTAATATATTTATGTCACAATTTATTTTTTTACATTAATATTTTTAATTTCTTAAAAATTCAACCATGAAATATTCCGTTAATTTTAATTTTTAAGTAATAAAATTGATCCAATCAAATTATAAACAGTTTTTTTTAATATATATAAAAAATTTAAATTAAAAAATAGCTAAACTTTTAAATATTTTGAACTAAGAGATAATTTCTAAATAATAAGCTGCTCAACAAAAGCTTGAGTTGCGTATTTCGAAACTTAAAAGTTTTACGTATTTGCCAAAATATTTGGAAAAGTTGAATGCCTGTTTATTTATGAAAAACTGCTCCAGTTTTTTATAAAACAGAAAACAGAAATTATTTTTATTTTAGTTAATTTTTTAAAGTAGAAAATAGAAAATAGATTTTTCAGTTTTCTAAAATAAAAAAAATATTGGAAAACTAATAAAAAATATTTTTAAAATTTTTTAAATCATTTTAATACATATATACATATGTGTATATATTTACACACACATACATATACATGCATGTGCATACATACATATGTATATGTATATGTATTCATAAACATGTATGTATGTATATATGTATGTACTTGCATACGTACGTACGTACATACATACATATACATATATGTATGTATGTAATTATATACATATGTATGTATATGCATGTACATAGACATACACATGCATGTGTGTGTGTGTATATATATATATACATATGTATGTACATACATATACATATATGTGTGTGTATGCATATTCGCATATGCATATACATATACACATACATATACATAAATGCATATACATATACATATACACATACATGCATGTCATATATATATATATATATATATACACACACACACACACATATACATATATATACACACACACATATATGTATATATATATGCATGTGCATGCTATGAATATATATATATTTATATGTATATGTACATACATACACATATATATAGAATATAAATACTTTAATTTACCATTTATTGATATGTATATACATATGCATTTATGTGTACGTATTTACATATATACACATATATATAAAAAATAATTATTCTAATTTTTTATTTATTGATATGAATATGCATATGTATATGTACATACGTATATATATATAGAAAATAAATACTCTAGTTTTTTATTTTTTAATAAATAAATACGTTCTTTACATTTTTTACAGAAAATAAATACTCTAATTTTTTTAAAAAATACTCCCTCCGTCCCACTTTAAAAGGCTATTATTATTTTTTCACGGTAATTAAGAAAATAATTTAAATACATCAATTTCATAAAAAAATAATATAAAATGACAAGAATGTCCTTATTTATTACATTAGAAAAAGAAAAAGTAAGTGATATATATTTAATAAATTATATAATAAATAGAAATAAATACGTAAATTTTTTTCTTAAATTACGAAAAGAACATTTAGAGTGTGACAAATTAAAAAAAAAACAGCATTTTAAAGTGGAACGAATGGAGTAGAACATAAAAAAAAACATAAAACTATTTATTGCAAATAAATGCACCGTGAAATTTTTGGTTCACTCATGGAGAAGAGCAAGCAGGTAGAAAAATCGAACGTTCTTGATTCTCTTGTATGATCAGTTACCATTCTTCCCGCGCCCATTGGCCACTTCACTCTTTTTCCGTATGAACCGATCGGTCAACCTCTGCGACTCAACAGCCAAAACGACGGTGTTTTAGGCCGCCTCAGTTTGTTCCTTTATATAAATATCCAACTCTGCTTCTTCTTCATCCTTCCATTTCTCTTTTTCTCTGTCTTTAATGTCTTCGCCTTATCGTGCCCCTTTCGGATCCATTCCCTCTGCTAATCCCCCACCCACCTTCCTCTCTCCCGCCCCTTCTACTTCAGCCAATGCCTTCTTCGCCAGGCGCCGCCCTTGGTCCGAGCTCATCGAATTCTCCTCCTTCACGCGCCCTTACTCCTTCGGCGAAGCCACTGCTCGAATTAAGCGCAACCTCTACTACTTTCGCGTCAATTATACAATGATCATCCTCTTTATTCTCTTCCTTAGCCTTCTATGGCACCCCTTATCTATGATTGTCTTCTTAATCGTCTTCGTCGCCTGGTTCTTCCTTTATTTCTTTCGCGATGAGCCGCTTCATATTTTCCACCGTACAATTGATGATCGTGTGGTGCTGGGCGTGCTCGCTGTTGTTACTACTGTGGCCTTGGTTTTGACGCACGTGTGGTTGAACGTGTTGGTTTCTGTTTTGATTGGGCTTGCCATTGTTGTTTTGCACGCCGCAATTAGGGGAACCGATAATCTGTACTTGGACGAGCAAGACGTTTACGACGGTGGGTTGTTTTCAGTTGTGGGGAGCCCCCCGCGTCGTGGATCGGTATAGTCGCATTCAAGGTTTTGAGTCTTTTATTCTCTGCCTCACCTCTGAATTCTTTTTGTTTTCGGAGTTCAATTTCGAAACGGTGATATATTTGGGCACCACAGAGAATTTGCGGAATGGTGTCATGGTGATTAATAGGAGAAGCGATTTTTTCTGGTTAGAATTGATTTTTTTTTTTTATATTTCTTTTCTTATTATTTTAGTGATATGAAGCATATAAGTCTGTACATTTTCTAGTGAATTGGTAGTAAATTGGGTTAGTATATGGAGTTAGTTTACCACCGGATGTTTTGTTTTCCGGGTGTGGTGTTTATGTTACAGATGAATAATTTGGAATTTTGAAGCTCATATCTTCTCTATATGTTTATGCATTTACTCTGCTTGTAATTTGAGCTATTGCCTTGCATTTTGAGCCTTGTTGTTAACTCTCTATAAAGCTATGGATCAGTATGCAAATTGAAATTCAGTTGTGTGTATGAAAAGAGTGAATGCTATATGTTCTGCCACTTCCAAGTTTATAGATACTAAATTTTCCTGTGTATCTGGCATATATGTTTGATATGGATGCGCAAATATCAGCTTATATTAGGGTAAGCGTTTTGGTAATTAAGAGGTCTAAAGTTCAAGGATTTAGAAAAAGGCTTAAAGGTAGAACTGTTTTGATAGATGAAGTATGAAACCAGTAAAAGCATAGTTTGGTGATACTTTTTTGTCTTAGTTTCTTACATCTCATTCTGTTGGATCATAATCATTAGATTATCTATTCATTCTCATCCTCACAGGTCTTGGAGGGTTATTGATACAGCTGTGTGATAGTTTACTAACCCTGAAAATCTATTAATGGGTACTGAATTGGAAATTTGTACAAAGGTTGGCAATGCTTGTGCCCCATGTGAAAGAAATTATTTTAGCTGTCATGGTTCATGCAAAGTCTTTTAATTGAGAGAAATTAGTAAAGGAAAAGTTGAACAATTATTGTATTTGCAGAGCCAGTGCTTTGCCTTTTAATGTTTTTGAAAGCTGGCTTTGCCTTTTATGTGTCTTCGACTGGATAATTTTAAAGCTGGCTTTGCCTTTTCCTTTATTCTTTTGTGGCAAAAGCTGGTTTTCATATGGAGCTTCATTTGTCAGTAGGTTTGTGAGAGAAGTCGTTGCCTTGTATCTGAATTGAGGGATGTTTCAAGAATGTCTGGCCATCTAATGGGATTTGGAATCTTTTGGGGATGCAGTAGACCAAATTTAGCCAATGGTAATATAATGGTTTTGGTGATGTTGCTAGACCAATGTAATGGCATATCTGCTTATGTCATTGTATTTGTTCGTAACGACTTTTATGTCTTTAATGCAGCAATCACTGCTTTGGTTTAATTTCTTTCCCGTCATTTCTTAAATGGTGTACCGTTATCGTTCTCATTGATGGGGTCTTGGACTCAATTTGCATTTCAGTTGTCTGACAGAAATTTACTATTATGAGTAGAGGATGTCTATAAATCAGTAAGAGTATTCAATGGCATGCAGAGCACTTAACCAAGGGCTTGGGGCCTTCTGGTTGAAATGAAGCTCTTCTGTTTAGTGGCAATCCACAACATCGTATGAGCTGGTTTTTTTCTTTTGGTTTGAGATGGTTGGCCAATATTCGAGTTTCCCTGCAGATCTCTGATGGAGATTACAAATGGAAAGATTGCTTTGATTATTTAAGGTTTGCTATATCACTAATTACATGCCAAGTTTTGGTTTGTGGTTGAGGATGAGCTGGAGGAACTGGTTAAGGATAAAAATTAAGGAAGAGGAGGTTGATTTTACCAAAAGTTGGGGCTCTATTTATTGTTTCATTTGATCTCAAACGTGAATGGATCTTAGTAAAAGGCACTGAAAGTTGTATCTTGTCCACTGGGACAAGGAAACGACGGTGTCTGTCAATCATAAATCTTCAGAAGTTGCCATTGTTAAGAGAAGTCCACCGACCAAACCCGTCTATACGCTTTCCGTTGTAAAGCAGAAACCAGAACTAGGATATCTGAGGGAGAGGAGATAGAAGCAGAAACGATTTATGTGTTTCACTTGCCAACTTCCACAAGCCAAATACGAGAGAGAGAGAGAGCAATGCACATTCACATCCTTTGAATTCTCCCACGGAGAAGTTATATATCTGCCTCCGAGCTAAATAGAGCCGGTCCTCTGAACAAGGGAATGCAACCAGAGCAGCTACAATTCTGGGCTGATAATTGCAGTAGTCGTATCAAAGAGTACACGCAAAGGAGTTTCTGATTAAACTATAACAGTTGTATTGTCAGTTTTAGCTCTCTGTCACGTGTAACATTGCAGCCGAGGAAAATGTGTGATACAATTCAAGTGTTTCTGTAAGATGGGAATTAATATTGCATTAATCTCAAGGAAAAGAAATCCTTGCCTTTGACATCATAGTAACCGCCAACAAGTAGAAGATGTCTCGCTTTCAACTCCCTGAAAACTGCACCAGAACGCTATAGGAAGGTGTTGCACCTACTGGAAACGCTTTAGAACTTGAGAAAATTGAATGCATAATATACATGGCAGGTGAATTCCAATTTATCATTATTCAGAATCTGGAAGCTTTCGAGCATATGCCAGCACCATTACAAAATCTTTTGCTGAGGAGCCAATGGATGCTGCTACTCGTTCTGATGTTGATGCCATCTTTATCCAAATATCAACTAAATTGTACAACAATAATGTAGGAACCACTGGTTGTCCCATGCATTTGATCTCCACCTACAACACCACCAACAGAACACTAACAAAAAATTATTACCAGAAACAAGCCCCTTCCTTTTTCTTAATGGGCATAAGTAGTTTCTTTATTAATTAAAGGAAGTGAATATCACAAAACTAATTTCATTTCCTCCAAGGAAAGAAAATGCGTGACCTCTATGTTTTTGCTAGAATGTTATCTTTGAGCTTATTTATGTGTTGTCTATACTGGAATTGTATTTAACACGAGTAACATCCAAGAGACAACTATATAGACAATGGATCCACATACAAGATTTGATTCTTTGCATTCCACTAAAATAAGAATGGTACTAAATACTTATTGGAGCTTCTTCCTACTTTAGCTAATAATTGTCAACAAAAGATATTTTTTGAAAGCTTGGCTCACCTCGGCTTCACTAGCAAGATCAAGTTTCTTCATTAGGTACTTCTGGATAAAAGAAACAGGTAAATTCCCATCCCTGCCAAAGAATGAAATAAGTTACTTGCTTTCCCCTTCATTGACTAAAAATTTTCTCATCCTCAGTACTGTAAAAGTAGCCTCGATTACAAAAATGAAATGAAAAATAAAAAATTAAAAGAAGAAATCATGTACTCTAACAACTAATTCAAAACCAGATTATCAGAAGCAACGGATTCATAGGTCCTCATCAATTGCGTTCATTAAAGACGAGCAGATAGTTGTATCTAAATCACCAAATACACTTCGGAGGTACATATCATGAGGTTACTATTTCTACAAAATCTAATGACTTAGGTAGTTAACAAATCAAAACTATCAAAAATAAATTCATTTCAGAAAATTTAAAGCAAGAAAGCCAAAAGGAACTCACTTTATCCTCAAGTAATTTGAAGGAATTTGTGGCAAGGGTGCATCTCCTTCCCTGACAAAATTGATATAAAATAAGCAGGATTACAACCAAGAGTTATTTTAAGCAAAAACATCCACAGGTTCTAATATCCTAGCCAAGTAACTTTTTAGGATAAGAAAAAGTTAGAAATTGAAAAGGATTCTCACTGGTCCTCAGAAGCTACGAGTGAAAACCAAACTGGACCAGCTCTTCTCTCATACTTTGCACTGGCAGCATCCAACACAGCTTGGGATGAAATGCCCGAGTCCCCAAAAGTAGCAGCTTTTCTTCGGCGAATCCTACGCAACCTTTTGGGTCCTGCTGAATCTGATGGGACACTTGATGTGCCATTCTTCTCATACTCTACTTTTGATTTGTCTTTGTTTTCCTTAAATTTGGTTTTACGTGCTTGAGATTCGTTATCAAGATCATGAGGAGATTCCAATTTAGCATCAGAAACTTGTGATGCAGACTTAAAAGACTTCGTCCTATTTGCAACTTCCACTAGACAATTTAATGGTTGCCAGAGATCTGATTTACCATCCCATGATTCAGCACCATTCTCTGGCTCATTATTAGGAGCACAATGGCTAGCCTCAGCAGAGGAAGAATTCTGCACAAATTAAATGTGTTGATCTGAACTATATTGGTCATATCAAGCAAGCGCAAGATTTTTCTTAAACCACCAAGAAGAAATTAGATGAAATAATAGCATCCCTATGACAATAAATTCAGTGTAAGCTAAAAAAGAAAAAAGAAATGACACTTGACTTCTTTTACCTGCCTTGTATTCGGGTTGAACTTTTCAGGAGAACTTGAATTCTCTAGATGCTCTTCCACAGGATCTTCCTCCTTTTTAATGCGTTTCTCAATAGGAAAACTGGAACCTCGCAGAGCAGTTGCTTTTCTCTGCACAGGTTTTGTTCTTCTTCCAGTTGCTGTTTGTGTTGATACCTTGGGAGCACTCACCACCAATGATGAAAGTGATCTCTCTTTCCTTTTAACTGGTAAAATAACTGAGGGTGCAACTTCAGGTGCCTCTACCTTTCTTCTTTTGAATGGGAAAATCTTGGCCCTTACATCTTGCAAATTGTGGTCTGGCCTGATTATCACATAGAAGCAATATGCCTGAATTCACAATGCTTTCTAAAAGAAGAATATTTGTAGCAGAGTATTCAGGTATTCTACAGTCTAAATGATGCATGTACAGCTGCACTAAATAAAAAATGTATAGTATTCCCCTAGATTTATCAATATTAATCCGATGCCCACCCCGCCACCCCCAACCGAAACAGAGAATGTACAAGTACAATTACATCACTCCTCAAAATTACAGAACAATAGCACCAATAAAATAAACCAACGTACAAGTATAATGCATGCGTCTGTCATCTTAACAAACAGGCTAATGCACAATGACTGCTTGGTATGCAAATGCAGTAAGTGGATATTTTTCCCCAACATTCCATAGAAACACCAACAAGAATAAAAGGTTTGGCACTGCCAAGGGAGTCAACAATACTGGTTAAGAAAATGCAAGTGCTTTACTCCTGCATTTCTGAGAAAAACAACCTGTTCCCACTTGCATATTTTCTTTCTTGGAATGACAGAAAGCATAGCTCTTCATCACTGGGTCTCAAACAATTCAGCTAGAACTAGATGCATATTACTCTATCCAGAAGTTTCTGCTCTCCTTATTACAGATTTTCCTTCCTTTCTTCAATTTACTTGGTGTAGCTCATTGCTGATACCAAACTTTTCCTTTAGGTTATTGCTAGCATACTGGCAATTTTAAATGGAAAATTATAAGTATCGTGATAAACAGACTGGAGACTGGAAAATTAATATTTTCTGCATAATTTTGGAACAGTTCTTGGTGTAGCTTTAGAAAGTATACCGTCTTTCTGTATTTCGTCAAACTCAGATCATACATAAACCAATCTTTGGAAACAATTTAGCATCGTCACTTCTATCATTTTTTAAATTCTTAGCCCAGAAGTCACTAGTCACAGTGATGGTCCTAAAAGGAAACCCTTATGGCATAAACCATAAGATTGTCCTAGCTGTAAAAAAAATTAACAAAAAAAAAAAAAAGAAACTGAACAGAGATGTCCACTGAAAGCTCAAGATTATAACATTGACCTTAATAATAAGTAAAAAATAGTGTATTTGTCAAGGAAATTAAGCTGAATGTGAAATATAACTACTAATTTGGCTACATTTTATGTTTATGATTCATTACAAGTATTGCATGATCAAAATACTAATCATTCCTCTTATATTTTTGACAAAATTGGCTATGTGATAAAGCATTAACTGTTCTGATGAAGTCAGCAGCCTTCATACATGGACAAACATAAGCACAGACCTAAAATCCATCATTCCACAGCTTTTAATTGTCATATACCTATATGGAATATGGCCCTCAAATTATGAAGATAACAATAGTGTGTGTATGCATGTATGCATGTACGTATGTATATAAATCAACGTTCATTTAAACAAATCAATAGTGAATGCTAGTTCTTGTCCCAATAAAAACGTGTCAGACGTTCCAGCCATTAAACAACTTGGAATATGAAAGAGAGAAGCAGAGCTAAGATAAGAAACTGACCTTAATTTTTCCAATGGAACACAACCCAAATCAATATTACATATTGGACAACAATCTGCTCCATCATCTGATATCTTCTTATATATGCACTTTCTGCAAACTGAATGAAATTTCAAATCAAACAAAAAGGGAAAATCATTCAAAACACTATCAGTCACGAAGAGAAGCATGAAGCTATTAATATTTGAGTATCAACAACAAACAATGAAAAGAAAAAATAGAAAGCTTTAAACTTTATTATCTTCCATAAAAGGGGTAATAAAATGCCCATAATGTTGTAGGACAATTACGAAACGACCACGTCAAAATAAAGACAAAAACCCAAACCAAATCAAGATAAAGCAAAACGCTGGAAACAAGAAACACACCACCCAGATTATGAACAATGCAAAAGAAATCAAAATCATGAAATATTCATAAAAATAAAAATAAAAAATTGAGAGAGAATAAATTACACGTATGAAGACATTCAGAGATGGTGGTGGCATTTCTGAGTAGTTTATTGCAGAGAGGACATGTCATGCATACCGCAATCGTTTCTCTTCTCACCTTCACAACTTGATTCGCCATTTCTTTATCCCACCAAAGATCCCTCTTCTTCTTTAATTAAGTCTCACTTCAACCACGTATTTACAATGTTACCAACAACAAACCACCAGATTCACGTTCATGTCTCTGTATCTCATCTGCATTTTAGAGCCGTAAATAACATCAAAATGAGCAGGAGGAATTGAAGAATGATGGGAATAGAAGCGAGTAGATAGGAGTGTGTATGGATTTAAACGTTGAAACAGAAGAGAAACCTGGCGGTTTTGATCTGTGTGGAATTTGTAAAGCGAAGAGTTAAGAGATTTGGAGATTTGCGGGGGATTGACGTGGGTTTTGGTGGATTTGGACAGAGGAAGCTTTGTGGATCATCTAAATCTGAAGAGAGGGGTAAGGGGTTGGGTTGGGTCGTCGAGGAAAAAGCATGAACCAAGTGTTTCTTTGTTTTTTATGTTTTTTCGTATGTGAATTCGTATGGTATTAATAAAGCTTAAGATAAACTAAGTCCTTCGCAATAGTCAATTAAATTCTTAAAAAATTAAAACTAGCCCATCTGAGATAAAATATTTTTCTTGTTCCTCCCACATTAACATGTCAATATTATATATATTTTTTAATTAACGATTTCAATTTACTACAACTTCGATCATAAAATGTTTTATTAATAAAATTGAATAAGTCATTATAAATCATTTGACTGTATTTAATTTTTTTTTAAAATCATCAAGACTTATTTAACAATCAAGATGAATTTGAGGGACGTATTAATAATTTAATGCAGTGGAATAGATGAATTGAAATTTTTTTTTTTTTTTTTAAAAAAAAAAAGCAGAGCTAGTGAGAAAGGGTGCGCCAGAATGCGCAGGAGAAAGAAAATGTGTCCGCATCTTTGTTTCGCGTAAGCGCCGGCGAGATTTGGTAGGCAGCTAGGGTACCCATTACAGTGCGCACAGGTGCATGCTAGCATTGCTACAATGTGTTACTCTGTTTCAAATTATGCTATTAATTACAAAATCTGTGTTATTAATAAACAAATAGAGGAGTTTACCTATATATTATATAGTATAGTACAATATAAAAAATAAAATCTTCTGAAACTTTATCTTGTAAGGTATGGTAGAAGAAAATTGGCTGTTAAATTTAAATCACCATAATATTAATATATATAATTATTTTTAAAACAAAGAAAAGAAAAAGAAAACGTACATCAATTAATAAATAATATTGTTCGATTAGAAAGAATAGGTAAAATGATTTGATAAATATATTTTTGAAAAATCGAAGCTCTTAAGACATGTAACGTAACTTATGTAGGTATACATGCAATGTGAAATTTCCTACTTACAAATACAATAAAACAAAAACTTGGAGAAATATTGGAAAATTACCTCTAACCGCTTTCTAATCCGAATCTCAGTCATTAAAAGAAAAGGTTTCTTGTCAATGTTGGCATGCTTTATCTTAGAAGAAAAAACAAAATAAAACTCTTAAAACAAAATAAATGAGTTGAGGATTTTAAAGCTTAAAATTTTTAATATATTCCTGTGCTCATGAGATGCTTATCAATAAAGCTGGGCTAATTAATTAAATTACAGTTTATTAATATTATTTTTTAAAATTTATATTCAAATTAAATCCATTAATAATCGATTAATTGTTAAATATGCTCAGTTAACTATTAAAAAAATTTAACATATACAATTACTCTATACTTCATAAAAAAAAAAAATTGCATCCATAAAGTAAAATTTAAAACATAAAAATGCAAAAAAAATCATTAAGTTAAAATTCAAATACATTAATCATAATTTTTAAAATTTTCATCCAATTGAATTAGTTAATAGCATAAATCGATTTGAATTCGAATATAATCATCAATTTAATAATTTTTGATTTTTTCTCCATGAAATGATAATTAAAAGCACAGTTCTTTTAATTAATATATTCCAATATTAATAAAAGAGAATATATTTAATTGGTGAAATTTAAGTTTATTTGATGAATTTATATAAGTTTATTTGATTTGTTAAAATTTTAAAAAATATAAATATATCGTAGATACAGAATATTGGAAATCCAATTATTTGTTCTGAAAAGAAAAAGTAGCTTTACTTTGGTGGCATGTTGTTATTAGCAAACTTAATGTGCACGACAGGCCGGTGATTCAAAACATTTTTGTTATTTGATATAATATTATTAATATTGTTCTGATAATATATATATATATATATATATATATATATATATTATTATTATTATTATTGTTATTATTTTAGGGAGAGAAAAAGAGAAATTATGAGTCACACACCATAGGCATAGCCAATTCTTTTCTTTTTTCAGGAAACAGCGGAAATATGAAATTGAAAGTCAAAACGTAGGAAGGAAACATATTTGTTCGTTTAATAATTATTATGATCGTGAAGCTCACTTCTGTGCCATTTTAAATATTCATTTTTTTTTATTTTATTTCATTTTATATCTTTTTGAAAAAATTATAAATTTATTAGATAAATTTAGCTTTAATTGTGTGAAAACTTAATGTTTTACTTGAAATTAAAAAAAGACAAATTAGTCAATCACTATTATTTTTTTGTAAAATTTATATTTTTTTTAATATCAAAATGAACTTTTCTTAAAATTATAATTGATTTAAGTTTGAGTGAGAAATATATATAGGCAGGCTTTGGATTTAAATTCCAACATTTGCAAGTTTTATAATTAAAATCCAAATATGAAATCAGACCATTGACTACCCTTGATCCAAATTATTAGCTCAAATTAGTTGTTAAGCTAATCATTAATCAGATTATAGGTAAGATAATTGTCTTTTGATTATTTTATTATTAATACGACTAAGGTAAGTAAAATGATGAACAGTAACTTATTGAATTATTTCACTTTTAATCAAAAAGTTATAAATAATTTATTTAATAGAAAAATACTTAAACTTAGAAAAAAATCATTTTAGCCGAATTTTGAAACGAATCCTGCTAGAAATTTCTTGTTGGCGTACCACATCGCCCATCTCATTTGAGTGTATAATATAAAAGTCATCATATCAGCCTACCACCTAGGATAAGTGCTATGTCAATTACCACATCACGATCACTGAGAAGATGATACATGTAAAATATTCAAAAATATAAATTTATAAAATATTTCTACGTGATGTCTCCTAATTGGTTATAATATAATGGTTGACATGATATCCAATTTATGTAGCAGGTTGATATGGAAGTCAATAAATTTTCAGTATGATTTTTATAAAAATAACTTTTATGAAACATTTTAAATTTAAGTATTTTTTAAATAAAAAGTTTTCAATTAAAAGAAGAATAGTACAATTAACCAGGATGAAATTAATAGTCACGATGCTCATCTCATGTTTGACAATGATGGACCATTTGATTCGAAAGCCAAAAAACTTGGTTAGGGTTTGGTTTGACTTGGAAGTTTTGAAATCTGCTGAGTTCATACTTTTCACATGGCCTACAACTTGCAAGTGATATAACGGGCGCAAAACTGCAAACGGCTTGTGTATGTATCTAAGTGAGTGAAGTAGAGGCAGCAAACGGGTGAAACCGGTCGATTTGGATTAAATCATTAAATACAAAAAAAAAAAAGATTTCAAATGGATTATTTTATAGAAATAAAAGTGATTTTACCATTTAATCATTTGACATAAGGCGATTTTGCGCTTTAATTTTCTTCAATTAAGTTAATCCACAAACTATTTAAAATGGAGAATTTTTTTCTAATTTTTTCAAAATAGATAAATTTTGCCACTAAATTTATTGAAATTGACATATTTTACCTTAAGATGAAATGATAAATTGTCATATAAAATAAACTCAAAATCACTCTATTTGTAAAAGTTTATAAACAAAATCACCCTATTTCGAATATTTGAGAGATAAAAATCACATTTATCCCTTATTTTTATTGTCATAAATGACTTGTTCTACGTTATATATATATATATATATATATATATAATCATTTTTAGTTGATTTATAAGAAATTGTATTGTTTTTCATAATAACATGTTTAGATACCGAAGAAGTGGAATGGGAATTATA
This sequence comes from Excoecaria cochinchinensis, assembly GCA_947683425.1. NCBI lineage: Eukaryota > Viridiplantae > Streptophyta > Magnoliopsida > Malpighiales > Euphorbiaceae > Excoecaria > Excoecaria cochinchinensis. The sequence continues at coordinate 2,635,672 of CANTUQ010000045.1, forward strand.
TCAATTGAAAAAATAGTCAAATTATCATATGAATTAACAGTCATTTCCAAATGGATTGTATTATCTAACCAATTAAACATAAAAATATACATGTTAAAGTATTGTTTATCAAGTATAAAATAAAATTAATTATAATTTATATTTATCAATTTAATGTAATGTTTTTTTTTTCTATATTAGATAGTTATAAGATTATAGTGATAGTTTTTTATGAAAAAAATCATTTTTTTAGATAAAAATAATAAATGGGTCAAACATATTAGATAGGTAAATAAGTAGTCAATTCATATAGAAATAGGTCATTATGTGTTAAGAATTTAAGAAATTACAGTAACTATACATCCAAATTATTATTCCATCCGTTTATTTTTATCTGTCATTTTTTAGTAAAATATAAATTTTATTTATCTATTATTTTTAAATTTTCAATATAATTATTTTTTTTAATTTAATTTTATTTTTTAATAAAAGTTGATCAATTATATTTAAATTTGTATATTAAATTACTAAATTTTATTTTAAATTTAAATTTAAATGTAATTAATATTTTTTAATCCTAATAAAAATAATAAAAAGTAACAACTAACAATGAACGGAAAAAATACTATTTGTGGGTGTGAACCAAACAAAAGCAATCATTTGGAAGCAAAGGAGTAGCGGTATCGTGCGTGGGGAACATGAACATCCAAATTGTTGAAAAAAATGAAAGAAAAGCAATAGTAATCATTCAACGTTCTTTCTTTTGTTCCATTAGGTGCTTCATTTTTAATTTTAGTAAATACAATAAGTATACTAGAATGACATCTTATATTATTTAATTTTCAAAATTACGCACAAGTTTTTATAAAATATATATTTAAACTCACAAGTCAAATATGCATTTTACACCCCAACCCAAAAAAAAAAAGAGAGCATGTAATAATCGGATTAGTACCCTATAAGGAATTAGAGTGTAAGTTGTCGAATAAGAATATAAAAGTAATTAAGTGTGTATGGAATTGGGTGTATAGAGGATGTAATTGCAAGAGTATATAAGTGTACAAAGGAAATAATTTTATAGAGGGACTAAAGTGATATTTGGCTTAAAGAATTAATTGTGTTTGGTGGCCTTAAATTGGTTTTTTGGCCAGGCTTATCCCTTTCATTCTTTCCCATTTGTCTTTCATTTTTTGCCCCTTTTTCTTTGTTCTTCCTCCCTTTCGTTGGCCATCTTCTTCTGCTTGTTCTTCTTTTATCTCAAGAGTTGACTTGGATTGGTTTGAAAACAGTAATTAGAAGTGCGTGTTGAAGAGGTAAGTGAATGAGATTTATATGTATAAGTCTGAATGGTTATAGAAGTGTATAGATAAGTATGCTTATAAAATTTTAGAGTGCAGCTGCCAGTGTGCCACCGTTTGTGCCTAAATATTGAATACCTTGTGTATTCCAATATTCGAGTTACGTCTTTAGATGTTTGAACTGTTAATCAGTATTCAGAATACCCTCATCCATCATAACTGTGAATTCAGGTTATTAATTGTTCAGAATTACATATGAGATGTAGTGGAGGCTTTTCTATATTTATGCCTATATATGAAAGCAGTAACATGTTACATGTACACGCACTTGAATACATGTACAAGTGGTGATGTGTTATCACCAATAGTACCTAATGATTGAATGATTAGTGATATGTAGTGTTGTGTTATTTTGTGACTTCAAAGTGTTGTGTTATTTTGTGACTTCGAAAGAAGTCTTTTGTTCTGTTTATCTCTACTAAACGTTATCGCTTAACACGGGTGTTTTCCTGTGTAGGTTTGCAGCGTCGGACCGGTATAGAGTTTTGTTCATCTACAGGGCACTAGGAAGCTTGAGTGGAGTTCTTTTTTTGTATCGAATATAGTAGTGTTTTGTAATAAGAGTATTTTTGTATAGTGATATTGTAAAGAGAATACAGTATATATGAAGTGTAATAAGAGTATTTTTGTACAGTGATATTGTAAAGAGAATATAGTATATGAAGTGTAAATGTTAATTGTAATTATATGAACATGTAATATGGATAATGATATTTTGTAATAGTTGAATGATAATGTGTATTTTAAAGTTTATTAATACAAGTATGTTTTTGCCTAATGGATATTTTCCCGCTTTAACGTATGATTGTATGTACATATATGCGAATGTGAGTGTGTAACGACCCGATATTTTTCCAAGGGGTATTGGGGTCTTACATAGCAAAACATATTTTTCTTTCTTTCTTTCTTTTTTTCCCTGAAAATAGCGAAATGATATTTCAGTTCCGAACTTCTAAATAATTAATTGAACACATTGATTTTAAATTTGAAATAATAATATTATTTCAATACACATTAAGTTTATATTTTGTTTTCAATCGAGTCCTTGCATTCATTAATTTTGAGTATATATTCTGTGCGTCCAACATATCGTCCTTTGTCCCAAATAGATAAATACATTTCTCTTTGTTTTATTTATTTTACATCATAGCCTATTTTGTCGGAAATTCTATTTATCTTTTGTGTTTTGAATCAGTCAAAGTTGTTAGCTGATAGTGTCCTACTGTTTAGGAGTTGTTGGGTTATGCAAGACGTGGCACCTATTTATTTGCATTTCAGTTGTGTGTTTTATTATTTAAAGGCCTTAACATTATGAATATAATATAGACTATTTTCTTAGCCATTCAAATTCTATCTTTATTCTCTGTCAAACTCTGTTTTTCTTTTGTTCTGCCTTTGTTATCAGTGGTATCAGAGCCACAAGACTCCAAAAAACAAAAACAAGTGAAACACGTGGGGCAGACATCATCATCTTCACCTTCCCAAATATCCTACCCAAATGTCCAACGAATCCAATTTTGTGCAAGCAGCCATCCCTCGCTTTGATGGTCACTATGACCATTGGAGCATGCTCATGGAGAATTTTTTACGATCAAAAGAGTATTGGTCAGTAGTTGAACTTGGAATTCAAGAACCACCAGCAGGTGCCGCTGTGTCAGATGTGCAGAAAGCAGAAGTTGAAGCTAGAAAGCTCAAAGATTTAAAAGCCAAGAACTACCTCTTTCAAGCTATTGATCGTCCCATTTTGGAGACCATTCTTTGCAGAGACACATCCAAAGATATATGGGATTCACTGAAAAAGAAATATCAAGGCTCATTGAGAGTGAGGCGTGCACAACTTCAAGCTTTAAGGAGGGATTTTGAAGTTTTACAGATGAAGGATGGTGAATCGGTTACAAGCTATTTTGGAAGGACTATGGAGATTGCAAATAAGATGAGATGCCATGGAGAAGGAATTAAAGATGTTACCATAGTAGAAAAAATTTTGCGCTCAATGACGCGAGATTTTAACTATGTTGTCTGTTCGATTGAAGAATCAAAAGATGTTGATGACCTGTCTCTTGATGAATTGCAGAGCTCCTTATTGGTCCATGAACAGAAGATGAATCGAAGTTCAACAAAAGAGGAGCAAGCTTTGAAGGCTTCTATCAATACTCATTCCAATAGCTCAAGAGGCCGAGGGAAAAGTCGAGGCAGAGGAAGAGGAGGTCGAGGAAACAGAGACGGCAACAAAAATAATGATGGTAGTAGAAATTTCAAAGACAATGACCAAGTTCAAGGCAAAGGCAGAGGTCAAGATCGAGATCATGACAAATCTAAGGTAGAATGCTTTAGATGTCACAAATATGGTCATTATGCTTCTGAATGTTATACTAGACTGTCGAGTGATAAAGAAAAAGGAGAGAACTCAAATTTTGTGGAAAACAAGAAAGAACCAGAAACTTTATTGATGGTTGTCCATGAAGGAAAGAAGACAAACTCAGATGTTTGGTACGTGGATACAGGCTGCAGCAATCATATGAGTGGAAGTAAGTATTCTTTTTCAAAGCTAGATGAAAATTTTCACTCTACTGTTAGTTTTGGTGATTTATCTATTGTGGAAGTGATGGGCAAAGGTGATATTAAAATCAAAACTAAGAATGGTTTTATAGAAACAATTTCAAATGTGCTGTATGTGCCTGACTTGAAGAATAACTTGTTGAGTGCTGGCCAACTGCAAGAAAAAGGGTATGTCATCACAATTGAGAAAGGTTCTTGTGAAATTTATGACCCTGTTAGAGGCAGTATTATTTCAAATATCCAGATGAGTTCTAACAGATTATTTCCAATGAAGATTGAAAGCATTCAATCCTGTTTGCTGGCTGAGATACAGGATCCCTCATGGTTATGGCATTTTCGTTATGGCCACTTAAATTTTGGTGGTTTGAAAACTCTTCAACGGAAAAACATGGTGACAGGTCTTCCAGAAATTACTATTCCCTCCCAAGTCTGTGAAGAATGTGTTGTTAGCAAACAACATCGCTCTCAGTTTCCTAAAGGAAAATCTTGGAGAGCAAAGGATGTGCTAGAGCTGGTGCATTCAGACATTTGTGGACCAATAAATCCATCTTCTAATGGAGGTAAAAGATATTTAATTACCTTTACTGATGATTTTTCAAGAAAAACATGTGTTTATTTTTTACAGGAAAAAGCAGAAGCTCTTACTACATTTAAAAGTTTCAAAGCTCTTGTTGAAAATGAAGCAGGCAAAACTATTAAGTCTCTTCGAACAGATCGTGGTGGTGAGTATTGTTCAAAAGAATTTGAAGTTTTCTACAAGCACCATGGCATTCGTAGAGAACTTACAACTGCATATACACCACAACAAAATGGTGTATCGGAGCGGAAGAACAGAACAATTCTCAACATGGTCAGAAGCTTGTTGGCAAAAGGACGTGTTCCAAAAACTTTTTGGCCAGAAGCTGTAAACTGGAGTGTTTATGTTCTAAATAGAAGTCCAACCTTTGCTGTTAAAAATAAGACACCTGAGGAGGCTTGGAGTGGAAGAAGACCAGCAGTAGACCACTTCAGAATCTTTGGGTGCATTGCTTATACCCACATCCCAGATGAGAAAAGAAAGAAACTTGATGACAAAGCTGAAAGATGCATCTTTCTTGGTGTAAGTGAATCATCCAAAGCATATAAATTATTTAATCCACTAACCAAAAAGATTGTGATCAGTAGAGATGTTGTTTTTAACGAAGAATGCACCTGGGATTGGAATGGGCAGCAGCCCAAGCAAGTTTTTTATGATGAAGATGCTGAACAGGAGCAAAATCCAGCACTTGTTATGCCCGAAAATTCACCAGATTCAACACAAATAGCCACAGCCATTGGAAGTGTGCAACCAGTTGCTGAAATGAATGAAGCAGCAGTCCAATCAGTTCATCGAGTTAAAAGAAGACCTGCTTGGATGGAAGATTATGAAGTAACTGGGATAAGCAATCCAATTACTCATTTTGCTTTGTTTGCAGATTGTGATCCCATCAGTTTTGAAAGTGTTGTCAAAGAAGAAAAGTGGCGACAAGCAATGGATGATGAAATTACATCCATTGAGAAGAATGATACTTGGGAGCTGTGTGATCTTCCTCAAGGGTACAAAACCATTGGTGTTAAGTGGGTTTTCAAGACAAAACTAAACAAGAATGGTGATGTTGACAAGTACAAAGCACGCTTGGTGGCCAAAGGATACAAGCAGCAGTATGGGATTGATTATTCAGAAGTGTTTGCTCCAGTCGCAAGACATGACACAATCAGATTGATGGTTGCATTAGCGGCGCAAAATTCTTGGTCTATCTTTCAGCTAGATGTCAAATCGGCATTTTTGCATGGTTATCTGAAGGAACAGGTATTTATTGACCAACCTCCTGGATATGTTAAAATTGGAAATGAGAATAAAGTATATAGATTGAAGAAAGCCCTTTATGGACTAAAACAAGCCCCAAGGGCTTGGTATAGTCGAATTGAGGCCTACTTTCTTAAGGTTGGCTTTATAAAATGTCCTTATGAGCATACTGTGTTTGTCAAGATTAGAGATGGAGGAAAAATTCTCATGGTTTGCTTGTACGTTGATGATCTGATGTTTACTGGAAATTGTGATATCATGTTTGGTGAATTCAAGAAATCCATGATGAATGAGTTTGAAATGACTGATCTTGGGTTAATGCATTATTTTCTTGGCATAGAAGTGATGCAATTAGATGCTGGAATTTTTCTCTCTCAAAAAAAATATGTGGGAGAAATTTTGAACAGGTTTCAGATGCAAAATTGTAATGCGGTAAGTACTCCAGTTGATTGTGGCATAAAGTTACACAAAGATTATGATGGAAAGAAGATTGATAGCACATTTTTCAAGCAAATTGTAGGTAGCTTGATGTATCTTACTGCAACAAGGCCTGATATAATGTATTCTGTGAGCCTAATCAGTAGATATATGGAAAATCCCACGGAACTGCATTTGCTAGCAGCCAAAAGAATTCTTCGTTATTTACAAGGAACTTAAGACCTTGGTATATATTATAAGAAGGGTGAAAAATCCAATTTGATGGGTTTTACTGATAGTGACTATGCAGGAAGTCAAGATGATAGAAGAAGCACTTCTGGCTATGTCTTCATGCTTGGAACAGGTGCTGTTTCTTGGTCATCCAAAAAACAATCAATTGTCACTTTATCCAGTACCGAAGCTGAATTTGTTGCAGCTACGGTTTGTGCTTGCCAAGCTATATGGTTGAGGAGAATACTTGAGGAGCTGCACTTCAAACAATGTGAAGCCACAATAATTCTATGTGATAATATCTCTACAATCAAGCTGTCAAAGAACCCAGTGCTACACGGAAGAAGCAAGCATATAGATGTGAAGTTTTACTTTTTAAGAGATCTCTGCAAGGATGGAGTAATTGATTTGCTTCACTGCAAAAGTGAAGATCAAGCTGCTGATATATTCACCAAGGCACTCAAGAAAGAGACATTCATGAAGCTCAGAAAATTACTAGGCCTCTGCAATTTAGATTCAGTTAAAGTTATAAACTGATGTTAGCAAACATCAGTTAAGGGAGAGATTGTTGGAAATTCTATTTATCTTTTGTGTTTTGAATCAGTCAAAGTTGTTAGCTGATAGTGTCCTACTGTTTAGGAGTTGTTGGGTTATGCAAGACGTGGCACCTATTTATTTGCATTTCAGTTGTGTGTTTTATTATTTAAAGGCCTTAACATTATGAATATAATATAGACTATTTTGTCAGCCATTCAAATTCTATCTTTATTCTCTGTCAAACTCTGTTTTTCTTTTGTTCTGCCTTTGTTATCATATTTTTCATTTTAATAAGTTGATTAACTTGTTAAATCTCTATTTTTACACGCATTTAAGTTTGTGATTTTCTTATTTTTATCAATCACCTTCCATTTTCAATGTCATTATTTGTTGATTTGAGAGAATTTAAGTTTACATTGGCCACCATTTACCTTTCAAATGGAAATCATATCTAGTTCAAAAAATTAAGAGTTTAACTACTTTTTCAATTAACTGAAATTTAAATTCCACCCTTCCCATCCTAATTATATAATTATCAAAAAAAAACTTTCAAATCATAATTAAATTTGATGTATATTTACAAAGTGGTGGTGTAATAAAATAAATATATATAAATTTTCTTTCTAACTAAAATAACTATTTTTTTCTTAATTTTTAACAAAATTTAAAATGTGTCTATCTATTTGGGACAAGGAGCATTTTTTCTTTTTTACTTATCTAATGTCTCATATTCCCAACATACAATACATTAAATATACTAAATCATCACACCCAATTTTAGAACTTATATAAACTGAAATTGATAATTAGCAACTCTAAATGACACCATAGAAGTTTCAGGTTCAACAGAAAAACAATAATAAAAAAAAAACCTAATATTCAAGAAAAATAAATGCAAAAATGCATTTCTTATGGAAAAAAATGGATTAAAACCGTTGAAAATCTAAATAATTTTTTAATGGATCAATTGAATGCCTCTGTCCCTGTTACACAAATGTATTAAAAAAAAAAGGTCTATAGTAATGAATTGCAGCGTGGTTCTCTCCTTTTGAAAGAGTGTGCTTGAAGGTGGGCCTAAATCCTACAGGAACCCAAATTCTATTGGCTACACCCAGCAGTAGGCCACACTATCAGTTAGTTGTTAATGTCAAATGCAGAAGCACTTCAAAATCATAAATTAAACTTCACCTGCCTACCATAAAATAACAATAATATCTCCTTGATTTTAGTTGCACCTACAATTCCCTAATTTAATGATTTTTCTATTAATCAATCAAATTATATAGTACAGCCCTTTTCACTTTTTTATTTGGATCCCTTTTTCTGGTGGGTTTTGATATGCCTGTGTGAATTCAGGACCCAACAACAAGGCCTTTCTGCCTAGCGTATGAAATTATTGATGCGAAAAGTGTTGCGCAGATTATACTTGTGAGGATTACCACCTATAGTTTAAAGCCAAAAACATTTTAGTATCATCACAAGAATTAATTCATAGTAGCTGATTTTATGTGGTTTTGATTTAAAAGTGATCGTAAGGATACTTACCCATTTAAACATGTAGCCATGGCCTTCCCTCCATGTATATCGTAAATTCATCCCAAATATTGCTGCCACCAAGGAATATACAGACAAACACACTGTTCCTGAACATAGGAATAGTTCTAGCTGCCACATGAAATTGCAAAAGCAATGAGGATAACAAAAATCAGTGATGTGCAGATGAAAGTGTTCCCGGCAAAAGTATGTTTGCCTGTCTCCAATACCAAAGTAAAACTTATTTCTAACCATATAGAAGAATTAATTAAGACTTAATAAATAAGATTAGCTGAATCTCATATCTTGTCCATATAGAGATTTTGAGTTCACTTCTCAAAGTGAATTTTGAAATTGTATAATAAAAAATAATCTTGGAATAAGCTTTTCAACTATAGAAATCATTAGATGGTTGGATATATAAAGCAATTCAAGTAATTTACATCAAAGGCTGTACCTGAATAAGTTGATTCCGATGATTATCAAGCTGCAAAAAGAGGAAGCAACTTCAAGTTTTTAGGGTGCACCAATGTGGCGTATATTGATAATAACTAATTAACATATTTCAAGTTGAGTTGACAAAAAAATAGGATATACTAGCTGACATCTATCAAAATTTCCTTCAGCAACGACTAGTATATTGAGTCGTCCATCTAATTACTTACCTGGATATTAATATAATCCTCTGTATCATCAATATATTCACGCAGCTGATAAAAGGATAAAGAAATTAAAATATGCATAAAACAAAATGATATAAGCAGGATTGTAGATGTGCTTTCTGGGGAGAAAGCTATGAATCTTATGAAATTTAGTTACTAAATGCAAAAATTGCTGATTCTTATGAAATAGACCTGATAAAGACCAGAAAATTAAAATGCAAAAGATGCATCCTACCGTGGTCAGTTTGTTTAACGTGGTATCAATCTGCATGAAATAAGCCTGCAAAGAGAATCTGTCTTATGCTTCTGTGTGATTTAGAAATAGGGGAAAGTAGAACTTAAATAACATTTACAACCTCAAGCAACATTTCAAGTTCCTCAACATCGTGTTCCCCTGGATCGATTGTTGTTGCACTTGCCCTGCTTGTTCTTGATATCTTTGAACCAATGGTGGGAGGGTTAGGGAACCAACTATAAGCGCTAGAGCTACAGACGGGTGAAGAAGAGCCAAATAACTTTCTTGATAAATAAAGGTCTGCCATATCATCATCATCATCCAGAAGTTGTTCAAGTTCATCCCTTATCTGAGACCAAAATGCTTCACCAGTTAAGTCTAAATTCGTGGATAGAATCGATAGATTGCATGCTATATTGTAAACCTTAACCCGTAAGAACTAACTATGCATGCTCAGTATGCAGCACCTGCTCCCAGACTGGGGTACACTTAGAAGCTTTAGTTTATATGGTTACAGATGATGGCTAAAAAGTACAATCTGGTACTGAAAATTATCACCTAACTCATGAGTTGTATAGCTGATCTATCCTGCAGATTTGAAAAATTAGCAATTTCATCTGTTTCTTCTCCCCTATATCTGATTAAATTTTCCCTTTTTTTTTTCTTTGATCTCTGAACATCATAAGATTTGCCATAAGGCTAGTTCATCTTCAATATGAGGTTACTTATGCAACGCTCCACATTGTCACCTGACTCTAGGTAGCTTCCTCATTTTGCTAGAATGCATCTTAGGGAAAAGAAAACGAAAAAGATAAAAGGAAATCCTCAGAAAAGGTACATGGTAGCACAAACACATTGTCGTTTTGCTAGACATTTTATTCAAAATAATGACTTATGGCACCTTTTCAACTAAAATCGCATGTGTTGCCTTCAACTGTGTACAAAAAAGAAAATCTAGAACCAACTTAAACCACAAGAATAAGATATGTATAAGATCCCATCCACAAAAAAGTTGTTAATGTTCTATAATATGGGGGCTTCTGCTTTAAGTTTTCACTTTCTTTTATGAATTAGTATTCCCATTTTTGTCCAACATCTAAACAAATAAGTTATAATGACGTTTATTGCCTTTGTACAAGAATTGAGAATCTGAAAACGAGAAAAGGAAATCTGAGCAGAGAAATTCACCCGGAGACATCGAAATACCTTTTGAACCCGATTTGTCAGCCTTGTCATGGAACTCTTCAGTTTACGGACCCGGTCTAGATTAAGACTGCTAATCTGCATAACATAATTTGCAATCCAAAAGAGGCACTGAAGATCTGATAAATGGTATGCTACTACACAGAATATTCCAGATATATTCAATACTTCTGTTATTTATGCTAATACAAAAAGCCTTGCTCTAAATTAAAGTAATATCAATGGGTTTCTAAAGCAATTTAAGAAAGTAAATCAGGCCTTTTACCTTGGAGGTTAGTTCATCTAAAGCCGGATAAGCATCAGTCTCCAATTCTCGCGCACGTGCATCCAGAAAACTACAAATGGCTTCTAGTGCAACTTCTAAGGCTTGGAATTCGAATGGAAATTCTATATTTTCACAACCCACTAATTATCAATAAAACTTAAATAAAGTTCTCCAACGTTAACTTCTTATATGGTAGCTACATCAAACAGGCAAATTCATAATAATAATAATAATAATAATAATAATAATAAATAATTAAGAATCAAGTGCGATGGTACATACCATTTTCTTCACCAGTTTCGACATCTTTTTGCACCCCAGAATGCTCATCTTCCTCACCTTGAACTTGGCTTGTAACATTTACAATAGACAACCGTCTTTGAAGTTCCTCAACTATAGGAATTACATTATCATCTAGTGGGTCTCTAAGAAATACCTTTACCCAGATATAAATCACAATTAGTCTAGTGAAATAAATTCTGCTCTTCTATTCTATTTCAGGTACAAATAGATATGAAAGGAAATTATCAGCAATTAAAAGAAAACAGAGAACTAGTTAATTACCTCCTCTGCTGTGATTATGGCTTTGATATGCTGAAAAACACACAAAGTTAGCAGCAAAAACATTGAAAAAGAAAGAAGAAAGAAACAAGCCAGTAGGATAACTCCACTTGATTGGAAATTCCAATTAAGAAACTGAAATAATGACCTCCAAATTGAGAACAATAACTCTTTCTCTGCCCAAAATCGCCGAAGGATAGGATAAAAGAGGATCAAGAATTCGAAGATCTCTAGCATGAATCTGAACTCTACGCATAATGGCATACTTGTCCACATCAAGAATGGTGCTCTGCCCATTGCGGTCCAGCAAAATCCAACTCCTAGAAACGGCAGTTTTCTTCTTAACAGAAGCTTGTGTCTCCACCGGAACTAAAACCCCTTCTCTGTCCATTTCCAAGGGAATTCAACTCCTCTCACTCAAAAATCCGAACAAGTAGAATTAGCTTTGCTCTTTGCAAGCTAATGCTCCATGCGAATCAGTGAAAATGAGATTTGATAATTTGGAAACTGAAAGATTTGTGGAATTAGAAAGAAGAAGAAGAAGAGAGAGTTGAGTAGAGAAATCTTTAAAGAGGTGTTCGACAAAATTGCATGGATTATGATAGGAAGCTAGTGGAGAATTGCAGAGAGTAAGTTAAAATTGGAGGGGAGAAAGGTTTCAAACAGGCAAGTATCTCTTCAGAGTTTCAGTTTCACTTGCATGTCCTGGCGCGTGCTTACTCTATGTTAATATACCTTTACGGCTTTTAAGGTTTTAGAAGCATTAGTGGTAAATTAAAATTTGTTAACTATATTTTTTTTTTGAAAAAAAACTTTTACTAACTATTTCCATTTTTAGGAATTTTTAAATAAAATTATAACCCAAACCCAATTCATTAATTCCATCTAATCAGTCAATTAAAATACAGTACAAATCCAACTTGATTTATTTATAATTCGATCTGTTCGATACATAGTGATTTAATTCAATTTAATTTATTGTGTAATTCGTACGATCTGATAATTTAATAACTCATTTATAATTCGTTCATATTATTTATTATATCAATGCTTTTTTTTATATAATGTGAATGCAAAAGAAATTATTTTTATAAGTTATATATTCATATTTTTTTAATTTTTTATGAAAAATTTTAAAAATGTAAAGATATAATATCATAAAATTTTATTAATTTATGATTCAATCTATTTAATAATGATATGTTTAGATCATAATTCAACTCTATTCAATCCATTATAATCTACAAAATTTTAATATTTTCATAATATAATTCAAATTCATCCCGTCCAATCCAACTAGTATAGTATTAAACATAGCAACAAAACTTACCAGTAAGTTAGTTAAACACTTCATCTTATATGAAAATTATGAGGTCTCAAATTATAACTTGGGGTAATAGTGAAGCTGCCTATCTCTCTCTTATCAAACAAATCAAAAAAATAGTGTCGAATATTTCATTAGCGGGTTTTCTCACATTTATAGAGAATTCAAGTTTACCGTGAATCACTTGTCTCCTACAATTTCCCTCAAGGTCTACATGTGCTACACTTCTATGAGAACTTATTTATGGCTCCTCCACAATATCTCAAAAATTAATTATATTCGCTAATTTGTTTCTTTAATTTGTGAGCTCTACTAAAAATAAATTTAATTATACTTAACCAAAATTTATAAACTATATATAATATGCGCTTACAATGACTTAATTCATTGTAGCAAAGTGGGTTATAATGACTTAATTCATTGGAGTGAAGTAGGTTATAGTCTATGCAATTTTTCAGTTTCACTAATAGGTTATAAAATTAATAAATTTAAACATGTCAAAATTTAGGGAATCAATTTAATTTTAACCTCTAATAGTATAATAATTTTTTTTTGAAGCACCGAAACATGTAAATTTACCGATGGAGACCCAAATTTACCTGCTTGTATCAAATTCATACTATGTTTTACACAGGTAAAAAAAAAAAATCATACTATGTTTTACTTATCATGTAACCGGGCATCAGTTAACTTTAGCACGTGGGAGCAACAATATTTTGAGTTCTGTAGAAGGCAGGGGTGGGGTTGCCTGAAAAAGAAGGAAGTATGGGTTGATCGTCTCGTACACGCTGGTTCAGCGCGTAGTAGTTTAGATAGGAGTTCGGTTTCGTATTTATGCTAGTGTGTGGCCAACTGCGCATATGCATGACCTTGAGTTATTTTCCCACCGCCACCCCCACTGCCATTTCATCCCAATCATTGAGTAATTAAAACAAAATCTGTTGGTTTTGGAGGAATAAAATAATTAATTGTGCATAGTTATTATAATCACACCTTCAACAATACTGATACCGAATTTTTGTTTAAAATAATTTTTTAATAAAATGATAAGCTAAAAATTAATTATAATAACTTCATTTCTGTCAAGTTTTCATTTTTCCATATATTTTAAACAGCACTAATCAAATACTAATAGATAAATATATTCGAGTGGGAGCTCCACATTACAACCTCGTTCTCCTCTTTATCAAACAAGAGTTGCACGAGTTTACCTTCCGCAACCGCAACAAAGTTATTATGAGTCGATCCTTTTCTTTCTGTTGAGATATTTGTATATATTCTCGGCACTATTTTAGTAGATATATTTTAGGTAGTTTGTTCTATATAGGTAAACTTGGTTTTGTACAGCTGTAGGAGTTCTATTTTTAGTAGGAGTCTGTAAACCTGTATTCTATATAAGTTCTTGATGAATAATAAGAAAGCAACCATTTTTTCATTGGACTGGTTCCAGATCTGAGTTCTTTTCATGGTATCAGAGCCATGGTTCTTAAAGATGAAGAAACTACTGGGTCTGGTAAGAAAACTCTGAATCCTTACACTCTAAATTCCAATGACAATCCTGGGAACATAATTACTCAAGTGCAGTTGAAGGGAGAAAATTATGAAGAGTGGGCACGGGCAGTGCGGACTGCATTGAGGGCCAAAAAGAAATATGGTTTCATTGATGGAACCATAGAGAGACCAGCAGATAATTCACCAGAAATAGAAGATTGGTGGACAGTCAATTCCATGCTTGTCTCATGGGTGTTTAACACAATTGAGCCCTCTTTACGCTCAACTATTTCTCTCATGGAAAATGCAAAAGATCTGTGGGAGGACATTGGGCAGCGCTTTTCTATTGGGAATGGACCGAGAGTTCAGCAGTTGAGGTCAGATTTGGCAAACTGTAAGTTGGAGGGACAGACCATAGTTAATTACTACGGACGGCTTAAAATTATATGGGATGAACTGAATAATTATGACAAAATACCACAGTGTAGTTGTGCTGGATGCAAGTGCAATCTCACTACTGAGCTGGAAAAGAAAAGGGAGGAAGAAAGAGTTCATCAATTTTTGATGGGCTTGGATGAAGAAAATTATGGTACTGCTCGTGCTAATATCCTGAGTACAGATCCATTACCCAATCTAAATAGGGTATATGCAATGATTGTTCAACAAGAAAGAGTGATGATGATAACACGAACAAGAGAAGAGAAAGGCAAACCCATGAGTTTTGCTGTTCAAGCTGGCAGACGAAATTTAGGAGGGGATAAAACTGAAGTATGTTCACATTGTCATCGTGAGGGACATGATTCTGGTACCTGCTTTCAGTTGATAGGTTATCCAGATTGGTGGGGAAATAGAACTCGCTCTAGTGCTGCAGGACGAGGAAGTGGGCGTAAGCGCAGTGGTGGTGGAGGACGTGACAGGGGTGGTGTTCCACGAGCCAATGTTACTCAAACATTGGCATCAGAGGGTGGCTGTGGAGGTGTTACAGACTCTGAAAGGAAGGGACTTGATGGGTTGAGTGATGAACAATGGAGCACTTTATTGGGAATTTTGAGTTTGCAGAAGACTGGATCTAAAGAAAGGCTGTCGAGTAAGCACGGAAGTTTGCCTTGGATAATAGATTCAGGGGCTTCACATCATATGACAGGCACAAGTACTTGTCTACGAAATTTGTCAGACATTGTTCCATGTTCAGTTGGATTGCCAAACGGTGAAACAACTGTTGCACTAAAAGAAGGAACAGTGTATCTTGGAGGAGGATTAAAATTGCTACATGTTCTGTTTGTGCCTAAATTGAAATACAATTTAATTTCAGTTTCTCAACTCCTTAATGACTCAAATTTGATGCTTCTGATAACTAACAAAATCTGTGCTATACAGGACCAAAGTACGAGGAGGCTGATTGAAGCGGGTGAACAACGTGAGGGGCTGTATTTTCTTAAACAGGTGATTTCAGCAAATGCCTGTAAAGCTTCTGGAGTTGCTGATTTTGATCTTTGGCATAGGAGAATGGGTCATCCATCCAATAAGGTGCTGGAGATTATTCCTTTAGCAAATAAATTTACTAAGAATAGGGAAAGTTTCAGTTGTGATGTTTGTTTTAGAGCAAAACAGACAAGAGAGATATTTTATTCTAATGACAATAAAGCTAAAGATTGTTTTGATTTAATGCATTGTGATTTATGGGGTCCTTATAGGGTTTCAGCCTCTTGTGGAGCTAGTTATTTTTTGACTATTGTTGATGATTGTTCTCGTGCTGTATGGATTTATTTGCTAAGAGGAAAACATGAAGTAGCTTCTGTTCTTAAGAATTTTATTGCTATGATTAAAAGACAATTTGAGAGGGATGTGAAAATCATTAGGAGTGATAATGGCAATGAATTTATGTGTTTACAAAAATATTTTGAGAAACATGGTATATTGCACCAAACGTCTTGTATAGGAACACCTCAACAGAATGGACGCGTTGAGAGAAAACATCGTCACATACTTAATGTGGCGAGGGCTTTGAGGTTTCAAGCACACTTGCCAATTGAATTTTGGGGTGAATGTATTCTTACTGCTGGGTACTTGATCAATAGAACTCCAACTACAATTTTGAAAGGAAAAACTCCTTATGAAATTCTTTTTGGACAGCCCCCATCCTATAATCACATCAAAACTTTTGGTTGTCTTTGTTATGTGCATAAACAGCTTAGAGATAAAGATAAATTTGCCAATCGAAGTCGTAGATGTATTTTTGTGGGGTATCCATTTGATAAGAAAGGATGGAAAATATATGACTTAGAAACTTCTGAGTATCTAGTCTCAAGGGATGTGGTGTTTGTAGAAACAAATTTTCCATATGCAGCAAAAGTATATGCAGATGCAAAAGAAATGCATAGAGGAGAAAATTACATGCAGAAGGATTGGGAAATTGTAGAAGAAGAGCATGAGGTATTAGATGATAGTCTTGTGGCTGAGGAAAATTCTAGTGACATAGCTACTGAAAATAGAGATGAAGATTTAGAAGGAGAGGGTGTGGTTATAGAACACCAGCTTGGTCGTGGACATCGGATTAAACAGTCATCTACTCTTTTTAAGGATTTTGTTACAAATAATGTGACATTCAGCCCCTTGCAACGTTCATTTCCTCAATCAGCTTCCTCAGGTTTGTCTTATCCCATAGCCAATTTTGTTACTTATGATAAGTTTTCTTTGAATCATCGGTCCTTCTTGGCGAGCATTACTGCAGGTCCAGAACCAGTTTCTTACAATCAACCAGTTCAAGAAGCGCGATGGCGAGAAGCTATGCGAAAAGAAATTCAAGCATTAGAAGAGAATGGGACTTGGACGGTGGAAGACTTGCCACTTGGGAAGAAAGCCATTGGGAGCAAATGGGTGTACAAAATAAAATATAATTCAGATGGAAGCATTGAAAGGTGCAAGGCTAGATTGGTGGTTCTTGGCAATAATCAAAAAGAGGGTATTGATTATCATGAAACTTTTGCTCCTACTGCAAAGATGGCTACTATTCGTACTTTTCTTGCGGTAGCTGCTGCAAAGAACTGGGTTTTGCATCAAATGGATGTTCAGAATGCTTTCTTGCATGGAAATTTGAATGAGGAAGTTTATATGAAAATGCCTCCCGGTTTTGCTTCTGATAGTCCCAGAAAAGTATGTAAACTTCGTAAGTCTTTGTATGGCTTGCGTCAGGCACCACGCTGTTGGTTTGCTAAACTAGCAGATTCTTTGAAGAAGTATGGATTTAAACAATCATGCTCCGACTATTCCTTATTTGCTTTCCATAAACAGCACGTGATGATACATGTTCTTATCTATGTGGATGATCTCATTATATCGGGTAATGATATCATGGCTGTGCAGAAATTCAAAGAATATTTGAGCAGTTGTTTCCATATGAAAGATTTGGGTCGGTTGAAATATTTTTTAGGTATAGAAGTGGCGAGAAATGCTGAAGGGATTTTTCTTTGTCAACGAAAATATGCTTTGGACATCATTGCTGAGGCCGGTTTACTGGGAGCTAAACCAGCAAAAACTCCTCTTGAACAGAATCATAAATTGGCTCTTGTGGAAGGGGAAGATGCTCATGATCCAGCTTAATATCGCCGCCTGGTAGGAAGACTGATTTATTTAACTATTACTCGACCTGAATTGAGTTACTGTGTGCATATTCTTGCTCAATTTATGCAACACCCGAAGAAAGTTCATTTAGATGCTGCATTACGAGTAGTACGTTATTTAAAGGGGCACCCCGGACAGGGGATTCTTTTACCAGCAGATTCAGATCTTCAATTGTATGCTTATTGTGACTCAGATTGGGCAAGCTGTCCCTTGACCAGACGCTCCTTAACAGGTTATTTCATTTGTTTGGGAAAATCTCCTGTTTCATGGAAAACCAAGAAACAACAGACAGTCTCTCGCTCGTCCGCTGAAGCAGAATATCGGTCCATGACTACTGCAGTTTGTGAGCTTAGATGGTTGAAGGGTTTGTTGTTATTTCTTGGTGTAGATCATCCTAGTTCTATGCGTTTGTATTGTGACAATCAAGCCGCTTTACATATTGCAGCAAATCCTGTTTATCATGAGCGTACAAAACACATTGAGGTTGATTGCCATTTCATTCGTGAGGAGATACAAAAAGGGAATATTGAAACAGCTCATGTTCGTTCTTCTCTCCAACTTGCTGACATTTTTACAAAAGCTTTGGGGACTGATCAATTCCAGTTTCTTCTTGGCAAGTTGGGCATTTCGAATCTTCACGCTCCAACTTGAGGAGGGGTGTTGAGATATTTGTATATATTCTCGGCACTATTTTAGTAGATATATTTTAGGTAGTTTGTTCTATATAGGTAAACTTGGTTTTGTACAGCTGTAGGAGTTCTATTTTTAGTAGGAGTCTGTAAACCTGTATTCTATATAAGTTCTTGATGAATAATAAGAAAGCAACCATTTTTTCATTGGACTGGTTCCAGATCTGAGTTCTTTTCACTTTCAATTACATAAATGTATCTTCTGTCTGTTCTCTCTATATATGGTTCTAAATTAGGATTTTAAATTTTCATTTGTTTATATTGAGTAGTTCAGTTATCAATTGTTGTTGTCCACGTTAATAATTATAATAACCACTTTACTCAATATAATATTTGGTAAAAAAATAAATAAATAATCATGAATTAAGTTCAGAATAGTTTCCCGCGAATGAGGCCAGTAGGCATTATCCTGGTTACGGGACATCTGGCTGTTTTCTGGGCCAGCGTTTGATTCCTTATGCCCATGCAGAATGGGCTTTATTCTACATTTTTGTATGCCTCAGACAAGAGTCATTATTAGGACTGCGCAAAACCAAAATATATTAAATCAAACCATGGGCTTTAATTCTCTTTCTTCGTCTCTCATTCATCTTTAAAATTTAAAACATAATTGTAATATCGATGTTTTTTTGAATTTATTTTATTGGTGGATTTTGAACTTATAAAATTTTATTGAAATATTTGTTTAATTTTAAAGAAAAATAGGGTTATGATTTTATTGTTAAGGACATTTTAGAAAGGCAAGGCATATGCATGTAAGTACATTTATTTTGAACTCGTGAATTAGTAGGCAACTGAAGATTCTAAACCAAAAAGCAGAACTGTAATTCATTCCACACCCATGAGTAGATATTTCAAGGCTCGTTGTATCATTCAATTTTGAAGATCTGAGGAATGTGAACATGATGCCACGTTTGATATAATACTATGAAATTTATATATATTAATCTACATTACTATTTTTTTTCTTTTTCATCTAAAGTCCAAATTAATTTACTTTATTTTTATTGTCCACAATCATAAATTATAAGTACTTTCATTAATAATATATGTAAAATACGAATAAATTAATTAATATTTTTGTTAGAAATGAATTATAAAATAGTGGAATCACAATGTATTTGTTTTGACACAAGTTGTTGGATCTAGGAATTTAGCATCTATTGAATATCCAAGGTGCAAACTTCCAAATTCTGAGGTAGGTTGCATTTGGATCACCAACACACTGACCTCTCTGTGGAGATTTATCCAATGGCCTTAGTTTGACCATAGAGACGACACATTCTTTAAGACTAAATCACAAGTATTTTAATTTTTATTTTATCAAAATAATACTTTTTTTTTTAATTTTATTTAAATTCCGCTTATTTTATTATATACTCCCACATTTTCATAATATTTGTCACTTTTATAATTTTTTTTCCAAAAGAAATATTAAAATTTTAATTTTAATCAATCATTTGAACAGTGGGTGAGTTCATATCATCTATAAAATTAATAAGTAATGAATGGATATTTATAAAATCAATAAACGAAACACACGTAGGATATAAAAATGATGCACGCCTGCTTGAAATGTTGAAAGCATTAGTTAGTTGAGGTTTTAGTGTCAGTTCCAATGGAAAGTGCTTGTAAAATCATTACTGCTGACACTAACACTTAGAGCAAATATATTGACAAATGCCCACCAAAATAGAGTATGAAGTTGATTTAGTGGCACCTGTCACATTATCTCCATTTCTTTTGTAATTGGAGTTTAAATTGGATATCCAAATACTAAAAAAGCTTTTTTTTTTATTTATTTTTTCTACAGGATAAAGATTTGTTTTCAAGTAAAATCTAATAAATATCAAACTTTTAAAACTAATTTATCTTTTAAAAAGAGGTGGATGGGTACTAATTCCATAGGAGGCATGTATTAGGTGTGCAATGTACATGTATCATTAGATTAAATTTTAAAATTTTTCATTTTAAATTTAAACATCTACGCCGTTTAAAAGAAATTGGTTTAAGGAGCAAATTTGCTCCTAGTTTTAACAAAAATGTTAATTTTATATTTAATATTTCAATTGATTCAATATTACTTTTCATATTTTAAAATTAAAATAAATTTACTCATTTTGTGCCATATTGTGTCATGTGTTTATTTGTTGTATTATCGTGTGAAAAGCGTATTAAAAAAAGTGTAATATTTTGATAATTTAAAAACGGTGAAATATAATATTGTACCAATTAAAATATAATGAATAAAATTTTACTTTTATGAAACATTAACAATAAATTTATTCTTTTAGCCAAAAAATTTAACAATATACATACCATGCACAAAAATATTTAGTCCCAAAATTATATTTAAATAGACTAAAATATTTTTTAGCAAAGTGTGTAAAAAATATTTAAGCGATTTTTTTGAAATTAGATAAGGATAAAGTTAGAAATTGTATATTAAATATTATTTTGCATTTAGTAAAATGTAATACATTATTTTTCAAAAAATAATATTTTGGTGAGATGGAGAAGTAATTTGGACGTCACGTGTCAAATGGAGAAGAAAGGTGCAAGAGTTCTGAGATGACGGAAAGACTTACGGATCAAAATCAACGGCCAATCTTGCGCGTCCGCATCATCTATCATGATTGCTTCACTTGTCGTTATTCTCAAATCTCAAAGCATACCCCAAACTATATAAGTTCATCCAGTAAATCATTAAATTGACCGAAGAGGCTTTTTCTAGTATTATTTATTTTTCATTGGCGGAAAAAAAAAAAAAAAACTGAAAAAAGAAACCCTTCTCTCACACAGAGCAGAGCATGGAAAAAGCTTTCTAACCTGTCTCATTTCTCTCTATCTCTCTCTAAAAAAACGCAAAGCACACTTGAAAGCTTACCTGAAACCCTAGTTTCTATTTCTTGCCATTGAAGTATCGAATATCGCCGATTTGAATCCGTGAAATGTGCTTTTTGGAGAACGATTGATTCAGAACAAGAGCCTTATAGTTAAGGTTTTGGTTTTTCAGATATATATATATATATTATATCTAGATTTGATATTGATGAAGAAAGTGCATCGATGGCAGAGGATTCTGATCCTCTCCATGCTCTGTTTCACTGTTTTCTCTCCTCTCGCATTCGTCTCCTCTAGACTTAAATACTCCACTCTTATCGGTAATTTTTTTTATTCGTTTGCATTTGTCACGGTATGCGTATAATCATTTTGATTATTATATGAAACGTTCCTGGAATTAGAATTGACGAATTATGGGGTATACTTAATAGGCCCAATTAAAGATGCGAACTGTAAATATTTTGAAGCTAATAATAAAATGTCTATCATCTTTTTAAATTGGATCGTCTTCGGTGGTTTGATTAGTAAAATTCTTGTTATTTTGATCTTGATGTAATTCTGTCTTGCAGGGCGGAAAGAGTTCGTTGAAGATTTGTCTTCTTTTGTAAGATCATTTTTTTTTTACTTAAGCTTTTTTATTTTCCTGTTTTATCTGAGAAAATTGGCAGAGAATTAAAGAAATATTTGGGTTATGTGCTTATTCTTGTGGTTCAAAGAACTTTAAAAATAATTTAATGGAGAATAGTTCTATAGTGATATCTGTTGATTGGAAATCTTTAGCGTTAAGTCTGAAAGTCAGAAGTTTTAGATTAGCTGAACTGGATTTAACTTATTTCGCTCCCTTTAACTTTTCCATTAATGAAATGTGGATCTATTTTTTTTCCATACTTATTGCATCTTTCCTAATTGTTGGGTGCAGAAACCCAGGACAGGAGCTGTACAACAACTTAACACTATTGAGCAGGTAGCTTCAGATTTATGTTAGCTGTATATATCAGTGTTTGCTTTCATTTATGTTGCTTCTTTTTTCTTGCTACGTATCTATGTAAACATGGGTGCTTTGCGATTTAGGAAGCACCCAAAGACTTGAAAGAGCCAGAACCAGTTGTTCACAGAAAGAAAGATTTAGATTCCTTGGGTACTTACAATTCTAGTCATGAGAGTAAGTATTCCAAGCATCCTGAAACTGGAGAGAGAAATGCAGATTCAAGGCTATCTGAAAGTGTTGGATACCTGACTAATCCCCATCAAATTACTGGTCAAAAAAATTTTAGTTGTGTTTGTTATTGTGACTTTAATGAATGGAATCCTTTTTTTAATCTGCATCCTTTCAAATTTCAGGGGCTAGTCATGAAGGCAAAGGGAACAATAAGCGCAGTGAACTTGAAGCAGTACTATCCAAGTCTGATGGTGAGGTACATATACTAATATTACTCTATAATCATCTTAAAGGAGTTTATGGACATCATCTCTTTTTTTAGCTCATACTGAATGTTGATCAGCTTCTGTATCTGTGATAATTTCATATGATCATTATGAAATTAATAAATTTAATAGATCCTACTACTTAGAATTTTCATTCATAGAGGTATCTATTATTTGCATGCACTGGTCTTTTGAATTGGCATATATTTTTATCTTATGTGCAAAAGGGATATAGACAAAATTGTTTCTAGTACTCTTACACTTTGTTTGGATAAAGTGCACCATGGTTTAATAATATATGGTATGGTATGATGAGTTTTATGAATATATTTGGCAGAATGGTATGATATGGTATGGTTTTATAGAGAAACTAAGAAATATGAGGAAGAAAAATTCAGAAATTGCTTTGCTACTGGGACATGACTTTGCCTGATGTCTGGAGTTGTCACGAAATAGTAATGCCAAATATATGCTTTTTTTGGAGTACAGCTGGAGCTGGTTGAATGGTGAATTTGGGTGCTGTGCTTGTGCTAGGTGAAACCATAGCCTATGAGAGACTTAGGAGATTGTACAAGTAACTAGAGATATGCTGATTACATCGGAAGTTCCATTCACATCATAGGATTATCAATTCAATGGGGTGTGTGAACAATTAGGATATGGTAGTGAGAACTTAGGGGCAAAACAGTATTTTGTTTTCCGTACTTTGATTCTTCTCATTTAATCTTTCATTTTGCTTATGATTCAGGTTATCAATCATTATATTAGGTGGAGCTTACAATCTTCAGCTACCATTTTCATCTATAGTACAATATATCATTTATCATATTTTCATTACCTGTATATATATATATATATATTTTTTGGACTGCAGAGACAATTCAAACAAACAGTAGTTCACCATAATATGAGGAATGCAGCACAAAGAGCAAAAGATGATAAGGTAAAAGAGCTCAAAGATCAGCTGATTAGAGCCAGAGCATACTTGAGTTTCACACCACCAGGCAGTAATTCTCACTTGGCAAAGGAGTTGAAACTACGCATAAAAGAATTAGAACGGGTTGTGAGTGGAGCCAAAAGGAACTCAGATTTATCAAAGAGGTATTAATTCGCAAATATGTTGGAGTCGGTCATTCACTCTACAAAAGAATCAGGAGTGTTGCTCAATAAATAAGATGCCATTGTTGCCTTTAACATCATAGACTTATGTGAATCTGTGCCAATTTCTTATTAAGGGTGATGAGCCAAATTGGTTTAAATCTGACAGCCTCTTACTTGCAGTGCACAACAGAAAATCAAATCCATGGAGGTCTCATTAGAAAAAGCCAGTCAAGTTTTCCCGCATTGTCCCTCCATGGTTACAAAACTACGTGCAATGACCTACAATGCTGAAGAACAAGTTCAAGCACAAAAGAATCAAACAACATTTCTCGTTAATCTTGCTGCTAGGACAACTCCAAAGGGTCTACACTGCCTTTCGATGATGCTGACAGCTGAATACTTTGCCCTGCCACCAGAGAAGAGGCAGTTTCCTGACCAACAAAGAGTGCATGATCCAGATCTCCATCATCTTGTTGTTTTCTCTGACAATATCCTTGCTTGTGCAGTGGTTGTGAATTCCACTGTGTCCTCTGTGAAGGTAAACTGTATTGCCCCCCCCCCCCCCCCCCCTGTTTCTTTTGTTGCAAACATTGTTGATCCTAATGACTTCTTGGTTCTTATAATGAAATGATAAATGGAATTGATATACATTTTCTTTTAAATTGCTTTTTTGCTTGCAAGGGATCTCATATCTCCATAAGTCTTACAGATGGGGTGTGATGTATGAGTATATATTCATCATTATACTAATTGTGCTGTATAGCATAGTAAATTGGAGCTTCTTGAGCAATAACTTTTTTTAACCTTCATTACACCAGCCATTAGCATGCAAAATTATTGCATAATCCAGCCTTGCTATCTAAGGTAGTTCACCATTTTATATTTTAACAAAGATTTTTAGCACAATAAGAAATAGAAAAAGGGGCCCAAATTGTAATCAATCATAAATCCTAAAAACGAGAGTGCTAAAGATATGCATTATATATCTCTAGTGAGTTGAGAACATCTAAGTCTTAGATCATGGCCTAGATACAGAATGGAGCCTGTTGATGTTTGAGAAAAGTGTAATTCTCTCTCTTATTCAGTAAGCAATGATAGGATCTCAATGAACAGGGTATCCACTAATACTTAAAACATTTTTAGCAATTGCAAGTGTGTGAATTTTAGAAATAGACTGTTGGATTTGTCCCTGTTTGTCTATGGATAGAGACCATTAAATACTTTACAACAAGCTGGACTGGATAAAGCAAGAGCATGACCATTAGCGGGTCTGGATGATTTTTTTTCTTTCCTTATTTATTTATTTAATTTTCAAACACAGAAAGGCCATCCTGTACTCTTGTAGGGTGGAATTTTACTGTTCTGAACACATCTAAGTTTGACCTGTTCAACCACCTCATTGGGATTTAAAATTGTCCCCTGCATCTAATACCTGAGCAACTAATTGTCTTAATTGTTTTTGACAGGGATAATTAAATTGAATTAACTAATTATTTCACCTTCTGGTGCTCATTGTTATGCGATTCTTTTTTTTCCAATTATATCTGATTTAAGGCTGAATATCATTTTCCTTCTGCCCTTCTCCCTTGATGTGTTTTATATGTTAGAAACAGGGAGGTTGGTAGATATTGGAAATAATGCTTGTGATACAAAATAACATCTGTGCCAAAAACTCCTGAAAATTTTGTTGTTGTACCGTGGCTTGCTCCGTAACAAATTCAAGAAGGCTTATTATTGTTATTGCTTAACTGCTGACAGGACCCAGAGAAAATTGTTTTCCATGTTGTTACTGATTCTCTCAACTTCCCAGCAATCTCAATGTGGTTCTTACTGCACCCTCCCAGCAAAGCAACAATTCAGATCCAGAGCATAGACAATTTTGAATGGCTGTCAGCCAAGTATAATTTGACAGTTAAGCCACAGCATTCCCAAGACCCACGATATGCTTCTGCTTTGAACCACCTTCGTTTTTATCTACCAGATATATTCCCTCTGCTTAATAAGATTGTGTTCCTTGACCATGATGTGGTGGTGCAAAGGGATATAAGTGGACTTTGGAGTCTTAATATGAATGGAAAAGTAATTGGAGCTGTGGAGACTTGTCAGGAGAATGATGCTTCATTTCACCGCATGGATATGCTCATCAATTTCTCTGATTCATTTGTGACCAAGAGGTTTGACGCTGAGACATGCACGTGGGCATTTGGGATGAATTTGTTTGATCTCAATGAGTGGAGGAGGCAGAATTTAACTGCTCGTTATCATAATTACTTGCAAGCGGTATGTAGTAACTTTTTGTTTTATTCTTATTTCCCGATCTTTCTGCAATATTAACATTTTTGTATTTCTTAACCACTGTTCTTATGTAACACAAGTTCTTAAGCGCTGAAATCATATGAAATGATGTGGTCACTTACAAGGGCAGCTAAGCAGCTTAAGATATGCAGTATGGTTTTCTACTGGCTGACGGTAGTAAGGAAGGTTGAGATGCAATAATAATGTTAACTTGATACCGCCAAATCGTTAGTCAATGGATACTTTCATGCTTCTAGCATCTTCCTCACCCTTCTGGGTTTTAGTTTACAATTGAAGATCTTTTCTGTCTATATGCATGTTAGGATGGATTTGGAAGTTAGTTTATATAGCATAGCAAATGCTCTACCTTTAGTGAATACTCTAATTGGCTCATTTGTTGCAGGGTTACAAGAGGCCATTGTGGAAAGCAGGGAGCTTACCATTGGGTTGGGCAACATTCTATAATCGAATGATTGCTTTGAATAGGAGATGGCATAGACTAGGACTAGGTTATGAGTCAGCAATTCGACAGGATGAGATTGACCAAGCTGCTGTTTTACACTATGATGGAGTCAGGAAACCCTGGCTGGACATTGGCGTTAGGAATTATAAGATTTACTGGAGCAAACATATCAACTATGACGAGCTGCACTTACAGCAATGTAATATCCATCAGTAACTGAAATCAGAACGTGGTAAGTGGTATACAAAATCATTCACTGTTTCTTTTTCCAGGAAATTTGATTCTTTAACATTTTTGCCTGTAAATTTCAACTCATTTTTTCTATCTGATGGCCGGCTGTAATCTTTGAGTAGCTGAGTGAAGTTATATACGGACAACTGAAACGAAAATAAGGAACTGAAGGTTGTATTCTTATGCTGGTAGTTAGTGTGTACATAACTGAATTCAGGTATTCATTTTAGATTCAAACGCTTGCGTTTGAAAAGAAGATTCATGAGTAGAAGAAGATATGACCTTTCATTGTCTTAGTAGTCACGTGTCTTGCCTTTATAAATTTTCTATGCTTGGTGTCAGTGGCATTATCTTTTTTATTTAGCTAGTTTAATACTTGAAAATGTTACAAATCTTATTATCCCTCATCAACTGCAAACTGATTCAGCCCGGACACACGATTCAATTTCAAGTGATCAAAGACCTTTTGGAAATTTATTTTTAGCTGCTCCGTGTATTTGTACATCAACTTTGGATCAAAGATTCCTACGCCATCATCATGTTCAAAATGACTAAAAATGTGTTCAATACTGGGAACAGTTGGTAATAACTTGCCACACAGGAGCAACAACAAAACGTCGGCAACCCGTTCCAAATCCAAATTGGCAGTGGAAAAATGATATTTTAGCATAAAGGCGGAGAATCAGTACTTATATCTAACAGGGTAAATTAACATATATACTTAATATTATGGTCGGTTGAATAAAAAACATAAAGGCCAGCTCTATCATTGCCTGTTATCTCAAATATTATAATTAAAAATTGTTCTTAAAAATATTGTCTTCAAATTGGCTATGAGGAGATCAATTATTCCATGTTTTGGACGATGAATGAAAAGTTCCTAATTTTATGACTTGACACGTGGGGCAACGTGGTTGGTATTGTGCAGATAGTGCATATCAAAGAAGGATTTGTCTGTCTATCCATCAATCATGTTATGCTTCAGGCAAGACTTTATGCCATAATATAAAAATTTTGTAAAATTCCCTGTTGCCATTGCTTCTCTGCAGCTTTGTACATAGTGTAGTTTCTTTGGATTCTGAATTGAAGAACATGGCAACCATATCTGCTAGCACTCCAACTTCATCCATCACTCGTACAGCTCTTGTGGACAAGAGATCATCAGGGATCTCATCCTCTCCTGTTCTTGGTAATTAAATATATTAACTCTCTCAATACTAAATCCCAAAATCTTCATATTTTCAGTACTCCTTTTAACGTATCAATCATTTCAGGGTTGCCAAGGATGGCAGCCATGGGAAGAGTGAGGTATTCAATGGAAGAAAGAATTGCATGGAGGAAAATGGATGGAAGAGTGGATCATTGACGGCAGCTGCATGTGTATTTGGGGCAACGATAATGACGAGTCCAGCACTGGGTCTGGTGGATGAGAGATTGAGCACAGAAGGAACAGGACTTCCATTTGGGTTAAGCAATAATCTTCTTGGTTGGATCCTGTTTGGTGTGTTTGGTCTCATTTGGTCTCTCTACATTGTTTACACTTCCAGTCTTGATGAGCATGACGACTCTGGTTTATCCCTCTAGCCCCCTAATTGTTCTATTATTCTCAATCATGAACATAATAATATGTCAATTGTAGATTTCTTCCAAATATAATAATGTCAATTGCCCCTTCTTTGATCTCGTTGAATCAATCTAATTTATGACACAAATGGTGACATACGTAAACATAACTTCTAAAAAAGCAACAGATCTGCAACCAGAAACTGAATTAGCTCCAAGAAAAGCCACAACACAAGTAGATGTATTCCATTATGACCCTACTCTCATTTCATTATTTAAATAAAAATAAAAAAATAAATGCTTAAACATTTTATTTATTTTATGCTAAAAGTTCAGAAGAAAAAACTTTATTTTGTATATAAAAATTAATTGGAATAATTTCATTTAAACAACAACTTTTTTTATATAAAATATATTTGTCATGGTATATAAATCAATATTGTTAGTCAAAGATGGTAGGCAGATATAAAAAAAAAAAAAAAAAAAAAAATCCCACATTGGGAAAATTAGAAAGAAGAGGGGTTTTTGATACCTATAAATATAGCCCCTTAATTTTAGGTTTAATCATCTCTTATTACTTAGCTTGTCAATTAGTTAAATATATTTTTTCTCTGTTGTATTATTTCACTTTTCAGTTTTAGTGAAATAATATTCTTAGTCTCCGATAACGTACGCAATATTAGCCGAATTTCGTTAAATCTTTAGTTTCTTATTATCTTTATTTTAACTGCAGTTTTTGCTCTAATTCGGTCCTTATTTTTACAACAAGTGGTATCAGAGTCAAGGTTCTGTCTTAGTATGCTCTGTGGTTGCAACATACACTAATCTTCCACATCAGAAAAGACTTTTTCTTGGATATTGTTCACGTATACGATACTGTTTACGTATACGGTCATTGTTCATCTATACGGTTGCTATTCATGTGTACGGTTGTATTCACGTAAAATAGTGAGAGCTAATTTTTGAGCAGAGAAGTTCGTAATAGAAGCAATGGCGGTAAAATATGAGATCAAGAAATTCAATGGGAGTAATTTCTCACCGTGAAAATTAAAGATGAAGGCTACCTTGAGAAAAGATAATTGCCTAGCGGCTATAAATCAAAATTCAGCTGATTTCACAGATGATAATAAGTGAAACGAGATGGATGGAAATGTTATGGCAAATCTTCATCTGGCACTAGCAGATGGCGTGTTGTCAAGCATAAAAGATAAGAAGACTTTGGGATCACCTCACTAAGTTGTACGATGCCAAATCACTTCACAACAAAACTTTCCTTAAAAGAAAACTCTATACTCTTCGTATGGAGGAATCTACTTCAGTGACGGAGCACATTAATATTTTGAATACTCTATTTTCTCAACTCACTTCTTTGAGTTATAAAATAGAGACAGTAGAACGTGCTGAGTTTCTACTTCAAATTTTACCAGATTCGTATGATCAACTTATCATTAACTTAACAAATAATATCCTTATGGATATTCTAGTCTTCGATGATGTTGCAGCCGCTGTTCTAGAGGAGAAAAATCGGCGCAAGAATAAGGAAAACAGGTAGGTAAGTTCGCAGCATATAGAGGCCCTGACAGTTATGAGAGGGAGATCAACAGAATACGGCTCAAGTGGAAGCCACAATCATGGTAGATCAAAATCAAGAAGTAAGAAGAATGTTAAATGCTACAACTGTGGCAAAAAGGGTCACTTGAAGAAAGATTATTGAAGTTTAAAGAAAAGTTCTGATTTTCAAGGAAATGTGGCAAGCTGTTCCAATGGAGGAGATGCTCTATGTTATGGAACAGTAACGACTAATGAAGGCAGAAAAAGATTTGCTGAAATATGGCTTCTTGATTCAGGAGCTACATTTCACATGGGCTCTCGAAGAGAATGGTTCCATCATTATGAACCTATCTCTGGAGGATCTGTGTACAGTTGCAATGATCATGCCTTAAAGATAGTTGGCATTGGAACTATTAAGCTGAAAATGTATGATGGTACAATTTTTACTATTCAAGACGTACGGCATGTGGAGGACCTAAAGAAGAATCTGTTGTCTTTAGGACAATTGGATGATTTGAGGTGCAAGTTTAGTCGTGAGAAGGGAATTATGAAGATAGCAAAAGGAGCGTTTGTACTTATGAAGAAAGAAAAGATAGCTGCAAATTTACACATGATAAAAGGAAAGACTTTGAAAGAAGTAGCGGTATCTGTCGTCATGAACAGTCCAAGTGAAAAACGTGCAATGACCTGGCATAAGAAACTTGGGCATATGTCTGAACAAGGAATGAAGATTCTTGCAGAGAGAAATCTACTTCCAGGTCTCACAAAGGTCTCACTACCCTTTTGTGAGCATTGTATTGTAAGCAAGCAGCATCGTTTGAAGTTCAACACATCAAATTTTAGAAGCAAAACCATTCTGGAATTAGTTCATTCTGATGTATGGCATGCACCAGTGTCATCTCTAGTAGGAACAAACTATTTTGTGTCGTTTATCCATGTTTACTCCAGGAGGTGTTGGGTGTTTCCTATCAAGAAGAAAGCAGATGTATTTCTAGTCTTCAAAACTTACAAAGCGCGAGTGAAACTTGAATCTGGCTAAAAGATCAAGTGTTTGAGGACAAATAATGGAGGAGAATACACCAGTAAAGAATTTGATGAATTCTGTAAACAAGAAAGCATCAAAAGACAATTCACTACGGCAAATACTCCTCAATAAAATGGAGTGGCAAAGCGGATGAACAAAACTCTGTTGGAAAGAATAAGAGCAATGATGAGAACTGTAGGTTTAGATAAGAAATTATGGGCGGAAGCAGTCAACACTGCCTGTTATGTGGTGAATCAAGATCCATCAACTGCAATTGAGTGTAAGACACCAATGGAGATGTGGGCTGGAAAATCGGTGGATTATTCAAACCTCCATGTATTTGGAAGTCCTGTTTATGTGATGTACAATGCCCAAGAAACTACAAAACTGGATCCAAAATCCAGAAAATGCATATTCTTGGGGTATGCTGAAGGAGTAAAGGGGTATCGCTTATAGGATCCCACTACCCACAAGGTTGTTGTCAGCAGGGAAGTTATCTTTATAGAAGATAAAGATTAAGAGCAAGCAGAAAGTGAAGAAAAGTCAGAGACTACAACAGTATGTGTAGAAAGAGAATCAGAAACCAGTAATTCTTCTGAAACTGTACCAGAGCACGAGGAACAAGAGCCAGTCGAAGCTGAAGTTTCAAATAATAGGCAATCAACTCGCACAAAAAAGCCGCCTAATTGGCACTCAGATTACATTATGTAGGATAATGTTGCATATTATCTTCTAACTGAGGATGGGGAGCCATCAACTCTCCAATAAGCAATGAGTAGTTTAGATGCATCTCAGTGGATTGCAGCAATACAAGAGAAAATTGAAGCTCTTCATAAAAATAAGAAATGAGAACTGTTGTCACTACTGCAAGGGAGAAAACCCATAGGCAATAAATGGGTCTACAAAATCAAGTGGAATGGTGATAATCAAATTGAGAGATATCGTGATAGATTGATGGTAAAAGGATATGCTCAGAAAGAAGAAGTGGACTTTAATGAAATCTTCTCACCTGTGGTTCATCTCACTACAATCCGAATAGTCCTGGCAATATGTGCAAATTTTGACTTGCATCTTGAGCAGTTAGATGTGAAAACTGCATTTCTTCATGAAGATATTGAAGAAGAAATTTACATGCTCCAACCAGAAAGTTTTGAAGAAAAAGGAAAGGAGAACTTGGTTTGCAGGTTGAACAAATCTCTGTACGGTCTAAAACAGGCGCCAAGGTGTTGGTACAAGAGATTTGATTCTTTCATTATGAGCCTTGGATACATCAGGCTAAATGCAAACCCTTGTGCATATTTCAAGAGAATTGGTGAAAATGATGTCATTATCTTTCTGTTGTATGTAGACCACATGTTGGTAGCAGGCCCCAACAAAGATCGCATCAAGGAGTTAAAGGCTCAGTTGGCTAGGAAAGTTGATATGAAGGACTTGAGACCAGCAAATAAGATTCTAGGGGTGCAAATTCACCGAAACAGAAATAATAGAAAGATTTGGCTTTCTCAAAAAAATTATTTGAAGAAAATCTTACGACGTTTCAACATGCAAGATTGTAAGCCAATTTCTACCCCACTTCCTGTTAATTTCAAGTTATCCTCAAAGATGAGTCCTAGCAATGAAGAAAAGAGGATGGAGATGTGTCGAGTTCCGTATGCATCAACAGTGGGGAGTTTAATGTTCGCTATGATATGTACAAGACCAGATATTGCACATACAGTGAGAGTGGTTAGTCGATACATGGCGAATCCTGGTAGAGAGTATTGGAATTATGTCAAGAGGATCCTAAGATACATTAAGGGAACCTCAGATGTTGCATTATGTTATGGAGGATCAGACTTTATTGTCAGCGGATATGTTGATTCAGATACTATAGGTTATGTGTTTAAACTTGTTGGTGGAACTGTAAGCTGGGTTTTAAAACTGCAATCAGTTGTGACCACATCAATAATAGAAGCAGAATATGTAGCAGCTACAGAAGCCAGTAAAGTAGCAGTATGGTTGAAAATGTTATTGGAGGAACTCGGGCACAAGCAAGAGAAAATTTCTTTATTTTGTAATAGTTAGAGTGCCTTGCATCTTGCAAGGAATCCAGCATTTCATTCGAACATCAAACACATAAGGGTGCAGTACCACTTCGTTCGTGAGAAGGTGGAAGAAGGAATAGTAGATATGCAGAAAATTCATACCAAAGACAACCTAACAGATTTCATGACAAAGGCAATCAATACTGACAAGTTTTTATGGTGTCGATCTTCTTGTGGCTTGATGGAAACGTAAGCAACATAAGGAGAGAAAGAATAATGTAAACATGTGATTGATACTCAATCAAATCTTCAAGTAGGAGATTGTTAGTTAAAGATGGTAGGCAAATAAAAAAAAGAGAGAGAGAGAGAAAGAAATCCCACATCGGGAAAATTAGAAAGAGGAGAGATTTTTGATAGCTATAAATATAGCCACTTAACTTTAGGTTTAATCATCTCTTGTTGCTTAACTTGTCAATTAGTTAGGCATATTTATTCTCTCTTGTATTATTTCACTTTTCAGTTTTAGTAAAATAATATTTTTAATTTTCGAAAACGTAGGCAATATTAGCCGAATCTCGTTAAATTTTTTGTTTCTTATTATCTTTATTTTAGCTGCAGTTTTTGCTTTAATCCGGCCCTTATTTTCACAACAAATATCAATTCTTTGCTTGCACAAGGTACTAATATAATTTAATATAACAAAAAAAAATTGTAAAATTATTCATTTATTAAATTAAAAATGATATGTAAGTGATGGTTAATATGTTGTCCATAAGATTATTAGTAGTTATTTTATTTATAGAAAGTGCTTATGCTAAGACATTATCATGGCCATGGGCTTCGTAGCTGGCACCCTTTTCTTTTGGATCAGAGAAAAACATGAAAAGTTTGAAATTTTAATAAATTTATTCATAAATCCGATTCAACACGGAATCCATTGAAAGGTTAACCAAGGTTTCTAGGCCCGGCCATGCAGAGGCCGACGGGGTTGGATGCTTCTGAAATGGTAATAACTAATAAACTACCATGGATTTTGGAAGTTTTGGTTAAAATGGAGGACCACAACAGTCTACATTTACATATACTGAGAGAGCAGCAACAAAAAATCTTCATATTTTATATATAGTGTGTGAAAAGCGGAGAAATCTAGAATATTGAAACAATTAGTCGGGAAGCATAAACCATAAAAAGCAATTCTTTGTTAAATTTTTTCGGATTAGGGTTTTGCAGGGATTTGTGCCTTCTTATGGATGTTCCCTGAAATACGTAGCAACAAGCCTAGCTCCGGCGAGTCTCAAATTTATTCAATATATGCTAATTAAAGATGTTCTATCTTAGCCTAGTAGAGCACACTTTGCGTTTGCTTCCTTCCCTCCTTGGTCTTCCTCTCCAAGATGCTGTCAAGAAAGAGCTTGAGAATATCTTTTTAGATAAGGTTTTCCACATTTCTTTTCTTCTCTCTTCTTTAACTCAGCTTAGTTGAGTTGAATTAGGTGCATTCTTCTTCTTTTTTTATTGGTTCTAAATTAGTGGAACTTTGTTTGAAATTAAGGTGATTTCAAATTCGGGATTGTGCATTTCAGTATACGACACAAGACATATTGATGGTGGCTTTATTTTTACTGGAGATGGTGCATCAACATACACGGTATAATGGGCTCTTAACATTATACTTGCTTATCAGTATTTCCACCATTTCTTGTATTTTTTCAATTTAAACTTTATCTAAGTTGCTTAGGGAAAATTCAGTTAGTATCTCGATGTTTAGACCCACACCCCCTCTCCCCCCGAAGGAAAAAAAAAAAAAAAAGAAGAAAAAAAGAGAAAAGTTAGTATCGTTATGTTATTCTTTATTTATCTTGGAAACTTGTGCCTTCTAATTCCTGTACGTTATCTGTCTACTGTTTTATGCAATGCTCATTTCTTTTCTGCACAGAGTAAGATAGGTTTACAAGAAAGCATAGTTGATTTTTGACTCGCATAACTAGTATTAGGTTTAAGTCATCGTATAAAAGAAGATGAGGCTACTATAGCTTAAATTTTCTGATGATGTCTGAAGAAATTACGATGCCTAAGAAATGCTTGTGGTAATTAGCTAAGTTGGGCCTATAGCTAAGTGAGTAGGAACTCTTTCTTCTTCTTCTTCTTTAATAAATAAATAAAAAAAGCTTGTTTATTTTAGTTTGTAAATTAATTGAGTGGTGGATTAGGCTATCGAGTTTGCTTTTATCAGTTACCTTTGGTCTCTTTCTTATTTTGGGAAAAATTCATCGCATGCTATCATGTTCCATGAACTTCACAAGGGACAACAATCAACTGATTTGTTTTGCAAGGACCACTTCAATGATTCACAGTACTTATAATAAATTGAGTCAATGCTTCTGTTTCGTATTCTGGCAGGTTGAATTCAGAATGGTTGTATTTCGTCCATTTGTGGGAGAGATAATTGTTGCAAAACTTAAAGAATCTAACAAGGATGGTTTGCGTTGTATGTGTAATAAGCGCTCTCTCTCTTTCTCTCTGTGTGTGCGTGTCTATATATTGCTATTTATTTTTTCAGCTCTAGCATTTTCATATTTAATGGGATGGTATGACTTGTAGCACAAAATCAATCAACAAGGAGCTATAGGAAAGAAATCTTGGTTATAGCTAGTTGAGTACAAAATCTAAATGCATTTTATTTATTTATTTATTTTTTCCTAAAAGAAATTGTTCTATCAAACTTAGTATCACGAGGATGGTATGCTTCCTCATTGCATTAACTAAGGCAATGTTTTGTGTTCTTTGAGTTCCATTTTCTGCCATTGATCCAATCTGTAAATAATTGGTCCCTAGATACTGATTTTGAAACCATGATCAACAGTGTCACTTGGGTTTTTTGATGATATTTACATACCAGCCCATCGTTTACTACAACCATCTGAATTTTTGCCCGGGAAAGATGGGTGAGGATCTCTGCTTTATTTAGTTTCCTTATTTTATGTGCTGCATAAGAGCATGCAGGTCATCTATATAAATAACTATAAGAAAATTGCAGATATCAGGGTACATGGTCGTGGTACTATGAAGGGAATGATACTAAATACTTTATTGATGGCATTGATGAGGTTTGTGATGTTTGGTAGGTGCAATTGTGCTCAAACTTTATCAATGAGTAAGTGTTCTCTGACATTTGGTTTTCAAATGCCAGATTAAGTTTCAAGTCGACAGCATGAAGTATCCTCCACTTCCGCTTGAGCAACCGGAAAGACCATTTGCCCCTATGGTGATTGCGGTGAGTTCATAATTCAGGCTTCAGTGCATAATTGGTGTTTGCCTTTACCATATTTTATCTATCTACCTTTCATATTACTTGTTAAGCTAAACACGACCATTGAAGATCCATAGACAGTGTCAGCATGGAGATGTCACCTGTACCCTGAAATTGCTTTAACTAATGAAACCATATAATATAAGATCCTTGAATGACCATGTCAGTATATGCTATTGTTTACTTTTTCTATGGAAATGATTCACAAAGATGTCTATGCTCAGGTCAGGAAAAAAAAACAAAAAAAACAAAACTTATTTTGTGCAACTATAAAGAGACCAGGTCTTAAAATATATGAATCTGTATACTCTTGGGAAAAGGGTTAGATTGTCTAGTGATAAATCTAAAAAGAGTCTACGAACCTTATTGAGTGAGTACTTCTGTGTGAAAATTAAAATTTTCTATTTTGCTCTTTTTTTGCTCAATCCTGTGTTCTTTGAAATGTTTAATATGTATGTATACTTTCACATATCAAAATTCAATGTCATGAATATTAACAGTGCTTCATTATATTGCACAAGCTCTCTGAACAACTTTTTGATAATCAGTGTGAAGGTTGGTGCCTTCTTTGTCATTTACATTAGATGGAAATTTTTTACTTCCGATCTTCTTGACACTGATGTCATCATCATGGTCATCTTAGATTCCTTATTAACATGCAGAAATGAACTAGCATGAGGCTATTTTCACCACAGAAACTTTAAACAGGTCAACCTCATTATGATACTTGCGTGTGCAAATAGTTACACATTGCACTTGTAGAAACAAGGTTATCACTTTGTAGTATTAGGAAGATTTGGTTATAGGGTGTATATATCTGTAGAAGGCAAATTATCTACTAATAATAAAATAACAAAACATCTTGTGATTAATTATAATATGTGTGCATTTGTTGAGAGAGAAATGTATGCTAAGTGATTCTTTATGATTTCCAATCAAAGTATCATGTGTAGCAGTTTAAAGAAACGTGTTGAATTTTTGTTTAAAGGTATGAGTTAAATCAGATTTTCCAACGGATTGCTTCTTCCATGCTTATACAACTGAAGAGTTATTAGAAACTGATGCTTACGTGGACTCTGTTTCTCATTCAAATCGAGTGCTACCTCCCTATGTACTTTTTGTGGTTCTAGTAGCAGTAGAACAAAAACAGAGGAAATGTGTTACATTTGAAAGGCTTTAATGATACGGTTTGGGGATTGTTTTTTCCTTCCATCTTTTGCATCTATTAATAAACTCCTTAAAACAGTGTCGTGAAGCATGTACTAAAATGAAAACATATTTTTAGTGAAGTTTGATAAGAGATGGAGCCCTGTGGTGGCACTTTTAACTCTATTTGTGTTGCACAAAAGGAAATTACAGAACTCTGTAAAATTTTTGAAATATTTTCAACTGATTTAGGTTCATGATGAGTACGGAGCAATACTTTTTCAAGGAGTCCCCTCTAATTAATTTATGTTTCGCAGGGAGTACTGGATGCTGAATGTTTAGGCCCTGTTTCATGGTGGTGATGGAGGAAAGTCTTCAAGGTAAAAGGTTAAATGGTTTCTTTGGATTTCTTCATTGTGGGGGCTTAGTTAGCTTGGAATGTAACTTGCAGTTTTCCTTGGCCTCCATGGTCTATATTCCATAGGAAATGCAACAGCCTGAATTAGAAGCTTGTTTTTTGGCAGATATATCTGAAGTAATTTTCCATTGCTGAACTGAAGCTATTTAATCATTGCCAATGATATTGAATCGATAATATTGAGATAGAGTTTGCTTTAGAAAGTGCTCTGGCTGAAATTTGAAATATTAGTTGGGAGTTGGAGAGGTGTAGCTAACTTTTTTTTTAAATAGAGACATGATAGACTCTAAAACCATACAAATTAAATTAAGTATAGCTAAGATTAAGGAGATTGGACTTATAATTGATCAAAATCATCATAGAATGCAAAACAAAATTGAAAAGAGCAAAGAGAGAAAATGAAAAGCAGAATAAGAAGACTGCCAGTAATATTTTACAAGCAAAAGCCTAGTAAGTTCCACTGCGGATCTTGCGGGAATGGTCAAGCGGGCTTTTTTTCAACCGATAAAGCTCAAGTCGCATCCAAACTCATAAAAAAATACATAGAACTCCAAGTTTGGCCTGATTCAACCTGCGCATTAAGGAAATATTTTGTATTGATTAATATGTTGTTATTTTAAGCAGTTTTAGAAAAAGGACCACAAAATATTTATAAATTAAAATTTAAAAGTAAAAGGCTCATAATATCATTAACAAAAATCTATATTGCTATTAAATCAAAATCAAATTCAATATAGGAAATGTTTATGTGGACCGAACTGAATTAAATTCGTGTAAAGTTTAAAATAAATAAATAAATAAAAAATATAAATGAGCTTTGGATCTGAGTTGGGAGCGGACAAGGGTGGATTTACTAAGGTTATTGAAACCGGACCGGACGGTTCAACCGGTTTAACCGCAAACCGGTAGTCTAACCGACCGGATCAACAGCATAAAATCGGACTGGAAATAATCGAATTGAACCGGAAAAAACCGGAGAACCGGGCTATATTTTATTATATGTTTTTAGTTTTTTTTTTTTGAAAAAATGCTTTTAATTTAAAATAATTAATAAAAATAAGTGCTCTTTTCATAAAAATAAAAAATAAATAATCTAATAAGTTTTATTTAGCAAATAATTGATTCTTTTACTATTTAATTACTTTTGAATTTAATGAAAATAATATAATAGTTTAATAATTCAATAAAATATAATAGAATAAAAATTGAATAAATTATTAAAAGATGTGAACTTAAAAATAATTTTCTATCAATTTTTTTAATTTCACCTACAGTTATTAAATTATTTAATTTTTAAATTAAAACTCATAAAATAAAATATTTTAGCAGAAAAATATCTAATCAAATAATAATTTTTTTTAAAAAAAATAAAAAGTAAAAAAAAATATTATTATTAGTATATTTGTGATATATACTAAATATTTTGATTGATTTTTTTTATTTGAGTAGTAATATTTATAAAAATTATATTAATTAATAATATTTTAAAAAAATAAAAAAAAATTAATTAAATCCGGTCGAATTACGAACCCTCAGACTTACCGATTATATATACTGTCCTATTTCAATAACCTTGGATTTACTTACAAAAGTATAGGTCTCTAATACAGCCCCTAAAATGTGGAAAAGTCAAAATTAATTAATTGAAATTGGAAAAATCAAATGAACGGTCCAGAAAGCTTCATCTTGTACAAAGCATAAGGTATATTTATTTATTCATTTGTGTTCCATCCACAGAACCCATTTTAACAAAAATGGCTGCGACTTCTCTTACTACTCCAAGGCTCACCTCTCCTACTTTCCAATCCTTCTGCAAGAAGCTTCCAATCGCAATCCCTCTTTCTTCCTCCTTTTCCTCTCTTCCCAAAACCCTAACCTCTATTCCTCTTCTTTGCCTCTCTTCTCCTCATCGTCGACATTTAACTCTTCGTGCAGATTCCGATAACGGCGCCGAACTTG
Organism: Excoecaria cochinchinensis; assembly: GCA_947683425.1. Lineage (NCBI taxonomy): Eukaryota > Viridiplantae > Streptophyta > Magnoliopsida > Malpighiales > Euphorbiaceae > Excoecaria > Excoecaria cochinchinensis. Next base: position 2,675,516 of record CANTUQ010000045.1, read on the forward strand.
CTCACCACTACGATTTCGACCTCTTCACTATCGGCGCCGGCAGTGGCGGTGTCCGCGCCTCCCGCTTCGCCGCCAATTTCGGTGCTTCTGTTGCTGTTTGCGAGCTTCCATTCTCCACCATATCTTCCGAGTCAAGTGGAGGCGTTGGCGGCACGTAAGTAACCCTAGAGAAAAACTACATATTCATTGTTTATTCTTTTCGTTTTTAAATTTTAAAGTCTGCACCTCAATTGAGGTTATTAAGAAAATTTTCTTTTGTTTTTTAATGCAGTTGTGTCCTCCGTGGATGCGTGCCTAAGAAACTGCTAGTTTATGCTTCGAAATATTCTCATGAATTTGATGAGAGTAATGGTTTTGGATGGAATTATGCAACTGAACCAAAGCATGACTGGAACACTTTAATTGCTAATAAAAATGCTGAGTTGCAGCGCCTTATTGGTATCTATAAGAACATTCTAAATAATGCTAATGTCACATTAATTGAAGGCCGGGGGAAGGTGAGATCTTTGGATCTTTGTCCTATTAAATACAAATTGGCTGCAACGTTTTTATTATTCTAGCATTTAAATTGATCGAATACGTGCAGATTGTAGACCCGCACACAGTTGATGTTGATGGAAAACTCTATTCTGCTAGGCATATACTAATTTCAGTTGGGGGACGGGCTTTTATTCCTGATATTCCTGGAAGTGAATATGCTATTGATTCTGATGCTGCACTGGATTTGCCCTCAAAGCCTGAAAAAATTGCAATTGTTGGTGGAGGCTATATTGCCTTGGAGTTTGCGGGTATATTTAATGGTTTGAAAAGTGAGGTCCATGTATTTATACGGCAGAAAAAAGTATTGAGGGGCTTTGATGAAGAGGTGATATAATATGCATAGTTGCAACTACTTGGTTGGTACATACTCCTATTAGCTAATAGTTGATGTTGGATATCTCTTTATTCCTGCAGATTAGAGATTTTGTTGGAGAGCAAATGTCTCTAAGAGGAATTGAGTTCCACATAGAGGAATCACCTCAGGCTATTACTAAAGCCGCAGATGGTTCAATGTCATTGAAGACCAACAAAGGAACAGTTGAAGGTTTCTCACATATCATGTTTGCAACAGGACGTAGGGCTAATACAAAGGTTTTCTTCCTTTGTTTGGTTTCCATCTGCTTGCATTTAAATGCCTTGGGCCATTAATTAATGCATCATTACATCCATCCACACTTACTATGAAACTGGGACCTATCAGCTGTGTTCTTTCCTTTTGTGTTGTGGTCTTTTCTAACATATTCCTTTGCCAGTGCTGACTTGGAATTTGGAAAATTTGAAACCACATGTTCCTTCTTACTTTTGTTTTTTGTTCTGAATGGGACGACTTGTTTTGTGTTGCAGAACTTGGGATTGGACGAAGTGGGGGTAAAACTGAGCAAGAATGGAGCAATAGAGGTACTTTAATTTTGGTTTGCTTTTGCTTGATTCTCTTTCTTATTTGCTTTACCTATTTCTTCTGCAGTCTTTTTTAATAGTTCATCACCTTATTGTCCAGGTTGATGAATACTCGCGCACATCAGTTCCTTCGATTTGGGCAGTTGGAGATGTTACAGATAGGGTCAATTTGACTCCAGTTGCTTTGATGGAAGGAGGGGCATTGGCAAAAACTCTGTTCCTGAATGAGCCAACAAAACCTGACTACAGGTAGCAAATTAATTATTTGAAAACGATCTGTTAATTCTCATGCTGAACATTCAATGGCATGCATCTCTGTGTAGCAGCTAAGATGGATTCACATATTTTGTATTAGAATGCTTGATAATTCACTTCTAGATTTGAGGGATATGTCCTTAACTCAGTTGCTAGCAGCTATGAAGGGTTGGACTTTATATGGATTACTTTTCCTTTGTGCATTATTCAGCATACTTACTTTGTAAGTGAAAAAAATAAATAAATAAAAACAAAATTACTGCATATTTATATAATATGTAAGTGCATAACATTTGGGTTTTGCGGAACTGTTACATTTGTCCAGAACAATGGTGTTGACTTGGGATAAAGATATTGCCATTTATATTTTTATATGATATATTGCCCATTTATATTTTTTATTTGATCTATTTATATTTTTATATGAATCTGTATAGCTGCTCCTATTTAATATGGGATCAAGGCTTAGTTGTTGTTGTTGTTGTTGTATCGCGAGCAAGAGAGGCCTGGTTCATTGATGAGTCAACAAATTCTAGTTTCTGTAATTTTGATGCATTCCTTTCCCTTTTGTGGTTAGATATTCTTTTATCATTTAATACTTATGAGTAGCAGTCGTAACCTTTTTGGTATAATGTTTCATCTTCCAATTATTAGCATTATGAGTTTAAGCTTGAAAATATTAACTGTATACATTTACTATTGTAAGGCTTTACACGTACTAGTTTGAGATGTGACTGCTGATTAAAAGTTAACATTGTTCGGCTGAATTGTATAAGAGCTTCAACTGCCATTAATTTATTTGGTTTTTGGAGAAAATAATCAAGATTTACAAGGATTAGTAAGAGCTAACAGACTTCTCCACTGTCTTTTTTTTTTTTTTTTTTGAGCAGAGCAATTCCATCTGCTGTGTTTTCCCAGCCACCTATTGGGAATGTTGGTCTCACTGAAGAGCAGGTAATGTATGTTTTGTTTGCAGCAATTGAGAATGGCTTCTTCTGCTTAACCTTATGAAGATTTTTGCAGGCTGTAAAGGAATTTGGCGATATTGATATCTTCACAGCAAACTTCAGGCCTTTGAAGGCCACTCTCTCGGGGCTTCCAGATCTGGTTTTCATGAAATTAATAGTTTGTGCAAGTACTAGAAAAGTTCTGGGCTTGCACATGTGTGGAGAGGATGCCCCAGAAATTGTGCAGGTCTAGACCCTGCCCCTTTAGTGCTTCCAATTAAATAACTATAAATTCTGGAGTGATTTCATATAATTGGGTAATTCTTGAATTTGCAGGGATTTGCTGTTGCTATCAAAGCTGGTTTGACTAAGTCAGACTTTGATGCTACTGTCGGTATTCACCCAACAGCAGCTGAGGAGTTTGTCACAATGAGAACTCCTACACGGAAGATACGAGCGGGTCCTCCAACTCAGGTTTGTATAAATACTGCAGCTTTTCATTTGTGTTGCTACTGCAATGAAATGTGTGTTCCATCTATGTGCAGCCAAAGAACGTTTTTGACAGTTACTTTGCTGCATGAATGCTTGGTCAAATTCTTTCTAGCTGATGATGGCAAAGGAAATTATCCAATAGAAACTAGTTTCTTCCAAATTCTTCAAACAGTCTATTTTATGTGCACATATTATATTTGACAAGAAAATGGTGTTGCACTTGTCAATTTCTGATTGATAATATATTGTTACTTGCCAATCTTAAGTTACTTGGCTTTATTTGATCTAGTCAATGTATTCATCTTTTGATTTCTTACTTCTATTTGTTCCATGCAGGGAATAAAAGATGAGGTTAAAACTGCTGCAGGAGCATAGAGTGAACTCCTTTATGGTGCGGATAGTTTGTTACTTATATACAAAATAATGGTCTACATATATATATTTGTTCATTTGTTCTTGAAATTATATATGAGAACTAACCTTGGCAACAAAAGTGCACGTCACTGCTGAATCCTTATCTGCTTCGTTCAGTTATTTTCAGCATACTCTTGGTTATCTGAACTTTCATTGAGACCAAGTGTTTTGGGCATCTAATCAAGATTGGTCACTAACACTGTGCCCAATGACTCTTGAATGTTGTCATTGTTATGAATTTAAATTGATCAGTAGGACTTCCTGTTTTTAAATCATCTGCTAGAAATATAGTTTGAAGTCCTGTATAGTTGATTCTAAAGCTTTCCAGGGTAATTGCTTGATATTCTGCATTGCTTAATCTCAACCAACTCAGCAGGTGTTCCCTTGAGAAGCTGCTGGGAAAAAATATGCTTGTTGAGTGGTTGGCTGGATGCTGGCGTGAGCTGTACTGTACCAGAGACATGATATGTGAACTATGGAGTTGGCCGGTTGGAACCATTGTTTGGAATGAGTAAAAGTGAGAGCTTTTTGGCAGAGCATGCATCAATTACTGGTGATTGCTCAAGTTATCTGATTCCAAACTTGAGAGTTAGTTGGAGTTGTAAAATGAGACGGAGATCCATGTAAGAAATAATTTTGGTTACTATTATTTAATTTGTATACCTTTCGTTAAGGCTTGCTCGTCAATAAAATTTGTCAATGTATACTTTCTTCTATAGTGCATGTACATTACACAATTAGTGGGATAAATTTATCCAAATTTTCACCCGTTTTTAATCGAAACAGTGCCAAGTTAAAACTCATGAAGATGACATCAAAACTGCTGGATTACAACACACGAGAGATGGTAAAAAGGAAAATACAACTGTAAGCACACCCTAACCCTCAGCACAGCAGCTGAGCTTCCTCCACTCCTTTCTCTCAGGGTTTGATAGCTAATATCATTGGTTTATTTAATCCAATTTATATCTCAATTACTCGCGAGTTAAAGGAAAAAACTATGATTAATTTTCAAGCAAGTCTCAGAAATTATCTGGTGCATATCGATTCAAAATTTCATTCTCATGCATAATGAAGAAAGACAGTAAATAGATTAGACCCACTAGCAAATTCATGAACAAAAATCTGACATAGGACAACAGTATAACTCGATATAATTACTGAATATTCCAAAATTATTGCTCTGCAGTTAAAACTGACGCTAGTAAAGCTTAAGAAAAAATGTGATCAAGTGCTTATCGAGACAAAAACCAGTTGACTACCCAATACAACGTTAGCACCTCTGAGATTATACGATGCAGCTTAAAGCAAGCCATTTTTCCATTTTGTTAACTCCAATGGATAGCCAATCAACTCGGCACCAAAAAGATTAAAGGAAAAATTTAATCTGAATCACCATCAAGTTGAGTGAACTAATAACTAACTTCAAAGAAGCTGCCAAGGTGCAGGGAATAAGCACACCAAGATCATATATTTGCTCTATGCATGATCATAATGATGCAACTTGTATAACAATACTTTCCCTGCAGCATTTCCTACAGCCATGAAGCCTCCACCCGGGCTGAAATCCAGACAACGGGGATAGTGTAGGTTTCTGTTTGCCGGGGGCCAGTTAGAGAACACAGTATATGAAGGAACCTGTATCAACTTTAAACTGTTCTTCTTCATGTGCGAACAAATGGCTAATATTTGGGCATCATTACTAAATTTCAAAAAATCTACTTTAGTAGTCAAATTCTCGATTGCCTTTATCGGTTTTCTCTTCCCACCTAAAAACTCCTCTCTGTTGTATATATTCACTATCCCACTGTCGGAACCAGCAGCAAACAAATTTCCATTTGGTGAAGTGCAAATAGCCGTGCCATTTATACAACCATCATCAACAGCCTTATGGATGCACGTCCTGGTTCTCAAATCCCAGTGATACACCTGCCCATCACCTCCATGGCTCAATAATTGCTGCCCATCATCAGCAAAAGCTAAAGATCGAGCAGTGCCATTCATCTTCAGAGTTCCAATGAGTTCCTTTGTTTTGGAAGATACCAACAAGACATAACCTTCATTCCCCACAAAAGCAATTGTACTAGAATCTGGCGATACCTCAAAAACTTCCAAGCTCTTCTCCTCCCTGCCAACAAGGGGGCCTATTTTATCCACTTTAGCTTTCACTAAATCAAAGCTGTAAAAGAACTTTCTTCTTCCAGCTATTATCACTTGTGAACCATCAGGTAAGAAAGATGCCTTGCGAATGGGACAATCATCAATGAAGATACTTTGTATTTTTGTATTCCGCTTGCCATCAATCTGAAAAAATCTCAGCCTCCGATCCAATCCAGCAGTAAGTAGCAATTGAGCATTCCTGTGGAACTGAACAGAATTTATTGGACCATTGGATGCATCCTGAGCATTTGCATCCACAAGTCTTGAGTATTCAAGAACCCCAGGCAAAAGTTTAGCTCTGCTCTTCACCACAAGATCTTCATTTGTTCGAAAAACATCATCAAAAGCTTCTACATCCTCATAGCCATGTGCTACCACAATGCCATTTTCTTCATCAGATGACTCGTCATCATAGGAGCCATCTCTTTTTGACTGTAAATCAGGTCGAGCCCAACCAGTACCACGACTCAGCTTAGCATGCTGAGCCCTTAATCTTGCAACATATTCACGACCTGAAATCAGACTCTCACCCTCTTCCTTCCTCAGTTTCCTTAATCTATTAGTTCTAGCAATATTAACTGTGGCCTTTTCCTCTTCCTCATCAACCCAGACTGCTTTTCGCTGTCTGGTTTCCTCTTCGACATCACTATTCTCATGGGATTCTGAGTTCTCTCCATAAACAGAGAGTGCACTATTTGCTGAACGGTCCACAACGAACAAAGCAGAATGATTCTCAGACGTATCAGGTGCATTTTCATTGTCACCATTTCCAAATTCAATAGGGGAGTATAGGGATCCGAACAAAACATTCTCCAACCTTTTCATTTCCCTTCCTTCATCTATTTCTAACTGTGCTTCCTTCTCTTTCCTCCTCTTCTTTGCCCTTGACATAGCCAAGTCAGATTCTCTTCCATCCTCATTGACTCTATCCCCTTCCATAAATGCAGGCTCATCATTGTCCTCCTTTCTGGTCTTGACTCTGTTTTTAGAGCCAATGTTTTGAGAAATCAAACTCATCTCTTCTAAAATGGAACTCGGTGCCTGAAAAATGAAACCCACTATCAATAAACTTTAAAATAAAATATTATCTGGCCCTGGAAATTATGCAGTCCTAACAAAGCAAATTCTACTCAAAGGTCTACATCAGCATCTTCACATGTACTAAACAGTACTCATGTCAGAATTACTGCATGTGCAGGAAAAAAAAGTGATCTGAACTACTGAAAATATAATCCAATAACAGCCCAGAAAGATTGACAAATTACACCCCTAAAAGTTCCATATGCTGTGCTAATATGCAACCAGTACTCCAATGCCATGTTACAAAAAGAAAAAACTTTAGCATAGTGACTTTTATCTAGAGTAAGAACTCTATGAAACACCCAAAAGGCCATATAACATCTACTTTGAAACCGAAGGAAAAAATAATTAGAAAGAGTAATTGAGTTAGTAAAACAACATCAATCAAGTACTACATAAAAACAAGGTTGGCCTGTGGAAATGTAAATGGGTGAAATAACCAGTAGAGCACCAATCCCGAACTAAGAAACCAGCTAAGCAAAGCTGCTGAAACCTCTCCTTACATAGAAAATTTCAAAGTTGACATGAAAAAATATTATGGGACAGCAATCAGTTTACAAGCAATGTAATTGAAAGGTTCCACACTTGAGAATTCGCTAGCGATAGACAAAAACCAAATGTCTCATAAATCTCAGCAAGTCCCTCCCATCATTAACGGATTGAAAAAAAATTTAAAACAATCAGAATTGAATCATAACATTTCAACGAAATTATAAAATAAGAATAACTAAGGCGAGTTAATTCTATTCTTACTCATTTAAACTAATATAAATGTTTGGATACAAGGAATGAATTACAGCCTAATAACCCGTAATTATCACTAATTTCGCAGATAAATACCACTGAATAAGAAATCTCGAAGCTTGATGAAATTCTAACTCACAACTCGCGGTGGCTCCTGACTGGAATTATCACGCCGGTGCGAAGAGATGGGAAGAAACAGAATGTGGTGAAAACAAAGGTTTAGGGTTTACAGTAGGCTACAACGCTTTAAAAGGCTTACGGCCTACAACAAACTACGTCGTTTTAAGGAAATAAAAATGGAGTCAAAACATGATTGTGAAAACTGGACTGAGCAGAGGCGTGCATTGGTCTAGTTCAGGCCAATCCAATCCGAATTGTAGCGCCCCGATATCTCCGGAGGATATAAAAGCACTACAAACAGACTATATAATTTTAATCTTGCAATAATACATTAATTATATTATATTAATCAAATTAATAAACTGTATTATTATTATTATTATTTCTTTTTATACCGTTATTTTTAATATTGCTAGATTACTTAAACAATGAATATAATTTTCATAAAAAGTCATATATATACATATACAAACTTTAAAATATTTACATTACACTATTACAATATCTTTTACATATTCACTATATTGTTCATTACAAAAATACATATTATATACAAAAAGATTTCAAGCGTCAATCCTAGTGGCCTGCAAATGACAACTCAAGCTGGCACATCTATAAACTCATAAACTTACACGAAAAAATACTCGTGCTGAGCGAAAGATTAGTGGGGAGAAATCAATGCAATTGATTTCTTACAAAACCACAATAATCATAAAATCATATGCTAAAATTAATATCACACAATAGCATTAATTATGAATCATATACTCATACACTAGCATTCCCAATGATCAGTAAGGGTGTGTTCGGAGAGATTTTTGTTTTTGTTTTTTTGTTCATTTTTCCAAAAATAAAACCAAAACACGTTCGGCAAACTTTTTCTCGTTTCACCTTTTGCAAAATTTAAAAAACTAATTTTCATATTTAAAATAGAAAATAAAAATTTTCAAAATAAGGTTTTTAAATTTTGCTACTTTATCTTTATTACCATCACACCGCCACTACTACCACCATACCACCACATTGCTGCTGCCGCCGCCGCCACCACCACGCCGTCGCCGCCTCCACCACCATCCCGTTGCCGCCTCACCGCTGCCACCTCCACGTTCACCATGCCGCCTCCACCACCACCATGCCGCCGCCTCCACCACTACCATTATGTCGCCACACCGCTGCCACCGCTGCCATCTTCACCACCACGGCGACGGCCATCATACTGTTGCCGTCTCCACCACCACCACATTGCCACCGCCTCTATCACCACCACCACCACACCGTTGCCGCCTCTACCACCACCACCACACTGCTGCCCCCTCTACCACCATCACCACGACTCTAAAGCTACCGCTGCCTCTACCATCACCGCTACTACCATGCTGCTTCCACCCTATCGCTGCCTCCACCACTACGCCGCTGTCACCTCAGCCCCCACCATGCTGCCGCCGTCTCTACCACCACTACGCTGTCGCCACCCCACTACTACGCCACTGTCACCTCTACCACCACCATGCTGTCGCCGCTGCCACCTTTGCCACCACCATGCTGCTGCTGCCGCCGCTACTACGACAACGACACCGCCGCTGTTGTCACTGCTACTACCAAAACCATTATTATAATGTACATGAATAATTAAAAATTGTACATGAATAATTAAAAAATACGATAAAGTTTTTAAAGATATAAAACAGTTTTCTAAAAAATAAATAACAAAAACTAAAAATAGTTTTTAGATTTTAAAAACAAAAAACCTACAACTTTACCGAACACATTCTAAGTCATTTATACAATGGTCAATAATTAATGGTTACACAATTATTTTACTTCAATCGCTTGAATTCTTATCAAGAATGGATAACGGAAACACTCACTAGATACTAACGAGTAGCATCAAACACTGGGAGACGTAAGTCTCGAATCACTGGGATACCAAGTGGTATCGAACATTGGGCACTTTTCGGTGCGAACACTAGACAGCTGCGAGATATGCATGCCTATCTATCCATTACTATCCGAAATTCAGGCTCTCACTTATAGTTTTATCAATAATAGTAATAATATTGTTAAACAAAATAACATTTATTTCCTTATATTTCATCTAAATGCATATTTCCATATCCATATATAACTAATATTATAATTAATATTAATAATATAATATAACACAACTGACCATGATTTCTATGATTTCCATTTCATTTTCACATTTTCAAGGCTTCCCACTCATAATATTATAATAAGTTAAGGCACAATTACAAAGATTAACATGAGAATTGCACAAATGGAAAAACAATTCACAGAAGGAAAGGGGCAGTCACAAGTCGTGCCCCGTGTCACGACTCGTGATAGTGGTTTGCTGTGCCGAGTCGGCACAAGCACAAAATCTGCACAAGGGGCAGATTCTGCTCCGAGCTTGAGGATCGATTTTGAACTAAAAATGGCATTTTCTGCTAAAGTGTCTTCTACACTTTTGTTTCCTTATATTTTAGCTTTCCATAAACACCAAAATCAGGTCATTTGGACATCTACGGAAAGAGATATTCACAAAAAAATACAAATTGCTCTGGTTAACGTGACAGCTACCAACACTGCACTATAACCCATAAATGAGTGATTTTAGAGGTGGAATCAAGTTCTAGCCTCTCATACGAAATTTAGATCTGTATTTCTAGTTTATGCTTCAATTAGAATCATCCCAATTGGAGTTCTCTAATTCCAGTTATAGGCAAAACAATCACTAGAAGTCAAAATGGATCTACACCAGAATGCACTCTATAAGCTTATATCTATACCTTCATTCCTTAATGACCACTTTACCACTTAATTCACATTCTCATACCTTTTATACTACACTACTATGTTCTCATCAATCAAAACCATGCATAATAAATATACAAATATGCAAACAAACACTCCCATACTTTTTAGAAGCTTGATCCTCCTTAGTCTTGCTCAAATTTTTCCTTTACCCCTATCTTTCACCTTATTCTCAGCTACCAACACAAAAATCCATCCAAAAATTATACACAAACAAATACATATAACTTAAATCACATGTAAGAAATTTAGAGAAAGAGAATATAGCTATTCAAGCTCAAAATCATGTCCACTCACCTTGCCTTAACTTCCTTTTTTTCTCACGTGAGCTACCTCCACCCAAGAGCAGAAAATAAAGACTCAAATGAGATGAGAATTTAACAAATAAATTGGGTGATTTGATGCCTAAGATGGTCGGCCAGCTGTATCTCCAATGAGTCAAATTTTCAACTTCAATAAATGCATACATATCTTAAATAATAGGTGCCAACTCTTATTGGCCCAATACTTTGAAGTCCTTGGTTATTTTGTCTTAAGTCCCTTTCTTTACTTCATACTTCTACATGCATAAATTATCACTTTTATCTTCATTTTAATCCTTGATTAATACATAAATCATAAATTACACAGTTACTCATGTGCCCTCTAACAAATTCAAAAATACCGATCATGTCCCAAATGCACTACAATGTACACATTAGCATGCATAATATGTTCCAATCCTCCTAAAGTATACTTTGGAGCCTTACACGAATAATCCAACCCAAGGAACCCGCTTAACCTAAGCTTTTTTTTTATTAAAAATATATTTTTAATTAAACATAAATTAACATATAATCTTGAATCTTAGTTCTAGAAAGTTGTCAGGGCCTTGGAATGTTGTATTTACAATTTCATTATCATATCCCCAATTTCTTCCAGCAACCAAACCATGATTTTAATCTAATGAATTTATAATCATCACAAATTTAAATTTTAAACACCAAACTTTAGCTGATAAAAAATACTTATGATTATAATATATACAAAATCTTCTAGAATGCCAAAAGTGTCAAGTTCCGTAGTTGAATTGAACTGCTATAATCCCAAACTCAAGAAGAAACCATACAATTATAACTATAAAACATCCATAAAATTGACAATGATAGTTTGAAGACACCAATGAACAACAAATCAAGTGATATCTGTTGAGGAAGAAAGATAAAGAAAATAGAAAGAGGGGAAGAAGAACGAGATTTGATTCACTTACTTCCATTGAGGGTACCGGCGGCGGCAATGATGGCGGCAGTGTGCTGATGGCGGCGGCGACGACGATAATAAGGATAAATTAGCAAAATCCTAAAAACTACATTTTGAAGATTTTTAGTTTCTGTTTTAGATGAGAAAATCACTTTTTTAAATTTTTGCAAAAATCGAAACGAAAAAAATTTGTCAAACGAGTTTTCGTTTTATTTTTGAAAAAAAAAAACAAAAAATCGAAATCAAAAATCTCGCCGAACGCACCATTAGAGTTTCACTTTTATATTTTTATTATCCATGAAGTCAATTATTTTTTGCACCCTGATCCATTAAACATATTGTTATTTATATATTTTCTATATCATTATTAAATTTTACACTTAAACTTTAGAATTATTAGTATATTTTATTTATTTGATTCAAAACGTTTTTAAATTTTTTATATTTCTTTATTATTTGTTGCGACAATCACTAAAATATTTATAGTTTGATTTATTATGGTTAATTGTAAAAAAATAAATGAATAAATATATAAATTATAATTAATGTATAAGTAAATATTTAATATAAATTTAAACTATATAATTTACAATAATTATATATTATAAAGTTAAAATTAACTTATGGACATTTTAATGGTAAACCTGATCCTAATGTACAAAAATGTTTCCGGTTCGAACCTCTATTTCCTATTCACCTTTATAGAAAAAAATTAATATTAAAAAAAATCATATATAAACTTTCATAACATTTTCATTTATAAACGTTAAAAATATATAAAAAAAAAAAAAAATTGAAGATATGTGTTTCTATATATATATATATTATATATCCGGTTTAGCTTCAGTTGAATCTCAGCTAAACATCTTCCTCTATTCTTGCGGATTATTTAACAACTGGTGTGAATCTGTCAAGTTTTGCGTTGAATGGAAAGCGAGTTAAGGAGAAGCGTGGCAGAAAAAAGGAGTGGACTTTGCTTCAGCCGTCCACATGGTCACGGCTTCTAAACCTAATAAAACTAATAATTGAAGAGACAATAATATTAGTGTATATTTATTTATAATAATTGTTCATCTATTAGATCTGTAGGCCTGGTTAGCTGTTAGAGCTTTGTTAATTATAAATAAATTTAGGACTAATTATTTATCTTGTACTGTTTACGTTTCATATATTTTAACTTTTTTTTTTTTACCATATAATGCACATAACGTGTACCACAAAAATAATTGATTAACCTTTAAGCATAAATAAAAATTGTATTTTTTATTCGACAAATTAAATTATATGAATTTTATACATTTTTTAAATTATTAATGAATGGACAGAAAAAAAAAATGATTTTTAGTATTAATTTTTTTTTTTCTAGCCAACGGAAAATTAATTCCATCATCTAGTATTAATTGTTAAATCATTAATCTCTCTATGTTGGGTTTAAAAAATATTAAACTCTCTATTCAATATATATATAGGAATTGGTTTAATTGTATTATGTATAGTCATTTTCATTAAATCAATTTTTTATATTGGTTGCAAACGAATCAAAATGGATGAATTTAAATCAAATTACAAAAGTGGCTTGTAACGTAAATGGATTAAACAAACCATTTCTTTGGTGGGTAACATCTGTAACTCACACCTATACATGAACACTATGATTTTCCACAGAATAAATTAAGAAGACCTAATTAATATATGTAGAATTCTCAACTAATAAAAGCTCATGATATATATATATATATATATAACTTTATCTGCAGAATCATTAACATCGATAACTCTCCTAATGATGATGTACATCAAGCTGGTAATTAATATATTACATATGCGGAATTATGAAGGAGAATTAATGAAAGTAAGTAATTAATTAGTGGTGATGAAGGCCTAAATTGTGGAGGTAATGATATATATCAGAAGGATGATCATCAAGGTTAGGGCGTTCAGGGAGGACCCAACGCCCTTCATGGTTCCTCACCATGCCTTTGTTCTCATCTTGCCTCCAAAATGGTGGCACTAAGTAATCATCTTTCAAGAAATCTGATGCTTTATTCACCAATGCTGGATCTCTTCCACTTGCCAGCACAAATCTCTCCCCTTTTCCATGATAGCTGCACCAACTCCAACCATTTTTATTAGTATTTGTTTTTATATCAAATTCAATCATGTGAAAATAATATTATATTTTTGGAAACTGCATGTTTCAAGAAACTCTAATTTTTATAGTAATTTTTTTTTGGCCAAAGCAATTAATAGGGATGGATTGGATGGTCATTATCTATATATATGAATGTAGACCAACAATTTATTATTACAATTAAATGACTTCAAGTTCATATCGGCAACCAGCCAAATTAAATAATTAATTAAGGCTTAATGATTTCAGCATCAGCTATTAATTATTAATTTCTAATTTCTCAAAAAAAATATCATTTTTCTCATACAAATATTTTCACTGAACATTAACGTAGTATAGATCAATATTGAAATTTTTTTAGCTTATTCGTGAAATACAAAAACTACGTAAAGATATTATTGACATATTACTTTCAAAATAAATAAATCTTTAATAGCTTTGATGCATATTAATTCATGTATATGTTAAAGGCTTAGATAAGATGATTAAGCAAATGAAACGTGAACAATATATCATCTTCCAAGTCAAATTTCATAGTCCTACGATAACTATTTCAATGATTCATATCTTTATTAATTCTCACAAGTAGAAGATATTTAATTTACACGTTATTTTCTTTTTCTCTTTTTTTTAAAAAAAAAGATGACTTTTTTGAAAGCCTAGTTTTTCATGAAGAAGATGGTGATGCTTGGAAAGTTCGGTGGGTCCTAGGTTTATTCGTAGAGATAATGAGCTGTATATTTCTTCTAAACCCTAGAAATATACTATTCTACTTTTTATCTCTTAATTCGTCCAATAAAAGGCAACAAAGAAAAATAAAATACGATTGATTTAAAGTCTATAATATCACAAACTGAAAATTATTTTATAAAAAGGTGTTTCAACCTGTGATTATTAACAATCTCTACGACTGTTTAATCTGAAATATCCAATGGAAAAAAAAAATTATATATATATATATATATATAAGGAAATGACTTTTTTTCCTAAAGAATATATATATATGTGGCCTTCTTTTGATTTGGAGAAAAAAAAAGTGTTAGTAAATAAAAGATAAATAATTTTCTGGATAATAAGGAATTTGATATATTCAGTTGTTGAATTAAGAGGCAAATGTCTATTACTAAAAAGATAAATCTTTTTCCATAATTAATTTCATATATATATAAATTAAATAAAGTCTATTATACGGAAACTGCAATGGTTTGTAAATAAATATAATGTACCAACCTTAACAATTAAAAAATTATTACTTGCATGAAAATGAATTATAATGAAGCGGAGGACAAAATAAACTTACCCATCCAGCAAATGCAAGAGAGCTTCCAAGTTATGAGCACACACCGGGTCACCCGTTTCTTTCAAGAATGGGGAGTGGGTATGATCCAAAGCCAGCTCCACCCCAACGTGAGAGTAACACCACGGCAGCCCCCCCGCCATCTTCATTAACGCCGCCGGCACACCTTCATTGAATAGAAACCCCGGAGATCTGGGAACCACGTCATGTACATTCACCACCCTCAATACTTTCACTCCCAGCGACTCAATCCTCTCCTTAAATCTCACATTCCCAACCCGAGGACCCGAAAACGAGAACACACATACCGGTAAAGCTCGACAGTCCGGCATCACATGGAGCCCCGTTTCCACAATATCATATGCACTCAACATAGCTAATGCGCTCCCTAGACTGTGTCCTGTAACGGTTATGCTTACTTCTTCATTAGGATACATTTCTGTTAATCTTTTAACCTCTGTTAGAATCTGTTGCCTAGCTGAGAACTTACAAAATCGGCAGTTCTCGTCTTTGTCTATGTAGAGATGTAGGAACCCGGATTCGACCTTTACGGTCGGATCCGGGCATGGGATTTTGTTTCTATTAAGGGGTTCAAGAAAATCCATTAAGTCGGCAATCCACTCCAGTCGGGTCACGGTTCCTCTCCAGGCAATGGTGATGTCCCGGCGGCCTATACGCTTCGTGGTTTCGTCATCTGAAACGGCGACATATCCTATCCAGTTGGCTTTGTTGCTCCACATTTTTGGCCACCGTGATTTCTTGAAAAAATTGGGGAGGTTGATATTTGAGGTAGAGTAGAGATATCTAGTGACCTCGTATCCATGGTTTTGCATTCCTAGTGACTCGAAGAAACGACGACGTGTGAATCTACAACTCCCACAGTACTTAGAATGGGGGTCGTAATCGAAAGCGTCGTAGCAAGCTTGAGCCATCTCGCCGTAGAGGATTAGTTCTGATCGTAAGAGTGGGTCGAGGGGATCCAGCAACCCGACCCACTCATCTTCGCCATGGATTTCTCTCCAAACATTGCCTAGTTTTCTCTCATCGTCATTCTTGTAGTTGTTGAATTCTTGTTCTTCTTGTTTTATTTCGTCTTGTTTTCTTTCGAGGTCGGAGATGATGGATGATAATGAGTCGGTAGTTTCGGACAAAACTCGAGGTATGGTTGAGGATTTGGGAGGCGAATCTAGAGATATGGATCTGCAAAACGGAGCGTTTTGAGGAAGTGATGGGACAGAGAAACATTTTCCAGGTCGAGAAATAAGTTGGAGTTTGGTTGGAGGAAGAAGAGAGTTGGAGGGAGAAAGTGCCATTGGAAGTATTGTTAGTCAAGGTTGTGAAATGTATGATAAATTGATAATTATAAGAAACGAGAAAAGACGAAATTAAAGGAAAAAAATCGAACACTGAAATCGAGAATAATCTACGTAATTATTATTGAAGCTATCTTATTTTATTTTATATATAAGTGAAATAATTTTTTTTAATGCATGAGATTCATGTGGACTCTCCCATAGTCATCGAGGTTACTAACTTACATTGACAATTAATAATTTTCGTTTGTCTTCCAAGAAAAAATCAATACTAATTATTTAAAGTTCAGATCTTGTTTTCTTGTATTCGTTTTCTTTTGATTTTTAATCGTATGAGTTTTTGATTTATTCAGTGGCAAATTATTGTAACTTGGACTGAGAAATGATATCATGACTTAGTACGCTAAACTTGAATTTTTATAATCTACCATTCAAATGTAAAAGTAATTATTCCCTCTGCTTCAAAAATATAATTTTACCTTTTTTTTTTATTTGTTCTAAATTATATTTTGATTTTCTTTTTAGCATCTTGTTAAATTTTCTAATATATCCGTATATTATTTTTGCAGTTCACTAATTGATAAAGCCATTTCTGACTTTATCGGGAGCACCGGACTTTGTACGATATTGTCCGTTTTGGGCCAGAGTCTCACAGTTTTAAAAGGCCTCGTACAGGGAGAATATGGTCCATGGCTTTATAAGATCCATTTTCAGTTCATCTACAGCCGATGTGGGATAAGATAGCATTACTATCCTTATTTCTCTTTCGGAGGGAAATAATGATAGCAATACTATCTTATCACACATCGGCTGAAAATTAGCTGAAAATTGACCTTATAAGGCCATGGGCCACCTTCTCCCTGTTCGAGGCCTTTTAAAGCCGTGAACGCTTTGGTACAAAGCAGACAATATCGTACAGAACCCGGTGCTCCCGATAAAGTCAGAAATGACTTTATCACTAATAAGCCTTATGATTAAATTATTGTTTATTAATATGCTCTTATAAATGTTCAAACATATTACAAATTAAATTGCATTCACCCCATATTAACTCAATTTTTAAATAAACGAAAAAAGAAGTGAAATTATTTTTCACCTATTTTTTTATAACATAAATGCACAATATTTTCTTAACAAGAAAAATGGTTAGTTTCACTTACGGTTATCGGATTACCAAAATAATAGAGTAGGCATGAATTGAGTAACCGATTTACAGCCTATTTTTTAAGTTCAGTCTATTATTGTTGATTTTTCAAAATTAAAGTTCAAATTTAGTCCATTAACAACCCTTTAACCGTTAATATGTTAAGCAATAACCATTGATTAGCCATCAAAAATTGAACATATATATAGTTACCCTATACTTCATAAAAAAAAAAACATTCATTCATATAATTAAAATATAAATTCTATAAATTTTAAACTTAAAAGTAAAATTAAGCATACCAAGTTATTGAAATTTAGTATCAATATGATAAAAATAAATAAATAAACGCTCTACAAAACATTAATAAAAAAAATCAATACTAATTTATCACTCATAAATATTGACAAGTGGATGATTTTCGGTGATTAAAGTATAAAATACATTTATATTTGCATAGAGTGAAATAGTAATAATTAAAATGTAAAAATTATATAGTTATGACTCATAACTTATGAGCCATATATATACAAAAAAATTATATAATAAAACAAGTTAACCGTTAATCATAAATTAAATTTCAACTACATTAACCATAATTTTTAAAAACTAAAGTCCATATATAATCGAATTGATTAACTGCATAAATTGGTTTGAACTTAATTTTAACCACCAATTTAATGATTTTTAAATTTTTTTGCCCAATCTTACAAAATAACGTACCGGTAATAATAAAAAAAATTGTCACATAAAAATACATCAACTCTAAACAATTATCGATAAAATTTATTATAGTCGGAATTAAACACAAAAATCACAAAAAAATTTAAGGAGCTCACGCATAGCCAGACATACCACCAAATTACGAAGTAAGTATTAAGAAAGTAGCACAAATAATACCAGCAAATATAAATAACTAATTAATGACCACTCGTTAAAAAAAAAAAAAAATTAGTGACAACTGGCATTGTATCTTTGCCAGCATTAATAAATACATAAGCTATCTTTTTGAAGATATTGTTGTTCGTTTAAAATTTAAATTTTATTTATTTGTTATTTTTAGATTTTTGATATAATTTATTTATTTTATTTATTTTTTTTTAATGTGAGTTAATCAATTAAATTTAATTTTTTATATTAAATCACTCAATTTTATCTTAAATTTAAGTTTAATTAATAATATTTAATTCTAGTGAAAATAACAAAAGTGACAAATAATAAAAAACGGATGAAGTATATAACATGGAAAACATGGGTAATTTTAAATTTGTATTCTTTCTTTCATTTTCCCCAATTTATTACTGGCATAAAACAAAATAGATAAGCGGTATAGCTTTGCTGATCAAAGTTAGAGCAAATCTATACTTGAATCAATCTGAATAATTCGGTTGGGACGGCAGTATATTCTCTTTGTACAAGTAAATAGTATAATCCTGATATATAGAGACCAGTCTTAATTACAATTGATGTTCTTTCTAAATAATAAAAAATTACAATTGATGTTAAATGTGTTAAAGTTTTGGATGGCGTAAGGTGATTGGGAGGTGGTGAGCGAAGTCTACTAATAATTACCCTTTTTGTTTCAGATTTCAAGTCAGCTGTAGTTTTTTTCTATTTCACTTATATTAAGCTAATCATTAGTTATTTTTAATCTAAAAAAAAATACTTTGAAAAAATTATAATATAATCTTTTATATTTAATAAAAACAGATAAAATATTTAGAAAAAAAATTAATAAAAAAATTAATTCACTGTTGATATTAATAAGAAAATAAAATTAAAATATATATAATAAATACTATTTTAATTTTATAAAATGACATTTTAGACGAGATAATTTTTTCTTCCAAAAAAGCGACAATTACATATAGACCATGTTTGCTTTCCCGTACAGTATATGAGATAGCATAAAATAATAACTTCTAATACATTAGAGGGTATTTGGTTAATTCTTTTAAAAAATAATACATGTATTATATAATGCAGAGTTTAATTTTTATCCTACATACACAGGATAAAATGATATACATCTCCCCCATGTGTTTATTTAATACGATATTTATATCTTAATCTCCACTTTTTTCTCATTTTATACAAATTATATTTTATTATTTTATTATCATTTTTATTTTGCGAATATATATTTTATGTATCATAATAGTTTGTTAAATTTATTTAGTTTGATTATTATTATTATTATTATTATTATTATTATTATTATTTTAATTTGTTAAATCCTATTTTTTCATGGTTTTCTAAATATGCGCCACTGTTGCATATTGAATTATGTTTAAAATAATAATGATGAAATTTATTTATTTTGATTTATTATTGAACCATGTATAAAATTATTAATTGTAGCATATTTATTAATATATTTCAATTATGTAATTGAAAGTTATTAATTAAATTATTTGTTTGATTACTAATTTATCTACTATTATATATTCATGTTTCAATAAATTTGTGCACTTTTTTTAAAAAAATTGTATTTTACAATCATTTTTTTATTGTCTAAATCGGTAATATTAAAAATAATTTAATTTTGTATGTTTTTTAATTTTGTTTAAAAATAATAAAATATACTATTGTACACCAAATACAGTATAAAATATTATATACTAATATAATATTATATGAAACGTTGTATACTATAATGTAGTCTTTGCACCCTCGTGGATGATAACTCCATATGAAAGAAGTCTTCTACCTGCATCCCTATTTTCCAAATTAAATTTGAAAATTTGTCGCCTATAGCTCCATCAAACAAAGCAAAGTCTTTAAATAACTCAACAAAGTCTTCAAAAGCAAATATATAAATTATTACATCTTAAAGTAAACCACAGTATACATATGTAAAAGCAAAAGCAAAATAGCAACACATATCTACAACAAAAGATAAAATCAAAACCATATGGTATTCATCCTCAAATTCAATTGTAGGCATGATGTGTTTCAATTTTAAAACCATAGCAAGAAAACTGCACTATGCTTAGAAACCATATTGGGAAGCCTCTCCAAGAGTACGAATACTGAAAAAGGCTAGAAGGTGTTCTAAAAGCAAGTTTCATCAACCTCACATGTGTTACAGTGTATTCCACTAGATAGTGAAACAAATAAAGATAAGCAAAGATTACACCAATTAAATGACACAAGCATGTCTCCACATGAAAATCTATTTTAGGCTTGTGCTACGGATATGTGTCAATGACTGCAAACAATCCTCATCATTCAACTCCATTTTAACCAATATTTTCTAAGCATAGGCAAATCTATTTAATATTTACTTCTAACTGACTATAATGGAAAGCTCAATAACTTCAATTTAGTTATTTTTCAAGAGTTTACATGTATGTAGCAAGTTATGGAATTCTTAATTGCACACAAAAGTTTCTCAAATTATCTGCATTAATTATGCTCAGCTTTTGAAGCAAATGCGTTGTAAGATCATATAACATTATAAACAGCAGGACAGAGAAAGCAAATAGATAATAGCAATCAACAAACTTGAACTTATACATAACTTCAGCAAATAGCTTATAGTCCTAGGAATGCATGCACATGCTTTAACTTCAGAATGTCTTGAGTTCTAAAAACTCTGGATGCAGCCTGCAAGTAAACATGCCTAATGCCCCAGGTAATAATCATAACACAAATTTAAAAGGCTCACTGCATATTTAGATCTCAAGTTTGATTTCCTTGCCCCAGGCCAATATGATTATCCAATTCTCCCATTTGCTTCTTACATATTAAAAGAACTATTGCTATAGACAGTACACAACATGAATTCGCATAATATTTTTTTTTTAATTTTCAATCCGATCAGATAGTGCATAAGCATAAAATATTTATTTTTATTTTCCATCTGATTGGACATCATAGTTACACTCCTAAAAGAATCGGAAAGTTTTAAAAGGCATAAAAAATAAAATCAAAGAACACACACAATAGCAACTTAATAGAGTATATATAATTTAGTAGACAGCAATGCAAAAATGGAGGACAAACATTGAAACTCCAAATAAAATTTTTCAGCAAAAATGAGTAAAATGCTTATGAACAGCGAAGTCATAAGCTTTAATTCAATAAAAACAAAGTTACATTATGAAGGAGAAACAGAAAATGCTTAAAAGTTAACAATTCTGTTTTTGTTGCTGCTGATCACATCAGTCAGAATCTAACCATGAATCCTCTGCTTATGGAAAGCTTAGAGCCCCTCGGTTAACCCTGCAGAATGTCAAAACAAAAGCAGCAAAATAATATGTATTGCAGAAACTCTTTCCAAAGAGTAATAATAACATAAGATCTCTTCGGAGTATATTGTTGTAATCTTTCTCTTTTTGTTCCCAATTTTTAATAACCTAACAAAAACTATAAAATGATTTTCGTTTTTGCTTTTTGAAGATGTCAAAGTCCTAGATCCCCCTCCAGGCAAAATACCACAGGAACGCAAAGTAAAGATGGAATTTCTAAACCTTTGCTGCAACAGTTAAATTTAAATTTCTAAACACTTTTTAGGGTATTATAACATGCAACGGTGTTTATATTATTTTCCCTTTTTCTATTTTAAGTCTATTTTACTCACCCAACGCCATAAAAAATGAATCAAAAATTAAAATAATGACCAATGTTCTCATATTATGTCTAACAATAATGAAAGAAAATCTATTCCATGGCTTACCATGGAGAATTTTCAATATATAATAAATAGACACACATTATACATCAAGTAAACTCACAATATATAAATACAACAAGTACACACATAATGTACTGGAAGTACACTCATAATATACATCCAATACTCAAAATATACGGTATACAAGAAGTACATGCACAGTATACTAAAAGTACACTTATAATATACATCAAACATATAATATAGATAAAGTACACGTACAGGATGTAAGAAACACGCATATAGTGTACAAAAAATATACGTATAATATGTATCAAGTACACGCATGGTATACAACAAGTACATGCACAATGTACTTATCAAATACTATATTTAAATACAAATGAGGCTCCCAATAAACTGATAGACATATAATATATGTAGTCTACAAAGGCAAAACATCGATTCTATTCCATGTCCTATAACAAAGATTATAGGCCTATCTAAAATCATCAATAGATATCACCATCACCATTCCTCTTAATTCTTTTAATGTAACTGAAGTCCACTCTAAATTAATTAGTTGCCAAGATCATTTCTCACATAATGTGTTGTGCTTATAAGTTGCTGCACAAATTGTAAGAATACATTTTCAAGTTATATGAAATTCAGCCTTAAGAAATATAAGATACCGAAAATATCATTTACAATTTAACTGTTCCAGGAAAAAAAAAAAATTCCAATGTCCTATTCCATAACTGATACAGTAAAGAGTATTCACAATATTAGCTACTACAAATATGTTATTTTATAACTCTGATTTATAAGAAAATCTTAGTTCAGACTTCAAAAAACTAAGTGATATTTACCATATTATACATGTGGAATTCTCAAAAGCTGCCTTTCATGGAATCAATCTTCACATGCCCTTTTCCACTATGCCATTATTGATACTTCCCCTGCATCTTCAAACCATTTAAATTTTTGAGAAATCTATCAGATGAAAATTTGATAATCAAATTCCATAAAAGATTCAGGCTGAACAAGTTCAAGCCAATTTTAGTAATTATTTACCAAATGTTACATTTAAGCACAAGCTTCACATAATTTCCATTAAAACAAGCAAAATGTAGAAACCTTAAGGCATTTTTAGCTTAATAAGTCAACATGCAAATGCAAAACTGTTTAAAAATCAAAGTTAAATACTAAATCTGAGGCGTAGTTAACCAAGGAAACCATGTGAGAAATACACATCGGAACGAAAACAAAAACTAGTATAATGCTCTTAGTACAAATCCAGGAGTTACAAATAATCTTTCATTTTATCATCGATCAAATAGAACATTTCAAAAATTGATTCCGGCTCCAGGGAAAAACCCAGTTCAGTCAGTCAAGAGTAGAGTTGGCGTTTGTTTGAATCATTCTCATAGAGAAGCCAAAAGAATATAAAGAAAAATGGAAGAAAAACAAAACGAATTTTGGATTAGTGAAAAACACTAATATTTTCAAAGATTTTAGTACAGAGATTAAAGAGAAAACAACCTGCGGAGCAGATTTGGAGAAAAAGAGAGTAGCCGGCGGTCTCAAAATCGATAGAGAGGGTGAGCAGCCGGTGGTCTCAAAATTGAAAGAGGGAGAGCAGCTGGTGATTTGAAAATCGGCGGGAAAGTGAGAGTGGCCGGTGAGAGGAATGAGAGAAGTGAGAAAGAGGGAATGAGAATGTTAAATATATATATATATTATATAAAAGAGGTATTTTTGTAAATAAAAATTTGTATAAATGAAATTAAGATTTTAAAATGTTGTATACTTGAATTATCGTAGAAAAAGTTTTTTTTTTTAATTTTTATTGTGTATAATTATGTAATTTTTTTTTTTTGGAATTAGTTATTATTTTGAAACTACAATAGCAGGTGCAATACATGGAGTTTGTTGGCCAGAAGATAATTAGATCTAGTTCCGTGCAAAACTTAACATGTCAAAATATCGTTGGTCCCATATTTAATTCAGTTTGATTTTGATGGAAAAATATTAATATAATCGAACCGATATAATTTAAAATAAAAAGATATTTTAATTAATTAATTAATTTATCAATATTTATATAAATATAAAAATTCAAATTAAAATAATCGACTCAATTTGATTTTTTTTTTTATGACAAATTCAATTTGCTTGGTTAAGACCCTATACTCCTTAAAAAACAAAAAAGAACATTTAAATAAAAAAAAAAAAGTGAAAACGGAGTATGTTCACTTGAATACTTGATAGTTGGTAGAGAGGATTAAGAGGACAACGATTGTATGTCCTCGTTTAGAAAATTAATATAAATTAAGACATTAACAAGCAATTTCCAATTTTTTTATAAAGTACTCCTAAAGCCAGTATTTTTAATGGAAATAAATATTACAATATAATTTTTTTTTTACATTATGCATAAGTGAATTAATATATTCTGATTGAATTAAATTTAAAAATATCTTTTTTTA
Organism: Excoecaria cochinchinensis; assembly: GCA_947683425.1. Classification (NCBI taxonomy): domain Eukaryota; kingdom Viridiplantae; phylum Streptophyta; class Magnoliopsida; order Malpighiales; family Euphorbiaceae; genus Excoecaria; species Excoecaria cochinchinensis. Next base: position 2,700,210 of record CANTUQ010000045.1, read on the forward strand.
TGATATATTTTTTGACGAAAAATGATGTAATTCAGATTCTAATAAAATTCTAATAAAAAAACTATCCACGACTTTTTAATTGAATTACATAATTACAAATTTTGTAAAATAAAAATAAAATTATGAGAAAATTCTTGTTTAAACTCCATATAAGCAAGTTGTTGTATGATGACGCCCCGAACCGATACTCACAGAACTTTACACTCCCCTTATGCATTTTTGCCTTTCGTGGGATTCGAACCAATGACCTGGGGATAAGTCCTTTAATTCTTAGCCTAATGGTAGTGGGATTCTAAGAATTAAAGGACTTATCCCCAGGTCCTTGGTTCGAATCCCACGAAAGGCAAAAATGCATAAGGGGAGTGTAAAGTTCTGTGAGTATCGGTTCGGGGCGTCCAGGATGGAGGCTCCTGAGGGAGGGTATAAAAGCCGGACCGTTACAATAAAAGGATTGTCACGTGTATATAAATATTAATTATATATTTTTTGTATTTTTTAATTAATTTTATATAAATAATAATATATTATTGGTTTGGTTAATGTGATTTGTCTGAAGCGTGTAGCGTGTGCATCAATGACATAACCAGTCAACCGCGCTTCATATGCACAATAGCGTCATTGCACGAAGCAAAATACCTCAACCGCATACAAACGCTCCTTTCTCATTTTTTTTTTTGGCCCTTTGAAAATGAAGGCGCGAAAACTTCACCGCTTTCCCGCGCCTTCGCTACCAGCCCTCGCGCTCTACCCTCCTTTATTTCTCCACTCCTCCCTTACCAATTCTTCCTCCTTTACCTTTCCTTCACTTTACCATGTACCACCCTAACCAGCCCCACATCTCCCCCGCCACTCCCGGCGGCTCCACCGCCTCATTCTCCTCCTCCTTGGATTTCAACAATCGCTCCAAGAAACAGCGAGGCAGCTACAACTGCGGCCGCTGTGGTCTCCCCAAAAAAGGCCATTCATGTCACATTCCTTCTACTGCATCCACTACTCCGACATCCGCCGATTCCTCCGCCTCCGCTTCCACTTCTACTTCTCGTCAACTGCCGCCCTCGCGGCAGCAGTACTCTCACCTCCGTAGAGCGTTATCGTTTGATGACATCGATGTCAGATGTGACTCTCCGGAGCCTGAAATGGATGAATCAGAGTTGGATCTGCTTGGTTCTGGCCCCGGGAGGTTGCCGGCGAGTTGTATGTGGGAGATACTGAGGAGGCTCCCCCCTGCTGGACTTTTGGCTGCGGCTAGGGTGTGCAAGGGCTGGAGGGACACGGCTAGGCGGCTTTGGAGAGCTGCTGAGGAGCTTAGGCTGAAAGTTCCGCCCAGAGCTCAGCTTGCTTTTGTTGGATCTTTGTTGCAGAAGTGTCCTGGACTTGTTAGGCTAAGTCTTAGGATGGAAAGGTGGGGGTTTCTTTCAATGGGACATTCTATCATTTCTCTGTTCTATCAGATCTAGGGTTTTACATTGTGGATCGGTTTGATATGGCGGACGGATAATAATGGCAAATGGGTGACATGAATTGGATCTGAACTAAATTAAACACAGAAACTAAATATGATTATAGTAAATTGAAATGCGGCTTTGATCAGTGAGTAGAAATGCCAAAATAATTATAAAGAGTAAAGAAGGCACGTCGTGCTACTGTTTGATTTATAAGTATCAACACAGGACACGATACGGTGCTTTTTGCTAAGCATTTCTTTTAAGATTCTATTTCACGATCAACAGCTAATGGCATTGCGGAATTTTATTTTTCAGTAGATTTAAGAGAACAGTTACAGTAGGTATTTTTTTTTTTAATAAAAGAATGGCATAAATAATATGACTACGCTTTTTAGGCTTGCATTTGATATGAATTGAAAAACATTAGATGTTGGTTTTGATCGGTTTATGATGTCCCTTGCAGTGACGTGGACGCGACGACGTTGGCCTGTATTGCGTTCTCTTGTCCTAATCTGGAGTCTATGGAGATTTCTACATCTGATACTGCAGTGAATCGTATAACTGGGTACACTAGTCCTTCCTTATTTTTCTGACTTAGGTTCTGTGTATGCTTTTATCTTCTCCACTTGCTGGTCTAGTCAATTATTTATAGTTTCTGCATTGCCATTTTGTTTTGCATCTTGCACTGAGCTATCTCACTAGCAGAATATGGTCTGCTTATAAATGAAATGCTGCTGAGATAGAAATTATATACAGTATGACGATGCTGATGGAGAAATAAATGATTAAGTGATGCCATTTATGATTTATTGATCCAGCTAACTTCTAAGTTATTTTAGAATGTGAGTTGACGGGCGTAATGTAATGGATCTAAGTATGTGCATTTTCCTCAATCTTTGTATTCCCTGTCAGATCTGTTAATTTGTTAATGTCGAAGTAGTTTGTTAGAGGAATTAGAATTATTAGATCTTTCAAGGCTTTACCCTTAAAGTTTAGATCCCATAATTGATAAACTTGGTTTGTCCTTTAATATGCAGTGATGAACTAAGTCGTTTTGTTGCTGATAAACGCTGCCTCACAAGCCTTAAGGTGGAGGGATGTTCTAATCTAGGCGGTTTTGTCCTCTGTTCATCGAGTCTGTCTGCACTTTGGCTTTCAGATCTATATTCTTTATCTAAGACGGTAAGCCTCCTATCTGTTTTATTTAACCTGATTGGTGCTTTGATTCACTGTGTTTGGGGCCCCATTGATTCTTTAAAAAATATACTGTCATTTAGGTGGATTTCTTTTTTCTTATTTTTATTCTGTTTCCGTAGGTATTCAACTGTCCCAATTTGAAAGAGGTCTCCCTGGATTTTTCCCGCCAGGAAAATGATAGTACTGACCTTGTTTCCATGGTTGATGCTTTGGGAAGAAATTGTTCTAAATTGCAAAATATACACATTGCATCAGTTCGCCTTTCTCATGCCGTGGTGCTTGCACTTACAGCTGCAAACTTAAGGTTAGTTGAATAATTGCCTTCACGCCCCTTCATTTTATTTATAACGTGCTTGTAGACATCGTGCGGTGCTTGTTTGCTGAAAAATTATAAGCACTATGGTCTCATTGACTTCTTGTAGTTTTCATTTTTCTTTGGTAGTTTAGCTTGTGTGTGTCTATGTATGTTTGTATATGTGCTAATGAGTGTTACCTTACTCATGGTTTAGGGGGCTGCGGATGCTTTCACTTGTTCTTGGAACAGAAATCACCGATGCATCTGTTGCCGCCATCACTTCAAGCTTTTCAAAATTAGAAATGCTCGATCTAAGTGGGTATGAATCGAGCCAAGCTTACTTGCATTTGAATATGGACTCATTTTCAAGATTTCATTTCTGATGATACAAATTGGTTTTAGGTCTAGTGTTAGTGACAGTGGAATTGGTATGATCTGTAACGCTTTTCCTGGAACTCTGGCGAGACTCCTCCTTGCTCTTTGTCCAAACATTACTTCAAGTATGGTTCATTTTCAGAATCTACATCTGTACTGACTTTGGTTTTTGTATGTGTTATATCTTATATGCATTCTTTTTTGTCGTGTTCAACCTTCTGTTAATTGTCCTCTTGCATGCATCTCTCAGGTGGAATTCAATTTGCTACAGCTCAGTTGCCTCTTCTTGAACTCATGGACTGTGGAATGACCATATGTGATCCCAGTTCTGAATGTCCAACATCTGATGGAAGTGAAGATGGCGAGTTGCAGACAACATTCAAAAACAAATTACACCTTATATACCAGAAGCTAATTATAAAACATTGCCGGTTGAAGAAGCTGAGCTTGTGGGGCTGTTCTGGCTTAGATGTGAGATTTTGTGTCAGAAAGGATTAATTTATGGTTGCATTGATTTAGTCTCTTTTGATTCTCAGTTTGTGTTCTTGAATGCAGGCATTATGCTTGAACTGCCCAGAACTCAATGATCTGAATCTGAATTCTTGTAAGAACTTGCATCCAGGTACAGTGCTTTATGCTCTTTTTCATTGGATAATATTTTCAAGTACTGGCCTATTGGGCTGTCATATTAAGTAAAGTGGCTGGTATGCTGATCTGCAGAGAGATTGCTCCTTCAGTGCCCCAGTTTAGAAAACGTGCATGCCTCAGGATGTCATAAATTGTTGACTGGTGTTATCCAGAGCCAGGTGCAGATATAGTTATTTGGAGTTCACATTTTATTGTTTGATTCTGGTGTCGGTTATGGTTTGTGGCTCTCTTAGCTCTGAATGGTTGGTGTTATTTTATTGTTTGTGGCATTCTACTATTTGATGAGAGAAAATTTTGAAACGGAATGATAAACCTCCGCTACCTATCACCTAGCGAAAACTTCTGAAAATATAGTTGGCTGTTGCATCATATTTCTTATTCTAACATATCCCCTGACAATAAAACATTGTGAACACAAGTTTTGAAAATCCTTCTAATTGAAGGGCAATTCCCTTTTCCATATTAAGTAATTAAGGAACTGCTGGAAACTGATGTACAAACCTTGTTATGATTATTATGTTCCATAAAAGGATAGTGCTTTATGAAGTCAACTTTGAGGAGTTGGTCAATATTTTTTTTATAAGATCATTATTTGAGGGCATTCAAGATTAACAGGCTTAGAATTGACAGATTCCTATCTAATTCAACATCGTAGAAAACAACCCCTGTGGAGTCTTTTGATTGATTTTTGCTTTCGAAAATTTGTAGGTTAGTTTCATTATATTTTTCTGGCGTAATTGAAATATGCAATCAACGAGATTAATTTCTCAGTAATTGAGGATTGCAGGTCAACAACTTAGGTGCTGTGGAGAATCATTTCCCAAGTAAACGATTAGCCGATGGTTCAAAGAGGGTACGGGTCCCTCATTTTCTCAGTCAGCATGTAAGTTGCTTAACCCTCCAAGCACAAGAGTTGAATTTTCTCTAACAAATAAGAGCAGCACGCTGCTTTCTGTTGGTTTTCTGTCATGTGAGGTGGCATAAATTATAACATGTCAAGAAGAGTTTATTTGGGTTAAACCCTTGTCTCATTTTAGTCCTTTTACTACCTTGCAGCCACTTGACGATGATAAGAAGCGAAGGAGGATGAGTGCGCGTCATTGCAATGTGCTTGTTGACTGAGGATGTGATTGACAGAATCATGCTTAATTGCACACAAGGTGCAGTCTCAATCTCGTGCTTGTTATCTCTTTCCTTTGTTCATACTTTATATGGCCCATGTATCCAAGATGCTGTGTAATCTTTCAAAATGGCGGTTAGGGTCAGCTGCAGTGTAGAATGACCTTTTACAAAACACAAAATTGTTCAGTTAAGAAAACAATACTGTGAGAGCCTATGTACGACTTGACTTTGAGTTCTTACAGCTATTCATTTATCGAATAAAATTTGATGTTTCAGTATATAAGTTCATGCTGTGTTTAACTTCTCTATCAGTCTCTCCGGAAATCTAATAGCTTCGAGTTGACCCTTCATTATGACCAGACTTTGGCATGATGATCTTGGTCCTTGTAACATTTGAGTTGAAGTTATTTAAACATATTTTATGTGAAAAGAACTCGAGGACAACATTGGAATGGTTCTTATTCACCGCCCTTGTTCGCAATTCTCACATATAAGAGTATATAATACCAAGGTGTTTTTCTTTGAGGTTTGAATAGCCCATCTGGAAGGGTATCATGTTTTTGGTTTTTAGTGTTTTAATAACCATAAATTTTCCTTTTTGTTGAAAACTGTTTCTAGTTATTGAAAACAAAATGTTCAAATTGAACTCCCATGGGCCATGGCATCATATAAGGATAGAGCAGGATAACATATGAGCCCAAGATTGTAATGGACCACGAACCAAAGATCATAGCAGCAGACCCCCGTAAACACCACGTAACTGCCTGATATGTTGTGACAAGTCGGTTGAATTAAAATGATTGCTGAAGTGTTGTTTTTTTTTTTTTCTGAAAAAGGGTCAAGGCCTTAACAGTTGCTGAATTATAAGATTGGGATTGGAGACGTCCCCAAACAACTTGAACTAATTAAAATTCGCTATAGTAGTATAGCTATTTAATTCTGGGGCAGCTCAGTAAGATATGTCGGTTACAATCATCTAGGCCGTAAGATAAGTTCAATTTCCAGATTGTTATGAGAGACAAGACAAACGTATAAATTCCTCAATAAAATATCTGGGGTTGTAGTTCGAACCCTCACTTGACGCAATTTCGTCGCAATATTTGACCATCTGATTATTAACGTTCTGAAAAATTCATAATCAAGGGGTTCATTTCATTCATTATATGCAAGAGTGAAGCAAGTAGGCTCTTTAAAAGGATTAAATTTCCGCTTCATAAAACTAAACTTTTACAAATCTTTTTCTTTTGAAAAGGGCGATAACAAAACAAAAACAGCAAAAATAAGCTTGACTTTGAACTATTCCTTTATTCGGAAATAGCTTAGCGGGTAAAGGTAGGAAAATATCTACACAACTTTCTTTTCTTCTGAGAAATGTTTCACTTCTTTTTTCCCCTTTTTATTTAAATCGAATTTATAGATGTTTTATTTGAACAAATGCCACAAGCCCAAGCAGAAATAGGAACGGCAGCAGGTTGGATTTTTGTATACTATTCGTTCCGCGCCAACACTATTAAAGTGGATTCTTGTAGATTTTTTTTTTAAATAGCAGACTAGAATATTATTGATCATTAAGCAGAAACAAAGAAATTAGAGGTAAAATTCCATCCTACTCCTTGAACAAAACATCTGGCCCAGAAGCTTTAGTAAGCTCATGAGCAACAGCATTGAATTTTCTACTAATCCAAGCTAGAGAGACATTAGATCTAACTTTAAGCAAGGACTTACAATTTTCAACATCATCCAAAGCAGAGAGATCATGATCATGAGCGGAAATGGACAGATAAACTTGTTGGGCATCAGTTTCAATAATACCAGGACCGAGAAAACGAGGCAGAACAAAGAACAATACCTCCTTAACAGCCAACAATTCTGCTAAAAAAGAAGACTTGCACCCCCTAAACCAATCCGACACAGCAGTTAACAGGCTACCTGCATCATCCCTACTATAAAAGCAAAGCCAGTCCCATCAGATCTCGCATGAAAAGAGGCGTCAACATTACATTTCCAACTCCCTGAAAGAGGACAACGCCAACCATCAGTCGAAAAAGAAACCGTAAAGACCTGTCTAGAAGCGCAATTATGAGAAGCCATGGTATTTCAATATTGATCCTCAAATATCTTACATTAATGTATATATTTATTTTCTTTTAATAGAGGAAAATGAGAATAAATGAACTGAAACCTCCCAAAATATCTCATTGGAAACTTAATTTACATATTTATAGTATAAATTATATAATGTATTAAATTGAATTAAAATTTATCATCAACATTAAATATATTAAAATTTTAGTTAAATTTTATATATTAATTTATTTATGTGGCTTTGGATAGTGTGGAAATTATTATAATTAGATTTGATTGATTCAATATATCTGCATATTTTTTCGTTCTATAATTTTTGTCCATTTTTATTTTTTAAATATATTAATAAATTGTAGTTATTATAGTTAATGACATATAATTTTTCTATTATACTCATTCTAAATAAATGGTAAGTAATTAAATATTATTAGAACTATAAATATCATAGTTAAGAACATAATATGAAAATTTTAAATTATAATTAATAAAATAATATTAAATAAAGATATAATTAATAATTTATAGATTAATTATAATATAAAAAATAAATAAATAATATTTTGAGATAAATTAAAAAGAAAATATATGTATAAAAATCATGAGACGGATAAATAATTAATTTAAAAGGGTGTTTTCTTTTATAGTATCTGAATGAAACTTTTTATTTATCCATAGAAAAAGAAAAAAGAATAAAAAGAAAATTATATAGCTGATCAGCCCCCTGCTCGAGTGCCGCGCTCCCTGGGCTTTACTTTGTTGTTCGCGCTCTCTCTCTCTTCAGTGTTTCTGTTTGCGTTTTGTGATCCTGATTTTGAAATGGAGGTCTCTTCGCTATCCACACCCTCAAGAGCCTATCCTTCTTCTCCTTCAACAGGTTTCTCTCTCTCTCTCTCTCTCTGTCATCGTGATTGCTTGTTACGTCTGTGCAATTAGCATCACTGCCTTGGCTACTTCGATCTTTTGGTTTCTTTTATTTTGAAATTTTGTTTCTAACTATAATCATTTCTTAAAATTCTCTACTTAGTTGCCTGACTGTATTTCGAACTTATACTTTTTATTTAATATTATAGCAGTTATTCGGTAATTGGTGCTGATTATCAATAGACGTTTCTTATTATTCTGTCTTTATGATGCGTCCGTTTCCGTTTGGTTTTGCTGTGGCCGTATTGTACTGTTTAGTGATTTTATATGAAGTAAAAATGTTATGAATATGCAGAGTTGCCGCTACTCAAAAGGATTGGATTTCCTTTGCGGTATCAATTTTTAGCACCGGTTTCCCTAAATAAAAGAAATTCTCCACCGTTGTTGAGACATAACGGACCTCTAGTTCGTAAGCAAAACTCTGCAAAGGTTATTATTGTTTTATTTTATTTCTCTTTTGTGCTAGTCCACTTTCTTTTTTCAAAATATAGCACTTTTGGATGAAAATTAGAAGTTTTTGTTTTTCACAATGGGATTTTGTAGTTTACTATGTATGTTGATGTTGCAGGTTTTAAGCAGTCTAAAGAATGGCGTTCCCACTCTCGACACCAGGTATGCGCATTTTTGGGTTGGATTGAGAAGTATTTTCCAGCAATAGTGTCTGATTGAGTAGGCTCAAATTCTAACTTATACCATATGATAAGTAGGAAATGGATCCCGAATTTTGATGCCTTGTATTTTTGATTGATAAAAACAACGTGTGACAAATTACTTATTTCTTCAGCATTGAGTATGGCTGTGTTTGGCAAGGATTTGTTTGCTTCCTGGAGAGATTTCTGCTTTCTTGAGCCAATTAAAAAATTGGCTATTCATGCCTCAACTGATAGTTAAATCCAAATTACTTTGGCCCTCTGCTTCATCAATTGTTACCTTTATTTCTATTGCCTTGCAGTTCTATGGACGAGGTATATGATGCTTTGGTTGAACGCATTCTTCCTACAGCAGCTGTGGCATCAAATCCTAATGTGAAGTAAGTCAAAATCATTTGAATCTGAAAGTAACGTGCATTTAATATCTTCTCTTGCTGGTTCTTTGTACGGTTGCTCTGTGAAGTGACATGTGTGCTTTCTGTTTGCTTAGCTTTATTTAAAGCTAATGTTGTTGAAAATAAAAATTCAGCTTTCAATAATTTAAGGAAAATCTTCATTACATTAAGATATTGTGTGAAGCCTCATGTGCGTGTCTGATCCTTCCTCTCTTTCCATGCATGAGCACACAGTCCCATGTATTGCTTGAAAATAAGATCTACACTGCTTTCCTAGGATTGTTATCTGCATTCTAGGTCACAACTTGAAAATATTTATAGTTGGAGGAAAATAGTAGAATTCCATTCAATGTCACTCCAGAATGTATGCATTGCATATCATATACTTCTGCTAGGCTTGGTTTCCAACTTTAGTTGTCCCAAGGCATAGTCTTGTTCACTTATTAAAATTATAGTTAACATATGAATTTTCTACTATACTCTTATTAAATGTGCCTTATGATTAACTATTTTGTTGATTCTTGTATTGTAGAGAAACAAGTACTCTTATATTAGGAAAAGCATAGCTAAAATTTTGTCTTCAAACTACATTAACAAATTTTTCTTAATGTGCCTTAAGAAACAAGCATAAGGTGTATAAAATATGTTGAAGCAGTGTTTAAATGCCTTGATAAGGATTTGGAATAGGTGGTTGTTACATTCTCCAGGTTATATACAATGCTCTATGGACAGCACTGGAGCTCTTGAAATAATATTTTCTTTTGTATTGATATTTATTTTTTATTTGGCTGTAATTCTCTGCTGAGCTGAATTGACCTGGTACAAGAATAGCTAAGAATATTCAGGCTCTTGTTTTATGTGAATGCTTTCCTCTTGTTTTGTTTACTTTTCATAGAAAATTCCTCATGCCCTGTTGGGTTTTATAGCCTGGCTCAGACCTATTGGGAAAACCCTACCATGCTGGAGGTAAGAGAGCGGGGATGGGTTTAGACTTATTTTCTATTAGTCAATACAGAAATCTTCCTTCCCCCCTGCCTAAAGTACATGCAGGTATATTATAGGGTTGGCTGGTCCTCCGGGTGCTGGAAAGAGCACTTTAGCTTCTGAAGTTGTGCGACGCATAAATAAATTATGGCCCCAAAGAGCTTCTTCATTAGATTCTCAAGTTACGCCACCAGATGTTGCTGCAGTTCTTCCCATGGATGGTTTCCATCTATTTCGCTCCCAGCTTGATGCGATGGAGGTGAAGCATGCTCAACATTTTATGTTTGGTTGTTTGAATTTTTTGGTGTTTTACTGTGCTAATTTATGTTCTTTATTTTAGAATCCAGAGGAAGCCCATGCAAGAAGGGGAGGTAAGCATCAAGTACTAAAATATTTCCATATAAAGCTATTAATACTAGTTTAAGCATTGATCTTCTATTGGAAATTCAGCTCCCTGGACGTTTGCTCCAACTCTACTACTTGAATGTCTAAGCAAACTGAGGAATGAGGTGGGTGGGAATTACTCTTATAAACCTACAAATTAATCTTTTGTGCCTTGAAAATATTTGTTGGTGAACATAGTCAGTAGAATGCACTGGTTGGCAACATTTACTTGTATTTCAGTTTGTTGCTAGTTGCAAATTGCCAATTTTTGTTTTTAATAAGCAACAAAATTCAGGGTTCAGTTTATGCTCCATCCTTTGATCACGGTGTTGGAGACCCTGTTCAAGATGATATCTTTGTGAGCCTTCAGTAAGTAATTGAAATCTCACATTCATAAATCCCTGTTCTAATATATTGTGATAAATGACAAGCACTCGTATAATGGAATGGGGGTGCCTGAAAAAAGCTACAAAGGAAAAAACAAGTGACCTTGCTAGCCACAGGCACAGGCTTAGTTAAACAATTGATTTGAGATGTTAATCATGTCATTAATACATGTGAACACTGTTTGCACTCTTGGAACGTGTTATGTTGTAAGAGAGGTGAAATCTCATTCTCATTCTAATTGCAATTATGACAAAAAATGCACACAATAAAGGTTAAGCATTTAGCTTGTGATTTGACATCGAGCTTATTTTCTTTCAATATGCAGGCACAAAGTGCTCATAGTTGAAGGAAATTATCTGTTCCTGGAAGAAGGGGTTTGGAAGGATATATCATCTGTGTTTGATGAGAAGTGGTAAGGATTATTTTCATGTTTGACATTTTTTTTTTGGATGAAAACCAGATAACGAAGATTCTGAAATTTTTAGCGCAGTCTTTATACGCCTATTGTATATATCTCTGTTACAATTTAAGTTTTTCTTGCTGGGGCTTCTGTCTTTTAATTTGGTTGAGTGTTGCTAAATCGAACATATCAATTTTCTGCCTTGAGAGTGCTTCAGGCTTTCAATTTAATTTTGGGCTTCTTCATTTGTTATTTTGATCTCATGATGTTGCCAGAAGTCTATACTTTCAATTACCACATTAGTGTTTCCTGCTGGTTATCTTCTTTTTCATTATCCCTCTTGTCTACTTATTTTGAATTGTCAACCCAGATTCACAGTTATGATGCTAAATTTTCTACCCGGAGAAAATCTTTGCTGATCTATGGAATCCAAACTTGATTGCCCTTGTCACTTAATTGCTTATTTACAGACTGTTTATTCTGTCTCCTTTATGTTTTGAACTCTGCTTTGTGATGGAAAATAATAGCCTAATATACTCATCTTTCCTTTAGTTAATAAGTTAATTTATCTTGTACTATTCTATTTATCAGTTTGTTCGCTAAATTTTGGCTTTTGTTTCTATTCTACTCTCATAACCTTAGGCATGAGTCAAGATTAAGTTGACATACTTATGTGAACAAGATAGGGGAGGCTGATGGAGTCTACTGAACTCTTATAATATTTCTGCAATTGGCAACTCAGAACAAGCATGAATGATCAGAGCACTCGATAAACTTGCCATTTCGCTACTAGTTTATGTAGGATCCTGTGCTTACAGAATAGAAATAAAATTTAAACCTAGCAGAGAAAATTAATGAAAAAAGAGGGTTGGATATATCTTATTTTTACATCGAAATTCAGAATAGATATAAATATTTATGAATGTGAAGTGATTGTTTTATTTTTATTTTCAACATGTATATAAATTTCAGAAGGCTATTATCAGCACTCTTTCTGTTGGAAATTTGATTGTTATCTTATGCTAATCACATTCTGTATTTCTGCCTTATTCCTGAAGGTTTATTGATGTGGATATTGAAACAGCAATGGAACGAGTTTTGAGGAGACATATTGCCACAGGTATATGGTTGTTCTTACTTTAACCGATTTGCATTTGCTCTGAAGGGATTGAACATGGACTTCTCCAAATTCTCATGCTAATTTTATGGCATTGAGCAGGAAAACCACCTGATGTTGCTAAGTGGAGGGTAAGCTTTCACTTCTTTTGAGCCTCAAACTTGCCTTTTGTAGTATTTGATTTATCACTCGCTCATAATTTTCCTGTATATCTCATGCAACACTAAATGCATCCTACAGATAGATTATAATGACCGGCCAAATGCAGAACTTGTAATCAAGTCAAAGAGAAATGCAGACTTAATAATCAAGTCTATTAATCTCTGAAATTCTTCCCACTTAACTGCAAGAGGGGAGAATAAGCCTTTAGATTGATGGAAGTTGGGTTTCTTGCACCGAGTTTAACAAAGAAAGGTGATTCTTCTTATTTTCATTGCGTACCTCTTTTGTAAGGATCCATAGTATCCAATAAGAATTACAAGTTAAAGATATAAATGAATTATCAAAGGAATTTCAAGTTGTTAATGTATTCTGAATTCAAGAAGTGCAAACAACTAACTGTTAGTTATCATGATAAAATTGGGAGTTGGCCCCATGATTCAGCGTTATACGAATTAAGTTAGATTGCATCATTAAAGGTATTCTTTAGGACATCGTGCCAGAATGTCTAAGCTGCTGAGAATTGTAATGCTCGTACTAGCTCAACGCACGCTAACTCTTAAGAATGTTTTTCTTTTTTTTGAATCAAAAAGCCAAAGATGAAGAAGTTGAAAAAATGGTGGCAATGTGGTTCGTTACTAATCTTATGTGTCAATACATTATTAGTTTGATTTATGAAAATTTCTGATAACAGCAAGAATTTTCCAATTTGTTTTGAGTACACCAATCAAGCTAATGTTTTTCTTTGAAATTTCTAATACAGAGATTTGAACAACTTAAGTAGTTATTTGGAAAGTTTCAAAAATGTATTTTTTTTTCAACTAATATTCTTTTCTGGCATCCCTCTTTAGTAGAATCTTTATATTTCGGAACAGAACAATATTTTAATTTATGTATTGTATAAATTAAATAGAGAGATACATAAGATAAAAAAAAAAAAAGCTGGGGAAGGGCGGGGGGTTGGAAACCAATCTTTTTCGTGTTTGTATTGATTTATTATGTGGTAAAATTTCAGATAAAATTACTTAAACTATAGCCAAGTGGGTCCTTGTCTTGAGTTATGATATGTGAACTGAAGTTAGAAATTCAAGTCAAATAGAGATAGTATAAGGAAGATTTGAGGCTGTTTATTTTCCTCTCTAATTAATAAATAACTACAGTTCTGAAAGTTTCCTCTTTAATAGTATTATTTTTAATTTTGGCGTTTCAACTGAGAGCTGAAAACTTAAAGAATGGGACCAGAAAGAACCAAATTGCCTTGTTTCAAAAAGACAAAAGATGACAGCAAATCGAAGTGGCAAGTGGATAGAAGCCTTAAAACCTGTAAATGGAGTGTCGTTGGAGTGGTAGACACTAACATATGAATGTGGGTTGCATTGCATATCTTCTTACCTCTCCTTTGGGTGCTATGTGAAGCTACCTAATTATCGTACTCTTTATTTGTCCTCTCTCTTTTCTTTTTTCATTCTTTGAAAATATATATTTCGATTGGCCGTCTTGTCTGTGTAAAAATTTCTCTCTCCTTTTCTCATATTTATAGCATAAAGTTTTGAGAATGTTGTTTGTGATAGATAATTCTAATCCTTGATTTCACGAACTGTATTCTCTATGATTAATTTGTCATTCCTAAGCTGAATTTAACTTCCCTTTGTACTTAATACCTGTAGTTGGCTCAATGATGTTATAAATAGTCCAAGCTTAATTTGTGAAAATGTTGTTCCAAAATTCAATAGTTATTTCTTGAGCGAAAATTTTATTTATGGGTTCAAATAGTTCACATTTTCACAACTCTATAATATGTTCACAATCTCTAAGTCAAAAGCTATTACTCTTATACTGAAATAAAATAAAATAAAAGGAACGTATCTAAACAAAACAACTGTAGAAAGCTCAATCTCAATAATAATAAGAAGAAAAAACAGTAGAAAGATTATAAGTCATGTTCTACTGTCTCCACTCTCATAGGCAAATATAAATTAGTTTATGAATTGAGGATTTGAATATTTCTTATATTGTTGGAGCAGTGCATCCCAAGTATTCTTCTTGTGTTTCGGAATTCGTAATAATTATTTTAATAAGTATGAAAAATAAATAAAAGAAATGCTATGAATGGAAATTGCATGAATTTCAGCAATGTCAGATCCAAGATATGAGAGATATATAGATCTCTAAGGCCATGTTGTTCATAAACTAAGAGGATTATAATCATCAATTTATTATAAGACCATATTATTCAATTTTGCCAGTCGAACGATCAGCGCCATCCCAAAAATTTTAATCATTCATGCAATAAATAATCACTAGTCAAATGTACACATTTCATGTGACAGTCGATCTCCTTCACAAAAATATGCATTATTATTATTATTATTATCATTTTTGAAGTCCAAGAAAGGGAGAGGGAATACTACTATTTTTTTTTAAAAAAAAATTTAATTATATTGGAAACTCACTTATTCAATCAATTAGAATTCAAATTCGCGCATTGAACAAACCTATAATGTAAATATTCTTTTTCAAATATTTAAAAATATTCAAATATTGTAATTTTTAGTGTTTTAGCTATTTTCTGTAATTAATTAATTCTCACCGTTGGGAATCCTATCAAGAATTAATAGATCAAGAAACCTATACATATATGGCCATGAATAAATGCTCCATAATTAAACTTGCACATGATATTGTTCCCTCCTCCAATTGGCAATGGGTCATTTCCACTACTAAGTCTACCCCATGAGAATTATATATAACTAAATAAAAAATTAATTTGCATATTTATTGTGTTATCTAAATTATATAGAAATGTAATAGATAAAGATAAAAAAAAAACAATAATTGAAGGAGTTGAAGCAAAGAATATTAACTACCACAAACAAGTACATTATAGTAATCATCAATTAATAGACGAATCATAAACAGTGAACAAACAAGCAAACACATGACCAAGTCTTAAGACTTTAAAAACAGTAATTATAGTTCCTGTCCACAATAATTAATACTTAATTAAGTATCTTACAAATATTATATGTATATAAATACATAACAAACCATAATAATAATAATACAGAAAACAACTCTAACAACCTGCTCAATCCATCTGTGCTATTTTATAGTTATAATCCTGATTCTCGAATTCACACTAGATCAAAGGAGCAGGTTCTGGTTGACACCTACTTCAGCTTCTGTTCTTGCGTTTTGCCATGGCTCTTGGTGCTGAAATAAATTTTTTTGAAAAAAAAAAATTATTAATTAATTAACTTGTTTCAGAATCGTAAAATCAAAGAGATAACTAAGAAAAGTCAATTGCTAAAGTAATCAAGAAAAGTCATCAAGCAAAACAACTTTTAAAGAAAGAATTAATAATTAGACATGGCAGTTAATTAATTACTGAATTATTGAAATTAGTAGCTATTTAAAGATGCATTCTTACCAAGTCCAGTGGCCTCTGTTCCTTTCATTATACGCAGTCGTTTGCATGATTCAACAAACATCCTGGGTGAAAATAGAGAAAAATGTTAATATATATTAATATTTCTTAGATAAAAATTATAATTATGAGTTTATTTTGTTTCTGTTAATTAGGGAACTACAATTATTTGATAAATAAAATTAAAGGACTTACTTCCATGGGACATCACCAACTAGCATCCAGTCACCATCCTTATCTTCATAAGTTGGAACATAGTCAGTGCCATTAAGAAGATCTATGAGTTTACTCTCATTCATGAAATCCTTCATTCCTTGAGATCCACAATTTCCTTCATTCATATATCAAATCATATCCAATTAAGTTAATTATAACTAAATTATTTTTTCATGCATAAAAAAAAAATCTTCTTTGCATGAAAGTTATCTAAACCAAAGATATTTGTTTAATTTTAATCCAATTATATTTAAATTATTAAAGTTTGAAGTTGGAGTTACCTCCAGTGAAAGAACTGAACATTTTAGCTAGGGCATCAGAGAGCTCCTGGTAACTCTTGTACATGTTTAAGTCGACTTTTCGGAGGTAAGGAGCCCCATCCATGCTCACCTTCACAAAGGTTCCATTGCCACCAACCTTCTCACAATCCTCACTCTTGCTGCTCTTCTGGACAGATAACATGTTCTTTCTAAATGATCGAACTGGAGGCCACCCCACCACCTGTGCCCTATAATTTTCATTTAATTCTTCAGCAAAAAATTAATTCACTTTCTAGAAAACTGCATATGGCTTTCTCCAAAAAAAAAAAAACTCAGGGAAAATTAGTTACATATTAGATCAAAGTATTTAAGTATGCGTTGAATTAGGGAAGGCTAGTAAAAATAATTAAAGTTCTATTATGGTGGGATTTGGACATAATATAATTTCCATTACTCTTTTTCTCTTCCGTCTTTTCATTTTTATAATTCTTCTTGAAAACCTAACATAAACTTGATTTGCAAATGCAAGATCTACTTCTTCTGTTAAATTATATTTAAAGAATTTCCAAGTTCCAACCATATGTATACACTACCAGTAATCTAAACTGTTCTAATTATGTAATTTACCGTTAGCTTTCTCCAAGTATTATCAAAAGTTGAGAACTAAATAATTAATATTCAGCATAAATATTACACAGTGCAAAACTAAAGAATATAGAAGGCAAACTTTTCTTTTTCCATAAATTACCACAAATCTAAGTTCTTTTTGAGTTAAAGCTTAGCATACATCCAAAACTTACAATAATTTTTTTTTTTTTAAAAAAAAAACATACTTAGCTGGAGGTTTGGCTGGATCAACGGCGGAGAAAAGCTTGTTGTTGTCTGTAGCCAAAGTCTTTTTGTTGTGATTGGGATCGGTCTCAGATAATTGTTGCTTTGAAGAAAGAATATTAAGCTTCAAATCCACAGTTTCAGAGAATCCTCTTTTTCTTGCTACCTCTGATCCTTCATTGTTATTATTATTATTTCCTGGTAACCCTAGCCTCAGCTCAGTCTCCATAAACCCAATATTTGCTTTCTCTACTTCCATGATCAGCTCTTCTTCTTCTTCTTCTTCTTCTTCTTCAGTTTTTCTCTCTAAACCCAATAGTTTTTTTTTTTTTTTGGTAATTCTCTCTCTAGGCTTAGGTTATTGGATTTTATGGTAATAATACAACAGAAAAAAGGAAGGTTTGGGGAAGAGTTTTGTGATGTTGGGCTTTATGGGTATTAATATATGGATGGGGGTGTTTTTATTTTTATATTTTTTGGAAGTTTTGGTTAAATGGGAAGTTGACACGTGGAAGATTGTGTGAGCTGGATTTTTATAAGTTTGCTGGAATAGGTGACGATATGGTGATGCTAGGGTTCCCAATATTGTTTGTAACTTGTTGGCTGCTCTTCCCATTTTCACTGCCCCTAGCCTCTCATTTTCTTTTTTCTTTAATTTTTAGGTCATGGATTCCAAATTTAGGGCTTGCTGCTATTTTTTTAAAATAAGAATCTCACTTCAATCATTAAGAAGGAAGAAATATTATAAAATAAACAAAAAATTCCAAGTTGAATAGATTTGACTGTGCACTCTACTAATCTTAATCAATAAGCTAGCTAGGATCATTTTATTAAGAATATGCATGATTCGTATTGATTAATAATATTGGTATTACTATTTCATATTCAGCACTGAAATGATATTGTTTCTACGAAGTGAAACTTCAATGGTTAGGAAGTTGGATCAATATCCCTAAACTACAACTTATTATTTAATGTTAATGTTCTAAATTTAATATATATGTCCTTATACAAATTGAAGCTTTCACTATAGCGTTTTGGAGAAATAACTATTTATATACATAACAAAATATTATTAGATTAATACCTAGAAGATATGATGTAGATTAGTTCACTTATGCCCCGTAGACTTGGGTTGACAAACCACTAAATTTGGGTAGAAGTAGAAATAATCGACACATCTGTTTTATCAAAGTTTCCTATAGTTTTTTCAAGAGAAGCTTATTAGAGTAAATTTACAAATGTCAAATCATGACACTTTATACATGTGGTTTAGTTTATGCTTAACTTTAAAACATTATTCTCTCAAACCTATGAAATTTTTCAACCTCATCTTCTCTTGGTTATTATCTCTGTTAATTCTTTATTCTCCATTTCTATTTTTCTTCTTTATGATTCTCCTTGTTCCTCTATCTTCTTGCCCCCATGTGATATCATCCATTATTCTTGGAGAAAAATTAAAAATTTAATTAGCTGGACTTTGTTTATGTTTCTTTAAAACTATATATTACTTTTACGATCAATGACTATATATTTATTTGCTTTTATTATAAGCTGAGGAAAAAAAAATAAAAGCACATTTATATTTACAAATTTGGGTCTGGTTAAGTGCCATGGCCTCTGATTGGGACACGATAAGAAACATTCCTAAAAGAATAAGTAGGGTGTTCTTATCAAAGTTAATGAGCAAATTTATTTTGAAGGTGGCCCTATGATTTAATAAGTTCCTCTTATTAGATCCAACTCATGTTCTATGGCACAGAACATCTTCTTAATTATGAGCTTTCCAATATCCCATCTACATTTTCTTAGCATATCAAGATTTTCCGATTCAAACCTTTTACTTGATTGTCGTATTTATTGTTCACATTTTTTCTGATCGACTAGCTCAACAGTTTCTTTATCCTACAGTTTTTACCTAAAATGTATGGAATGAGGAAAATACTTGGGATGGTAATTAGTATATATACAAATGACAATTTACTATTAATTCGGTTCATAATTAAAAAAAATATGTATATATGAATTGAATTTTAAGTAAGCACTTTTCACAAAATGAATTGTCTGAGGGTGGTATTGTTGACATCTAGGATTTATTTTTGTTATAATTTATCATATGCCCTTTTTCACTTTTTGTACCATAAGATAGGGAATTATCTTGTTTTTTTCACTTAGTATTTTATATAATGAGACCATATCTCCCTTTCTTTTTCTTGAATTCATTTGAAAATGTCAATGATTATTCTTTATATTGCTCCAAATAGACCAACTAAAAAAAAAAAACAAAGTTTGTTGGTTAAGGAGTTGAATCTTGAAATATGGACAATCAATTGCAAAATTTGATCAATTATGCACTATATGAAAGCTTTGAAAAATAAAATAAAAAATTAATTAAATTTCGAAAGATATACCGAAGAATCAATTAATTGTATCCTTGTTTGGAAAAACATGTAGAAATTGTGTGCTTTAAATTTTTCATAAGATTTTTTTTTTTTTTAAGAAAAAAGCAGAAAGATATGGAGCAATTATTTGACAGGCTCTTTCAACTGTTTTTTGCAATTAGGTATATATACACAAATTGTGTGCGTGTGTGGTGTTAGGCCGCTGTGTAATGTTGGTCTATAATTGCATGCACACATGCAGGCCATGTTCATAATCTGAAAATTTTAGTGGCCAACAAAAATCACATAAATTAGACCTTTTAAAAAAATAAAGAATAAATAATCCACCATGAATATATGCTACCCAGTTCGAGAAAGCTAGCAGACACACATCTATAATGAAAATTCAGAGTTTTCAAAAATAATTTTAAATGTGGATTAGATTCTAGTTTTGTTAACGATTCAGATGAGAGTAACTCATGAAAAAAGAAAAGGAAAGAAGAAGAAGTTGATTTTTAACTCTTGAACATGTTATAACTTTGGCATTCAAATCTTCACAAATAAAACAACCATGCCTAGCAAGTTGCTATGAAGATCTTGAGGTGAAAAATACACAAACTCATTCAAGAATAAAGTAAAAGTGTACTACCTATTTCCATGCATGATTTTTAAAATTGAGGCTATATGTAAAATAGATTATAATTTCTCTTTCAAAAAAGAAATATCAAAGTACCAAAAATTTATATCCCGTGAAGTTCTTGATATATAGGAAGCATATATTCTTCTTCTTTTTCTTTAAATAATAATAATAATAATAATAATGAAACAATCTAGTTTATATTCTAATGGTTTATATTTTAACGGTTAAGAGAAAGAGTTTGTCTAATTAATAGCTCAGAAAATTAAGAAATTCAATCTACGTTCATGTATGAGAAAAAACCATAATAATAACTATATATCTTGAGCCAGAAAAGAATAAAAAAGAATAAAAATAATTGATATATGTTTAGTTTTGAATTGATGGTGGGTGAAGAAGGGTGTGGGACCCAAAGGTAAAGAAAGGCATGTGAGTAGATTCAGCATAAGAAGGGCATGTGAAGTTGTTTGGGTCATGGGGATTTGTCGTCCAATTGTCAAACCCTTTCCCATGTGCGCCGCTGCAGGGCATCCCACTTACCACACCCTCTTCTCTTTTTTTCTTTTTTTTATAATTTCTCACTAATTACTTTTTTATATTTAATATTAATTATATAATCAAAATGTGCATACCCATTTATATAATATTAGCCTTGGAAATATATGTTCTCCAATGAAGATCTACACTTTTCATACTTAGATTATTTTTGTAATATCCTGACACTCGTTTGCCCTACAAATAATCACACATATACGTACGTAAATCCTTGCCTTCAAACTCTCGCTAACTTGCCTCTCGATCCTATCTAATTATTATCATTATCTTTTAATTACCATCATTATATATTAGTATTATTATTATAACCATGCGTTCCCTTTTGGATAAATATAATGATTCAATCATTATTTACTGTTTACTTATTCATTGGACGGTGGTGGTTATATAATAGATAGGACAAATTTCTTTTTTTTTAAAAAAAAAAAAAACGAAAAATAGGATTTATGGGTCAAATTAAGTAATCTGGGTTAGCTAACGAAGAAAGAAAAATTGTGTTATAACATTTTTGATGATCAAAACTTCTAGACCAAATCTCAGCTTGAGCAAGAAAGAACCCTAATTAATCAATTACTTAATGTGTTACTCTCTCAACTCAAGCCCTAATAACAATGCATCTCTACTTTTTAATTATAAAGCTAAAAGTAGGATCAGCATGCATGGTTTTTCGTGTTTATGACCATATTTCAGCGCTTAATTAATCACCATATTAGCCAAAGTGTAATCCTTTTTTCTTTTTGCTGTTTTCTAAGCATATTGCGTGATACATATAGTATAAGATTGACATTCATCGATTTCCAAATTATAAGGATTACTTCTACGAAAGATGCAATCTTTCTTTCTTTTCATGCACCCTTGATTACTCTTGGTCAACTATTAGAATTTAACCCGAGTTCAATAACCAATTAAAAGTATAAAAAGCTTCGATTTTAATTAATTGTTTCGATTTTGGTAATTCCAATGCAGCGAATCGACCATTTTCAAAAATAATACTACTTGTTTCAATCAATAAATAAAATACAGTTAAATTTAACATATTATTTGAGTAGAAATTTATTTGTTCTAATTTTAAAATTTAAAAAAATAACACATTTCTATTGAAAATAGGAAGAATATTTGATTGGGCAACGACAAAAATAAGCAAATTTGCACATTTGTCCCAATCAAGTTATAGGCCTATTTCTTGTATTTGTTACATTTTTCCATATTCACCGATATACCTACTATACTATACTATTAATTAAATTACTCTATATTTAGTGCTCTATCTAGAAATTGTACAAATATCAGTATGAAATGAACTTGGGTCTATTTTGGTTTCTCTTGATTAATTCTTTATAAGATCATTACTATATAATATGATTTTCATTTGCATTCTTTGTCGCAATAAAGTACTACATGCACGAGCTCAGAAAATGAACTTTAGTTCATGAATTTAACTGGAATTAAAGGAAATATGATTTATTTATTTATGTCTTCGTTAATTAATTATCGCATTATTTGCGAAGATTAATTATCTTTATAATAGCATGTATAACAGTAAACATTTACGTACGTTGAGGATTCTCATGTTCAAATGATCGTTTTCCTCCCCCATTATCATCTCTGCAAATTATAGATACAGATAGAGGAAATGCTCATGAGTTCACATGCAAAAATATTCCTTTATCTTCACGTTCATGATCTAATTAAATTTTGAAGTACAGCGGAAGGAAAAACTACACTGTACTGAAAAATCTTCTAATTAATTTTTCTTTATGCAAATACATGAAAAAATATTAATTAAACTAAGTGCATATTTGATTTAATTGAACGAGTCAACTTTTATAGTATGTGGTGTTACTAAACTAAAGCTTAATGATCAATCCGTTTAAATTAATCTTAATATATATGCTAACTGATAATTTTCTAATTATCAAAACTGGACTCAACACCAAAATTTGAATTTCTCAGTCTGATGGATCTAGTAAATTTTCTAAACCGGCTATCTATCCGTATCACATCCACCCCTTCAGATGCATGCATGGCGGCGTTGTCATAGCAGACTAGGAACTCCACCTGAATTCTTGTAGCACCTCAACTCACTTCAAGGTATCCCGAAAATACCTTTCTTTATCTCTCAAATTCTTCCTATTCTATTATAGTTTAATCCTCTCCTTTTCTTGACTTTATCATCAGAGAACAACTCTGAACCAAGTCGGGGGTAGCTTTTCATTGTAATTTTTAGACTGGTACAGTTCTTCCAAAAGGCTTGCTGAACGGACGACTCCGATCCAGCTCACTGTCCAGGCCCACTGACCTCTCTATAATTTCTGAACTCTTCGCTAATTAAATTATAAAACTCCATATATATATATGTAGATTATATAGTAATAAATAAGGAGTTTATGAGCAATTAATGACATGAAATCCATTCGTGTGTGGCGAAGGGATGATAAACGAGAGCTAAAAATTTTGTGGCCGTGCGGGTGGCCAACAATTCAAAATTGTTCTTCAAGGGATTGGGCTGTCTGTGAGAGTGGTTGCTTCATTAATTGTTACTTAAAAAAATAAAATAAAATTGTTGGGTTATAATGATTAAAGGTGACATAGGTACCCAGATACCAAACAGGACTTATCTGGGCTTGGTTTGCCGGATATCTTGTCCCATTTTTCACAGCCAAAATAGGTCACTCTTGCTTTTAACTCTTTCTAACCTATACGAAACTTTTCAATGTTAGGTTTGGGCCTTTATCGTTCTCCTTGGGACCATTTAACATTTATTGCTTTGTAACTATTCTTTTTCTTTCTTTCAATCGGGTCCCTTCTTATGAATTCCCCTCACGTGTGCTTGATATGGCAGAGCCTACACTTGCTTGGAAGGATGTCCGGGAGTGATACGTACTTGACTTGAAAAGATAGATTTATGCCAAATATTTCTCCTAAACTGCTGGATCATACTTGGACCAATACTTCAAAAAAATAAATAAATAAATAAAAAATGTTAGTCACGTCTAATCTAAGTAATTCTGTTTATCCTTATAGGCGTGGTTGAGAGTTTAGCTTGCTAATGTATGATGATATGTTCAAAAATTATTATAATAATTTAGTTATGACATCATAAGCAAACTTATATGCACAATATAAATAACTAAATTATATTAATAATATAGTGATTTCAATGAAAAGTTTGAGTTCGAAGGATACTATGGTGACATCTAATGAGTGGTGGACGCAAGGCATCCTTGAGGGGGCCTTAGCCCCTTTCAAAATCTTGATCCCCACAATTTCTCTTTAAAATTCTTGAAAGTTTTTATCATTTTATAGTTTGGTCTCTTAAAGTTTTTGATTCTATATGTATTTCTATTTTAGCCGGTTCACCTTTGCATTCTGCATCCGTCCATGCATCTAGTCTAATATATCTAAAATTAAAAAGCCAATAAACTATGCATGTGTGTATGTGTACATAAAAATAAATTATTGATAATAACTGCAAAATGGTATCTCCACTTTTTGGGATTGGACCGAATCTCTTGTCATGTGAATACTTTCGGTTGATACTTTATCATTAAGAACTATCTCAGAAATCCATTTTCACTACATTCGAAATTGACAGTGGACAGTTTTTGTAAAAGAAAGAAATCTCTTATTCCAAGAGTTTGTTTATTCATTTTAAGTATTATTTTGTTTATTATAACTGAATTAGCTGGCTTAAGTATGTATGAGAGTCTATTGATATTTTTCAGTGCAATGTTTATCTTTAATAGAGATTCAAGGATGAAAGGTTGTTGGTTTTAAAGAGATAAATTGTAGTAGGTGAAATTGAAGGATGAAATTGTGAAAATATTGTTGAATTGTGGTTACATCTAAAAAAGTGTTGAAGTGTACTGATATAGGAGATAAAGGAAAAATGAATAAATAAATTGCATAGAATGTCACCTTTTTTTCTTGTGTTTTAAACATACATTTTCCTATTTTTAGTTTCAAAAATACTTTTTTTTATTTTTTTTTTCAAAAATACCATTTTTTCGTAAGAATCTTATTTTCACTCAACCAACCATACCATTTCCTTTTTCTCCGTAACATTTTCAATCCACCAAAAAAAAAATCGTTTTTTTACTTCTTTTCCTTTACAGATTACGAATCCTTTCAATACTGTGAGTTTGGGTGATACTTTACCAATTAAAATTAAATTATGTTAGTAAATGATAGTACACATAAATATATCGAATTGCAAGATGGAAATTTAAATAATTCATTTCGGTATGACCATTTGAATACAGAAGTGAATAGTAGAAAATTTAAAGGTATTCCTTTTTTTTTTTTCTTTTTTGTATGTTAATGGTTTGAAATTACGATAAAGTTATTTGAAATTATGGATGGTCTGCCAATTTATACCAACTAGTATACCTAACTTCAATGGTGAATTTCTACCCTTCAGTATACATGTTGAATTTCTACCCTTCAGTTTTATATATATACTTATGTATACTAAGATATACCGAACTAAATTGTTGAAATTCTCTCATTGCAATTTGGTATACCAAAATATATATACCAAATTTCAATCTTGAATTTTCTACCATTTACTTTGGTATAATTATTAGTATACCAATTGGTAAACTTAATTAGATTATTGAAATTTTCACCTTAAAATATACGTATGCCAAATTGAATTTGATTATTCATTTTGGTATACATATTTATATCAAGGTATACTTATTAGTGTACCCAACCGGATTGATGAAATTCTCATCTTTCAATCTAATATATCTGTGTATATCATACATCGTCACTAACTTAACAAGGTATACCTATTAGTATACCCAACGGGATTGATGAAATTCTCATCTTGCAATCTAATATATCTGTGTATATCATCGTCACTAACTTAATTTTAATTTGATTGATGAAATATCCCACAAATTCACAATGTTGAAAAGAATCCACAATCTGTATAAGAAATAAAAAAGAAAAAAAAAATTGTGGATTAAAGAGATTACGTAAAAAAAAAAGAAGATATTGCAATTGATTGAGTGAAAATATGAGTTTTCTTAAAGAAAAAAAATATTTTTAAAAAATAAAAATTTTTAAAATATATTTTTAAAATCAGAAAAATTAGATAATAATTTTAGAAGAGTAATAATTTAGTATGCACATTTAGATTATCAGACTGTATGCATTCCAATGATCTAATGGTAGTATATGCTGTACCAAATCACATCCGTTTAAGAAATGTTTCCATTTTTCGGCTTTGGTTGCTGCAACTAGTGTGGTTTTTGGGCCTATGAAAAAATCCAAAATATAAGGTTTCATTAGCACGTGTGGACCCAGGCCCACATCTTCCATCATTGTCAAAAACAGCCATCACACGTGCGTTTCCCCGATTCGAAGCTTTTCTATAATTGTATTTTCTATGTGCCTACCATTTATTGCCCGCAAAACCCGCTTAACTTTTCCATGTGCCAGGGAACAATGTAGCATGCCATGTTTTTTTTTTTATTATTATTTTTTTTTTATAATAGTATGCCATGCTTTGTTATTTACTTTCTTCCAATTTTTTCCTACATTTACTTATATAATATAGTAAAACAAAAATATATGTGATTTTACTTTTAAAGGAATGGGTTTGAATGATAAAGGTTTATTCTTTTTTTTACTCAAAAATTTATAATCCAAATTTTAAATATGAAATAACTTTAAATGTTTGAAAAAAAGTTTTATTTTTTTTTACAAGTTTGTCCAATATAAATTTAAATTAATTGGCCTAATAAAATTCCAATAATAGATGGTTATATAAATAATACGTGTAATTTTAAAAAAAAATTATGTATTCAGATTTAGTATTAATTTTTAGCATTATAAATTAGTACACTATTAAATATAACATTAGTAATCGACATATTAAACTACTGCAATCAGGGTTTACTCCAACGGTTGAAGCTGTGCATAGACTCTCAAAACATCCGAGACCGATTTTCGCCATCCCCCATTGTAGGAAATAAATAAATAAAAACTTTAAATTATTAAAGTAAAATATCATAGTAGTATTAAAGATTATTATATTTTAATCTCATAAATCGTACTCATATTTCTTTTAAGAACTTTTCTTTTTTGTTCCACTTCAATCCTCACTCTTTTTATTAGAATTTAAGAAGCAATTTAATGCACATTTTATAAAGTAGTTATCTTTTTATTTTACTTTCTCTCACTTTAAATATTTTTTTAAGAATTTTTAAAAAAATTACATATTTATCCTCATTTACTATGCACCACTACATTTAATACAGTGATAAATTTAGTTTTGATCATGTAGAAATTAAATGATATATTTGAAGTTGGAAAATGATAGATTAGTAATAGTTTTTTAAATCACGTGCTAAAATGAAAATGACCACTTAAAATATGACAGATGGAGTATTAATGATCATTTTTCTTTATATTAGCTAATAAAAGGACAATTTAATCAATTATAAATATTTTTGATAATATTGAAATATTTTAAGCATTTATTTAATATGTGTGTTAAGAGTTAAAAGTGATGTTTAAATTGGAATGGACATATAATTTTTGTAAAAATCGTCAAATGTAGTTATAGTTTCCACTTGGTAAATAAGATGAAAAATTTATATCCTATACAGTTTATTTATTTACCTTTTTATGCATAGTATATATATTTACTTATTTTATTTGTGATTCAATTAATTATTTTAGATTGAAGTAGGGCTAAGGGCACCCAAAAAAGAAAAGGAAGCATGGAAGAAAGAGGGATTGCAATAGCAATAATGGGCATGGCCAAACCCATAATGTATTGCATTGGCAGGCCATATCTGAGTCGGTTGTTTAGTTGAAGATTAAAGGCCCACCTCAGGCTGCGATTGGTGCAAAGATACAATTTCACAGTGAGTTGGGTTTCGCTGACTTCTAACCAGCTAGCATACCAGCCTACCATGTACCCATTGCCTGCTTAACCCACTACCCTTTTTTATTATTACTTTCTTTTTCATTTTTTTTTCTTTTTAAAAACTTATGTGTTAATTTGGTGCATGAATTTTGTATAAATCCGATCCAAATAAATATTTTCCATTGCAGAGACGTGATTTTTTTTTTTCCAATTAAAAATGGTTTTACTAGAGGTTGAATTGAGTACTCACAATCTTGAATTTTAAAAATACTATCAATAAGTTAAAAGTTATTGCTGCTTGACATAGTTCCTAACATTTACTAAGATATAAAAAAATGTATTGCCTAGAGAATAAGATCTTAACTGCAATTTTATGAATATTTTTGACAGTAAGAGTCACAATCCTCTATTTATATATAATACAGTCATATTATATGACTTTTCTAGAGGATAAAATCTTAACTGGTATCAACATCCCAACTTATTTCCAGACCACCGGCCAGGATTCGTGTTCCATATATATTAAGAAATTCCTACGTCTGTTTTTTTTTAAAATAAATATATGTCTTAATCCATAATTTAAGTTGTGGAGGAAATTTTGAAGCAGTAACAATCATATATATATATATATATATATATATATATATATATCACTATCGCATTTTTATTATATTACATGTAGAGGCAAAGTGTTTGTTATACATATCTATCTTTTAATTAATAGCAGAATTGAGAAGATGTTAGTACAAAGTCGATCACCACAAATTTATTTTTCATTTATTTTATTGGTGATTTGTGCACCACTAGTCTTAATATTAGAAGATTTTGTTTATGGGGTTTCCAGCACAGGTATGTTAGTATTAAATGTGAGGTTCTGTCCTTAATTGAGAGTTGGAAATTAAATGGGCATATATATATGTATATATTAGTTGTAAAATGTGACATATTTTCCAAACATATTTTTGGTGGATATCTTCTGTGTGTGCATATTGTAAACACCTACTTCACCTTTAAGTTTTGAATGCAACATCAACTTATTTATAATTAGCATAGATCATTATCACATCCCAATGCATTACGTGCCTATTTACCATATACTTAATTAATTAAGTTTTTGAAATTTTAAAGTTTCTAAAATAATTTAATTTCAGCAGTCACAATATTAATTATAAATACTACATTTTATGTATTGGTTTGCGTATGGTTGCAAATCATATATGACAATAATGAACAAGGCAAAAATAGTTACTATTAGATTATAATTTTTAACTAAAGGTAGTCCTTTAATTGAAGTAATTATATTCATATTTGACAATGAAAGCTAAATAATATCTCTTTCTTAATTAAGTTATTAGCTCATATAGATAGAACTAATTTATAACGTATAGTTTTAGCTAATAATAATTTGTCTTTATATCTACATCTACCAATAAATTACATTCACATATTAATTTAATCCAAAACTATCTGTTACGATCGAGAGGCTATTTAAACAGTGATTTTAATGGCAACAATAAAGAATAGCCAAAATATAAAAAAAAAATAAAACACACAAAAATTTATATGGTTCGTCAATGTGCCTACGTTCACGGGAGAAGGAGAGCAATAAATTTATTATAGGATAAACAATATTACAAGTGGAGTAACTCTCAACCCAAAACCCAATTACACCTGCTCACAAAATGTTCTCTTAATTAATTAGAGCATAATACAAGACAAATATTTTAACAAAACTCTCAAAAACTTATGTCTCTACAAATGGCAAGGGGAAGCCCTTTTATAGGCAAAATGGGATGTGATTATGCCACCAAATTCAACAAAAAATTTGGTGGCTTTGAATTTTGATGAAGGTAGGTGCAGCATTAATTGACAAAATAAAAGGTAGGCGCAGTATTAATTGACAAAACAAATTCAAGTCATTTGACAAATCTCCACCTTGACTTAAATTTTATCAATAATGAATTTAACTCCACTTTCTCCTAATAAGTTTAAATGCTACGTACATATGCCAACCAAATCCAAGCAATACTTGAACTTGGTAGTAGGAAGAGATTTCGTCAATATGTCATCTGGGTTGTCTGCAGTACCAATCTTTTTAACCATAATATTTCATTGTATGATAATATTACGAACAAAATGGTACCTGATGTCAATGTGCTTTGTCTTTCCATGAAACATCTGGTCTTTGGTCAGATGTATTGCACTTTGACTATCGCAGAAGACAACTGTCACCTAATGGTCTGAATTGTGTTCATTGTTTAAGCCCCTTAACCAAATAGCTTTTTTGACAGCTTCAGTCACTGGCATGTATTCAACTTCTGTTGTAGATAACGCAACTGTACATTGCAACGTAGATTTTCAACTAACAGCACTGTTTCCAAAAGTAAATACGTAACCTATCAAAGATCTCATTTTGTCGAGATCTCCTGTATAGTCTGAGTCGACATAACCAACCAAACTACTGTCACCGCTACTGAATTTCAAACAGGTGTCAACTGGGCCTTTTAAGTATCTCAAAATCCATTTTACTGATTGCCAATGAATTTTACCAGAATTTGCCATGAATCTGCTCACAACACTAATTACATGAGAAATATCAGGTCGAGTACATACCATGGCATACATAAGACTGCCTACTGCACTGGAGTATGGAACATGATCCATGTATTTCTACTCTTCATCTGTTTGAGGTGACAGCGCAGCTGAAAGCTTGAAATGAGCAGCTAATGTAGTACTCACTTGTTTTGCATCTTTCACGCCAAAACGCTCCAGAACTTTCTCAATATATTTGTTTTGAGTGAGGAACAACTTCCCTGCTTTCCTATCCCTCTGAATCTCTATCCCGAGAATTTTCTTTGCTGCTCCAAGATCTTTCATCTCAAACTCTTTACTTAATAAGACTTTTAACTTCTTAACTTTATAAGTATTCTTTGCAGCAATCAACATATCATCAACATATAACAATAAATATATGAATGATCCATCAATTAACCTTCTGAAGTAAAAACAATTATCATAATTACTCCTTGAAAAATTATTACTGGTCATGAAGGAGTCAAACCTCTTATACCACTGCCTGGGTGACTACTTAAGGCCGTATAGAGATTTCTTCAGCAAACAAACATGGTCCTCCTTGCCTTCAACCCTGAAACCTTCTGGTTGTTGCATGTAGATTTGCTCTTCAAGATCACCATGCAGAAAAGCAGTTTTTACTTCTAACTGCTCCAATTCCAAGTCATTCTTAGCCACCATAGCAAGCAACATGTGAATGGAACAATGTTTCACAACTGGTGAAAAAACATCATTGAAATCCACACCTTGTACTTGTTTGAACCCCTTTGCAACTAACCAAGCTTTGTATCTTGTTTCTTCAACGCCTGGGGTGGTTTCCTTTTTCTTAAAGATCCATTTGCAGTCGATAATCTTCTTTCCCTTTAGTAGTCTAACGAGCTCCCAAGTACCATTCTTATGTAAGGACTCCATTTTTTCTTGCATAGCTATCAACCATTTATCTGAGTTGGCTCCTAAAATGGCTTCTAAATATGTGGATAGCTCTCCAACATTGTTGATCTCCTCAGCTGCTGACAAAGCATAAGCCACCAAATCTGCATAATCGTTATATTTTATTGGCTTCTTTATTTCTCTCCTTTCACTATTTTTGGCAATAGAGTATGGTTGCTCCTGTTTAACTGAGTTAGGCTCTAAATCATCTTACTGAGAGTTGGATGGTTGTGAATCTGACTGTGAAGTAGAATGTTGCTGAGCAGGATGGTCTTCAACATCCATCTCCTGTCTCTGACTGGCCTCCACCTGCTTATCAGAAATGCAAGGTACCAATACTTTATTTTTTAAGTCAAGTATGGAACTTTCATCAAATGTGACATCTCTGCTGATTATGACTTTAGATGATTTGGGACACCAAAATTTATATCCTTTCATCCCTGATGGATATCCTAGAAAAATGCATTTCTTTGCCCTTGGTGCTAACTTGCCATCATTAACGTGCATGTATGCTGGGCAGCCAAAGATTTTCAAATTTGAATAATTTACAGGTTTGCCAGACCAAACTTCCTCCGAGGTCTTAAAGCCAATTGGAACTGATGGAGAACGATTGACTAAATAGCAAGCTGTTGAAACAGCTTCTGCCCATAAACTCTTTAGTAATCCAGCATTTGAAAGCATATACCGTGCTCTCTC
Organism: Excoecaria cochinchinensis; assembly: GCA_947683425.1. Classification (NCBI taxonomy): domain Eukaryota; kingdom Viridiplantae; phylum Streptophyta; class Magnoliopsida; order Malpighiales; family Euphorbiaceae; genus Excoecaria; species Excoecaria cochinchinensis. The sequence continues at coordinate 2,732,161 of CANTUQ010000045.1, forward strand.
AATAAGGGTTCTGTTTATATGCTCAGCAACTCCATTTTATTGGGGTGTCATTCGAACTGTATGATGCCTCACGATGCCTCACAATGCCTTCATTTTTACAAAAGTCATTGAACTCACTAGCACAAAACTCCAAGCCATTATCTGTTCTCAGCCTCTTTATTTGCCTTCCTGTCTGCTTCTCTATCATGGTTTTCCATTGCTTAAATGTGAAAAACACCTGATCCTTGTGTTTAAGAAAGTAAACCCAAACCTTTCTCGAGAAGTCGTCGATGAAGACAAGTATGTATCTGGCACCACCTTTTGATGGAACATGTGATGGCCCCCAAAGATCAGAATGGATGTAATCCAAAGTACCTTTGGTTGTGTGGGTACCTTTACTGAAACTGACACGTCTTTACTTTTCGAAAATACAGTGCTCGCAAAAATCAAGGTTGCCAGTATTTTGTGCACACAAAAGACCCTTATTGCTTAACAGGGTCAAGGCTTTCTCGCTCATATGACCTAACCTCATATGCCACAGTTTGGTGATGTCGATTTCAGACATTTGAGTAGTAATTGCAGCAGTAGCTCCTATAACTGTGGTTTCTTGCAGAATATAAAGACTTCCAACCTATCGAGCCTTCATCACCACCAGAGCACCTTTGTTAACTTTCAAGACTCCACCTTCACCTGAGTATTTACACCCACCGGCATCAAGATGAGATTTTTCTTCAAATCAAGAACATGACGAACGTCTGTCAAAGTTTGTACCATGCCATCATGCATTTTGATTCGGATTGTGCCCTTGCCAATAACTTTACAAGCTGCATCGTTGCCCATCAAAATAACTCCACCTGCAAAAGATTCATATGTGGAGAACCAGTCCCTATTGGGACATATGTGATAAGAGCAACCTGAATTCATAACCCAATCATCCTTGAATTTGCACCTTTCACTGTTAGTGACTAAAAGAATATCGGATGTGCACTCATTTTCAGCAATACTAGCTTCGGTGGATTTTTCCCTTCTTTTTTCAGTTGATTGTTTATTTTTTAACTTATAACAATCAGCTTTAATATGCCCATTTTTATGACAATAGTTGCATATCAAGTTCTTATATCTAGATTTTGACCTAAACCTGCTACTGCCAAAACTCTTAATTTTAGACCTTCCTCTAGCAACAAGGCTTTCTGCTACATTATCCTCTTTAGTACCGACAATTCCTTTATCAATTATAATTTTAGAGAGTAAAGTTGTCTTAACCTCCGCCAAAGACATACTATCTTTTCCATAAAATATTATGTCCCTAAAACTTTTATATGACAGTGGTAGTAAACACAATAATTTCAAAGCAGCATTTTTATCATCAACTTTAGCTCCAACATTTTCTAAACTTACTAAAATTGATGTATATTCTTCAAGATAGGTTTTAATAGAAGTAACTTCCTGCATTTGAAATGTATAGAACCGCATCATGTGGTACAACTTATCGGTCAGAGTTTTGGACATGTACAAAGACTCTAACTTCGCCCATAAGCCAGCTGTTGTATCTTCATTGATGACGTCCTGAAGAACTTCATTTGACAAACAGAGCTGAATCGTGGAAACTGCCTTATTGATGATCTCATCATTCTTTCCTTTAGTCATTAACTCTGGCATTCTATTCTTTCCCAATAAAGCTTTTTCAAGCCCATTTTGAATTAAGATGGCACGCATTTTAATTTTCCACAAAGAGAAATTTATGTTACGATCAAATTTATCAATATCAAATCTTGTAGTTATCATTGCTTCTGTCACGAACTTCTTTTGATCAAAAACTAGCTCCCACTATTCTATGTGAATAGTAACCACACACGTGAATAGTAACTGTATAAATGAACAGTGTCCAAGAAAAAAAATTCTGATGTGGAAGATCAGTTTATACTGCAACTACAGAGCATACTCAAAAAGAACCTTGGTTTTGATACCAATTTGTTAGGATCAAGGGGTTATTTAGACAGTGATTTTAATGGCAACAATAAAGAATAGCCAAAGTATAAGAAAAATAAAACACACAAAAATTTACGTGGTTCGGCAATGTACTCACGTCCACGGAAGAAGAGAAGCAATAAATTCACTATGGGATAAACAATATTACAAGTGGAATAACTCTCAACTTAAAATCCAGTTACAACCGCTCATAAAATGCTCTCTTAATTAATTAGAGCATAATACAAGACAAATATTTTAATAAAACTCTCAAAAACTTATGTCTCTGCAAATGGCAAGGAGAAGCCCTTTTATAGGCAAATGGAACGTGATTATGGCACCAAATTCAACAAAAAATTTGGTGGTTTTGAATTTTGATGAACGTAGGTGCAGCATTAATTGACAAAACATAAGGTAAGTGCAGCATTAATTGACAAAATAAATTCAAGGCATTTGACACTATCGATACACAATTTTATTTTATTTTTCTCATCTTTTTATGGTCAAACTAACTATTAAGTAACATTATTTTTTTGGTACATAAATAAATAATAAGGTTCACATAGTGTAGTGTCAAGGTTAATTTCTTTTATTTCATGAAGAAAAGAAAAAAAAGTTCTGATGGAAAAAAATACTATGATGATGGAAGCATGAGATGGAAATGCCACATGGCACTCCCATGTCTTATGTTAGCTAAACAAAATCACATTCCCAAAATGGAGGGTCCCATTAATCTAAAACCCACATGGCCCTGCTAGGCCACTTAACGACATCCACGTGGGACCCAATGGGTCACATGACATGTCCCCATCGAACCCCGCGATCCAACGCTTGTAGATTCACTTCATATAAGATAAGATCAAAGCCGTGTATTCCTGGACCACAGTCTTCAATACCATCGGACGTGCTTGTCCCTCTTTTGTCCCCTCACGTATAGCATCAAACTCTATTGTGTTCCCAGTGACAGGCAACCAGATCTGTTGCTGTCTAAATACATAAGTGACATAACCCACGCGCAGTCTCAGCGCGTCCCACTGGGTCCCGTTTAGAAAATACAGCTTGTCGCCTACTCATCAGTACTTGGGAAGCGCGTGGGAGAAAAACACGTGGGGGGTTGTTATCAGTTCCCACTTCTTATCAATGAAATTCATGCACACAGAGACTAAGTCACCTAGATATTGTCCCTTGGTAATTAAAACCCTATAAAACCAATTTCCCATTTCCAATTTTCTCATCGATCCACCGTCTTGATCAGAACCCTAAAGAACTTTCCAAGAATCGTCTGCAAGGTTTTATATTCATTAAATTGAAGTATTTGGATTCATCAGATTTGTGGTTTTATTAGCGAAATGGAATACGAAGGAGATCTGAATCTAAAGTTAAGATTAGGGTTGCCTGGATGCGATGAACATCGGCAGAATAAACAATCAAGTAATGTAAAAGCAGGCAATAAGAGACCCACACCAGAAGTTTCAGAGGAGTCCAGGACTAGAAGCAGCAGTTCTTGCGTATCCAATTCTGAAAATGATGACCGGGATTGTGCACCCTCTGCTAAGTAAGAAATTGCTTTAGATTTTTTATTTTTTTGTGAAATTTGATAGTCTAAGATGGATATGTTAAAATGTTAATTAATAATTTTCAGGGAACAAGTAGTGGGATGGCCACCAATCAGATCTTACAGGAAGAATTGTCTCCAAGCAAAGATAATTGAGAGTGAAAGTGGTGGTATTTACGTGAAAGTAAGCGTAGATGGAGCTCCTTATCTCAGAAAAATTGACCTTAAACTGTATAAGACCTATCCTGAGCTCCTCAAGGCTTTGGAGAATATGTTCGAGCTAACTATCGGTAAGATAATGAACGTCTCTTATAATTAAGTTATAATTATGATTAGGGTTATTGGTTCTAATTGGAATATGATATTACAGGTGAATACTCAGAGAGGGAAGGGTATAATGGATCTGAATATGCTCCTACTTATGAAGACAAAGATGGTGATTGGATGCTTGTTGGAGATGTTCCATGGGAGTAAGTTCTTTTATCTCTAATATGAGCTTTATTATTATTATTATTATTATTATTATTATTATAAAGGATTTTTCATCTCCAATCTTACAATTTTTCTTTTTTTTGTTAATGCAGTATGTTTATTTGCTCATGCAAAAGGCTGAGAATTATGAGAGGATCAGAAGCTATCGGATTAAGCTATTCATAGAAACACATTTTTTGGATTGTGTTCCTCAAGTATACTTGGAGACCAGAAAAGGAATTTGATTACATCTTTTCTGTTTATTGGCTCTCGAAATCCTTGGTTTTTGATCTTATGATATACGTACCTTGAAAAATTTATACAGTGGAAAAAAAGAAAAAAAAAAAAAAAGAAAATTTTTGAGATTAATAAAACTGTACAAAGGGAAAAGGAACGTGCACTTCTCTAGATTTGGATATATATCCATCTATCTATCTATATGCTTTTGTATCATTAGGATTAAAATTTATTAGATAGGCAAATAATTATACATTTTTTTTTGGAGAATATTGTATGTATGAAAAGTAATTTAATAGAAGAAATATACATGTTATTATTACAAAACCATGGTTTTGCGATTTGATATTAAAAGTTAAATTAAGGAGCGACAAACAAAAAACTTACTTTCTTATATTGCTGGATCTCAGTTAGTCATATACTTGAATCATATATCTATAAATTATTTCGGTTGTGAGAAATTAATTAATTAAATTTCTAGAAATTTATATTTTTCAGAATCAAGCCTATAATTAAAAAGAGGAGTAAGCTATTTCCATTAAGAAATTCAAATGGAATTAATTAGATGCAATTATGAGCCAATTGTTTATCCTTTCAAGTCCAAAGCGTTTGAAGATTTTATTTTATTTTTTATTCAATATAAGTCTAACTATCTTCGTAAGTGTGTGAATTTAAACCGTAAAAACTTTTTATTTTTATCTTTTTAAAAAAGAGGAGCTGCATATCATCACTTTGCAACCTAATTACTTGAGGGGAAGAAAGACAACTTCTTTTTTTTTTTTTCTTTTCTTTCCGAAAATAAAACTTTCAAAGCAGAATGGTCGACAAAATGTATGCAGATGAGCTGGTTAGATGCATGTTTCATGATTATGTCCAAGTTGTCACCCATACCATATACAAAAACCGCAGATATTGAGCCTAACCTTTCAAGCCTTTTTTCTTTTCCTTTAAAGTACCTTTCTAATTCTAAGGCTTCCAGAATTAATGGTGTGAATTTATGTGGTTGTGACATAAATGGAGATAATTCTAAGGAACATGGTGTCACCTTTTTTTTTTTCCTTTGGAGAAATGGAAATGGCGGACTCTTAAGATATGACAAAATAATATGGATCAAATCTAATCTTATTGAATAATTCAATTGTCCTGATTGCTTAACAAAGTGAAGTTGATTGATTAAAGTAGTCTTTGGTGCTTAATGTAAAAATCTTAATTGGCTTAAAAGATCAAATAGACTTTTTAAATTTGTCTCAATAGTTGATTGTACCCTCATAATTCGATTTGATCATTTTACCCTCAAATTTAATCAAGATTGCACCAAAATAAACTCTTAAATAATCGAAACCAAATCATGTAACCTCTAATTAAGAGCATTATGTCATTTAGGCTGGACGGGCTACTAATTAAAGTCTATTTGATCCAATTTTAATTCTTTAAGTGTAAAATTGGCTCAATCAATATGAGGAATTTATTTGAACAGTGAGACAAATTTGAGAGGCCTATTTAACATTTGTTATTTATTTATTTTATAATTGAATCACGAAACGATCCAATTTGAATACAATTTTTCAATTAATTGTCCTGACCTGATTCCTTTATCCAGGTGATTAAACTAAGTTTGGTCTCTTAGAACGCTTCATTATAGGTTGAATCATATAATAAATTTAGTTTTACATAAGATTTTCAATCTCTAATTTAATTATCTCAATTCTTATATGCAATAAGGATTTATGAAAATTTATTGCTGTTTATATTTATATCTTTTTTCGATGGAAATATTAATATTCTTTTTGAAGGTACTGTTTATATTAATTTTTAATATAGTAAAAATATGTAATGAATCGCATAAAAAAATAGTTGAATTTATAAAATAGGAATCGGTTTTCCTATTTAACAATATAAATATGTAATGAATCTCAATGATTGTAGAGTCCCATTTAATGGATGTTTTTACCCCTACAGAACTAGTCAGATAAATAGTCGCCACCACAACATACATCCGTTGCAACACATTCAAAGCAGCAGCGGGCGTAAGATTATTGCTTTTTACTATAAGACAACATATAATGCAATATTTTTAAATTGTAATATGAAAAAATATATTTGATCTCAAACTTTTGCAATAATCTAAAACAACGATATCGCCTGTAAAACTGTAGCTATAGAAAAAAATTGCAATACTTTTACTATATTTTGTAACATTTTTCCATTCCTGGCATTGGTCATATTTGTGGTAGTGAGTTTAGTAATATCTGATGCTTTAAGGTGCCAAAACATATGCTTCACTTTCATAATTTGTCAGGCTCAGTTCCATTTTGAATATCGCTAATCTAACGTCAGACAAGGATCTCCAACATTGTTAACCTAATACCAAACACAGTTACAAGTTAATAATTCCTAATGGATCAAGTTAAGCAAAATAACAAAGAAGATTACCTTCAGTTAGGATCAAGCTCAAGCATCAAGTTCTCCATCCACCAGGTCAGATCTTTCAGAACAAGTAGCCCAGCAATATACCACAATGACAAATATGTTTTAATAACATTTTAAACGGTGCATCAACTCTTGAAGAAAGTTACAATTTGTTGATCACTTGGATATTGAGTTGCAGAATATACAAACAAAACCAATTGAGACCTTTCAAAAATTACCCTGAAGAAAAGCGAATAGAAAACAAAGGCACTACACCAAATGGCAGCAATCTAGGACAAAGAGCACTGTAAATCATCAAAAGGGCATGAGATCATCACCAGTGAATGAACTTAATTGCATCCTAGAATCCTGATCACCAAGGGATCCCATCCTCTCATCCAATATTGCCAGTTGGGACTTGACCCAGGGTGGATTATTCCTGCCTTCAATCCATAAAGACTCTCCAGTATCTTTGTGCTTAAAATCGGGATATTTTGGGTTCCTCTGTAAATCAAAGTAATAATGTTGGATTAGCATAAGACAGACGAAGCATGCAAGGATACATAACATCGAAATAATCAGCTTCAGGTCTTCATGTGACATTTGCAAACAATACTCGAAAGCAAAAGACAGCAATTTCGTCATTTAGTTTTAATGAAAAGCTGTGCGCTAGAAGAACAGGCAAATAATTATCCGCCACAGGTCAAACATAAATATAAGGAATATCAATCCCATGTTCCCATTTGCATGTTCAGATGAAACCACTGCCAACAGTAATTAAACACATGAATGTGAGCATTTTCTGCTTGTCAACATAACAAAGTACCTTGTTCTTCCTATTATCCCACCACTCAGAAGGATTAGCGAAAAATGCCTGCCATAGTTCCGTGGAACCCATGTTATTTGAACTATTATTACCAAACTTCCTACCTGCACATAATCAAGCATCAAGTAGACTGAGATCCACGCATAATTTTACTTTGTTTGCAGTAAGACCCATTTCAGAAAATAAATGACTCACTTGTTATCACATTATTAGAATCACGATCATATGATGCTGCTGATGAACTCCTCTCAATAAAATTCAATTGCTGGACCACAACCTGCAGAAGTTTGAAAAGATAACAATAAATTCATCAAACTAATCTGGAAATAATATGGATGCATGTAAGGTCATGAATAAAAGAACCTTGTAGTAGGTCTGCTGCTTCCCATCATCATTTTCAACTACATCTGAAACCAATCGGCCAGCAACATATATTTGGTGGCCCTTTTCTACGTGCTGAAAAGCAACTTGTGCCAGTTCATCCCACAATGTCAAATTGATCCTATAAGACAACAATTATTATTATTATTAGCACAGCTCATAGGTTATTTTGGCCAACTTTTTGTGCTTAGGCCAGTAACTATCACATGCAACACACAGAAACAATGTGTGAGAGGAAGAATAACAGAAATATTTATGAAGTAAATTCTAGTTCATATATGTGTTATCTAACAAGAAGCAATTGGGCCACTGCCGTAGCTACATGCTTCCAATCTAAACTGGCTTTGCAATGGTAGCCCATATATTCAATGTACCAGTGACAAGGATGGAGGTGGGGGCGCCTGGAAAATATAATGGTCTTCAGAAAGTAAGAAAAAGCTCCAAGAGAAATTCTTATATCCCTCGAGCATCCTCAGTCAACCAAGGGAACCTCTATTGTTAATTTCTCCTAAGATGTTCAGAGCCCTCTGCAAATTGCTATTCCATCTGTACTTATTCAACTGGTGATATACTTCAATTGTGGGCTAATATCTAGTTGTTAAACAAACATATCAGCAATCTCTGGTCCATATTTTCGGAATTAAGGAAGAATTATATTGTTAACTCTGTGAAATGGGGCAGATATTGCACTACGAGTGCCAAGAACCAATCACTTAATTTCCTGAGTCCACACACTCACAACTCCACCATTTTTTGGCTTTCAGGGTCAACATCATGTTGTGCTTAGATATAAATTCTCCATCATATCTTACAAGCAGAGGACAGCTAAGTTCTCAGAGTAAAGTGTCCTCTTACATTGTGTTCGGAATTTGGAAGGGGAGGAGAAGAGAGGAGATCAGAGATAGTTATACTACCCTCCAATTTCTTTTCTAATCCTCCTCATTTTAGATAAAACGTTAGTATCTGCAATGATTCATCGGACAAACTATTAATGAAATTGCAGGTTTTGTTGAAAATGTGTTTAAAGCGTGATTTTATCTAGTCATACTGCGCAATAGTTACAGAGAAAAAATTGAATTAAACACTGAGCTAATACTTCAACATCTCATTTCCCCTTTTCTTCTCTGATAGCTCTATCGACTTCCCAATAAGTATCAGAAATAAAAGCTTAAAACTTTCCTAATTTTAAAACCTCACAACTCTGCATTCCACGCTACAATTCAAGTATAATAATATAAAAAAACCAAAATTTAAGCACATAAATACCAGGTGGTCTCCGTAACGCTTTTTTTAACGGCAAGTCGTGTCCAAGCAAGGACCTTTCCAGAGGGCAGGTGCTTGATTTCAACTGGGGTCCCAACAATGCCAATTAGATGCACGGAATTACAGAGCTCCTTCTTCCATGGAATCTCAGCTGGTTTAGCATACTCTGGCGGTTGATTGTAGAAGTTGTCTCTGTAATCAACCGAGCATTTTATCCGAAACCGTTCAGTATGTGCTAGGCGATGAGAGGATAAGTAGGTTAAGGATAAAGCACGGATCGTTGCTTTGGCAAGAGAGTTGTGCTGAAGGGAATGGAAGGTTTTAGTGGAGGAAGATGCTATTGCTCCCTTTAACGCCATTGTAGGGAGTTTTTTGGGCTTTGCGGGAAATATCTTTTCCGCTTATCTCACTCTGGAGTAGCATCGGGTGGGGTTAACGGATTGTTTTTGGTTTGAAGGCGGGGGTTCAAATAACCAATTCCAACAAATTTTATCACATTCATTTATAATTCTCATTTTTCATATTTGAAATACAAAAACATTAAAAATTTAATTTATAAAATTTAATTTTATAAAATTTATCATTTTTTTATTAATAATAATATGATCGAAAAAATTTTCGTGATCTGTTAGCTGTAAAAAAAGAACAAAGGACCTAATTTTCTGGATATTTATAAAGTTATATAGTAGAGTTTGAATATAAGTTTACATTTCTATTTAGATAGTACTAGTGTATGATATTTATATCAGATATTTGGGTCTTAAAGTAAAACAAGGTTACTGAGAAAGCGGCGGCAACTGACAAAAGAAAAACTGAGATTGAAGCTAAACTTGAAAAGATGTAGGTCGAATTAGAAAAGACTAAAAAAGTCAAGAATCGAGCTGGAAAGAAAAGCCGAACTAGTTGTTCTGCTCCCTCTGTCATTTTCCGAACTCGTTGTTTTTGCGGACTTGAGAACTTGTATAAATTATTTCCTGAGTGTCTTAGAAAAATGCCGAACAAATAGCGAAATTAATTTATATTTGCTCAGGTAGCGATAAAGTTGAATGATGATAATGCCGAACAGTTTCTTGTATGAAGAAACATCTTTATTGATACTTTTGCTGGTACAACTGCTTAAATGACAATGTAGCCGAACTAAACAATTAAACAAGCAGAACTGAACTAAATGCTCGGATGGCGAAAATACCGAACTTGAGCAATTGAAATAAAGCTGAGTGTTCAAATGGCGAAAATGCCGAACTTGAGCAACAAATGGCAAAATTGTCGAACTTGATGCTCGAATGGCGAACTTGCCTAATTGAGCAATAACTGGCGACATTGCCGAACTTGATGCTCGAATGGCGATATTGCCGAATTGAGCGATAACTGACGACATTGCCGAACTTGATGCTCGAATGGCGATATTGCCGAATTGAGCAATAAATGGCAAAATTGCCGAACTTGATGCTCGAATGGCGATACTGCCTAATTGAGCGATTGAAATAAGACCAAGTGCTCGTGGCGAACCCGCCGAGTGATCAATTAAAATGAGAGCAAGTGCTCGTGGCGAACCCGCCGAGTGAGCAATTAAAATGAGACCAAGTGCTCGTGACGAACTCGCCGAGTGAGCAATTAAAATGAGACCAAGTGCTTGTGACGAACCCGCCGAGTGAGCAATTAAAATGAGATTTAGTGCTCGTGGTGAATCTATCGGGTGAGCAATAGGCGATCAGTAATATAGTTTCAAATTCAAAATGAACTGCATTGTAGCTAGAATGAGTGAATAAATCTGTATAACTCGATTAGCGTAGAGCTAGAATGAACAAATAAATCCGCATCATGTTGTAGAGTTTACATTGCCTGCTGTAAAACTTTGGTTGCATGAGCTGTAAAATAGATAGATCTATCGTCTTGTTTCTTTGGCATTTTTTCTTTTTTTCTTTTTTGAAGCTTAGAATTGCATGCTTTGCTCTTCCCCCTGAAACCGAGCTGAGTGAAAATTCAGCTTATTTTAGGTGATAACAACTAATTTTTAAACCTGCAAAAAGTTACAATTTGACTTTTGCCTCACGTGCGAATAAGTTAGCATATATGTAACATAAAAATACAAATTCATAGAGTAAAAAATACTTGCGCAAGGCGATTGATTAGCTGCATAAGATTTTGCCCCCTATCTTGAGAATAGGTTTGTATTGCATGTGCCAGAATTTAGCTAAAATAATATAATTGTGACACGCTGAAGTTCAAGCTAATAAATCAAAATAAATTCTTAAAATGAACTAAATAACCTTCACTTAGACGGCTAATTTAAACTTGATGAAGTTCAAATTTGCAATTTGAGGAAGTCGATGAATGGAAAGGCCAAATACTGAACGTGATTCATTTTTAGGACTCTTCAGTAATCAATTAAATTTCAGTAAAATATATAAATATTAACTTACAAATAAATTTCATATTTTTAAGAGTTAAATTTAAAAAGACTATAATATCTTTTTGATTATTTTTTAAAAATAAATTATCCCTATGCAGCTAATGTATAGTTTATTCTTCTTACTCTCCCACCACTGTTTTTCTCCCTCTTCAAGCACTGTTCTTCTCTTACCTAAAGCCACCATCATCGGATTTTTACTCGCTCCCGTTGGACCTTCACCGACTAGTTTCGTTGATTGTTGGTATGTATGGCTTTTTTTTCATTTTATTTTCTATTTTTTCTAAATTATAACTGAAGAAGCAGCCATATCAGTTTTTATAAAATAAAGTTAATTACTCTGTTTAAATTTTGATAATAGATTTTTAGAGGCAGATTAATTATCAATGTTACTTGTAAGCTCTAACCATCATATTCAATTAAATGTTGAATTATTAATTTTAAAAAGTAAGATGTCGTTATTCAAAAACTCTTCAATTTCATTGCTTCAATAAATATTGAATATGAATATTTCTAATTTTAATGCACCGCCGTTTTCCTTGAACAAATGCAGACTTTTTCTAATTTTAATGCACCATCACAAATTACTCTTCAAGATTCACTAACTCTAGACATTGCCTCTTTATCTGCTAAACAACCAAGGTCATTATCCAAGGGCACTAAAAGAAAAAAAAATATGATGTTGTTGCTGAAGAAATCACGGAAGTAACTTCTCCAGTGAAAGAAATTGCAAAAACAATTACTAATACTAACAAGCATATATATATATATATATATATATATATAAAACAAGTGAAATTACCATAGAGCTGAAAAAATTAGGATTGGATAAGTGGGAAACTATGGAAACTCTTGGGGCCTGTTCACTTACAGAAAACTGGTCCAGTTTTTCAGAAAAATTTTTCACAGAAAACAGAAAATAGAGATCATGTTTATTTTAGTCAATTTTCTAAAATAAAAAATAGAAAATAAATTTTTCAGTTTTCTAAAATAAAAAAGAGATTTGATAATTAATAAAAGATATTTTCTAAATTTTCTAAATTTTTTTAATAGATATATATATATGTGTGTGTGTATATTCACACACACATACATATACATGTATATGCATACATATATATGTGTATGTATATGTATGCATAGACATGTATGTATGTATGTATGTACATACATACATACATATACATATATGTATGTACTTATATACGTACACACATACATATATGCATACATACATACATATACATAAATGTATGTATGTACTCACACACACACACACACACACGCACGCACGCACGCGCACAGACACGCACGCACGCACGCATAAACCAAGTATGCATGAAGGATTTGCACCATTTAATACGTAAACCACTCAACTAACGCAACTAAACTATCAATTTATCATTACATTTTCATATGCGCAGAGTAGATTGAAACAAGAGAGAGACAAAATGAAAAAAAAAATAAAGCTATTTATCGAAAACCAATGTTATTAAAATCGGACCGGATAAAGAACCGGTAAGGCTGAGGGTTCGTGGTTCGACCGGATTCAATCGGATTTTTTTATATTTTTTAAAATATTATTAATTAGTATAATTTTTATAAATACTACTACTCAAAAAAAAATCAATCAAAACATTTAACATATGCCTCAAATATACTAGTAATAATATTTTTTCACCTTTTATTTTTTTAAAATTATTACCTAATTAGTTATTTTCTGTTCAAATATTTTATTTTACGAGTTTTAATTTAAAAATTAAATAATTCAATAACTGTCGGTGAAATTAAAAAAAATGATAGAAAATTATCTTTAAGTTTACCAATTTTAATAATTTATTCAATTTTTATTTTATTGAATTATTAAATCATTATATTATTTTTATTAAGTTCAAATGTGATTAAATAGTAAAAAAACCAATTATTTGTTAAATAAAATTTATTAGATTATTTATTTTTAATTTTTATGAAAAAATAAATATTTTATTAATTATTTTAAATCAGACCGGTTTTTGGCTGGTTCAACCCGGTTCTGGCCGGTTCTTTTCGATTTTTTCCCAATCTGGTTTTCTGATGTTGAACCAACCGGTTAGGCAATCGGTTCACGGTTCAACCGGTTGAACCGGCCGGTCCGATTTTAATAACCATGTCGAAAACTGTTGAAACTGGCCAGCGATGGTCCAACGAAGGCTTGGATCGGGAGTCGACAAGTCAAAATCCAGTGATTATGGCTGGTTGAGAGAAGAGCAAACAGTAGAGGGAGGTAAGGGAGGAAGAAAAGAAGGTTTGGGGGAAAATGGAAAAGGCAACAAGAACAGATCCGTTAGGCACATGAATCAAGCCCAAACAGGCTAAACTCTACGTGGGTTATTTTTGGGTTGGCCCAATTAGATATCACTTAGATTGGGTTGGTTTTGGGTTTATTTTATTAGATGGATGTCACACCCCAAAGTGGCCCTAGAAGAATTACAGAGTTTTGTTCGAAAAAGGTAAGTTTATGTGCTAGAGTTCTGTCGCAAGCGCGAACAGTGTCGCGGGCGCGACAGAGCCCTCCAGCGGTTTTCGAACTTCAGCTGGTTGGTGCGGGCGTGACCGTTCTGTCGCGAGCGCGACAGAACCCCCTCGCGAGATGTGTGCATAAGTGGGTTTTAAGAGACCTTGAGATGTGTATTGGACACTTGGCATCGTAGGAGAGTGACACTTGGCGTCGTAGGAAAGAGACAAGTGGCAAGAGATGAATTTAATATGAATTGAATGGAAAATAGTTAGTTTGGTTAAAAAGGAACAAGATTGTATATGAATTACATGCCTCTGAATTTGATAAATGCACTTGAATTTTAGTTGATGAGTTGATGTCTGTGTATAGTGTGTGAGTTGGTATTGAGCCTGATTACCGTTATAGTGGATAGATAAGCATGCTTATAAAGGGATTACCGAGTGCAGCTGCCAACGTTCTGCCCTGTTTGGGTGAAGCGGGTCGACCTCCGAGAATGGTCATTAATGGAGATATATGAAAATGTTTTGTGACTTCGGTCTACCGAAAATGTTTTTTATAGAGCGTCCCGTATCCACCATGAGAGGAACTCAGGCTTGTTTTGTTAAATGTTGTGCAGTGAACTTGAGATGATTATAGTATTGCTTCGAATAAAGCTATAGTACATGAAAGTAATGTTTAAGTACATTACAGTTCTGTATACAAGTACATGATTACATGAGTGTATTGACATGAATGTGGTTACATGATAGCGTATATTTGAATAAAGGATATGTACAAGTTGTAGTGTACATGAATAAGTAAAAGAGTACATGATATATGCACGTGAGTTCATAGTATTTGATAACTGAGCATGCAACCTGTATATGTATAAGAGCTATATGCATGAGCTAGCTGATCCTGTTACATGAGATCCTGTCACATGAACTGTGTGATTTATTTGTGACTTCGTAAAGAAGTCCTTTGCATTATTTTCATCCCCACTAAGCGTTATCGCTTAGCACGGATGTTTATTTCCGTGTAGGTTACAGGTTCGGACCAGTGAGCGGACATCTGCGGGTCAAGGCCACTAGGAGTTTTGCTATAGCTTTTTGTATAAGAAAGAGTTAGAGTTTTATATTTTGAGTAACATCATTATGTAATATAAGTAGAAAAATCACAAGTAAAGGTACATGTAAAGCTAAATGGAAACAGATGTAATATGAACATGTAAATGTATATGTAGTTGATATGAAATCCATGTTGGGCCCTAGTGTAGTACTAATTTATTTTATTATTCTTAATGTGATATGTATAATGCTATCGCTTCCGCTAGTGTATGTATATGTATGTGTATACGTATGTGCCCGCGTGGCGCCCCAATATTCCTTACCGGGGGTATGGGGGTGTTACAATGGATTTGGACAAAATTTGTGAGTTGTACTAAATTTGACAGCTCTATTCATAAACTATACAAAATGTAAATTTAAATGTCTACTTAGTAATATTTATTCATGAATGTTACAAAATTAAAATATGAATTTTACATATGAATACAATATTTTCATTAACGAAATAAAGTCGAATGTGCAATAGTTATCATTGGTCCATTTAGGGGCTAGATAAAGAATTTAAGAAGATGGTTGGTTTTGTTAGGGGTATGCAAATGGTCGGTTCGGTTTTAAACCAAATCGAACAGACCGAAAATCGAACTTGAGAAATTTTCAGAACCGAACCGCGAACCGAAGTTTTTAAAATCAAAATCGAATAAACCAAAATAATTTCGGTCGGATCGGATCGGATCGGTTCTTCACAAATATATCATTTTTTTTAGATTTTTAACTTATATGGGTCCATAAATTAAATTAACTTATATTTAATAAAATAAAACCATTTAAAATAACTAAAAGGAAAAAAAAACATACATAAATTTGTTTATATTATATTCCTAATAAATACTAAGTAAAATTACAAAAAAATATATATATTAAAAATAAATACAACATAAGTTATTATTAATAATACATTCAATATACTTCAATTTAAAAAAAAACATACATATAAATAAATATAACTATAATGTATATTTAGATTTTATATATATATATATATAAGCAAAATGGTGAATTTAACAAATTTCGGTCGGTTCGGTTCTTTCGATTTTACAATTATAAGAATCAAATCGAACAGAAATACCTAAAGATTAACTTCGGTTTAGAACCGAATAAACCGAAAATAGAACAAACCGAACCAAATGGCTCAAAATTCATTCGGTTCGGTTCGATTTTTGGTTCTGTTTTGCACAGCCCTGGGTTTTGTTGTCCTGTAATGTTGTTGGACTTTGCGATCCATCAACGCATTGAATAAATTAATTACTCGAGCAATCCAACAATCCATAGAAGTTTTTGTAAGAGATATAAGCTATTCACAAAAATAACAGAGCCATGTGTCAAAAATGGCCCATCCAAAAGGTTGAATAAGTAGCACTAAGAGTAAAATTGCAGATAGAGTTCCAAATAAGAGACTCAAGTTGCTTATAATTTCATAGAATTCGAATTCTTGTATACTGGGTTTAATTGCAGCCCAAAAGTTATGGCATATATCAATATAGCCATATAGAATGCCAATATGATACCATTATGCTCGTAGGCATTTGTTGAGTGGTAAAAGAGTAGCTAGTAGGAGAATTATGAAAAACAAAATTCCATGCATTCCAAACATTAATAGTCCATCTTGGTCACTTCTATAATGTATTGCTGCAAAGAGGACGACCATCTCTCAAAACCCAAAACTAAATTTATTTATATTCTTTTTTTATTAACTTTTTTGGGCCTTAGCAAAACCTAATGGTTTTAATGGGCCCTCTACTCGATGCTAACATGCGCCTTCGTGCGATGTACGCACCCATTGGACGTTGCCCATTTAGCAAGAGAAGCTGCCTGACTTCATTTCTATCTCTTGTTCCGGCATCAGAAATTGGTGGTTTCTATCTTCTCCATTGGGCTTAAAGTCCTCCAAAATGCTAGCTCGTCTAGCCGCCACGCGCCTTCGTGAGATCCGTCAAGTCTTCCGACAAGCCCCTGAGGTTTTTTTTTCCTTCGATTTTTCTTTCTTTTTCCCTGCGTCCAATCATTTCTTGTGGATCTATTTACTTAGCTTCTCGCGTTTCTGTAGACATCTCGATCTTTCTCTACTGCCCTAAACTATGTAAGTCTGACCTTGTAGCGTACAAGCTCTATGTTTTTTTTTTTTTCTTGAAAAAAATCAATTTAATTTCGTAAAATTGGTAATTGTGCAGCACATTGATACTCCAGATAACAATCCGAACCTTCCATGGGATTTCACTGATAAAAATAAAGAGAAGGTAAACTGAAACTTGCTTACATTTTACTATCGAATTCTTATTTTTGTGCGAATTTTGTGGTATTTGAAAGTACCTGTTCTTATAAGTAAATGCTGATTGCCTGTTGTAATTTATCATGGAATTTCAACTTGCTAGTGGTGTTAGACTTGAATGAATCTGTAATTTTACGGGGATGAGAAGTGAGGGAAATCGATTATTTTGATTGTCTGATGTTCTAGGATCTTGAACATGAAGATCATGTCAATACTGTAGACCATCTCTGTTTTTTGACACAGGGTGAAAATAAGTCAAGTGTAGGGTTTTTCATGCTTGATTTCACTTATTTTGAAACTCTTTCCTTTCAAGCATAGCTTACAGTGACTCAAACAGGCCTCTTAATGCTATAGAATGTTTTTAAGAATAATATCATTGGAAAGTCGCTCAATCAATTATGAATTAACTGTCATCAGAACCTTTCACCTTCATCAGTTCGGTAAATCTCATTCTGTAAAGAAATATTGTATGTTGGTCTTGACACGTAACTATTACCAAATGCCATAATTGAATATGTTCTGTCCCAAGTCATCATGTCCAAATGAGACTTTGTAAATTCAGCTCTGTCCTAACTTTTTTTTTTCCTTCTGTCTACCGATGCTTTTCTGCATATAATTTTGTTGCTGTTTAATGACTTCATTTTTGTGTGATTATGCCTACATATATTGATTGCACATTCAAAGCTTGCAAGTGCACGAGACCTGATTCTGGTTCATGCTCTCTTTTTTCTAGACCAACTGTTTTAGATTTTTGCCTCAGGTTATATTTTGTTTAGGTACCAAAACTTGCTTACTAGAGATCTCCTACTGTTTAATGTGTTGCTATGACTGAATTTGTAGTATTTGGAGGAAATTTTTGGTGGAAAGGTATATCAATAATTTTGGACATGATGTAATATTGATAAATGAATCACAATGGTTTCTTTGCTGCCTCATCAAAATCTTGTTAAACTTCACCTGTTGAACTGGGCTACTATCAATTAGTTTATTCCATCTAGAAGTTACGGTACTGAGCAAATTTATTTATTTATTTGTTATTATTATTATTATTATTTTCTTTTAGTAGCTTCCTCTTTTTGTGAATAAGGTGATGCATACCCTGCAGTTATAATTAGGGGACAATAGAGCAAAACAAAATATTGTTAACAGATCATGGGATGCTATAAGGAGCTTTTTGGAGTCTTTATATAGATTGAACAACTTTTTATGTTATTCCTCTGGACGTATTTTCATATCAGATCCACTGCTTTTACTTCTTCAAATAAATTGTTAAAATTTTGAGCAGGAAATTTTTTAATGATAGTTGTATTCTTCCTATATCTTGGTGGTAGGCTAAAGAAATACTTTCTCACTATCCATCCAACTACAAGCAATCGGCAGTTATTCCTCTGCTAGATCTTGCTCAGCAGCAGCATGGAGGTTGGCTTCCCGTTTCAGCAATGGATGCAGTAAGTGGACATGAACATGTGAAACTTCTGAGATAAATTTCAATGTATATGAACTTGGACTAATGTCCTAAGCTATTCCTCAGCAACTAAAAGAACTTTGTTGAATGAAATTACAACCTGCATGATTTTTGACTTCCATGAAATTCAAAATAATATTGCATACTATTTGGTACGAGTTGATACTAAATATGTTACCTTTTTGTTTGACCAGAAATGGGAGGCTTTTTATTTCTTGGTTTTTCTGTTATGCAAAATGCATTAATGATATTAGTGCTAATTGAAATGCTAAACCTATTGGAGATTGTATTTGATTCAAAGTGTGGTGGAAAATGAATTTTATACTAGTAGGTGTTGAATTCTAACATATTGCATGGCCTTTCTATTTGACCAGAAATGGGAGGTCAATTTTATTTCTTGGCTTTCCTCTTATGCCAAATAAAGAAATGATATTAAGCTGATTTGAAATGCTAAACCCATTGGGGATTATATTTGATTCTAACTACAGTCAAATTCGCCTGAGTTTACCAAAAGCATCTCATTATTATATGCTGATGTTACCACTGCATAATATTACATCATCATGACGCTCTTTGTGTAAAAAGCATTCTTTAGACACATGGACCATATAAATAGGCGGACCAGTAAATTGTAGCCACAGTTATATGTACTTTGTTGTTAGTATCATCATCATTAAAGAAAGCAATTCATTGCAATCAACTTATTATCACTAATGTTGAAGGGAATGGGAAGCTGGTTTTGGTACATATGCTTGGCGTGTAAGTTGGCTCATAAATGTAGACTATGCCGTGTCCTAGTCAGGGAAAAAAAAAACTTGTATAATTTTCTTTACCTTCCATTTCCTTCTTCTACCTCTTCTCTTCTTCTTCTTTTTTTCTTTCTTTCTTTCCTTTTTCTTTTTTCTTTTTTCTTTTTTTTTTTTCAGTTAACATTTCTGACACAATTCTAAAACTGCAACTAATTTCCCCTTCAACATTCTGTGCCTTGCTCAACCAGATGACCACCTTGTAACAGACAATCATTGACCATCTGAAATCATCACCTTTACAAAAATCTACCTTGGGTCATGGGTGGACCTGTTTATTGGGTGACATGCTATGCTCTTTTTGTTTGTCATCATTGATGCTTTGGGAGTGTCTTGAGCAGTTGATGGTGGGTGGCCCCAAAAGACAAACTGTCAGATTACCATAGAGAGGAGAGGTAGTAATAGTGATAAAATGCAAGTTCAATGAGGGCTCCTTTTGTTTCTGATTAGTATTAAATTCGGTGACAAGTGAAATTACCCAGAAGGCCATAAAAATTATCCCAATTAAATGTTGGCATAATTTTCATTGGCATGTATGTTGGTAATGTTGGCATAATTGCCCAGATTGCCTAACCTAAACTGACAGAAAACTCAAATGCTGATTCCTTAAATCTTTGATGCGGTTGCCAATTTCTGGACTCCAGTGACATTATAAACTCCTTTGGTATCTATATTTTGTTATATCAAATACTTTTTGTGCAGATAAGTTCTCATGAACTTTGATTGGTTTTGAACTGTTCTGTTGCATTCTTGTTTGTTATTTATTCACAAATGACATTTCAAGGTGCAGGAAAATTTATTCTGCTGAGAAGAATAGTTTACAAATAAATTTTTTTGCTGAATATCTTATGAATGCCTCAGGTAGCCAACGTTATCGAAGTTGCTCCTATTCGTGTGTATGAAGTTGCGACTTTTTATTCAATGTTCAACCGGTCACCAGTGAGAAAATACTTAAAACAATCTGAATTTGTATTTTCTATAGCACCAATTTCTGATGGAAAAAAAATGCAGCTTACCTAGATCAATTTCTTTGATTGAATTTTCAGGTGGGCAAATACCATCTATTGGTCTGTGGCACAACACCTTGTATGATACGTGGTTCACGAGAAATTGAAGATGCATTACTCAAACACTTGGGAGTGAAGCGCAATGGTGAGATATAAACTGATAATATGTTGCCTTCTATTCTATTGCATTATATTTGACTACAAGTTGAAATGTTGGGATGTGAATAACAAGCCTTTTGAATTTCCAATTTGCAGAAGTAACAAAGGATGGTCTGTTCTCTGTTGGGGAAATGGAATGCATGGTAGGTCTTTCATTTGGTTTAGGGATTTATATATATTCTCAATCAAGTTTATAGTTGATTTTCTTTTTTTCTTGTTATTGTGAAATTTGGAGATAGATTATTGGCAAAGAAGTACATGCATGCTGGTTGTTAATACAAAATATATTATAACTTTGTTTTAAAATGGCAATTGTTAGTAACACTTGATTCAAGTTTAATTTTGAAGTGATTGTGTGTACAATGTGTACTCACTACTCATGGAAATTATACGTTGTAGTCATATGTTACCCAGTTTCATGAATAATATAATCCTGCTGTCTTTGTCTGGTGTTTATATGAAACCTTATGCGTCATGAATAAATCATGACATGGCAACATGGGGTTATCAACAAGCTTGGTTTGGCTTGGCATTTTACCGGATCAAAGGACTTGTTTTGAAATGTAATCAATAAAGATATGAATGAGAATTTTGTTTTAGTAAGCTCCATTATGTGCACCAGTGCAGTGTTAATTTTGGTTATTGCTTTTTCTGCAGGGATGTTGTGTAAATGCCCCCATGATTACTGTCGCTGATTACTCCAATGGATCTGAAGGATACACTTATAATTATTATGTGGGTCCATGATAATCTCTTTGTTTTTGACAAGGTGTAGTGCCTTTCTGTTTTAATAATTGGAAGTGTTAACCATTCTGTTCTCTGATCCTCATTATAGGAAGATGTTACTCCAAAACGAGTGGTTGAAATAGTTGAGATGTTAAGAAGGGGGGAGAAGTTACCGGTAAGTCAACCGAGCATACTTTCTTGAGATTTTTCTTGTTTAAATGGTGATAGTGTTATTCTGTACTTGAACTCCTATTTTTTCTTATTTCAGCCTGGCACACAAAACCCAAAACGCATCAAGTGTGGGCCTGAAGGAGGCAATACTACTCTGCATGGTGAACCAAAACCTCCTCCATGCCGGGATCTAGATGCCTGCTAAATGTTATGGTAAAGGTTGCCTCCAATAATGCAAAGCTTGAAGGTTTTTTCAGGCTTCTGATGACATGTTGTTTTTCGTAAGATTAACCAAATTTTGTATTTCTCTGCCAGTATTGTTTCTGGTAGATACTCAATTCCATACAACCTCATATTCAAGTTATGAAATGGCGTAGTTGGGGCAATGGATTTGGTTGTTGATTGCATGTCTCTATATGGTTGCATTGAGAAGCACATTGCCTAATATTGGGTATGGCATGATTCAGAACTATCAGGTTTTCCATTCCAGAGGCATATTTGTCAATGAACTCTTGAAGCTAAGAAAACCTGTAGGCTGCTTCTCATCTTTCCAGCATGCGTTGATCTGCAATTGTGTGCAGGCACTTCCTTCTCTAAATTTCCAAGCTATTGTATTTTTTTGACCTAGTTGGGCTGGCTAGTTGTGTGTTACAGATTCAACAAATGTGCGGTATTTCTATTCATATTGATGGGAGACTTAGTCCATGATACCATGGCATCTGGAATAAGTGACATGACAAAATGGTGTGCATGAGTTTGTGTCGGATGAAGTATAGAATGAGAGAGTTGTTTGGTGAACAACAGCTTGACTTTGCGGAAATAGGTTTGCTGTAGTGCTGATTGCTGGACTAGCAAGTAGTTAATGGTTACTTCAATTTTTTTTGCCTAACCATGTTGTTAGTGTGACTGATTTAAATAAGGATGTTAGAAATGATGATAGATACGACACACTTGGAGTAGTTGGAGACAGCTTGGAAGTTGGGATGAGTTGCTATTGGTCACAATGGGAAAAGCCAAGCCAATTGACTACGTTTGGGTGAGGATTGGCTTTTTTTAGTCAATGGAGAAATGGGAAGAAATTAACCCAAAACAGATTAGATGTCATTCTATCCCTTCTAAACAAGTAATACTCCCACAGATGTTTCATCGGCACTTCGCAAACTGCACGCGCACTTTCAATTCCCAAACACAGCAAAAGACTCAAATTTCGGTTCACTCTTTTTCATTGTTGTCCCTTCCACCAATTCTTTCTTTCCTGTACTAACCTATGGCATGCTTTGCTTCTGTCAGATTATAAAATTTACGTTCTTTTCTCATTAGGAATTTGAGAAAAAGGGTCCGAGGAGGTGTGGTACTTCTATCTGTTTGTTTATTGCCATTAAAAGTAAAGAAAATCTATAAACTTGATATATTATCAATTAAAATTCGTAACAGTATCCAAATTTTAACATTCAATTATAGAGATCCCGTTGTGGTCATGTTCTAAAAATTATCTTTCCAATAACTATTCTACAAAGGAACAGTAGAACCTAACCGAATGGGGATGAAAACAAAATCATGCAAACTGTCAAACAACGCAGCTATAGAAGGCAATTTTTCTTGACACAGTCTGATACAGGTGGATGAATTCATTTGAATGAGCATCAATCTGACCTTATTATGGGAAATGGAACCGTACACAAATTTCCCATGGGAGCTAACAAATCGCCTTTTCATTGGGTTGAATCAAGTTCTGACCCCTTCGCACTCTCCACTATAATACCTACAATTTGAAGGATGGTTAACAAATTGAAACTAAAAGAGACGAATACATTTCACTTTATCTAAGAGAATTTCTACATCTTGCTTGCATTTTTTATTTGATTGGATTAACTTAGGGAACCCATCCTCTCTTTCTATCTCTCTCTTCAATCTCTCTCTAAAGAATCAATTCGAAGTTGAATGAAAAGTTGGTTGGTTAATGGTTGGTAACGAACCCAGCTATATGTACCAGTCAAATGAGTATCAATGAACAGACACCTGCCCATTACCATCAATTCCACCCAGATAATTCAACCTCCTATAATTATTCAGAAGCGAAATAAGTCAATTTACTTTTGCATAACAAAAACAAAGTATCACCATTATTTTCTGTTGGACTACAACACCTTATAAAACAAACAACCATTATCCATCCTAACTTTGCATTCCATTTCCTCTGACATAAACTATTACAATAATGTCAACATATAATAATTTATATATATATATATATATTTATGTATATATACCTCTCTGGCCCTTTTACAAGGTCCCACAACCACTACTGAAAAATTAGAGCCCCCACTAGAAAAGTGCTTCCATCATCTCCCACTATCCCCACCACTGATACCAAAAAGAAAAGGATATCAATTAAGTTTTGACAATTCTTTTCCTTCACTTAAATATGACAAAGACATCAAGGGCCTGCCTGCAATTTTTTAGGCATTGACATCGAACCCTATTTTGAATAAAGCTGGAAAAGAAAGGCAAAAGCAACTACTATGGCATCTGACTTTGATTGCAATTTGAAATTGTAGCAAACATCTAATTGTGGGGGTTGGAACGGGACAAACGGAACAGGGGGACCCCAAGGACTTTGGAGACTTTTGGATGGGACCATGAGATGCTTACCCGTTTCTTAGTTCTATGATGAGGGGTTTGTTTCCGGTTTTACAATAGTAGAGCTATCCGGTGGTTGAGTGTGGTAAATTGCGGTGGCCAATGAGATGGGCATGATGCAGAGAGCCTTTGATTGAAGAAACTGCATCGCAGCACCCACATTTTCTTCCATGAGCTTAGCTACCTGTCTTTCTGTGCCATCATTTGACCACTTTTCCCACGCTGGTTGGTTTCTTCCACCTTCCCCAGTATCATCCTATGACAGGGACAGCAAGCTCTCAGCCGCTTCAATGTGAAAGAGATAGCAGACATATTGTCCATAAATGATGTTTTATTTATTACCTCTACTGATGATAGTGGGATGTCTGTAACAAGTGGTGCAACCGCGCCAGCTCCACCCAATCTACTCATGCTTAAGACCTGTTAACAATAAAAAAACCACAAGTCAAACAAAAGGGGACAATTTAAAAGAAACAAAAAACAACAACAACAATCAAAATAATTGCTTGGACCCTCCATATCCAAATGAATAGGACATACATTGCTAGTGAGCCATTGGGCATTCAACCTCCAGTGTAAACAATAGCTATAGTTCACCATTTGCAAGGTGATATTCATTATATGACTGTCATACACAGAGGAGGCAACCGTTTACAAGAAAAGCAAAAGAATCATGTCTCATTTCCTCAGCTGACCCAAGCATCGCCAGGAGTTGAAGAATTTCAGCAGCCAGTAGAAGAGAACATGTCAAAAACACGTGTGTGTGTGTGTGTGCCACCATATAGAGACAAAGTGGCTATGAGAATAAGTTGGGTATGGAAATCCATAATTGGTGAAGAAGGCCACTACTAATTGTTTAATCAAGCAACACCACTAATACTTTGGCATAAAAGTCTGTTTAGATTGGATGAGAGAATGACTTTGCTAATATCCACCCACTGGTTGCACAAATCATAAAAAGTTCGGACCGACACATTAAAAATGCATAAAGACAAATAAAATTAGGGAAAAAGGGGCATCTAAGAAAATATCAGACAGTAGATTCCATGTGACCTATTATATCTGCTTCACTCATTCCAAAAACGAAATAAGATGTTTTATTTCATAAATAGATCAGATTATCAAATAAGTATAATACCTTTACTTGGAGCCTTAAAAACTTCACATAATCCACAATTTCATCAAGCATGGCAGCTCTATCTGTCTGCAGAAATAAAACACACCAATTGTCAAGGAAGACGAAGTTATACTCGAAACGTTTCTTCCTTCAACACCCGTTCTTGGGCCATAATGCAAGGATAGAACACATTGAGGCAACAAACTCCATCTACAGTCAACACATGCCATAAACATGCAGTATTTTAATTTTTTAACTCTCTTCTCAAAACCACATCTTAGAGATTCTCACTTGGTCCATTCCTGATTCTAAAATCAAAAAGTTATATATAAACCATACATTATAAAAATACATTAGAAAATAATCAATCTCTATTCTCCTCACCAATGTTTGCAGCCAAGAAAAAAAATGCATCAAAGAAAATGCACTGTCAAAAATCATTCTCAGTTGCATTTGCGATATAATGTAATAAATCTATCATGTCTTAAAGCTATCACAGAATTCGTCAAATTTCAATAAAAGGTCATAAAAATCCTTCATAACGTATATCAAGCCATTCAGAAGTTCAAAAAAGCATTTCAACCAGCAAAAGGGGACAAGAAATCACTTACGATTTCATATAGACATGCATGCATTAGCGTGAAGGGCAGCCCTAAGTGTATAACATTGGCAGAGAGAGAGAGAGAGAGAGAGAGTTATTTTGATTGAACTAACACCAAACACTAAGCCTGCAACCAAAACTAATCTACAGTTGAAAAATAGGACGGCCTAATTTTAGAAGATGGGGTGGGAGGAAGATACAGATGGTGTCACCAGAAAATTATCCTATAATGAGGCACACTTTTATAAGACAGATCATGTAGGCATCAGAAAATTATTGTCCTCTACACCTCCACCTATATGCATTCTAATACCACCAAGAACAATCTCTTAAATACATTTTCAGTTTCCTTCAATCATAATATCTCAAAAGTTACAAAATACAATTAACTCAAATTTGAATTCAAAATCATTAAGCGGCAAGAGAAAGAAAAAGACTAACCTTGTTGACACTAGGAACCAGTTCCTGCAATGCCCTTATTCTTTCTGCTATTCTTTCTCTACGCAACTGTACAAAAAAAAAAAAAAAAGGAAGAAGAACAAATGAAGTAAACATGTGATTCCAGTACCAGAAACCCTGATCAAGTATTCATACTACTGTCACTAACAGCCTGATATGAAACTTAGCTAAAAGAAAAAAATAAATACATATGGACATTGACTTTGACAATGGAAATCAAATATAGGCCATAGTTGGCAATAGCGCGTGAGGTGCACAGGACATCGCTACAAGGAGGGTGAGGCATTGTACATCACAAGAGGCGCGGCACGGCGTGGTGAGCAAGGTACTAAATAGACAGAATTCTACAATAATAAGAAGATACCTAGAAAACAAAGGGCAGCCCCTCCCTCTACATCGTTTCGTTTCCAACAACCAGCCTTGCCGGCACCGCTACCTGGTACTGCTTCTCTACTTTTCTGTTTCTTCTCTTCTCTAAATCGCTTCTGTTTCTATTCTATCTACTGCTCTCTCTTTTTCTTTCGTCACTTCCATTCGGTTTGTTTTTTTTTTCCCTCGAAGTCTCTACCTGCTTCACTCCTTTTTTCTTTTCATAACTTCCAGTCGGTTTTTTCTTCCTTCCTTTTTTCACTTCTGCCATCTGTTTTTTTTTTTTTAATCACTTCCTTCTACTATGTTCTTTGGTTAGTTCTTCTGCTTCAAAAATGGATCGAGGAAGAAAATATGTAATACCAGTTGGTGATCGAAGATATGAATTTAAGTATAACTTTCACAATAAGGTGACAAAAGGGGAGTCACTAGGGTCAAAGAACATTTAGTTGGTGGATTTAGGCATGCTTCAAAATGTAGTAAGTGTCCACCTCATGCGCGTGAAGAAATTATAGAATATATGAAAAAGGAGGAATGTAGAGTAACAGATATTATGAGTTCAAGGACGCCTGATTTTGATGATTATGGATTTGGGAAAGGGGAAGAGGAAGAATGGGAATTAGGTGATCAAGCTATTAACTCTAGTTTCACTACTGGTGGTGGAAGTAGTGGAGCAAGTAGTAGGCAACTTTTCCAAAAATTTTCTTAATTATAACATATTTATATTTTATGAGACCTATGCGCTTTGAATACGTGAGGTGTGTGCCTCACGCTACAAAAATTTACCCTTTGCGCCTCTGTGTGCATCGTGCTATTGACAACACTGATATAGGCACACCAAAAATACGTTGGGGGGAAAGAAAAAGGAAAATCAGCATTCAAATTTAATATGATGAGGTGCCACATGACTATAAAGACAGTGGTAATAGAAATTTCTTTTCCTCCCATTAATCAATTATCCTGTAGGCATTTTCACATATTTTGGTAATTATGCAGATGAAACTTTTACCAATTTTCTCAAAAAGAATGAGTATGAGTTAATCTATTGAATTTCCCCAAAAGTATCATAGATTGCAACTTTCAACCCTAAATTTTTAGCTTACACGTATTTATTCTGGACAATTCTTTTAGACTTGTTATTTAAAAACTTAGACTAATACCTAATTTCTAGATATATAATTATATTCACAGTAGTTCTAATTTGCTCACTACATTAAACTCACCCGCTCAGCAATGCTATGTGGATCTGTAGCCTGTCCTCGTCTAGCCCGCACTCTAGGGCGCATTGCAGGTGGGTGTGGGGCTGCAGCCACAGTTGTGGGCATTGGTTGACCATGAAAAACCTGCAAAGATATGACAATCAAATCAAGGAAAAAGGCTATCAAAAACCACCAGTGTGGAAGATTGTGCAATTTGTCATTAAAACCTACGGCAAAATTATCCAAACAGTAGAAAGGAAGGACTTCATCCAGTGCCAAAAATTTCACTCGCTCATGCAGATGTATTCAGACCTATTTCTTAACACTTGTCAAACATGTTAATTCAAAGTTGCTTGAATTAAAGGCTTCAATGTATAAATTTGCCCCTCAAGTTCTGCTACGCTCAATGTTGCCCTCCTAGTTTCTAAATTGGGTCAATGTTGCTCTCCAAGGTCTTAAATTGAGTCAATTTTGTCTCCTAGATACAACTAAATTAACCATGAAACTCTATTGTTGAATATTCTGAGACAACAGGGAATGATTTAAAGTTGGTTAAAAGTGAAGGGAAGAGTCAAGAGTTAAATATAAGGGGATTAAGGGTGGCATTGATCCAGTTTAGGAACTACAAGGACAACATTGAGCTGGATAGACTTTAGGGGCAACATTAAACTTTCAGATAAGCATGAGGGGAAGATTTAGAAATTCAGCCTAATTTAAAGGACTTGGAATATCCACAATGATTCAGAACAAAGTCCTAAAACCAATGGTCAATTTATCCACCATTCTGATCAGAAGTATACCCCTGGACATGTTCATTTATTAATTCTTACCCCTTAACAACCAACAGAATGAAGAAATTTAACACCGGAAACAAAGCCGATTTTTTACTTTTTTCAACATAAAATTGACATAGTTTTTCTATTGGGGAAAGAAAACCTTTTGCTAAAGTATTTGCATGTGCAACTGTATCTACCAATTAATCCTAAAAATGCACGGAGCTGGCACAAGCCTTCTTGAGTTCTCTCATTTATCAAACACAAAACTTGGAATTTCACTAAAGCGAGTCCAAAACTGAAATATTTTTGTTTCACAATGACTTTATCTTATTGTCTTTCCCGTACCTCCACAACTATTAGAAAATTAAACCGCCTTAAATTTTGGCTTTAGGTCTTACAGATGAAAGGTTTCAATTTTTTTTCAATAATAGTTTGCAACAGATCAATTTTACTAGCGCCAATCACTATTTTTTTTTTTTACGAAAAAAGAAAAATAAACCTTACATTTTTCACGGTAGTAGCTCTGCAGTCAACCACGTCGTCGCGGTACCTCTTCCCGCTGCCCGAAGCTTCTTCAGGCTTCAAAAAGCCTCCCTTGCCTTGGTCCAAGCTGAGGCCCAAGGGGAAGCCGTGAAACCCAGCGGCTCCTCCGCCAGAGGCACCGCCAAGGGTAGTGATGTGAGAGGAGCCATCACCTGAGCTAAGCTGCAGCATCATCGGAGCTTGAGCAGCAGTAGCCGCTCCAGTCAAGCCGGTGTCGGCACCGACTAGGCCAGTCTCAGTGGAACCAAAAGGGAGACCAACAAGGATTTCCTGGAGGAAATCGTCGGCCGCAGGTTCATTCTGGTTATTGGCCATTGTTTTGAGTCGCGGACGAGGTCAAGGTGAGTCGAGACGGGGAGTTATGGGTCCAAAGGAGCATCTACATGCAAAGTTTATTGAGAAGCAGAGACCAATTTCAACTTTTTTTTTTTTTTTTTTCGGTTGCTGGTTTTCTAGTTCGCTTAGCTTTGCTTTTCTTTTCCCCCAGTGGACACTGAGAGCGAAGAGACAAGGCAAGGCAAGAAAAAGTGTGGCTTTATCCTTCTTAAAAACCTTCTACTTTACATAAAAGGGTTCGTCTTTTGCAAGATTTACGTCTATGTCCATATTTCTTTTTTCTTCCATCTCCGTTGACGCTTGTTTGACTGCTTAACTCTACTGTAAAATCAAAATATAAATAAAGTTTTTTTTTTATAAAAAAATAACTTCGTTAAGAAGAGTCGGCCAATAGTTGAAGAAATACAAATACTTAAGACCTGACATAGAATGAATAGCTCTAGCAAGCATATGAGCAACTACATTCGCAGACCTTCTAATAAATCAAAATTGGATATTATGTAGAGTAGAATATAAAGCAATACAGTCATCAATAATAGAATCAAACTCTGATAGGTTCTGTTTCCGGAAAGTAAGTGCTTGGATAACTATTTGAGAATCCGATTCCACCATAACATTTGCCAACTTCCTCTGCTTCATCCAGCTCAAAGCCTCTCTTATACTCAAAGCTTCAGGCAATGAGGGGTCAGAAACTCTCTCAAAACAATTACTTCCAGCACCCAAAAACAGTCCATGACAGTTCCGAACAACAAAGGCAGTCCCCACTTTTTGCTTATCCTCAAAAACCGCAGCATCAGTATTTATTTTAAGAGAACCCGAGGGAGGAGGAAGCCAAAGTTGCACGTGCTCAATCCTTTGAGAAACCTGGGCAGCATTTGTCTGTCTTGCAAGTTTCCACTCATCCAGCAGAGAAGAAGCAAGAGGAATAACCGAAGAAGGACTAATCTTGGCTTTATTCCAAACCACCTCATTCCTGGATCTCCATAAAGCCCAGCAAATCATAACAGCCAAACCACATATATCCAAAGTAACACATGAGTTAATGAGGTTAAATCAGTCAGCTATAGAAGAAACAACACCTCTCATAAAGCCTACAGGGGATCTCCTCCATACTTCTGAAGCAAAACCACAATCAAAGAAGAGATGCATGGCTGTTTCATCACGGATACCACATAAAGGGCAGAGCATTGATATATCCACTCCCCTGTTCACAAGCGACGTGCGAAGAGGTAGGCAAGAATGAAGAGCTCGCCAGAAGAAGTTTTTTACTTTAGCCGGTAAACTCAAGTTCCACAGCTTTCTTCAATTATCGCTAGATAAGATGTGAAGATGAGGAGAAGTGCATGAGTGAATAAATTCGTAAGCACTTTTGACTGAGTAAACCCCATTCTTTTCCATACACCACTGCCACACGTCAGCCTTATTGGAAAAACTCAGAGGGATACCTGTAGGGATGCTCACGGGGCGGGGCGGGGGCGGGGAGTGGCTCCCCCGTCCCCGCCCCCGCTGGGGACGCGGGGGGAAAATCCCCCCCGTCCCCGCCCCCGCGGGGATCCCCGTTCCCCGCGGGGATCCTCGTCCCCGTAAAAAAAAAATTAATTTTAATAAAAAAAATTAATTTGATGGACATTTTTGATCCAAATTAAAAATATTTTATAAAATTTAATAATTTAAAATTAAAAATATTTCATATAATTTAAATATAAATATTTTATACAATTAAAATATAAATATTTATAAATATTCCATACAATTTATACATTACAAATATATATATATATATATATATATATATATATATATATATATATATATATTTTTAATTTTTTTTCGGGGCGGGGACCCCTTTCCCCGTCCCCGCCCCGAATTCAAGGGCGGGGATTTTCCCCCCCCCCCCCCCCCATCCCCGCCCCCGCGGGGGGAAAATTCGGGGATTCCCCGCCCCGTTCAGGTCGGGTCCCCGCGGGGGACGGGAAATCCCCGCCCCGTGAGCATCCCTAGATACCTGTAATAAGGTTGACATCACGTGTCTGAAAAATGGATGTAATAAGTGGCATGTTCCATTTATTTGTCCCATTCAGCATCAGCTCTTTTACTTTGAGCATATTCATATTAGATTGACGAGGGGTAGAAACTGAATGATTAACAGTGTCAGGTAGCCACGGGTCTGTCCAAATATTAATCTTACTGCCATCACCAACTCTCCACCGACAACCAGGTTTGATGAAGTTTTTAGCATAATGGGTACTCCTCCAAGTATAGCTTGGATTGGATCCCAAATTCGCTTCCCAAAAACTACAGTGAGGGAAGTATTTTGCTTTGAGGATTCTAGCCATAAGAGAAGAGTTATCTACCATTAACTTTCACACTTGCTTACCCAAAAGAGCAATGTTAAAGTCATGGAAAGATCTGAAACCTTGTCATCCAAGATGTTTCGGCCAGCATAGTCTATCCCAGCTCATCCATGTAATCCCTTGATGAGTACTTCTATTCACTAGAAAGAATTCAGCATTTTTTTCTAACTTCTTGCATAAACTCATGGGAATGAGGAAAACACTCATGGCATAGGTGGTTAAAGATTGGGCAATGGACTTGAGAAGAACCTCTTTTCCAGCTCTGGATAATAGAGTGCGGTTCCAACCACTCACCCTTTTCCAAACTTTATGCTCCAAATAGGCAAAAATATCTTTCTTATTTTTTCCAATCATAGAAGGCAGACCCAAGTAGTTCTCATGAACCGCATCAAGATTAATAGAAAGGGTTTCGCAAACCAAATTCCTCATATGAGCTTGGGTATTGGAACTAAACTTCAAGGATGCCTTGTGAAAGTTGATCAGCTGACCTGAGTCAAGGGCATATATGTCTAGAATACCCCAAACTGCAGTAGCTTCAGCACAGTTAGCTTTAAAGAAAATGAAGCTGTCGTCAACAAAAAAACAAGTGGGTGATGGGAGGGGCTCTCTTGGCTATTCTAAAATATAAATAAAGTTTATTTTCCTTTACAATAATTGAGATAAAATAGAACTTAAATTTTTAACATCTACTACTTACAGTTATTCGTTTTCACAGTTTGCTATTTATTATATAGTGGCAAGGAATAATTAAATGGTAACTTCAATATTCGCATCTTTTTTATTTTCTCAATTTTTTTTCCTTTTTTCCATTCTAATTTGGTACATTTTCTCATTTTATTTCTATTTCTATTACCTCCTTTTTCAATCTCTAATAGCAGTTCAAACAATATTTATTTTCTTTTACTTTATCCACTTTTCTCAAAATAGAGTTATAATGAATGCATAAATTTGTCATAATTTGTCATTAAGCTCTATAATTATCTTCAAGAAAGCAGTTGCCCTAACTTAATTATCTAAGAGTACATTTGAACATTTAAATTTGACTCGGCGTCTCCAGATAGTAAAATGCTTGCAAAGTGTGACAGCAGCACATGTAAGAAAGAGAATCTCAGAAATGTTAGCTGAACAAAAAAGCTAGAGGCCCGTAGACATTCAATCTAACAGTTCCTATGATCGCCTGGCGCTGTCCATGGTTTGACAAACGGATCCTTATTAACTACATTAACATGTCAACCATCCAAAATTTCCGGACCATCTAGAGTTATCAACGAATTAAGATACATATACACATTTTACTCACAACTATACAAATGTTAGAAGGATGTTGGTTGTTTTTCCTCTTTTGATAAAATTACTATTAAGCAGAACTCTCTTTAGAGTGGAGTTACATCAGAAGCAGCAAAAATCTGCAGAAGCAAAAGAAAGGCATATCAGTGGACGTGGATGTAATATGATTCTGATTTATATTTAATCAACACAGATATAAAATCAAGCTGGAGCAGCTGTTGTTATCCTCGGCTATAACAAAAATTTCATACTGGATTCCATTTCTATCATGCTATAACAATAATTCGATTCGTACCTTTATAGAGTAAATTCTAATTCATTCATATTTTATTTGATTCTGGGGCTGTGCAAAAAATTCTTTAGCATTGTGGGCAACCTCAGCCTCCAGTACAGCTTCAAGCACAATGTCGGATCCTTTTACATCATCTGTCAACACATCAATACGCTTCCTTAAACTCAAACGTATGCCATAGGGCAAGAATACTTTCATACAAATTTTTACGAAAGGTCATCTTGATGTAAGACAAGAGAATCATTGGTAGGCATGAACTAGAAATGGCTCACGAAATTCTGTGTTGGTTAATGCAATCACCAAAACTCCTAATAAAGGTGCTGGTAATGCGATGAGCATTGGAGGCACATGAAACACTCAATTGTCATTTGACAACAAGCCACTGTCTAATAATGGAAGACATTCAGCTCAAAATATATATACATTATAAAATGAGAATGACAAAAACACGTGGTAGACATGTTGAAGGTTAAACAATGCAGCAAACATGATTTAATCAGAACCACAATATGATGTGATAAAAGAGGTGACTGTGTGAGTCGGGTGTATTGTTTACTTGTACTGCCAAAGAATATCCAATAATTGATCAAAGACCAAAATAAGCCAATCGATTATGTTTTCGTTTACCAGGATTTGTTTTTCAGTTTTCTACCCATAAATATTGATAATTTTAGTTTTGATTTCGCAACTTCATATTGGTAAATGACAATGAGCCCTCTTCCCATCTTTGATAGGCATGACAGCTGTTACTTGCCTTGCACATTGCTCTTACTTGGTGGTGCAATGCATGTCTGCCACAATGCAAAATGCCCACAATTTAAATCCAAATGACAAGTTGCTCTAAATGCCAGCTGGCAACTAGAACAGTAGAAGTCTAAGGAATTAACATGAAAGAAAAAATCCATTGAATCTCTTGTTTTTCCTTCTGTACATCTGCTCTTACTCTGCTTCGTACATTAAACAAAAAATTGATGTTACTGAAGAAGCAAAAGAAAACTGCAATAAATTCCTTTTTCCTTCAAAGGTTATAAAGACATTGGTACAAAGAGACAGGGAGAGGGGAGGAAGTGGAGGGGGAGCACAAGTACATATTTAAATCCAAGACAAGTTTTCAGTTTCATTAGAGGAAGGTGTTATTCTATCCTGGTATAATGTGTACACCAATGGCATTTTCCTCTCCATTTATTCTATCCTCTCCATAACAAGTCAATGTCGAGTAGTAATAAGTTAACAGAAAAGATGATGTCGAGTAGTAATAAGTCAACAGAAAAGATCCCAACATTCTAAGCCTTTATGAATATGAAAGGACGGGGAGTGGATATGAGCACAATAAGTGAGACCATGAGTCAAAAAAATAAAATGGAAGAAGGATATAAGGACATGCCACCCTCCCAAACATATACACATTCATTGATCAATAATCATCCCTCATACAGTAGCACAGTGAACAAGCAAATATAAAGAAAAGATCTCAACGTTCTAAGCCTTTATGAATATGGAAAGACGAGGAGTGGATATGAGCACAATAAGGGAGACCATGAGTCAAAAAAACAAAACGGAAGAAGGATATAAGGACATGCCGCCCACCCAAACATATACACAATCAAACATGCACATGAGGGCAAAATTCATTGCATCAATAATCATCCCTCATATAGTAGCACCGTGAACAAGCAAATATAAGGAAACTAAAAACTATCATTATTACATGTAAACATAAGATAGTACATGCATCTCAAGAGAAAATTACCTGCATGTTTTGGTAACATTCCCGTACTTTCAGCAGACACAGGCAGAACATTTAGAAGATCTGCATCATCAACCAGTTTTGCTGCAT
This sequence comes from Excoecaria cochinchinensis, assembly GCA_947683425.1. Lineage (NCBI taxonomy): Eukaryota > Viridiplantae > Streptophyta > Magnoliopsida > Malpighiales > Euphorbiaceae > Excoecaria > Excoecaria cochinchinensis. The sequence goes on from CANTUQ010000045.1 coordinate 2,767,673, forward strand.
CTGTACCACTAGTCTTCACAGCAGAGGATTCAGCCAACCGTGCATATGCAGTGGCTTGGCTGTGCATAATACATGAAGCTGAGACCTTTGAACCAACAACAGGAGAGAGAGAGCATTAAAACAGTATTAATAAAAAAAACCATTGCTTTCAGGGAGAAAAAGAATCTGAGCAACAATCGGTAAAACCTTGGAGGTAGTAGCTGTTGGAATACTCCCTCCATTTGTTTGCTCCACATAAGGCTTTGAAACAATAATTTTGGGTGTATTCTTTGCATCTACATTTTCAGGAATCCTGTTCGCTAAATCACAAAAATAAATACAAAAAGATAATAATAAAAAGAAGAAACTCAAAACAATTAGAAACTCCTACATTTTAGAAAGAATAATGGGCTTGTAAGATTATAGTAAAAAAGTTCGAAAATACCATCAGAGTCAGATGTACGATCAATATTATCTTCAAGCCTGCGAGTTAATGGACCAGGGTTCAAGAGCGATATGCTTCGAATTTCATGACGTATGGCTTCAAGTTGAGCCATTGTGTCTTGAAGTTCTTTGTGGACCTGAAATTACAAAATCTCAAGAAGCATCATCTTGGCAAAAAAAAAAAAAAAAATTCAAACAGCAACAGAAGCAATGAGCTATCCTTCTTATTTTTTTTCTCTGGAAGAAAAGAAAAAATGCAATGCTTGCCCATCTTATCAATCCAATAATTGCTCCATTTGTTCAATATTTTTAGATCCTACTCCACGACATCTCTCTACTCATTAACGGAGAGCTTCCAACATATGCATCCAAGGATATAATTTAACGGGGGCAAGAAGCAATAATACATGTTCTACTCAAGACACTGGATTTAAAAGCAATTATTCGAACAATGAATGGCGGGAAAAGTAACCTGACGAGCTTGAGATTGCTGCATAACATTCTCGAATTGGCCACGAGCCATCTGGACATAGCCAATGGCTCTACCGGCTAGTCTCCCAGCTGTTCTCGCTATTACTGGTAGATCCTTGGGTCCTAATCACAATGCAATTTAACCAACATCAAGAACCTAATTCCAATCAACATACATTGTTGTTCACAAGAGGAAGAGACAGAAAGGAAACCGATGAGTGCAGCGGTGGCTCCGAGCAAGAGAAAAAGTTCTCCGTAAGAGATCCCAAACATTATAGTCAATAAGCAATTAGGTTTTCGAGCGAGCTTTTAAGCCTGAACTATTGAATGTAGAAATTACGATTGAACTCGATGCGACACCGTAAAGAATGGATTCTCGAGTCGAGAAAACCTTGAAGCGCCGGGCTTAGTCGAAAATACAGTGGAGTTGTAATTGAAATCTCGTCGGCGGGCGGCGAGGTTATCGTCTTCAACGGCTTTTCTTGGATTTTCCTCTTTGGGCTGTTTTTCTTTAAATGGACTCTCATAAAACCCAATTCGAATATAAATGAACTCTGACAGAGCCCAAATTGAATGTCAGGTGTTGGCCCAGTTTAATAATATTGTCGAGAAAATTTCATAAACCACGCTTAAATGCTAAAATAAATTTTTGTGTTAGATTGAGGTGAAAAAAGTGTCTATATATAATTAATATTTTGTGTTGATAAATTGGATTATAAATATTCAATTAAGCGTAAAGATTTTGTTTTAGTATTTTTTTTTTTAATAATTACATCATTAAAAATAGAGAGAATTAAATTTGAACTTTGATTAATTGAAAAAATAGTTAAATTTTTAATCATTAAATTGTAGTTTTGTAATATGGCATATTTTTCATAGTTTACAAACCACGGCTAAACTAAATTTATGTTAAGAGCTTTTCGATCAATTATCTCACTTGGATATGGCATCCTCGTCCAATTTCATATATGTCAAGCTATAATATATCCATCAAAGCTAATATTTTCATTTTCTTTTTACATTTTATTCTTGAAAAGTTTTAACTTGATAATATGTTAGGAAAAATCTTAATCCAAACTTAATACTCGGATAAATTTTGATCCAAACTTGATACCTGTAAGAAGGGAAAAAGATCGACAAAAGTTTGGAGATATACCGATAATCAAGTTAGATTCAATGAATAAGAAATCAATAGAGAAAAATATAATGAAGAAAAAATGGGAAGTCAATCCTGAAGAGTAGAAAACTTAACTATATATATATCCTTACTATAATTTAATAGACTTTAATGTCTTATAACGTCCAGATTAATGACTAATTTATAAGCTCTCTTTATTATTTGTAACGTTTGTCGATTATATTTTTTCATACCATTTAATTGATTGGGTTGACTCGAGTTTATGGACTTGAGTTTGTTCAATTAGTTCTATTTTTTTTTTTTTGACATAAAGTTGTATTTCCTTATTCTAAGTTAGTTGTTGCTTTTTTTTTTACACATATCAAGCTAATAATTAGTTTTTCTTAATTTTAAAAAATTATAATATTCTATCTTATATTTAATGAAAATAAAAAAAAATATTAAAAAAAGAAAGATTAATGAAAACATTAATGTATTGCTGACAGTAGCAAAAGGATAAAATTGAAATAATTGTAATAAATGTTTATTCGATTTTATAAAATGACAATTTAAATAGGCGAAATTTTTGCTTAAAAGAAGCAACAACAAACTTAAAACTTAATGAGTAGCTTTAGTAGGGGTGAGAGCTACCAAAAAAATCAATCAATTAATATTAATTTTTTTAAAATACTAACCATTAATCAATGCGTTATAATCGGTTAACCAATCTATCGGTTTCGGTTATTCGGATTGTTTAACGAATATTTTTCGGTTAACCACTATAATTATAAAATATATTCATAAATAAAATTAAAATATTTAAAATACTTAAAAATTAAAATTTATCCACTATAATATAATATCATTATTGTTAAAATAATTTTTTTTGTCGACATAAGCAATTTTATTTTTAAAAATTAAAACTTAATAAAAAAAATAAATTAATCGGTTCATGATCACCATAATTAGATGAATGGTTACACCTATTAATCGCTAATTAAAAAAACACTTGAAAATTTCAAAATAATTAGGACAAAAATACTTAAAAATGCAAAAATATTAAAATAAATCCATCAAATACTAACAACTCTTTTCCTTTATTTTTTTTTAATTTGACATATATTATTTTCACATATATTAAAAATTCTAGTTTTTTTTTAAATTATTGAAAATTTTAGTTAATATATTAATATTATATAATTTTTCGAATATATTTTTATATTCATTAATGAAAAATTGATAAATCAAGAAATAATAATAAATACTAAATATGGACATATTGAACAATTAGTAAATTAATTAAAATATTCCTTTTAAAAAAAATAAAATAAATTTGAAATATATTTTAAAGTAATGAAAATTAAAGAAATATAAATAATTAAATATGAAAATAAAAAAATAAAAAAATTGTAATATATATATATATATATATATATATATATATATATATATATATATATATATATAATAAGAGTGTTTATATATCGACTATCGGTTCGGTTAACCGGATCATGAAATAAAAAATAAACCAGTTCATTGATATTGATTTTTTTAAAATATTTATCATTAACCATTAAAATCGATTCAGTTAACATATTTTTTGAATCGATTTTGGTTTGATTTATCGGTTAACCAAATCCACCGATTTTTTGCTCACCCCTAAACTTTAGCATGCTAGGAGTAGTAAAAAGTATTAATATCACAAATAAAACAATTTTTCTTGGAAATGTATAGTGGATTCATTTAATGTCACCATCATCCTATTCTCCTTTGTAATGAAATCCAACTCAATAAATTTAATTTCAATGCATATCCCATCTAAAGAAAAGAAAACTTCTATAATGATAAAGAAAAGAAAACTTCTATATAGGGGTGAGTATGAACTGTTTAACCGGTTCATGAGTTCAAATAAAATTAGTACATTAATATCAATTTTTTGAAATTTCAGTCCATTAATCAGTCAATTACTATCGATTAATCAGTCAATCAGTTTCGAAATTTTGAACCGGTTAACCAATATTTTTCGGTTAACGACTATAATTATAAAATTTATTCATAAAAAAATTAAATTGTTGAAGATATTGAAAATTTAAAATTATAAAACGAACATAATTTAACATAATAATTAAAGATGATGTTCAAACAATAAAGATAAACTAAAAATATTCAAAAATATTATTTTCACGTATATTAAAAATTTTATTTTTTTTTGAAAATTTTAGTTAATATATTAATTTTATATAATTTTTCGAATATATTTTGATTTTAATTAATGAAAAATCGATATTTCAGGAAATAATAAGAAATACTAAATATGTACATATTAAATAATCAATAAATTAACTAAAATAACTTTAAAAAAACTAAAATGAAATTGAAATATTTTAAAGTAAATGAAAATTAAAAGTATATAAATAATTAAATATGAAAATAATGAAATAAAAAATTATAATAAAATTAAAAAAAGAGTGAAATAAAATATATGGGTATTTACGTATCAGTTTCGGTTCGGTAAACCGATTTATAAGCTAAAAAATAAAAATTAGTTCATTAATATCAATTTTTGTAAAATAGTAACCGTTAACCATATAAATCGGTTCGATTAATATATTTTTCGAATCAATTACGGTTCGATTTATCAATTAGCCAAGTCTCATGGTTTTTTTCTCACCCCTAACCCTATGTATGATTTGGAAGTTACATCCTAAAAATAAATTAAATTTCATTTAGTTAAAATGAGTAGTTTCCTTTCCTAGACGGGGTGAACACTACAGTATCCACCAGAGTTGGTAGAGCCTACGTCATAATTTGTGGGGTCCGCTAGCTTTGACAGCTTGTCCGAAAATAATAATAAAAAAATGATAAATTTTCTTGGAAATAACACGAAACGCTCCGTATCTTATACAGTTCAAAACCCTTACAAGAATTTCTCATTTTTTGAGAAGAAAATAAAAACCCCTTAACATTTCGACTGCCCAAAAACTCTAGCAAAAAACTTACGCTAGTGTGCAATGGCTATTTCCCTGAAATCAACAACTGGTTTCCTCCACGTAAGAAAACCGGAGGCCCATTTCCTTATTCGTTTTCCTTCTCACAAATACGCTGCCGTTTCAACCCGAAGATTCGCGCCAATGGCTGCCCTCACTGCAGCTCCCACTCTTGGTCTAGCTGAAACTTTCTCCAATCTGAAGAAGCAAGGCAAAGTAAGCACTTCACTGCTTTTTTCTTTTTAATTTTTCTTTTCTGGGTATTGTCTGTTATTTGATCTGTATTGGTTGCTGTTCTTGTGGGTCGTTATTTATTGAGACTGCAGTGATAGCATGATTAATCTGAAAGGTCTGCGGATTGGTTGCTGATTCTTTCTCTAAACTTACTTTAGACGTCTTGGTGGTCAAAGCTGAAATAAGTCGTTATGGAATAGTTAGTCATACTTTGTTCTATCCACTATTAAAAATTGAATAGAGATACTGCTAATTCATTGCATCCCCTGTTATTGAATGTTTTCATTTTGATTTTGAGAGGTTATTGCAATTTCTTCAAAAGGTAACATGAAACTACGTAACTCTACTACTATGGTTTTAGTATATTTTTGCACCTTATAAACAAGCTAATCTTTATGTATTATGGTTTAGCCCCTCTTTTTTCTTTTATCTGGCCATGAAAAGAGGTTTAATATTTTTGTGATTCTTGGATGCTGAGGTATAAGCTAGAATAAAGAGTGCATATCGGAGAGCAGCATTTGTTTCAAGCAGAAATAATTATGCGATTTGGGCAGTAAGAAGGAAAGGACAGTGATAATTAGAATTACGAGAATTTATTAGCTGAGTAAATTGAAAGAAAAATCCTTCTAATCCCTCACGAAGTTGTTTTGAAGAGTATACCTTTGTTTGAAGGTGGCATTCATTCCATACATCACAGCCGGTGACCCAGACCTTTCAACCACAGCAGAAGCCTTGAAGGTGCTGGACTCCTGTGGATCTGATATAATTGAATTGGGTGTGCCTTACTCTGATCCTTTGGCAGATGGTCCAGTTATTCAGGTCCGATGATACTGTACTGTTTGTTCAATAAGTTGAATAAGTTTTGTTTTTAGTTTCTAACAGGTGTCTCACATTGTTCAGGCTGCAGCTACTCGTTCCTTGGCAAAAGGAACCAATTTTGACGCAATCACAACAATGTTGAAGGAGGTAAAATTATCGTATATGAGGTTTAGATAGATTGGTTAGATTATGACAATTAAAACTAATGATCATTTAGACACTATCTATGCAAACGCCAGCCACAATTATCTAGTCGCTATCACATCAGTAAGATTTATCACTGGATACTTTGGTAAGATTGAATTGTAATAGATATTAAATTTACAGCATTCGACAGTTTCAAAACGAGTGGATTCTTTTTTCAGGTTGGAGGATTTTTCTTGTGGGATTTATAAGTTTTGATTTATTTTCCATAACACTATCATGCTACAGGTTACTATTTTAATTTTAGACATATGTCAAATAAGCTTCCTAGAAAACATTGTCTCAGTTGTCTTGTTTTCAAAATTTTACCATTTTCATAATTGAGTTCTGTTTATGCATGCATAAATGAAGAAGTAAGTAATGATTAGCAGACACTGTTATCTGTTTGCTGATATGTGATTTTATTTTTTTAGTTAGTTGTCTCTATTCTAATTCAATTGTCTTGTACAGGTGGTTCCTCAAATATCTTGTCCAATTGCTTTATTTACTTATTACAATCCAATATTGAAGCGTGGAATTGAGAAGTTTATGTCTACAGTAAAAGACATTGGAGTACATGGTAATGGACAAACCTATCCACCTAAGGTTTTGGTTTCCAACAATCTTGGTTATCAACTTTATGTTATATTCCTTGACCAAAATAGTGTCCTTTCATGCTTAGGTGAAGTTGGCCTTATGGATCACTTTATAAATTGTTGGGCATGCAAGTAAAATGTAAAGATCCTTTCAAACAGTATCTTGTATTTCTTAATATTAAGCATTTACTAACACAATCCTCCAGCTTCGCTGCAGTTTATTTGTTTTTGTAAACACTTATTATGTCTGGGGGCCTAAACTTGTGATTCAGATGTCTTTTTTGAATTGCTCTTACAGCAGCTTATTTCATTTTCATCAGTTGGATGTCTTTGATGGTTTCTTCATGGAGATTTACTACAAGAAATTGACACTTGTCAAGTTTACACCATGACACTTGTTAAATCTAAACAACTTGGACAATTGAATATTGCTTGTCTGCTATTTTGTTTATGTTTCCTAGAAATTCTTTTGTTTTCACTTTCTATGTGAATCCTGGGTGTTGCATGATGATACTTGTTTAAATGCTTCTACACTTGTTTGCAGGACTTGTGGTTCCAGATGTACCTCTAGAGGAAGCGGAACTTTTGAGAAATGAAGCTCTCAAGAAGAATATTGAACTGGTTTGTCTTTTACTCTAACTTGAATGCATATAGCTATATACTTTAGGGATTGCATTAAACTTGAGTCAAACTGAAATTACTTTTTTCTTTACCAAAAATTCAAAAACACAACCTTTGGCTCCTGATAGGATGATGGTTGCTGACTATATGATGGACAAGAACAAAACCCTTAGTGGTTTCATTTTTCTTAATAAAAATGACAAATTCTTGGCTAATTGGTCGAATAGTCATTTCTTCTATTGTGCATCTCAGTTGTTTCCTCATTATACTCCTGATAGCTTGTCGGAAATTACTACTTGGTTATAAGTGATAATTAAAAGGGGAAATATGTGGCATATATTGGTTGTATCTCGTCTTATGTTAGTTCTGCAAGTCTGAATTGTTAAGTTTATGTGTGAAATCAATAATGAAATTGAGCTCTCTTCTTTTGCATCAAGTTGATGTTACATTTCCAATTTTCTGGTCTTTAGGTACTTCTTACGACACCTACTACGCCAAAGGAAAGAATGAAAGCCATTGTTGAAGCAGCAGAGGGATTTGTGTATCTTGTAAGAGTCTTCTGGAGTTTACTGCCATATTTAAGTTATAATACGAAAAATGATGAAGTATTTTTAGGATTCAAGTTTAACTAAGAAATCTCCGTTTCTACTGAAATTATAGGTGAGCTCAGTTGGAGTTACTGGTGCACGTGTGTCTGTCAGTGAACGAGTTCTAACCCTTCTGCAGGAGATTAAAGAGGTATGTCTTTAATCCAATAACTACTTTTAATAGATTACACTAGTATGCTAATTTCTAAACTTCTGTAGAATATTCCCTAAATCTTGTATACTTGTAAGGTTTCTGGAGTAAATCTTGGGCAGATAAAAGTAAGAGGTGCTTTGTTGATTGGTCATGAGCTCCAATTGATAATTTAGCAATAATAAAGAATAAATGTTTGATGACATTTGTTCTTCAGTCTCATATATGATGCGTTCTAATTTCAACACGCTTTCCTACCAACCAAGTGGCTGCAAACTGATTAATCAGGTCTGGCATTTAAGCATAAGTGTGTCATTTAACTATACACATGAAGTATATTGGAAAAGTCCATCTGCTCAATGAGAGGTGGCAATGATGCATTTAGAGACACATTAACAATTGGATGCGTACGAGAATATATTTTCCATCCTTGGAGATTATGTGAGGTTATTGAGTAAAACGCACTATGTAAGAATATCAAGTAAAACGGACTTGGTAACATCTGCCTTATACGTATACTGTATCATGACAGGCAACTCCTAAGCCTGTAGCAGTTGGCTTTGGCATATCAAAACCCGAGCATGTGAAACAGGTTAGTTCTGACATGGATAAGTTTATGCCCATGGATTTCTTTTATCATGTTTATGATGCATCAATCAACATATTTATGACATGAGTTTCGTTACAGGTTGCGGGATGGGGTGCCGATGGTGTCATCGTAGGCAGTGCTATGGTGAAGCTGTTGGGCGAAGCAAGCTCGCCGGAGGAAGGGTTAAAGGAACTAGCAAATTTCACAAAATCTTTGAAGGCTGCCCTTCCTTAAATACAATTGGATTGTATCAAATAAGAGTTTGTGGCCTCTTGGTTAAACAATGGCTATAAGGCGAAACAATTAAGAACTTTGATTCTGCTTGATAGCTGAAGTTGCAACCCTGTTGATCACTGAAAAATCAAAGTGGTTAGCATTGTGATGAGGATGATGGAGCTTGTTTCAGTGAGTAGGATAGTTTGATGATGGTCAACCCCACAAATTTTTTAAAACAAATAAGTGCCCCAAAAAAGCACCGAGGGGGGATTAATTGTCAAATTACCAATTCCAATTCCTGTTTTTACATAGAATAATTATGGGGATTAATATAATAATAATAATACTAATTGAAGGACCTAAACAGTAAACCCTCTCGTTGCTGAATAAGTCTAATTCCTTTAATAGCGACAGGTACCTACTTTAACCTTTAAAATCCTTCCTACCATGACTATTTTATAAGAAATAAACTTAATATTTCTGTTTAATTGTAATATTCAATTGTTCTCGTATTTGAAATGAAAAAAGATTTTAACTTCTAACTCATTTTGTGTGCTGGGAATGAACTCTAGTTTTGATTAACCTGTTTTGCAATTATTTTAACTTCCAATGATTTTTTTTTGTTAAATTGTTAAAATTATTAAATTTAACTTAATTATTTTTAATTTAAAAACACTTCATGGTCAATGATAGAACATGTTTTACAGAAAAATAACAACTACCAAGCATATAGTAATGGTATCACCCAAACTATCAATAAGTTTTATTTTATTATAGTAATGGTATCACCCAAACTATTAATAAGCTTTAAATTAAAATAGTATGCAACATTGGATTAAATATGAAAAGTGAAAACCTACTGTAAATAGAAAAAAGAAATCAGAAAATAGAAAAGAAACGGAACATAAAAGTTGGTGGGCTACGGTGAAAGTAGATTAGGTAAGGTCCACTCACCGTAGGGGCAGCCCAAAGTTTCCTTCTCTCGCCACGTCATCTGGTACGCTGATCGTACCAAAACATGACACTATTGAAAATGCTCGCTTTCGTCAAAATAAGTTCCTTCTTCTGATATGTTAGCTTCAGATGCACTTTGCGTGGTTCAGGCTTTGAATGATAACAACACTGGTCTTTCTAAATTGGGAGTCGTTATTCAGGATGCTCAATCCCTTCTAAAGTCAAGGAACAATATTGCTTTGAGATGGATAAGGAGACAAGGCAACTTCAAAGCTCATTTGCTTTCTAAAGCTTCTAAAAATTATTTTCTCAAAAAAAATAAATGCTAGTTTCGAAAATTGTGATGTAATTCAATATTGCATTAGACATTTGTTTTAATGAAATCCTTATTTGTTTGGCTAAAAAAATAATTGCAAAAGTAATTAATAATAGGGACGGTACAAACTATCAAGCTTATTATTACAACAATTTAAGCTATAATTGGTAACAAAACAGCAAGATTGTAATTCTTTCATCTTCCAAAGCAAAGTACCTCAGTAAATGAGTAACAAATAATAATAATAATAATAATTTTGCTACCTTCGACATCTTGTATAGAAACAGGACATTATCGGACAGTTCCGAATATTCCTTCTTTCCTGATTACAAATTCACAGGAGGAATAGGGCAAGTGGGGGGCAAAAACAACATGAAGCCGCCTCGTTGCCTGCAAACTTGTAAAACTAGCTTCACTGCTATCAATTATACTTTGATCCCTCGACAAGAAAAGCCTGGAATTGACACAATTAGCCCAGGCCAATCCCAATGCAGCACAAACCCTCCTCCCAGACGAACATAGGCTACCCAAATTCCCAATTCTCACTCCATTCATTCCCTCGCCAGATCCCACAAAATCCATCACCTGATTCGTCACCACCACTGCCAAATTAAATCTTTTTGCCAAGGCCTTTAATTTTCCAGATATCTTGAAAAACAGAGATGACCTCCTCTTTAAATCGCTTGGAGTATTCTCAAACTCAGACCTGAAAAGCGCAGCAACTGAATCAATTACAATTATCCGAATTGGCAACTGGGTTTTGGAATTTACAAGAAAAGATTCTATCTTGGGAATTATATCGAGCAGTTGGTCAGCAGAGTGTAGACTTTGTACATATACATGATCGCAAGGATTATAGTTTCTTTCACTATTATTATAGGCTTCCTTCGTGAAAGTTTGAGAGTGCAGAGATTGAAAAGAATGAGAAAGTTGGCGGAGGCGGCGAAAGGGGAAAGGGAATTCAGTGTGGAGGTAGAGAGAGGAGGCGGAGAGGCCACCGAGTGGAGGTGGGAGCTGTGCGGAAAGGGAGAGCTGGAGGCAGATTTGGGTCTTGCCAGAGCCGCTTTCGGCGACAATTTCTGTGATTGAATTGCAGGGAATGCCTCCACTGAGACAGCGGTCCAAGACTGGGCAGCCAAGAGTACATTTTTGGGCGGCTAAGGAATTTGGAATCAGATTTTCAGGAGTCATGAAGAGAGAGCTTTGGCCTTTCGGTTTTGAACTTTTGATTGATGGGTTTTAAGAAAGAGCTTTATCTTCTAGGCAGGAATTTAAAATCTTTTTTTTTTTTGTAAAAATCAAATACATGAAGAAATTTTTATGAAAATAAAGAATATAATTTACGTCCTATTTGATGGAAGGGGAATAAGAGATCCCTGAATTTTAATTAAAATTTTAAAATGCCAATAATGGGAGCGTCTAATATTGAGAGATTTTAGGATATTAAAGTCATTTTAATAAAAATAAATTGTAACATCATCTACCCAGCTATATATAACCAATATTATATTAAGCATTACATGTATGGTTTAAATTTGTCTTATAGTTTTGGTGTACATTATTTTTATATTATTATTGATTGGTTATTGATAAGTTCTTATAAACAAAAATCTTTAAAATGTGTTTATTTAGTGGTAGGTTTCAATTTATTAATATATAACATGGTATGATACAATATATTACAGTATTATTATAATAATACGATATTTAAAAATATTATATGATATTATGTAATTTTATAATATTTTTAATTGGTTTAAGTATATGGTATTTATATATTTTTATTATAAAATGACCTAATTATCTTTTCTTTTTTAAAAATATTAATTATTTATATAATTTTTAATATTTTAAGATAATATTAATATTTTTAAAATAATTAAATAAATATTTATTTTAGTATAATATATATTAATGTGTTGAATGAAAATGAAAAAGTTATATGATTAAAAAAGTAAAAGCAGACCAACAAAGTAAACCATTTTCATAATTTTTAAATTATGAATAAAAATTATATTCTACAATAAACACTGTTATTCAAAGGCGTTAATGAATCAATTCACCTACCAAATAAAAACACCCTTAGGCTTAGCTGACACAGAAAAGCAAAGCTATAGAGACAGAATTGAAGGGAAAAAAAAAACAAAAGAGAATAATCAGTGGGAAGAAAAACCGATGAATAGCATCTTTTCCGTGGATGATTTCTCCGACCTGTTATGGCAACCGGCTCCGGCGATGAGTAGGAGCGCATCTGAGTGGGAGTTTGACAAGTTTCTAGAAGAATTCCCTCCCCCTGCGTCTGCTTCCTCCTCCGCTAGCGCAAACGCCGCCTTAGCTCCTTCTTCTGCTGTTTCGCAATCGCCGACTTCTTCCAAACCTCAGAATTGCGATGACGGTGTTGTGCGCATCGAAAAGCCTGAATTAATCCCTTCTTTTCCTCCTCCTCCTAATCATAATCGTCCTCGTCAGCCGTCGGATCGCGCGCCATTGGCGTCGCCTGATTCGGATGGATACCGCGCATTTCTCAAGTCGCAACTTGATATTGCTTGCGCTGCCGCCGCCAAGTCTAGGGTATATTTCAATAAATTGGTTATATACGTTGATATACATTTGCATTAGTGTGATTAATTGTAAGTTTAGGTACACGTGTGTGATCGGTGGAATTTTGTGAATGATAATGAAGGAATCGAGTGTAAAGCCTGAAGCTGTTTCTTCCGTGGCTGAAGATTCCGTGGCTGAAAATCAAAGCTTAGCTGCCAAGAATTCTCAGTCGGGATCGCAAATTACAGGTAAAAATTTCGCTCTGTGTATGCATGTTTAGTATGCAATTTTTCTTCTAATGATTTGTTGATAAATTATAACTTCATAAATGAGGATATATGTTTAAAAAAATCGGAAGGGCGTAAAGTTAATTGGTGAAAAAAGCAATGCGTATCTCTTTTGGTAGAGAAGCTAGTATGTAATTGAAGTCTCTAAAGTCAAAATGGTTTGTGTGGATGTGCATTATTAGCACCAAATGTACTAACTTGTTTTATAGATGGATCTGTGTATGAACAAATAACATTAGCAGGGTAATAGCATTTAGGTTTTAAAGGCAAAATAATTGAGATGACTTTATTAGTTTCTTTCTCTTGAAGTATGTTAATTTATTGATACGCGATGTGCTTAGGTTCAAGTTAATTTTGTCAAATTTTGATTCGTAGAAGCTAGAAGACAAGCCTCAGCACAACAATTAGGTTTCTCTTTTTTGACGATGAGATCATAGGTTCCACTTTTGGAAACACATCTTCATGTGAAAAAGCTGGGGATGCTTTGACTCTTGCAAGGCTACTAGCCCTACTTGACTCTTCAAGTCTCGGAGCGTCATGCATTCAGGATGCCTCTTAAGTGCTTAGAAACTGCCTGTCTTTGTTTCGCAGAACCTTGATTTATGTAACCTTTTGAGTTCTGCTGCTTAAAGGCAATTCCATTTTGGTATCTGACATGTGTTAAAGTTGAATTAGATACTCTCCTTTCTTTTGGGTGCCTATTCATGCATATTCATTGAAGTATTTTATGCATAACGAAATCTAGTGTGCAAGAGTTGTCATGCAATTGCTGAAAAGCTTCGGATTCATTTTATGCTGTTTTTGTTCATAGTGACCTCTAACTATAGGATTGCTGCAACATTGTGCATTCATTTCATAAGGTCTTTGTTGCACCAATTTGGCTACAGTTATTGAAATGCAATACCATGTCTATCTTTTGACCATTTTAGGTAATGGCCATGGTGTCTCTAAGATGCACAGTGAAAAAGATGGTGGATCACTTGGCCTTCCTGCATTGCCTTCTATGCAGAGAAAACAAGAGGCACCAACGAAGCAAACGAGTGGATCTTCAAGAGAAGATTCAGATGATGATGAACTTGAAGGAGATACAGAAACTAACGAGCAGCTGGATCCTTCTGATGAAAAACGTGCAAGGAGGTGCTATTAGCTTCTTATTTGGTGTTTGGAATTTCTTCATTGATTTTAGTGACTATTGTTTTCCTTGCTCATGTGCCTTTTTCCTTTGTATTGGCCCTGTAATTAATTGTCTTAGGGCTGCAAATTATTGCTTCTGGTATTCCTAAACAAAAGTCATTTTGGGATGAGATAGTTCCATGCAGATTATGTACTACTAAAACTGTATGCTGTCTAGTAAAACCTTGCTTAAGTGCTGTCCTGGGAAGGTGCTTTTTTTTTTTTTTTTAATTTTTTAATTTTTTATTCCTAAAAAAGAATTTGGCTGACTAGTCGTCTTTTATTTTTTGTTTTTGGATTGTATGGATAAGGTGGAAGGAATCTGTTTCTAAGTTTTGTGTGTTAACCAATTCTCCCATATTTAAGTTTATATACGCCTATTGAATAAGAAGAATGACCATTTATCAATTGATTTGTTAATTTATTGATGGCGACTCAGGATGCAGTCAAATCGAGAGTCAGCCAGACGCTCAAGAAGAAGAAAACAAGCACAGCTGAATGAACTTGAAGTGCAGGTGCAGGCCCTTTTTTTTTGTTTTTTTGTTTTTTTTTTCAGCGCTTGTTTACTCCCTCTCTCTAATTATTTCTGTCTCTACATGATGGGTTTATGTTGTCTAATAGGTGGGTCAACTGAGGGACGAGCGCACATCATTGTTAACGCGCTTGACCGACATAAATAAAAAGTGTGACAATGCTTCTGTTGACAATAGAATTTTGAATGCAAATATTGAGACCTTGAGGACAAAGGTAAATTTGTATAATTATTACCTCTCATTTTTACTTGGCTAATTACTGATGTTCTTATTTTTGGGTGTTTGTGAATTACTAAAAGATTTACTTTCGGACTTAAAAACTGGATAGATGTAATTATTGTGAATGTAGAATTTAATCAGATCATGAAAAATAAAGGTAACCTTAGGATGCCATATGGAAGCTGATTGAAAGTGCACACGAGTGGTTGTCTGTGTGTGTTTATAGCTGAGGGAAACTTCTTTTTGAAAGCAGTGATTCTTCTAGGTGTTGCATTAGCGTATTAGCTCCAAGATGATCCCTCCTAAATAGTTGGAGTCAAGAAAGCCAGTGCCTTTTGCATTGAGGTTGGTTTTCTTGATGCAAGGTGTTTTCTGTAGTAACCACCACAAGGTTGCGGGTGGAAATTTCTATATTCATGTCTTGTGCATAACTAATCTATTTATCTCATTCTTATCATGTTCTGGTATGGACTTAATTGATGACTTCCCTTTCATATTACTCGAATTTATCAAGTAGATGAACCATTTAAATTTTCCAGGTCAAAATGGCTGAAGATCAAGTGAAACGAGTCACAGGTTTGAACCCAATGCTTCTAGCAAGATCCAACTTGCCCAGCATGGGGATGCAATTTGTGGCTGGACAAACTGAGGCAACAGCAAATGTTGCTGTACCAATGCAACCGAACAATAACCATTTCTTTCACCATTCAGTTCCTAACATCACCTCTGGTGCTCCACATATCCAGAGACGAAACAATAGCTGCCCTGACAACAATTTAACCCCTCTCACCACAAATCCACAGGCTGATAATGGAACAACTAACATGGGTGGAATCTCTTCTGTGCCGCAGTTAACAGCTAACGGACAAAGCATGGCTGAGTTGCCTCCGATTCAACATGTGCAAAAATCAACTGGTCATACAGTCAGTCCAGCTGGGGATCTGCCTCCGCCAGTTGCAAAAGATATCAGGAAATGATTCAGATGCTTTTCCATCCTTCAATGGTTTGTGGCAATCGGGGTAGGGTAAAAGTTTATGTAATAGTACAACTATTGGTTCAAACGATTATTACAGGACTGAATTATATTAGGGTATGTTTATTGTGCTTAGAAATAAGGCGGTCTTCTCCTTACATCCAACTAATGGATTTTTGCAGACTCATTTCACTTAGCCGTGGCTTTGCAGAACTGATTAATACGCAAATATAAGTCGTTGATGGATTGCTGCCAGAGGTGGGTGGCTAACAAGTAGGCGAGATAGTTCATTTTGAATTGGCTCGCGAACAGTCTTGGAAATTTTGATCTACTCTTATTAAGTTCTCCCGTATTCATTAGCAGATATGATACCACATCAATTAGAAAATATCTTGCGGATGAAAAAATTAGCTACAAATAAAATGACAATTCTTGTGAATGTTTTCAAAAATAAACAAATAGAAAGCCACGGAGAAATGGCTGCTGCAATCCCTTCATGAGAAGATATGTGGGGAGCACCTGATTATTAGTTTATGTTCACTGTTTCTTTTGTCATTTTAAACTATGGTTAACCCATCTTTTGCACGTCGAACCTCAACTTGTTGAAGAAAGACTCATTATTCCAGCTCACCCATTCAGAATGAGCCAGTGAATGTGATCAGCTGGGTCTCTGTCAATGCTGATGCTGCTACTATGAGTTCTCAGCACAGTATTCTTACATCTCAACTTTCCTTTGTTACCAAATATAGCACCCCAAGGATAATACAGAAGATTCGCCCATTTGTCTTTCTGCAGAACCAGCTTATTTACCTCCAACTTAAATCTTTTATTTAATGCATCCATATCTAAAATTTGCTAAAAGCAAAGAACAAACGTGGTGTAGTCTTCAGCATTAGCACTAGCTGTGTACAGTTATCACCACCACAATTTTTTGGGATAGGAAATATCGCTCTCAAATATATAAACCTGTAGAGGCTATTCTCATTGCATCTTTACATTGACTGCAATCAAAATACAGGGACAATTTTTACTGAGAAGTTATTCTAAACTGTGTTTTCTAGCTTCAAATGTAAAGTAAAACATGTACAATAGTACAAGATTTTTGGGTGAGACACCTGCTACGACCCGGGGCACATAGCCTACCAACTCTTCAGTTAACAAATGTACAGTGTACATAAGAATATTGAATCTAAATCTAGTGAAAATTGATCTCTTTTTAAGCTGGATAAAAAAAAATGACCCCTTTAGAGTTATCACCCATATATCCATTGAATTATGACTGCTGCATTTTTGCAGCAGACTGGAAGCCTGATTGAACTTTGCTTTCAAAATGGGTTTCTAGCCTGCATGAAATGTATAGTAAAATTAATTTGAATTACAGGACAAAGAAAACAAAGCAGAAAGGCACAAGGAATAGGATGAGCATGCCTGGTTGCACATTTGTAATAAATGGTGTCAGGTGAGTTATATGTGCGTGCATTCGCAAACATTCTCTTGACATCTGCCACGAACATATCAAAAGTCACATAGTATTGCTCTGACTCTACCCTCTTAGACATTGTCTTTAGATCTGCAGCAATAACATATTCTCATTTAACAGAAAAGACAAATATTCAATCTGAAGAAAGCAGATAACTGGTTAGAGAATCTCAATCCAGATAAGATGGAAATGGGAGATTATAGTTTCATAGCAAATTAGACATCCAAATCCGGGAGGACAGCAATTCTGGAAGCACTATCAAGTTAAGATTCCTAGAATTGCAGCACAAAATCGAGACCACCATTCCATCAGTTTCAAGAAAATCATTCGTTCATGGATAACCTTTTCTCCGAAAACAAAATTTTCTTATATAATTGACAGAGAAAATTAATTTAACATTATTTTCTACCACGAGTAGTCTAGTAGGACATTATGGATAAGACTGAAAAAAGTTTGGACTCATATCCACTACATATTTTTTTCTTCTTGTAGAATAGAGAAAGTTATACACAATATGGTCAAATTGTTATGGTTATTAGCAATCAATGGTGATTGGCAACAAACAAAGACAATTGGTGGATTAGTACTTAGTAGTCATCTGTCAATTTGATTTTCTATTCTCCTCTTCCATCGATTTTTTAAATTTTAGATAGACTGAAATAAGAATGTTTCTTTCTTGAGAATTTAAATCCACTTAAACTAAAAGAAACATTCTTCTTCTAACCAATTTTCCTGTAAGCACCAAAACACAGAAACATGTCTAAAATGTCTGAAGAGTTTTAAAAATGGTCTCACAAACTTAATAATGGATAGCAGAATATTTCTCTTCATTTTTAACTAAAATTCAAAATAATTTCTCAAATTTTGATGTCCAGTGTAATTCATGAAAAATTTCCATAAGAATAGATATCACAGCACAAAAGATTAGGTGCTCCACAAGATTAGCAGGATGGATTGAATTTTGCTGCTACAGCTCATACCTTAGCCAAATAGGGGATTCAAAATGTGAGGCAAAAAGACTGTAACATATATTTTTCTTTAATTTCTCATAATTATACACATGCTGAAAAATTGCATGCTTCTATGTTATAAGATAATGATAATATCTCAAAAGGTGAGTAAACTTACACATACTTGTATGAATCAAAATTATAAAATGAAAACATTTTAATATAGCCTATATTGGGGTGAGGTGGGGCAGGATGAGTTGGCATAAAACTATTCCCAACTCAGTTTTTTTTGCAAAGTAGCCCATCTCTGTTTCCCTGGATGACATATATAGAACACGCTACCAGTAGAATTGCCATCCCTAGTGTTCCATGCTAATAATACATAACATGATGGGGTATGTTTGCAAGCACAATATCATCTAATATAATTGTCTATTAAATAGAACAAATAAATAAGTTATCTTACCCATTGGGTCTTTAATGATGTCATAGTAATCAGGGACATCACGAGCATCAACTGGTTCCTTAAATGGCCAAGCATCAACATGGTCATGCATTGACTGTTAAAATTATATTACACTCACAGTAAAAATCCAACAAAGCATAGAGCAAAAGAATTTTTACATTGGATGTGAAGAAAACAAGTAAGCTTAAGAAGAAAGCAAAAGCATTAAACTGCAGAAATGTGTTCTATAATATAACAATCAGGAAGAGGCAAATTAGTAAGTAGCCATCGAATTTCACTAATCCTGAGTCAATTACTATCAGCTTTTTACCAATTTGGTCATAGAACTGTCATGTCCACAAATTGGTGATCATTGGAATAGTAATTATTTTGGGGAATTATGTCACCAATTCCCAGAAATGCTATCCACAAATGTATTGCTGTCTACTTGCCCATAAATTTGGCTTATGTGTTAGGAACCAAATCTGGAGGATTTTGTCAAATTCCAGTTCGGGCAATTCATTGGAAAATATTTGCAGTTCTGGCAGCAAATAATTGGCCCATTGGTCTCCAATACCATAGACAAGTTTCTAACCCAAAAATATTCTCAGTGGGAAAAGAAAAGAAAAAGAAAAACATTGCTTCTGTTATCTATTAAATAATTAAAAAGAAACATTTATTTTTTTTAATTTTTTTTCCAAATAGTAAGAGTTGATTAAATTGTTAATCTGCAAACAGGAACAAACCCCCATAATTCCAGTATATATGAACTTATAATTGTCTAAACCAAATAGTTAAGCTTTGTAGCTAACGTAACAAGACATGGTCAACTGCAAAAATGGGCATGGTATTGGAATTCCATTACATCAAGTTTTATGATGGAACGAGCAATTCCTTTGCTGCTGTACTAATAGAACACTTTCCTGTCTAGTTTGTAGCACTTTTGCAATATAAAGATTTCTATTAATCACGAAGGAGTATTCCAATGGAAAATCTAAAAGGTAAGGGATTATTTTTTTTTTCTTTAGACTTGCCTTCAAAAGTGAGCGCATAAATGCAGTCCAATGCTTTTGATTTGTAGCACTATCTGTAGAAGTATTATACGCATTGAACCGTGAATGGCCCCACTGATCAGGAGTCCACCCAGCCTCCCCTATTATCATATTGAAACCAAACCTCTGATCAGTTTATGGAACCTTGCAATTTTCTCATACCTAATCTGCCTACTCTACGCTTTCAAAAAGAACCTACTTATGAATTATCAGCACAAAATAAGTTAGTTATCCAAGAACATGAAAGTTGACATGTTTGAGAACTTACTCAAGCCAGGTATGTCCTCGACTTTTACAATCTTTTTAGGAATACCAGCATCTTTCTGTTTAAAATGAGTTCATAATCAGAACCAAATATATGGCACACTAAATGCAGGAATTTTATAAATATACATATAGATATATTCTGAATGAATTGATTGAGGTCTAGGAACTTGAAGAAATTCTAAATAGTGGATACCTTCTGAAAATCAATTCCAGTGTAAACAATCTGACAATTAGATAGCTCTCTTATCTTTTCATCAATTGCCTATCATTACCAAAAGAACAAGAAGTGTATGAATTAGTGTAGAAATCTACAAACACAAAATTTAAGGGGAATAATTCTAAGAAGTGAGTAGTTTCAAAAGCCATTATTGAAATATGTTTGTAAATGATAGACATGACAAAAAGTAAATCAAGGAGCTGGCGATGTACAAATTAATCCATCACAAACGCACACCCTGTAAGCACTATTTTGACAGTTGAAAGCAACTGGCAGTAAATCTCCTCCATTGATTAAATGAAGCATAATGATATATAATGATGCATGTGTAGAATAAATCTATTATACATCGAACTTACTGTTGACAATAAATGTATTCTATCTCAACAATGTCCTGAAGAAACTAATTTTGCAGATAACCGCAGGAATTTTAATATTAAGAGAGAGATATCATATGAACCCTCTTGAACTTGACTCAAAAAATCCATTATACACCTAAACTTTGTAGGCGACCTCTTATCACTTTAAACTTTGTTAAAGTGAATCCCTTACCCCCCTAGATGCCAAGTGTCAGAATCAGATTGTGTCTGATTTTTGAGTTGCATTTTGAGTTGACTTTCTCTGATTGTGTGATGCGCCATTCAAGAGGAGTAAGGGTTCAATTTAAGATGGTTTAGGGGGAAAGTTTAGATGTATAATGAGTTTTTTGAGACAAGTTCAGGGTTTTTTTTATAATATATCCCATAATGAGAAGCTCATTGTTACAAGGATCAATACCTCCACTGAAATTCAGAAAATAAATCTGGTAAATAAAGAAGAAATCACACTAATCAAGTACATTTATATCCCACCTTACTTTGACTACGAATCATAGTCGATAAATCAGTGTATGGAAGTTTTGGATCAATTTTGCATTCCATAAGGATACCTCCATCATAGTCTTTAATATACCTGGAATTGATACATGGTAAGACTTAGAAATAAACTAAATACACATGATAAGTCTATGAAATAAACTAGATACACATGACGAGACTTGGAATGAGTTTTGAAGCCAAAATGGCTGACAAAGGAAAAGTTGTAGAACTGTAATGGACCATCAGCTCATAGTTCCCTAAGATAAAACACTTTAGAACCTTTTAGTCACAAGGAAAGTCAATGAGTAATTATAAGATTGGAGTAGAAAGATGACACTTCCAAGCTTCACCTCTCCCAATTCCAACCATCAAAGAAAATCATTTTCATCATAATCCCATAACTAATCGTATTAAAAAAAAAAAAAAAACTGAAAGCGACCACTTGAACTGTTAAATATTGCTCAAGTTTGTGAATTAACAATACCCTTGCCATCGATCCTTCTCCAAGTAAATCTCTTTAGTAAAACCCTGCAGGTCACCAAAAAATATAAAAAAAAAAAAAAATGAAGAAGAATTAACTTGGTAATGCAAAAACCTAAATTCAGAAGAAGGATAAATGCATGCATCAAAATTATCAATTGAGAGGAAGATATTGAAAAATACCTCAATGAGACTAACTCATAATTATTTCAAAAGCACATCATATTTTATAGATTACAATAAACACAAATGTAATACTGTGCACTAATAAAACCGTCCACAAAGTCGATTTTTATAAATGGATAGTAACTCCAAATATTAACTAAAGAGACAGAATTTTCAGTAACAACCAGGTATAACTGTATCTCCATAAACATGATGGTTGATATTAAAACCAGCTAGCATCTTAGTGATCACATTAATTTTGTTCCATTAGTGCAAATGTTTATCAAAGGAGGAATACGAGCATGTGTTATAAACTGGCAATGGCATGTCATCATAATCCATGCAAAAATCCTCAAGAGAAGAAAATTATGCTGAAATTATAAATTTTGACCTGTTTAATGAAATAACCAACAGCGTTATTGTCAGCATATGTTAGAAAATGTGTGAGCCCATCAACATCGCGTGCATGCTGCTTCAAATGATTCATCAATCTTGTCCCATAACCTTTTACTTGTTCATCTGCTGTGATTGCACAAAAAGCAATCTCCCCAAACCTTTGGCTGTGGTTCCAAGGGAAAGAGTGCGAATTAAAATAGCAATTGAGTTTTCGGTACACAAATATAATCATCAGAATGAAAAATTTATATTTTCAAGTATCATTTAGTCTTAGCTTAATTGTTATGAATAAATCTAAAATCCAAGCATAATCATTAAACCTTAGCAACGATTTCACTAGGGCCAGAGTTCCAATATGTTGTCAATTATATCGAAGATCAGATTGTTGACTCATCAGATGAAACTATATTCAAAGTACAAACAAAATGAAAAGATAATAGATAGCCCGATTACTTTTACTCAGTCCTGGGAAATAAAACTACCTAAGCATTTATAGGTTCACTTCCATTTGTATTTATACGATGACAAGGAAGTACACTTCAATATAAACATGATATATGATCTAAATGGAAACCCAACCTGGCATATGGACGATATGTGATCCCACCAACAACCTGATTACGTCTGATAACCATCACAGATTTATGGCTTCTGCAAATCATTTACAGAAAAATGAGTGCCTTAGATTTATAGAGGATATTGTTGCATAACTAGAAGACCTGAAAGGTCTCGACCTCAATGCATCACGAGCCTAGCTTTTGTGAAATGAAAATAAATAAATAATTAAGTAATAATAAAAAAAAGATAGGTGCTTTGCCAAAATGGTCACATGAGTGCCTATCCACCCACTGACATTCTGGAGGCTCCTGATTAAAGAACATAAAAGGATATTGGTTTTATTATGCAATGATACATGTAGATTACTTATGGACTTTTTTTTATGTAGCTCTGGCTGTTGATTTTGGAAGACAAATTTACATTTCTTACATTTATATATTCTTTCATGAAACCAGCTTTGCTGCCTAATATTGCTAGAGCTCCTTTCACACTTTCACTAGGAGCTTTATCAGCATTACATCAGAAGAACAGGGAGACAACAAAGAAAAAAGGCGGCAGTTTTCTTATCTAAACTTGGGAGGGGAAAAAAAAAAGAAGCGAAGGAAAGAAACCTATTTCAATGCACTTCTAAAAGATTTTTTGAAATTACCTATCCATTACAAGACGGACAATATACTCTTTGGGCATGTTGGGCAATTGCCTGGCAAATATGTTCTTCAATCCTATCAACCTGAGAAACATAAGCCCAAGGCAAATACAAATTATGCCTTTACTGCTGAAATAAGAAATACCACCAGAATTTTGCAGGTTCACACATATGCACGTCAAACAAGACAAAACTCATGAAGATAACATGGAATGGTGTGCAGTAGTAGAAGAAAAGAACTAGATACCAGACCATATGCTCATCAACACCATCATTGGAAAGACATACAAACTTCAGTCTTCCTGCTTGTTCCTGAAACATTCAAGTCGATGAAAAAGTGAACAGAAATACTGATATCAAGACCCGAAAATACGGCAAAAAATGAAAAAAGGTAAAACACATAGCCACAAGAAAGTTTAAATTGCTGTTACATTTCTGAAATTGAATTAGCACACTTGTATGCTTTATTGCAATGCGCTTAAAATATATTTTCGCTTTAAGTTAAAGAACACGATTCAATTGGCTAAGTCACAGGAAATATCTTCACTTTGAAAAACTAATAAAATTCCGAAATCTCACCTCTCTCTTCAAGCTTTCTTCTCTAGCGCTATAAGCTCCGCTAGTTTGCAAATTCTCAGTAAAAATCTTTACAGCGTCCTCCTTAGTTACTGCTCCCGGTAATGAGCCACCAACCGCGGTGGAGCCTACAATACCAGTCCCTGTGGGCCCACTATCCTTCCCGTTATCCGATTTCTCAATTTTCACCGTAGTATTCTCCGTCTTCAGCTTAGTGTTGCGAGCCGAAGACCCGCCGCCGCTGCCGCCAGAGCCAGCGCCAGCAACCGAAGCTCCAGCATTAGTCTCAAGCCGAGCAGCAGTAAACGTGCGCATGGATGAGTCATTGTCGTACTCGTCCTCATCATCGTCAACGACGGCGTCAGAATCGTCGGCGTCGGAGTCAGAGTCAGCGCCGCGCGCCGAGATGCTCTCCAGGTCATCATTGGACGTCAGAGCACCGTCGCGGGTGTCAGCAGAGAAAGAGGAAGGCGGGAATGGAGGTGCGTGATCTTCAGACACCGCCGAGGCAGCAGCTGCCAGCTTGCGCTTATGGATAGAGGAAGTGCCGGAGGCAGAAGCAGAATGCGAGGGAGACGGAGACTGAGAGCTGCGCGAGCGGTTGGGTACTGTTAGGTGAGAATGAGAGTGGGTGTCCATAGAGGGGAATTGGGCTAACTTGGCCAAAGAAATGAGAAATTTGCTGAGTTAGGGTTTTGCAGTGGAATTTTGAGGGTAGATAGGACGATGAAGTGTGAGGCACAGAACTGAGTGATGCCGTTATTACAGTTGGCCCATGTGATCTTTTTTCATTTCCGGAAAATTTAAACGGTGACGTATCGAGTTATAAAGAATAATGATGAAACGTCCTGTGGGATATGTGATCTTGGCTGCAGAGTTGGATCAGGGTTACCGGGTCGAGAAAAAAATCGTTTGATTTAATTAATCGACAAATCCAACTAAAATTTATTCGAAAAATAAATTAATTGAATCGATTTTAATGGTTAACGGTTTGTATTTTAAAAAAAATAATATTAAAAATTAATTTTTCTTATCTCATGAACCGATTAACCGAACTGATATCTCATACATAAACTCATATATATATATATATATATATATATATATATATATATATATATACCTGGCAAAATTTAGCCCAACCCAATAAAATAGACCCAACCATGAAATGCCCAAATGGACCAACCCAAAACTAACCCAAGTAAATGTCCACCCGTTTGGGCATTTCTCATGTGCCCAACGGGTCAGCTCCTCACCTATTTTCCCTTTCTTCATAAACCTTAACATTAACTATGAAGTAGATTATCTTCCTCACCATCTTCACTTGAATCTCAAATTCCTAAAATGGCCTTCTTTTGAGATCTACCCTGTTCTTCTCCTCGAAGACACCCAAGTCCGCCACACTGTTTCTGATTACCTACCTCAATCCCTAATTCCTGGCGGCGGAAGGATATCGACTAATCTGCCAGCAACGGAGATGTCCGTTTTGCAATTGGAGACGGTGGTTTACGACGAGCAGTGGCCAATTTGTTTGAAAGAATTTGAAATTGGAAAGAAGATAAAGAAGATGGCTTGCTTTCATCTTTATCATGGAGAATGTCTTGGTAAGTGGTTTCAAAACGGCCATGTTTGTCCATCATACTGGTTTTCGATGCCGATACGTAAAGTGGTGGAGGGGAATTTGTTTTGATTGTTAAATTTGGTACCAATTTTTTACTTGGAGTGGTTTGTTGATGCTTATCAGAAATCGTAGTGGTATCAGGATCTCTAGGAATAGTAGTGCAAAAGGCTCTTCTCTAACCGGTACCCATTTTAAAAGTTATTTGGTTCTACAACTGAATCGTATAAAATGGAGAAAATAAAGAAGAAAAAGTTTTGTTTTGATCGATCTAAGGTTGGCACAGAAGACAAAAGCGGAGGATCAGATTGAGCATGGGATCAAACGAAAAAGGGAAAGGCTAAGAGACAAAGTAGTGGGATTTAAAGAGCGAAATAAAAAGTTTTTTTTTTCTTTCCGTTGTTAAACCCAAAAAGCTAAAGAAGCCTTTTATTATATATTAAAATTACAGATTTTATTTTTATACAACAAACAATAGTCCTGTCATACATGGCCCATTTGAGTGTCTACCCGACCCAATATTTTTATAGTAGTCGTTTTAGTATCCTATTATTATATTTAGAATTATTTTTCGTTAAAAATTGGATCAAATGGGTCGACCTACATCTCGGCCCATTTGGGCCTCTATCGGGCCCTTTTGGGCCATACGACCCATTTGACCTAATATTTTTTAATAATAGTCATTTTAGTATTCTGTTATTATATTTTAAATTTTTTTTAAAAAAAAAATGTGTAAAATGGATCGACCCACATCTCGATCCATTTGGGCCTCCATTCGACTCATGGATCGATCCAACCCGCCCAACCTATTTTGGCATTTGACCCATTTATGACTCGTACTTCATTTAGACCAACATTTTTATGGTAGTTATTTTAGTATCCGTTATTGTATCGAAAATTAATTTTCGTTAAAAAAAATGTGTTAAATGGGCCGACCCACATATCAGTCCATTTGGGTCTCTATTCGACTCATTTGGACCACCCGATCCATTTTGGCCTGTTTGAGCCATCATCTAATCCATTTAGGGCAATATTAATATTCTTTTTTATATCCTGTTATTATATCGAGAATTATTTTTATTAAAAAAAATTGATCAAATTTTTAGCACATGGGTCGACCCAACCCGTCCAACTCATTTGGGTATTTGACCCATTTATAACCCATATTTTTTGACCCATTTGTGACCCGTCCATTAATGACCCAACCCGCCCAATTTGCCAACTATATATATATATATATATATATATATATATATATATATATATATATATTACAATTTTTTTTATTTTATTATTTTCATATTTAATTATTTATATTTCTTTAATTTTTATTACTTTAAAATATATTTCAAATTTACTTTAATTTTTTTTAAAAAAATATTTTAGTTAATTTATTAATTGTTCAATATGTTCATATTTAGTATTTATTATTATTTCTTAATTTATCAATTTTTTATTAATAAAAATCAAAATAGATTCGAAAAGTTATTTAATATTAATATATTAACTAAAATTTTTAATAATTTTAAAAAAATAAAATTTTTAATATATATGAAAATAATGTATATCAATTTAAAAAAATAATAAAAAAAAGAATTGTTAGTATTAGATGGATTTATTTTAATAATTTTGCATTTTTAAGTATTTTTGTTACAATTTTTTTCATTATCCTACTTATTTTGAAATTTTTAATTCTTTTAATTAGCGATTAATAAGTATAACTGCCAATTTAATTAGGTTGATCGTGAATCGGTTAATTTATTTAATTATTAAGTCTTAATTTTTAAAAATAAAGTTGCTTATGTACTCCAAAATTTTTTATTTTTAACAACAATGATATTGTATTATAGTGGAGAAATTTTAATTTTTAAGTATTTTGAACATTTTAATTTTATTTATAAATGCATTTTATAATTATAGTGATTAACCGAAAAATATTGATTAATCGATGCGGAATACCGAAAATCGATAGACTGGTTAATCAATTGTAATAGACTGGTTAATGATTAATATTTTGAAAAAATTGATATTAATGAACTGATTTTTTTTGGAGTTCATGTACCGATTAACCGATTCATGTTTACCTCTAACTCTGTCCCTTACATTAGCCTTCATATTTTTTAGTTTCTCACACCTCAATTTTATAAAAATTTTCATTTTAACTCACTAAAATAACCTCTGCCCATTTTCTATAATTATATTAGAATGGACGACAAATAGAATATACATGAAAAAATGCCATACTAATTACTAAATTTATTGATTAATTAAGGTATTCAAATTCTATCTATATTTAATTAAAATTAACATCAGTTCCAAATTTAATTATTAATTTCAGTATAATACTCCATATAGGGGTATGCAAAACCCGAACCGACCCGAACAACCTGAACCGAACTAGCTATTCGAGATATTCGGTTCGGTTCGAATATTATAATTTCTAAAATTTCGGGGTTTAGGGTAAAAACCTCTAAATCCCGAACCCGACCGAAATACTATATAAACTGTTTTTTTTTTTACTCATCCCACCCTCCTCTCTCTCGGCTCTGCCTTTCCCTCCCCCTCTCCCTCTCTCTCTCCCTCCCTATCCTCCTCTTCCTCCTACTCAGATTTGCCATCGCCAGTCACTTGCTCCCATCACCGATCTCTCTCTCTCTCGATCAGCTGTCACTACTTCTTTCTCTCTCGGTCGGCTCTCACTGCTTCTCTCTCTCTCTCTCTCTCTTTCTTCCTCCTCCTCCTCCCCCTCAGATATGCCACCGACGAAAAACTTGCGAGATCTATTTCGATGAGAAGCAGACAGAGAGGGAAGGAGAGGGAAAAAAAAAAGAATAAAAAAAATAAAAAATTCAGATTCAGCGAGATATGAGTTTTTTCCTTTTTTTTTTCTTTTGTTATGAGGAAGCAGATTTTGATTTTCTTCTTCTTGATTCTGTTGTTTGATTTTTGGTTTTTAATCTAGATTTTTCGATTTTAATTTGTTGGATTATTTTTTGGATTTTTGATTTTTAATCCGAGTATTATTTATTGGATTTTTTGAATTTGGGACAGACTTCGGGTTGATCGATTTGGGCCCCGAATAATTTCGGATTTATAGGTTCAAGCCTCTACTATAATATATGGTTGGTTCGGATTAGAATATTAGATATATTTCAGGATCCGGTTCGGTTCGGGTTGACCCGAACCCAACCGATGCACACTCCTAACTCCATAGCCGTATAAATATTCGTTTATCTCAAAAAAATTAAAAAAAATTAATATAAAATCAAAATAAATATAAATAACAAATTTATAATCAAAATATATCTATAAAAATATCAAAATAAATCCAAATATTAAGATAAATAAAATCAAATCCACATATCATGACAAAAATCAATATTAATTAAAAAATAACTTTTTATACTAAGTTTAGATAATGGATACCTAAAAATCTAAACTCAAATCCTACTCGAACACGTCATGAGTAGTAAAGTTACTATTTAAATGAGCCCCAAACCCATTTATTCATTATTCTAATCCATCCTATCAGGAATAATTGAAATTTAAAATTTGCCACTTTAAATGAAAAATAAACCCTTAAAATTGTCAAATTGAGTGAAATTGAATGATTATTTGATTAAAAAAAATTAAAACCTATTGATTTTATATTAAATATTTTTTTATATTCATATTTGGGATGGGTAGGTGAAAATTTAAACTCTAATGACTAGGAAGCATTCAAATTGCATAATAGATTTTTCAGCTTTATGTTTTACAATGTTAACACAAGTTAATGAATTCAATTTGTAGCATTAAAATCACCTAATCTCAATTACTTTACCTGAAAAGTGGAATTAATCAATTTTTATCGGTTATTTCGGTTAATTGATGAGATGAATGATTTTTTTTAATTATTATGAGATAATCAAAGTTCGATCAACATTTTACTTCTCTGATCTCATATAATGACAAAGTTAATAGGCGATTCATACTACATTAATACTAATTTTTCGGTCATTATTAATTTTGACATATTTTCTTTAAAATCACCATAATATAATACTGATCAGATTATTTTCACGTAAAAAGATGGTGTATATGCTTCTGGGAAATTGGATTGTTATACATAAGGTCCAAATCAACTCCCGGATGAGAAATATGTCAAACTTTGGTTAGTGAGAAAACAATTATATTATATGCCCAAAGAGGGATGTATAATTATTTAAAATAAGAAATTGATTTTTGAGGGAAAAATAAATAAATAAAAGTGTAAAACACTGAAGAAGGGCTGTGAGTGTAACAGTAAAATTTTCATGCAAAAATTCCCAACCACGTATCTATATATACACAGTGGTTTGCTATGGATTCGCCATTTTACTTATTCAGTTAAAGAACTAGCTAGTGCAATTAATTAACAGAGAAGAAAATCAAATGCATATATTAAACCCAAAAAGCTGATATTTATAAGTTCCAATTCAATATTAATTAACATAATAATTAAAGGGCATAACATCTCTAAAATATAATTTACTGGTCAAAATATAAGAGGATGAGGAGAAAGAGCATGCAAATGATTACAAGCAAAGCTTCCTGCTTCCGTTTCCCATTTGTTGAATCCTTCACCAGTTTATTTCTGGATTGCCCTAATTTATTCAAAAAAACAAAGGAGGAATTAAATAATAATAATAATAATAATAATAATAGTAATAAAAAGAATATCGAAGCTTGAAATGTAGAGATAGATAGGTAGTTAATTACCAAGAAGAAGGTAGGTATGTCAATACCAATAGTAAGAGTCCTTCTTTTTCTCCTTAAATGCCAAAGGGACATAGGTTGATTTGGAAGCTGCCTTGGCCCTTCTTGTGGTCTTTGCTTTCTTAGGTTTTGGCTCTTCATCTTCTTTATCCTTTTTATTCATGTAATCCATGAATATCGGTCTTCTGTTTCCAGAGCTTGTGTCTTCATCATTCACCCTTCAATTTTACGTATTATCATTCTAATTACTTGGCTTGTACTAAATGAAACCAAACCATAACTATGTGTGATCATTTATTTAGTAACCCAGTATAATTAGGCAAATATATTATTCTAGTTTCAATTACATTAATTAGATACTTATCAATTTTACCTAGTCACTATATAGTCAAGATAGGCCTCAACAAGAGCAGGAGGGGCTACAATCTCATCAAACTCCTCCTTATCAATGTACTCAGAGCTTCCTTCTTCATACACCACCTGAATAAAGTAAATTTCACAAATTAATCCTGAAAGGATTTCTTTTTAAATAAAAAAAAACAAAAAGAAACTCAAGACTTTCTGAGTAAATTGAACAAAAATCGTCAATAAACGTTATCAATTTAGACAAACTGTATGTAATAACTGTATAAATATAAAATTAAAACCTGGAAGGTTTTCTTAGCAGCATCATAACCAACAATGTTGCCCATGTACTGTTTACCATCGAAGGTTTTTGTTACGATAGTTCCAATTTTTTGTTTTGCTTCAGCACTCTTTTTCTCCTCCTGAAATTAAAATTAACAAATAAAAAAACAAGTGCCAACCAACCATGCATGGCTTATCAATAACTAATTTGTTCATGAAAACAATTAATTAAATATTGATGAGAACTTACATCCAATTGTTGTTTATAAATGGTGTACATCTCATCTATGAGGCCAAATCTACCTGGTATATGATCATCCTTTTCATTGAAATCTAAATATGACAAAGGCTTTTGATCAACATCCGAAACTAGATCATATGACCAAGTTGTGGAGCCTACCGATGACTCTTCTGTTTCTACATTTTTAAACTTTACAAATTAATCTTTACCCCAATAAAATCAAATGTAAAAATCTCATGATGTATATGCAGAAAACCAAAATCACATACCTAAATTAGATTTATATATATGGACTCACTAAACTCTGAGCCATATAATAATAATAATAATAATAATAAAAATAATAATAATAATAATGATAATTCTAAGTTATATTTTGCTTCGACAAAAAATATCTATTATGTATTATGAAGAATTTTATTTCCATAGAGAGAAAAGCAAGAACATCATGCATGAATTAGGCTACATTCATTAATTCATTTTTTTTCCCTCGGGAATCAACCATTAAAATGATGATAAGAAAAAGTAATATAAATAAGATTTTGCAACAAAAATATATTATGAAATATTATTCATAAGTTAAAATATTAATATTAGAAATAAGAATATTAAATAAATTCAAGATGAATATCATGATAGACTTTTTTGAATTTAGTAATATGGAAATTAAATATGAAGATCGATAATTTGAGTTTAATTATAAAAGTAACAACAATAGATCTATTAATATTTAGTACATAAATAAAATGTTAACTATTATATACTTTCCTTTAAAACACATAATGCATTAATATTTTCATCAAAATTTTTATGTGCGAAAAAATAAAATTACACGTTAATGCTTCTTAAAAATTTTACGCGCGAAAAATTTTAAAATTCTGTTATGATCGTTATCTCGTGATATAGATGTCATAAACTCTAACAACCCGTGCATGCAATTAAAATTGAGAATCAATAATCAATGATTGATCCTTCAAAGAAGGCTTGAAATCCCTCTTCCAAACAAGCTAGGTGGAAGAAGTTGAAAATAAACCAGGGAATTTTCTTAAGGATTGTAATCTTGCTTATATTTTAGATAAAAGAAAAAATTCACTCTTTCACATAAAATAAATTTTAAATCTTAGAGATTCATTGGACATACCAGATGCTATATTAATCAAGACCAAAACAATAAATGAAACCGAAATCGACATAAAGAAGTAAAAAAGAAATCGAAATAAATGAAAATCCAATCAAACCAAAGAAGATGGACATGCATGATGCTATACACATCAAGAAACTAAACGAAATCAAAATCAAGATCCAGAAGTAAGAAAGAAATCAAAATAAATGAAAATCCAATCAGACAAAGGAGATGGAGATGCATGGAGATTTCATTTTCACCTCTCTGGATATCCTTGCTTCCGAATTTCACAGGCTTGCTCATTCTCAAATCTGAAAATTTTTAAAAAATTCTACTAAAGCTGTGTATCACCAAATCAAACATCATAAACAAGAAGAATATAAAAGAAACCAAACTAAAGAACCCTAGCTAAAAGCCTAACAAAACAACAGAGGCATACCTGAAGAAGGCAAAATCAAGATGGCTATGGAATTAAAGGGAATGATATATATAAAGAGAGAAAATCGAGGTTTGGTTTCATTGGGGTACATTAATGAATGACACCTGCAGTTAGATTCTCCCATGGCAGCCATTCAAGCAAATGACAAAAACTCATTTGCTTAAATGGAAGTTGCACAAATGGAAAATTCTTTAATGGGTTACCTTTCACACTTGAATTTATCCCCACCATTATATAAAATTGATTTTTTTTAAAAAAAAAAAATTAGGAAAACTTATTTTTCTTATAAAAAATTTGAATATTCTATTGTACAAATGAAATGGAATTAATTATTATTTATTATTATATTATCAGTGAGATTCAAAAGGTTAAACTGCAAGACGTCAACTATATGACAACTCAGTTTTTAGAAATGGTCGAATCGCGCGCTACTTTTCCAATAGCAAATTTCTGGCCAATGGGGCCTACTGATATCTTACGTGTCAAGTAATTTGAGCAAGATTGTGCACAATTGCAAGTAGGTTTTGTCTTATTCATCGAAGAAAAAATATCCCAATAGCTTTCTTTTGTATGAAAAGCTTGATGAGGTGTTAAGGTGACTATTTTGACCATACATTTTTATAATTTTCTTCTAAATAACTTTAAAATAATAAATTAATTATATGACTAATAACTATATTTTTAAAAAAAAAAATTAGCAATAAAGTCCACTGTGGCTGTAATTTAAATTAA
Organism: Excoecaria cochinchinensis; assembly: GCA_947683425.1. Classification (NCBI taxonomy): domain Eukaryota; kingdom Viridiplantae; phylum Streptophyta; class Magnoliopsida; order Malpighiales; family Euphorbiaceae; genus Excoecaria; species Excoecaria cochinchinensis. Next base: position 2,801,269 of record CANTUQ010000045.1, read on the forward strand.
TGCATATAAACGTGAATAGAAATATAATGAAACACAAAAAGTTAAATAAACATGATTGTATGCATATTATATTTTGCTTTGACCCAAAAAAAAAGAAACTTATGTTTTTCTAATATATTAATATTAATATGAATGATTTCATTTCCATACAGAAAAGGCAAAAAAATCATTAATGAATTAGGCTACATTGATTAATTATTTCTAATGTTTTTTCTCACTAATCAACAGTTAAACTTATCATGATAAGAAAAAAGTAATATAAATAAATAAAATTTTGCAACAAAAATATATTATGAAATATTATTCACAAATTAAAATATTAATATTTGGAATAAAAATATAAAATAATTTCAAGATAATTATCATGATAGACTTTTATGAACTAATTAGTTATTTACGAAGATGGATTGTCTCATGATATGGATCTCATAAATTCTTACAAACCGTGGATGTATTAAAATTTCAAAATCAATATCAATGATTGATCCTTCAAACCTTCAAAGAAGCTAGACAACCCTCTTCCAAACATCTGGGTGGAAGAAGTTGAAAATAGGCTCCGATTGGAACAAATAAATTCAATTTGTAAAATTTATTTTCAAATGAATTTCATATGAAATTAATTTGTAAATGAATTCCTATGTTTGTAATAAAATTATTAAATATAAAATTGAAAATGAGTTCTTTATTTTTATGTTTGGAATAAATGAATAAATGAATTCATTTCTATTTTATTTACTAAAATATCTCTAATGCCAATTTTGATATCTTCTTTCAATTACTTCCAATAAAAAAAAATTAACAACCATTAATTATTATTTTAAAATTTTCGATAAATACTGAATCAATAATAATATAATTAAAAAAAAAGTAATCTATTTTAACATTTCAGAAATTTGATTTGAGCAATAATATTATTAAAAAAATCATACATACCAAATGAAGTTAGTGAATAAAAATCCAACGGAAACGAGTCAAAATCTGGTGATGGTGATTTTGGGTGACAGAATAATAGTGATAAGAGATGGAGAAGAACGGTGATGTAGAAGAAACAATAACAAACTACGTTAGCTGCATAAAAGTAATTTATTTATAACAAATTATTAAGAGAGTATTATAGTCTTTTCAATTTTAGCTCTTAAAAATATGGAATTTATTTGCAAATTTCACCTATTTTGATGAGATTTGGTGAAAAGATAACGAATTCCATAAAATTGAATTTTATGAATTTAATTCCTATTTTTTTTTTCATTTCAAACATGAAAAATGAGAATTACAAATGAATTTCATAAAATTTTATGGAATTCATTTATTCCAAATACTACCTAAATCAGAGAATTTTGGCAAGCTTGAAATTTGGAATTTTTTAAATTTTCATTTAAAAATTTTAGAGATATATTTCAGTAATTTCATTAATTTAGTACATTTATTTACTTTTAAAAGGAAAAAATAAAGTGATATAAATACCTCTTTACATTTTGCTCTATGCATTATTGAGCATCATTAAGTATTTGATTATTTTAAAATTTTTTAATTTTATTTATATTTTACAAATATATTTTTAATATTATTAATGAAAGTTTAATTTGTATTAAAAAAAAATAGATTTTTGCTAATGAAACACTTGTATGCTTGTTTGTAATTGCAATTCAAGAATAAGTAAGTTATTTTTTTTTATTATGCGAACTACAATAAATAAATAAATAAAATATAATATTTATAAACGAAAAAATCGTTTTATTTTATGATATTTGGAATTGTTGTAGAATATGGACGGGTTATTTAACAGAAACTTTAATTCGTTTCAATGTTGAGTAGAACGAGTGAGATAAGCATGCCCGCCGCCATCTCCCTTTTCTTGGCAGAGAAAGAAAAGTTTCTTGCTCGCGAAAGTGGCGCGCAGAAAAACTTTCTGGCTACTTGGGCAAGCAATTTTGACTTAAGCCTGGCCCTGATCACCTAAGCCAGAACCAACTTGTGTTATATCTTCGATCTTCTTAATTTTTGGTTGAAAGCTAAGGCTTAGCTTATTAATTAGACATGGCCCAAGTAATTTATTTAAAGATTTCCAATAAAGAAGTTGAATACAACATTATTTCTATATTCTTTTTCTTTCCTTATACACAAATTACTCCACTATACAGAGTATTTATGTGCATATAATAGTAGTATGTATGCACACCGTTAAATCAATATAAATTATTATTTTTTGTTTTATTTCCATTTGAGGCAATATTGCATATACATACACACTATAGCAATGCCGTTTTACAACACCATTTAATTATTTAAAAAAAGAAAGAAAAAAAAAAAACAGCGAAGCCTGCCCAAAATCAAAACACAACAGACAAACCAAGAAGGTTGGTTAAATTAGTTAAAAAGGCAGGAAGAGCAGGCCATCCAGTTGCCGTCACAAGCTTCCCATGGGTCACACTTCCATGTGACTCCGCCACTTCTCCGCCACCCACCTTCACTATGGCCTTCATTGCATCGCCGCTTGCGCATCTCTTTCCCTACATATTATCAATTAATTAACAACAATTATTCCTTATAATCCACAAAGAAAATGACACTAAGCTTATGCATTTATTTATTCTATGATGAAAATCAAATCTACAATATATTAGACCGATATACTGCATAATTGATAAGTACCTTTAGAGCACCAACAGAAGCAAGAAGCCATTTGCCTTGTCCAATGGCAGCAATGATTTTGTCCTTGTCAACAAACCCTTTGATCAAAGAAAGCACATTCTGATTTTGAACCAGCAACTCCGGTGATCTTCCTCCTGGTAATATTAAGCAATCATAATTATCAAAGTTAATATCACCCCAATTGGCATTAACAACAAAGTTATGGCCGCGCTTTTCGCTGCATATTTGGGCTCCTTCATCATCAAGAACAGCAGTCACACAGCTCTCCCCCTTCTTCTTGCTTGGGCAAACTGCATCTACCTTCAATCCTAATCCCTGGAGTGCCCTAAATGGCACATTCACTTCATAGTCTTCCACATAATCCTGTTACATCAAATGGGTTTTATACTAAACTAGGTATTCAAACATATATTGAAAAGAAAAAACCAAAAGGATTAAGATGCTATTTGGCCCCTCAAAAGCAAAAGGTCAAAAAAAGGAAAAAAAAAAAGTGGAGATCCAACTGAATTATTCAAGTACCGTGAACTTCTGAATAAGACGACTAGCAAAAAACATTTTTTGTTTAATTCACTCTTTAAATTTTGATTCTTTTAACAACTAAATTAGCATTTTTAAGCTTGATTCTATCAGCTTTTTGAAACTTTGATCTCTATCTACTGTGAGCCCTGAGGTAAGTTTAGCCCATATTAATAATGAAGATTTTAAGGGACTAATTAATTTGAACTAAAATCAAATTTTAAAGGACTAATAGAATAAATAAAATATGTTAAAGAACTCCTCTTACTTAATGGGCCAAATTGCATATTTATGGTTAATTTCATTCACAATTATCGAATCTATATCAAAATAACCAACCAATAAAAAAAATTAATGCAAAAATTATCCTCATAAGCTATTTTTGCCAAAATCAACTATAAAAACCATCAAAAATTCCTGCAAGCATTTCAACTCAGCTCATGAGCTGGCATGTAGCTAGGTATATAGACACATCACCAAATCATATAAGACGTGTGTCATGTCAAACTAACATATACTAAATTAAGATGATATGTGGCACATATTTTATATAGTACAGTTATGTGTCTGCCTATACGTAAGTATGCCATCATATTGATATAAAGTGTCAGCTCGAATTTTTGATGATTTTCATGATTAATTATGGCAAGAATAATTTTTAACCATAATTTTCAATAATTGAATTATTTTTCCATTACAATATTTATTATTATTATTATTGCTTCATTATTTAGGTGAAATTAAACCGAAATTTGGGCAAGGTAAAAGAAACCCAGCTTACCGCTACTAAAACGAGTACTGATTTCTGGTCAGAAGTAGAGATCTTAGCTCCCATGGACTCGAGTAAAACTCTCATATATTCACCATGTCCAGGCCAACCAATGGAGCTAACAAGATTAGCATCCTTAAGACAAGCAGTAATGTCAAGAACAGATTGAACACCAGGCTGCTCCCACCAAGTGCCACCTGCTAGCTCAATTATGGGTTTCAAGCTAGCATAGGCTGTGCATTTTTTGTCCTGGAGAAGTCCTGCTGCAACCAGCATCAGCTGGCTATGGCAGCTTGTGATCAATGGCTTTCCTGTTTCTGCAAATCTTTTTACCATACCAACCACCTTCTCATTACCACTCAGGAATTCTGTAAATCTGCCTCCTGGTATTATAAGTGAATCGTAGGATTCTATCTTCACTTCATCGAAGTTTGCATTGAGCTTGAAGAAATGGCCTTGAATTTCTGAGTAGTTCTGCAATTAATATATGAAATTGGCTATTTAATATTGAACAAGAATGCTAATAAGTTGATGATGTGAAAAGATTATTAATTAATTACCTCGAAGCCTAAGAACTCATGGATTGCTGTGAAGCATTTATCACCTGATTTCTTGCCTAGTGAAGCACAATCAACTCGCACTCCTAAAGATTGAAGTACAAAGAATGGGACTGCCACTTCATAATCTTCCATATAGTCTCCGCATATTACTAGAGCTGTTTTTTGAGGAATGGAACCCATGGTTTTTTGAGGATACACACAGAGAAAGAATGTTTGTTGATTTGAATTAATGAGTTCTATGCACTAGTTTGGTATTTATTGTTGAAAAAATGGCAACAGGCACGTGCTACTATGGTAGTTGAGAGCTGGATGATTGGAATTAGGGGTTAATGCAGAAAATCATTAGACTTTTCTCTAATTACCAAAAAAATCACAAAAGACTTTTTATAACAAAATAATTATAGGAAAAAACTCTACCAAAAATCAAATTGTCATTTTAAGTACAATTCATGTAACGCAGTTGAAGTAATGAATAATTATTTTTTCATTGCACATATATTATTTTTTGAAAAAGAATTTACATGAATATATATTGACGCGGATTTCTAGAGTTTATATGGCATGACATGTTGGATTTCTAGTAGAGTTTAAAATTTTTTAAGCTCAAATGACTTTTTATACAAGAATTTTTGTCATTTTTTCATAATTGGACATAATTCCAGTAAATTTCCATGCAATTAAGCTTATTAAAACATAATAAAAATGATATTCCATATTTTCTCTGCCACCGCCATTCATTACCCGAAATCGACTGCTCCAATTAATTTGCATTGAATATATCTTCAAAGGGAACAAATTATGCTCATTTTCAAAATATTCCATATTCGAATTCACCCCAATGGATAAAACATTCACATTCAAATATTTAAAAATACTTAATATGCCCAAAACTCGAACCGATATTGCTTATCAAGTTCAAATCGTACTGTTAAAAGACACGTATATTCCTTTTATATATATATATATATTAACACACAGGCTATATTGATGTTCTTTCTTTTTCCAGTTTATGGTTGAGATGAATTGTTCACGTTTTAATTGCATTCAACTACTACACCTACTTCTTGTCTTTTGCTGACACACATTTTTAGAATCGCAAGCGTCAAATCTTAACATCAATCCACGACCACATACATGCTGATTATTTGCACACTGAGTTCACCGTTACACACTGATAACAAAACTAATTTAATTTAATATAAAACTCTACCTGAAGTTAATCGCTATAAGTCATATTCTATTTAACATCTGATTCCTATTCCAACACTGGCTATCTACCTTATAAATAGCAAAAATATATTTTCGCCGAATTGAATCTTTTTCTCAATTATATTATATTTTTTATATTTTAGTCAAAATACTGACTTGATCGTCGGAGTATCTGTAAACTTTTAACAGGTCCTTTAATTCTTTTTGCATGTAACAGATTACAGAACTTTTTCTCGACAATGTTATCAATGGTGCAGTGAGCGTGTATTACATCTTCACCCATTTTCATTAATCTTGCAAACTTGAAATATATTGGGACAAAGATTTGACTAGGGTTATTTAAAAAAATATTTACGCAAATAGGACCGTTTAGAAAATAATTCCGGGAGAGGGGTTGCGTCAAAAGCCGCAACTGACACCTGCGGCTTCTGACGTTGGACCCGCACTGAAAAAGCAACTTTTTTGTTGATGCCGCAGGTGCCACCTGCGGCATCAACAAATATATATATATATATATATATATATATATAAATAAAAGGGGCAGCAGGTGCTGCCTGCTGCCCCCACTATTATTTTTTAAATAATAATTTATTAATATATAATATTAATATTAGTTATTATAATAAAATAAAATTATAATAGAAATAAAATAAAGTAAAAAATATATTTATTAAATATAATAATATAATTATGATAGAATAATATTTAAATAATATACGAAACGAAACTCTATTTTTTAATTGTCCAATTATAAATTTTGTAAAAATATTAAAATTTTCATAAGATTTTAATATTTTTCACTTTAATTCAGATAAAACTATACAAAAATAATAATAATTAAATTCAATTGCTAAAATAAAAGTACTTCACATTCAAACTCAACATAATAATAATAATAATAATAATAATAATAATAATAAAAATCCAAAGAAGGATAATATTCTCATAAATAATTGTGGGCTTTGGATATGTTCAAATTACCAATAATATATAATGAAACAAGACATTTTAAATTTTTATTTAGAAAAATAATATATCATGATATTTTAGAGAATTAGATATCATAATATTTATTCGCATTTAAAGAAAAAAATAATTATAATTTATTAAATTTCTGAGAGTAAAATACGACTTGAATATATTTCAAGGGATTAATATATACAAGTTTTTTTTAATAAAAATAAATTAGAAGAAAACCCTTGGGTGTAAAAATTAAAGTGCACAAGGACAATTAAAAAACATTAAAACCATATGAAAAATACAAAAATACAAGATCATATTTCACTCTTTGAAATTTAATCAATTATAATTATTTTTTTTGTTTAAATGCGAATAAATATTATGATATGCAATTTTCTAAAATATCATGATATATTATTTTTCTAAACAAAAATTTAAAATGTCTTGTTTCAGTTATATATTAGAGGAAATTACATGAAATATCACCTTTTTATTTTCTTTTTCAAAAATACAACATTTTCTCTAATTTTTTCATAAATCTCACTTTTTAAATTTTTATTTTCAAAAATACCACTTTTCTTTTTTCTTTTTCTATTTTTATTTTTTACTCTCGTAGCCCGTGAGGCCGTACAGCCATGGCTCTGCAACTACAGCCGCAAGCTCCATTTTCTCCGATTTCATCCAATTCTTTGTCTTTCTTTTATAGAGGATTCAAATTCTCTGTTGATTCTGGTAGCAAATATCGAGGAAGAAATCCTGCAAACGGAGTAAAAAACCAGAGCACTGGATTTTACACAAACTAGAGATTTGTGCCTGGCGTTTCCCAATTGAATCAGGTAAAATTGAAATTCCGTGTTTAATATGAAGAAATTTTTTAACGAAATGGAGCTAATGCCTAATTGATCTCGCCTGGTTTTTGTATTATAGTACCACAATCAATGGAGCTAATGCCTAATTGATCTCGCCTGGTTTTTGTATTGTAGTACCAGAATCAACAGAGAAGAAGAACTTTTATAGGATATGAAAATGGGAGATCGTTTTTACATCCTCTGGGTCTGCCTCAGTCTGCTTGGCCGCCTCTTCAATCGCCACAAAACAAACACAACCCTACTCCGACCACTGCCACCTGTGGTTTCGTGGGTGGATCTGGTGCTAAGCCAGGGTGTAACGGCACCGGTGTTTTTTTGCCTCGCAGATATGGAAACGCCCCTAATAATAATAAGAAATCAGGTTAATTTACTGATATTAGTCTTAATTTACTTCTCTTTTGACCTCAATTTGGGCCTAAATTTCAAGCTTTAATTGATTTGTATTATCAGATTGTTCTACAGTTCTACTTCCAGCAAAGATTGGCGAGCCTTCAAATTTGAAAATTGAGGATTTAAACAGGCAGAGGAATAGTACCAGTCAAAGCTTTAAAGGTGTTCTTGACTATAATAATTGTAAGCAAGCCCGTAATTTGAACTTAACTTTAAAAAAAAAGAATTTGTCTTTTGGAATCTGTTTTTGAATTCTTATCTAAATTTTTCAAAATGTCCCCATACATGGTGTACCATCGATTCCACACATGAATGAAAAATCAAATGAATAAATGGATCTAATCTAGTAAAAAATTTTCATTTGCGAATTTGAATGAGATAGAATTGGTTTTTACAAGAGTTGTGTTTGCAGATGGAGGGGTGACAAGAAGGAATGGCCTAATGGAACAAGAAAAGAGAAATTTACAGGCAGAGACTGCTGTAAAAAATGAAATATGTCTCCCTCAAGAATGGATGTATTGATCCCAAGAATTCAACTATGGAGGTAGATAAAATCAAGAATAGATGGTAGAAGATTATGTTAGATTTAATGGGATTTGATTTGATTTTTTAAGAATTCAAGTGCTGGCTTCCAAGAAAGCAATAAGTAAATCTAGATTTGGTGTTTTTTTTTTTTATTTTTCGAATGGGAAGAGTTTGCATAATAAGTTGTTTTAGATGATATATGAAGCAAATAGGAAAGGAGAAAGTAGTAATTGAGGAAGGGTTTATATGTTATAATTTATTGTAATTTGTAATAATAAGCAGCTATTTTTTATTTTCTACCTTGAGGAAATATTTATTTATTATTATGGAGGATTTTATTTTTACCATCCTCTGTGTTGTAACAACTCATTCCAAATTCTGATGAGATTCTTTATTATTATTATTATTATTATTATTATTATTATTATTATTATTATTATTATTTCCCTTTTGGTATTTGCATTTCTTGAACCAAATTATGAATATGTGACTTTGCATTTGTTAATTTAATTTATGATTATAAGAAAAGGAAACATATCCTTTGATTTGATTTGCTGAAATAATTATGTGAAATTGAAATATTAAAGCTCATAATATTTCACAGATTATATGTCTATAATTTATTTATTTTTATAACCTTTCCATTCATTGTCCCTACTAAATTCACAGTAGTACAATAAGGAGCAAAGCACTTTTATATATTTAAATATGTTGGATTAATTTTAATCCATATCTAGTATATGTATTAAAAGGGATAAACTTGATCTATATTCAAAATTCGAATTATTTTATTTAATAAATAAATCCATTGATATATTTATTCAACCCAAATTTTATAGACAAATCGGCTAATAATGTTATTAGATCATTTTGAACTTCATATCCATTATTCCGAGTAGAACGGAGAGTAAATAAAATTGCAGGTTAATTAATTTATGGTGAATGATTGTCTAATTATTCTCAAGATGAAATGTTTTCCTACTTCATGCACCTTCTGCACTTGAATACTAACTTCCTTTGTACTGTTTGAATAAGTCTACCTCTAAATTTTGTCATATTAACTTTATTTTAGAAAAGTAATTTTGTCATATTAGGCGTATACTAGACGTATATTATACGTATACTAGATATATATTATATGTATACTAGACGTATGTTAGACTTATATTATACGTATACTAAACGTATGTTAGACATATACTAGATGTATCCTAGACGTATATTAGACGTATACTAGACGTATATTAGACTTATATTAGACATATACTAGACGTATATTAGACGTATACTAGATATATCTTAGACTTATATTGTACGTATACTAGACGTATATTATACTTACATTATACGTATATTAGACGTATATTAGACTTATATTAGACGTATACTAGACGTATACTAGATATATTTTAGACTTATATTATACGTATGCTAGACTTATATTATACTTACATTATACGTATACTAGATGTATATTAGACGTATACTAGACGTATATTACACGTATACTAGATGTATATTAGGCGTATAATACATGTATATTAGATGTATATAAGACGTCTATTAGATGTATACTAGACTTATATTAGACGTATATTAGATGTATATTAGACTTATATTAGACGTATATTGGATGTATATTATGCGTATATTAAATGTACACTAGATGTATATTTTGTGTATACTACATCTATATTATGCATATACTACATGTGTACTATATGTATATTATGTGTATACTACATGTATATTATGCGTATACTAGATGTGTATTAGATGTATATTGTGTGTATACTAGATATATATTATGCGTATAATAAATGTGTCATAGATGTATATTGTGTGTATATTATATGTATATTATACGTATACTAAATGTGTACTAGATGTATATTATTCGTACACTAAATTTATATTGTGCGTATATTAGATATATATTATGCGTATATAAGATGTATATTGTGTGTATATTAGATATATATTATTTATATCCTAGATGTATGTTGTACGTATATTAGATGTGTACTACATGTATATTGTGCGTATATTAGATGTATGTTGTGCGCATGCTAGATGTATACTAAATGTATATTGTGCGTATACTAGATGTATATTGTGCGTATACTAGATGTATACTAGATTTATATTGTTTGTATAATAGATGTGTACTAGATGCATACTGTGAGTAAACTAACTATATATTATGTGTATATTAGATGTATATTATGCGTATATTAGATGTATATTGTGCGTATACTACATATGTACTCAACGTATATTGTGCGTATACTAAATGTGTATTATGCTTATACTACATGTGTACTTGATGTATATTATGAGTAAATTAGATGTATATTACGTGTATACTAGATGTGTACTTGTTATATACTATGAATAAATTAGATGTATATTGTGCGTATACTAAATGTGTACTTGATGTATATTATTAATAAAACAAATGTATATTATGCGTATACTAGATGTGTGCTTAATATATATTGTGCGTATACTAGATGTATATTTTGCGTATACTAAATGTGTACTCAATGTATATTGTGCGTATACTAGATGTATATTACGCGTATATTAGATATATATTCGATGTATATTATGCGTATATTAAATGTATACTATTTTGCCTTAATTTTTTTTAATGAATATCACTATTTTGGGTCTCAATTTTTTTTTAAAAAAATATACTTATAAATTACGTAATTTAATTCACACTTGTAATATATAGATTTTATAAAATAAATAACAGTAAAAAATACATAATAAAAATATAAATTTGCTTTTAAACAAGAACAATAATATACTGCTACTATTCTTCTTTTTCTAGAACATTAAAAAATAAAAAAATAAAAACTACACAAATTCCACGTTGCGTATAGAAATCAAGTCTAAGAAAAAACGACACGCTAATTTGTAAAAGCGTAGACGGTGGCAAAGGTTTTGAATTGTAAATTATTATCTAAATTATAATAATCATCCTTATTGTAATGATGAAATTATTTACTAAGTAACTTCTCTGTTATCATTAATTTTCTTAATTACTATGATTAATTTGGTAGAAATATTAAATTGGAGTATATAAAATTTGCATGATTGTACAGCTACACGGTTTTATGCATGTACCAAGGAGGTAATACGTCCTTCTAGTGGACCCACAATTTGAGATTTGTGTATCAGATCGATGTTCATCCGACGGTGTACATTTAATGGTGCATGACCTCCTAAAAAGACAAAATAAAATCCACGATTGTGCCACTCAAGAGATGCACCTTGCCGACACATGCACATTGGAATTTCCGAATTTATGAAATATAAGTAAATAACTATTTTTTATTTAACAAATTTTTTTTTTGACATACAATAAAACGAAGGACAGTCTGGTAATTCAACAAGCTTCACTTCAAACTCAGTCTTTATTCTCTGTGGCTTATAAAATCTAGAAATGAGTTGATAGCTAGGGCAGATTTCGCGGTGAGAAAAGGTAAATGGTATTTGTGAAATACTGTGTGTTAAAATTGTTACAAAAAGGTTAAATTGCTTTTTTTGTAAAATTTTGTAATTTTGTATGTCTTTTTTGTTATGTTTATTTTATTTTTGTATATTTGTGTAAAGAGCCCTATATATTATTGGTAATTTGAATATATCCAAAGCCCATAATAATTATTTATGAGAATGTTATCCTTTTTTGAATTTTTGTTGTTATTATTATTATTATGTTGAGTTTGAATGTGAAGTACTTTTATTTTAGCAATTGAATTTAATTATTATTATTTTTGTATAGTTTTATCTAAACTAAAGTGAAAAATATTAAAATCTTATGAAAATTTTAATATTTTTACAAAATTTATAATTGGACAATTAAAAAATAGAGTTTCGTTTCGTATATTATTTAAATATTATTCTATCATAATTATATTATTATATTTAATAAATATATTTCCTATTTTATTTTATTTTTATTATAATTTTATTTTATTATAATAAATAATATTAATATTATATATTAATAAATTATTATTTAAAAAAAAATAATGGGGGCAGTAGGTAGCACCTGCTGCCCCTTTTATTTATATATATATATATATATAAGGGGCAGCAGGCAAAGCTGCCGCCTGCTGCCCCTCTTTATATATATATATATATATATATATATATATATATATATATATATTTGTTGATGCCGCAGGTGGTACCTGCGGCATCAACAAAAAAGGCTGCTTTTTCAGTGCGGGTCCCACGTCAGAAGCCGCCGGTGTCAGTTGCGGCTTCTGACGCAACCCCTCCCCCGGAATTATTTTCTAAACGGCCCTATTTGCGTAAATATTTTTTTAAATAACCCTAGTCAAATTTTTGTCCCAAATATATTGATCTCAGTTACAGCAAGAAGTTGAAAAGAACCCCAGACTTGTCTAGAGTCCTGAATCTTGAGACATCTTTCGCATTTGCCAAGTTGCCTCCATCTTGTAAGTCTTGAAGATTTTAATTTGGAGGGATGCATCATGCTCACCATGATTCCAAACATTCCATGTTGTGAAAGGCATCCTTGAAATGCAATGGAAAAAAGTGCCTTCAACCATGGGACGTCAATTTCAATTTGGTGGTTTGGATTTGTATCGATGCTCAAGGCCGGAGTCTCTTTCAAATAGTATTTGCAGTTTGATATATCCACTTATATATTTAAATATCTCTATGTGCTCCGAGGTACGTGAACTTCCAAAAAACTTGGTTAATTTAATATGTCTCAAGGAGCTTATTGCAAATGGGAGCGGTATAAACAAACTGCTCGACAGCCTTTGTAATTTGGAAAAATCTTGCATACTCATATGTCGATGGTTGTGTAAATCTATGTGGACAGCCACAAAACCTGGGAAATTTAAAATCTCCGAAGGAGATTTTGGCATATTGAAGCGGCATAAAAGAATTACCAATCTCCATCAATGATTTAAGGGAATTGACAAGATTAGATCTTCATGGATGTATAGGTTTGAAGCTGCCTATGTGGACTGTAGGCTCACCCTTGCAGGTATTTATGACGAAAAATTTTCTGCATCTTGGAGATGTTGATCTAGGTTATTGTGAAATCTCATAATTTCCCAGAGACGCCATCTGTAAAGAGGCAAAATCAGGTAAAATCCCCAAACTCCGAAAATCTTTCTTTTCACTGTGGCACCTATAGGCCAACGCTCCATCTTTAGCACACCATGCGAACTCCCATCGATGATTTACCGATATGTATGATGAAAGAACAGATCTTGTATTTGGGATTATATTTTTCCTATTTCGGTCTTGTCAAATTTGAATTTTGGGCTTTCGATTGGAAGTTTATTTCTCAAGATTTATACTTACATGACTACTTCAGTGCTTCTATCAAGTCGTTTGCATATTATGTTGCTGGAATTGGGGTTGATTTTACCCACGATCACTTAACTTATCACTTATCGCGCAAAATTAACCAACTTTTTTTTTCTGACTTAAATGTCACTGAACTTTTAACATTTTTGCAAAAAAGTCATGTTAACCGGAATCCGGCGAGAACTCTCGCCGGATTGATGACATGGCATGCCATGTCAGAAACTACATGTCGTTTAACAATATTTTCAACAAATGCTACATTTAAATTAATTTCACTCACGGTCACTAAATTTATCATTTATTGCATAAAAGTAACCAACTTTTTTTTTTCAACTTAAATGTTACTGAATTTCTAATATTTTTACAAAAAAGTCATGTATTTACTATTCGTCGCCACGTGTCATATGCTATGTCATCAATCCAGCAAGAATTCTCGCCGGATTCCAGTCTACATGATTTTTTTGAAAAAATGTTAAAAGTTCAATGACATTTAAGTCAGAAAAAAAAAGTCAGTTACTTTTGTGCGATAAGTGATAAGTTGAGTGACCATAAGTGAAATTAACCCCTGGAATTGTGGTTGCCTTCTGGATGAGAATCTGATTCAATAATCTTTATGTTTCTGAATTGATTAATTAGCAAACATCGACTCTTCTTTACATGATTTTATTTATCAGTTATCTGTTTTAATCCATCTAGCCCGTGTTTTCTCTATATTTTCTTTCCTCAAATCACTTTTTCAATATATGCAAATGATTCCCCATAGAAATGAGAGATTCTGGAGGAGATGGCAACTCAGGAATTAGCCAAATCGAGGTGGTGTCATGGGAAGAAATGAATACAACTTTATACAATGATGCATTTAGTGCTGCTAATACAAATTGACAACTGGGTCCTCAAAGTTGATTTTATTTTTCAATATGTGACCTGCACATTTTCCGCACAAGAATTCTATAGCTTCAAAATGAGATCAAGAAGGAATTTTGATATTTCTATCTTGACAAATCCAGATCTTGATAAACAACAGGAGCTTCTTGAACTTGATTCTGAGCATAAAGCTGGTTTGAAATTTATATTTTATACCATAAAATACATGTCTCTATGGCGCATAATGGGAGCTAATAGTTCAGCTAAGAAGGTTTTTGGTGAAGCCACTGAGTTTTCTCTTCTTTTGATCACTGTCTCTCCCACCACTCCGCCACTACAGTACCCACAAATATAGAGGAACTCAAAGGCGGTAGCTTTTCATAATTTTTTAACTCAAAAACATGTCCTCCCTCTTTGATACTACCCCACCTTCAACACCAGCAGAGTGATCTCGCCGGTGGTAGCTCCGATACTCTTTGGGTAAAAATGGTAGTTAAGTCAAATCTGCAGGACCCAAATCAAGAAATGGCCTCACTGTTTTGGTCACCGGCGCTACTGGGTTCGTCGGAACTCATGTCTTTATGGCTCTGAAACGGCGAGGGGATGGTGTGCTTGCAATCGACAATTTCAATCACTATTATGATATATGGGTTTGTGAATTTGCTTGAAGTTTGTAAATCAGCTAATCCACAACATGTTGTTGTTTGGGCATCTTCTAGTTCGGTTTATGGGCTTAATAGAAAAGTACCCTTTTCAGATAATCACAGGACTGATCAGCCAGTCGAATTGAATCTTTTTCTCAATTATATTATGATTTTTATATTTTAATCAAGATACTGACTTGACTATCGGAGAATTTGTAAACCTCCAACAAGTCCTTTAATTCTTTTTTGCAGGTAATAGATTACGGAACTTTTCTCGACAATGTTATCACACACTCATAATTCGCACTTGTTCACTACAACAAGGATTCACTAGGGCTGTGCAAAACCGAACCGAAACTAAAAACCGAACCAAATTAATTTTGGTCCATTTGATTCGATTTTTTCAGTTCTAAACCGAAGTTAAACTTCGGGTATTTCAGTTCGGTTCTTATGATTGTAAAACCGAAAGAACTAAACCAATCAAAGTTTGTTAAACTCACCATTTTGCTTTTATATATATATATATATATATATATAACCTAAACCTAAATATACACTATAGTTATATGCATTTACATGTATATTTTTTTTTTAAATTGAAGTATATTGAATATATTATTAATAAGAACTTATGTTTTATTTATTTTAATGTATATTTTTTTAGTGTAATTTTGCTTAGTATTTATTAGAAACATAATATAAAAAATTTATGTATATTTTTTCCTTTTTGTTATTTTAAATAGTTTTATTTTGTTGAATATAAGTTAATTTAATTTATGAACCCATATAAGTTAAAAATCTAAAAATAAACCTATATTAGTAAAAAACCAATTGGACTGAACCGAACGAAATTATTTCGGTTTGGTTCTAAAAACTTTGGTCCGCGGTTCGGTTCTAAAAATTTCTCAAGTTCAGTTTTCGGTATGTGTCGGTTCGGTTCAAAATCGAACCGAATGGACCTTTTTTTTCACACCCCTAGGATTCACAGACATCAACGTTAAGAACTTCAATTAGGAGTGAGCAACGGTCGATTCGGTTCAATAACCGAACCAAAATATTATAATTTATACAAATCGAACCGAAATTATATACAAACCTAAACCCTAAACCGAAATTTTTGGTCGGTTTGGTTCAGTTAACCGATAAAACCGAAAATGCAAAATTATAATTAAATAAATTTTCTAAAAATTGTACAAAATTACAAATCATAAAACTAAAATAAAAACATCCAAATTGAAAAATGTACATATATAATTTGAGTTCAAGTCTCTTAGATTGATCAAAAACTACAAAAATAAATTTTTTTATCTAAAAATTGGATAAAATAACATATAATATTAAAATTTCGGTCGGTTCGATTTTTCTTCGATTTTTGCCTTTCAAAATCGAACCAATTAACCGATTTACATAGAATTCCAAAACTAAAACCTAACTGAAAAATTGAACCGAATTTAAAAAAATCGATCGGTTTGGTTTGATTTTTCGGTTTTACCCCTAACTTCAATTCATGTTGGAGAGAATCTTAAGTTTAAAAGCTCGGGAAAAAAAATTATAAAAGGTAAGTTAGCTAAAAACTCAAGTTTTTTTTTATTTATTTTTGGTGTAAATTTTAGAAAACTTGTACTACATAAAAGATATTTAGAAAAATATAGTGTCAAAATACATCAGCTTAGGTTGCTATTTACTGTCAGTGTGCCACCCACACTATGAAAAAATTGAATGAAAAACGACAACCCAAAGTTGCCTTTTTTCAAGGTACAAAACGGTGATTATTATCTGCCAGGATAGGATCCAAGCTGACAGAAAATGACATCCTTGAATTTTTTTTTAATTATGGTCAAAGACTGCAGCGCACAGGATTTACTGTGCGCTGCAGGCACAGGTCTGTTTAATATATATATATTAAATACCCAAAACCCTTCTCACCTTATGCCTTCATTACCATTTTAATTTTCTTTTCTCCTCCTTATTGCCTTTAGTAGCCTAACATTCATTTTTATTTCCTTTTTCCTCCACAATTTCATTCTTTCACTTACCTTTCCTTATTTTAATTATTATATAATTAAGCCAACACCTACTTATTTTGTTTAAGGTTAAAAAAAAAAAAGATATTGTTACGTGAATGTAGTATAAATTAATTTTGTTAATCAAATTTTAATTTATGACTAACTTTATTTTCATTTTTAAATTATAGGTGTTGTTAAGTTTGCAATATAATTCTGATCAATACTTTTAAAGATAAGTTATTATTATTTTATTTGTTTTGAGAAATAGATTTACTTTATACTAAGATAATTAAATTTCTCATGCGATTTTACTCAATTGATTGTTTAAATTTTTTCACACTATGAAGTATGAAATTTGTCTAAAAATGTAAAATTTTCACAATTTAAAATAAAATATATTATTTCATGTAATTGACTATTTTCATACTGATGTATCGTCAAATCGTTGCAATACATGCATCAATTGTAAATATCAAATTTCTTAATATCAATATAAAAACTAACATAATAATAGACAACCAATTATCAATTTCATATGAAATTTATAAAAATAAATTTCATATAACAACAAATTTTTTAATATTTAGTTTTTTAAAAAATTATATAGGATGCAGTTAAAATAAATTATATCCTTTTATGAACTTAAAGTTTATCATATTATTGTTTCGTTACTAAATTATAATTCATGCATCAAATGTATATACAAAATTTCTAAATATAAACAAAAAAATATACAAAAAAAAATTGTCAATAGTGTAATCAAATGGTCATAATATAAATGCCGATACCTAATAATATTTTTCTTTTTTAAATTTATATATTTTACATTTTCAGACAAATTACATACTTCATAGTGTGAAAAAATTTAAACAATCAATTAAATAAAATCGCCTAAGAAATTTAATTATCTTAGCATAAACTAAATCTATTTTTCAAAATAAATAAAATAATAATAACTTACTTTTAAAAGTATTGATCTAAATTATATTGCAAACTTAACAACACCTACAATTTAAAAATGAAAATAAAGTTAGTCATAAATTAAAATTTGATTAACAAAATTAATTTATATTATATTCATATAACAATACCTTTTTTTTAATCTTGAACAAAATAAAGAGTTATTGGCTTAATTATGTAATAATTAAAATAAGGATGGATAAATGAAAGAATGAAATTGTGGAGGAAGAAGGACACGAAAACAAAGGTTAGGCTGATGGCAATAAAGAGGAGGAAAGAAAATTAAAATGGCAATGAAGTATAAGGTGAGAAGTAGAGGGAGCAAATTGGGCGGGTTGGGCGGTTTTGGGTTGGGTTACAAATAGGTAGGTCATAAATAGGCGGGTTATAAATGGACCCAAAAGCATGAGTCATAAATAGGTCAAATGCCCAAATGGGTTGGGCGGGTTGAGTCGACCCATAGGCTAAAAATTTAACCAATTTTTTTAATAAAAATAATTATCGATATAATAACGGAATATTAAAAAAACTACCAATATAAAATTGGTCAATTCATTTGATATAATATTGTGATACTAAAATGGGTCAAGTGGCCCAAATAGGTCGAATGAAAGTCCAAATGGACCGAGATGTGGGTCAGTTCATTTGACCTGTTTTTTAAAAAATAATTTTCGATATAATAACGGCATATTAAAATGAAAACTATAAAAATCG
Source organism: Excoecaria cochinchinensis (assembly GCA_947683425.1). Lineage (NCBI taxonomy): Eukaryota > Viridiplantae > Streptophyta > Magnoliopsida > Malpighiales > Euphorbiaceae > Excoecaria > Excoecaria cochinchinensis. The sequence continues at coordinate 2,820,271 of CANTUQ010000045.1, forward strand.
GATAGCCCAAACGAGTCAGATGGAGGCCCGAATGGGCCGATATATGGATTAACCCATTTGATCCATTTTTTAAGGAAAAATAATTATCAATATAATAACATGATACCAAAATTTTCTATTATAAAAATGTTGGTACAAATGAGTCGGGTGGAGACCCAAACAGGCCGAGATGTGTATCGATTAATTTGACAATTTTTTTAACTAAAAATAATTATTGATATAATAACGAGATATTAAAATAACTACTATAAAAAATGTTAGCCCAAATAGCGGTAGCCCAAATGAGCCAAAATTATACAAATAGTAAGTAATTGTTCATTTCAAAAAATTAGTCTTACAAAAATATTGGATATACAAATAGTAAGAAAAAAATATTTTCCGGCTTCAACTTATTATCAATCTATACTTTAATCTGATTTTGAAAATTTAATATCTATTCAATTTGATTTGGAAAATAACAGTGTGATTTTATATATACTAAATTTCTAATCTATTTCTTATTTTATTAATATTTTATTTAAAATTGATATATTTTTAAATAAAAACTTAAAAATCCAATTCAAACTAAAAATGGTTAAAGGATTCAATACTATCCAAAATGCATGTTTTCGGAAAGAAAAGATGCATCAGGTTTTAGAGTAGGTCCCACTAATTGATTAAATTTATAAAAAGAAAAATGTTTTTTTTTTTTTTTATGAAAATAACTAAAGAAATTTGTCAACATATATTTGGAAGTGGACCATCCAGTATTAGCCGTACACATGCCTATTCTCACCTGTTCATGAATTGTCATCCTACAATAGCGGGATAAAAAAAGTTAAAATGAATAAGGGGATTTGGGGAGGCCCGTTGGGCATTTGGAGAATGCCCAAACGGGGTTCAGTTTTAAAGAGACAGTTTTGGACGGGTTTAAAATGGGCTAACTTTTACTTGGACTGGGTTTGAGGTTAATTATTTTGGGCTGGATTTTGGGCTTGGGCATATTTTGATAGGTATAGTGAGAAAAATTTTGAGTATTAAAAGCCAGATTTAAAATATATATATATATATATATATATATATATAGAAAGAGAGAGAGATCCATGCCTGCTGCAGGCATGGGTCCACCATGCGCTGCAGCCTTTGATCATAATAAAAAAAAAAATTCAGAAAACGATAATTTAAGTTACCGTTTTCTATCAGTCCAGGTCCCCACCTCGACAGATAGCAATCAAGACCGTTCTGCACCTTGGAAAACAGCAACTTTCATTCAATTTTTGCAGTGTGAATAGATCCCACACTGACAAAAATGGGCAGCTTAAATTGTTCTTTTTTGACACCTTATTTTCTAAATATCTTTTCTGCAGCACCAAATTTTTAATTTTTTCTAATTTTTTTTTTAAAAAAAAAACCAACAACTCAAGTATGAAATTTGAGAGATGTGAGTAGAAAAAAAAAAGGACTGAAACCAATTGCTAAAATAATAAATAATGGCAAAAGCAATTTCAGGTTTCTAATTTTGTATGTGTTTCTATTGAGTTCTTATTTCAATATGCATTAGATTCAATGCTACCAAATTTAGATAAAATGATAATAACAATAATAATAATAATAATAATAATAATAATAAGACATCGAACTACTAAACTCTCTTTTTTTTATTAAATTATTACTTAAACCCGATATATATTAAATAAAAATTTAAGACTCTGATACAATGCAATAATAGTTTAAGAATTGAATAAAAAAAATTGTGTAAATTCAATTTTGACTTAATAATAAGAACGATAATAATAATCAAGCAAATGAGAAATACAGCTAAACAAATGCCAACTACACAAATGCAACTCTGCATTCCGATGCAAACTTTATAGTTCAGCACCGCACAGTAACTTTGTATATTCTACTCAGAGACAAGGAATTAACAAAAATAATATGATGGCTGTACAGTTAGAATAGTAAATTTATGGACTTGGCTAAATGAATAACTGTGATTTAATAAAACTGCACTATCAATATTTTTATAGAAAATCTAAACCTGTGAAAATGATAGATATTTAAAGTAATCAACTGATTACAGTGATATAAACAATCAGGGAATGCTACAGTGACAAATGATACCCACTTTGTCTGGCAAATCATCTCTTCCTTCACCTCTTTTTTGTTTTTGGGATCAAATGTTTCTATGGAGGAGTAAAGAATAGAATGGCGAGCTTCATATAGAAAAAAGGAAAGCTCACCCAGGATGATTGAAGAAAACAAAGGCATACTCATACACCTTTCAGTCTGATCTTGGCCTGTTAGGTCCACCCTTATGACTGCTGTATAGTGGTAACAGCCATCGTGACCCGTGTTTCCTTCTGCCGTAACAACGCCAATAGATTACCAACACTGCTACTACCAAACTAATTGGAATTGCCCATCTGCTTTTCAAATGGAAACTCATCAAATCAAGAATAAGGAAAAAAAAAAGTGGTTATATAAGGGTGTTAATCACAATCCACTTATAATATATGTTGCATTATACCCCTCTGGTGAATCGACATAACAAAATGGCTCATACATTTGAGCAACATAGTGAAGAACATCTATCACAAGCCCATCTAGTCCCTATAGTTTTCTACTGTGAAGTAGTGCAGGGCTTTTTCAACTTTTGACCATCAACTAAAGGGGTAATATTATTTTTAGAAATATGCAAAATGATAACCATGGAGAAAAGAAACCACATTTGCTCTTTAAATGTGTAAACCGAAAAAAAAGATGATGAAGTATTACCTGTCCAAATCAAGGATTGGACTGTAAACAACAGTTTCCCAAGTCACCACAATAAAATTCCAAACCGGATTGTAATAGAGAGCTTCTGAAGTCCAAAACATCCTTGTGTATGTTTCCAAGAAAATAAAAAGTATCCATCCACCAATTTCTACCAAAATGAACTTTAAAATAAACCGGCCCACCACCACCATGACAAGGGAGAAAATGACCAACCAATTGAAGAGCCTGTGGTTGTATTCCTGTATAAATAAAGATTTTGACCTCCCCAACATCTGCAAGTTCAATCGATATATTCTCAAATGCACAATTCAACACATCAAATTGAGTAAGCAAGCAAACTCTGGATACATCAAGAAATTAATAAATAAATAAGTATCTTCCAATAAACAAAAAAATTTCATATTTTATTGAGCAACAAGTCCATCAGGTAACTTTAAAAAGGCCACTTTCAAGGACAGCAACACTGGATGTAATTTCAGTTCGAAAAAATAGAAAAGAACAGATATAATTTCTGATTTTGCTTCAACATTTCTTCAGCGACAATTGTCCTTTTTTTTTTTTAGTGACTCCGGTATAAACTCAATCTGAAAAGAAGGTAAGATAACACACTAAATTTCCACTTGCAAAATGTAATCCAGCTCAAGCATAATGCACCTCATAGCTTAATCAATAAGACAAATTTAACAGAAGGAAAACAAGAAAAAGACAGGACTGAATAATTGAAGGAAAAAAATAATGTACAAATATTAAGCCTACCTTCATCATACGCTGCTCGTAGTTCACTTTGGAAGGGCCGACACATTCCCGCTCAAAACTCTGGTTGCATTGCAAAAAGCCAGCATTAAACTTTGCCATGGAAGGCAGCCTGAGAACTTGAAGCTGGTCCATTTTGTCTTCACATTTTGTATACAATGCCTCACAGAGTTTTGCTGATTGATATTCATTTGCCAGTATGACATTCCTATAAGCCTAGACAGAATTTCCAGAATAAATATTAGCAAAAGAACATTGAAAGTTTCCTTTTAAGTTATGCAGACAATAATACAAATAGAAAAGGTTTAGAACTACAAGCTTCCAATCTGCGATAGACAATGGAATTGAGCACATGCCACATCCAGCAGTATTAAACGTAGCAGTGAGCCATCCATGAGATTGTCATTTTCCAGTAGCAAGATCGTGAAACAATAAATCAATTTGATCTATTTTTTGCAAAAAATAACTTCAGGGTTAAAAGTGGATTAGATAGTCCAAGAATTTAAACTAGAAGGAACTTTATAAGGGTAGTGCTAATAGAGATCTGGATCCTCTACTTGTTATGTAGAAAAACAGGTGACTCTCTCCCTCCCTCTCCCTCTCCCTCTCTTTTGCTGATTGATATTCATTTGCCAGTATGACATTCCTATAAGCCTAGACAGAATTTCCAGAATAAATATTAGCAAAAGAACATAGAAAAGTTTCCTTTTAAGTTATGCAGACAATAATACAAATAGAAAAGGTGTTGAACTACAAGCTTCCAATCTGAGATATACAATGGAATTGAGCACATGCCACATCCAGCAGTATTAAACAGCCATCCATGAGATTGTCATTTTCCAGCAGCAAGATCGTGAAACAATAAATCAATTTGATCTATTTTTTGCAAAAAAATAACTTTGGGTTAAAAGCGGATTAGATAGTCCAAGAATTTAAACTAGAAAGAACTTTAGAAGGGTAATGCTAATAGAGATCTGGATCCTCTGCTTGTTATGTAGAAAAACAGGTAACTCTCTCCCTCCCTCTCCCTCCCCCTCTCTCTCCCTCTCCCTCTCTCCCTCTCTTTCTCTCTCCCCCTCTCTCTCGTAAAGGCTGGGGTTTGGCTATATATAAGCTCATTTGTACCTTTCTCAATGGAATTCCACTTCTCAGCATATCATTTCAAGAGAGAGAGGGGAAAAAATACAGATTCATGATTTCATTTGGATAAAATTGTAACATCAATACCTTCTCTATTTCCTCATCCAGTTGCTCGACAGATTTCTTTGCATGATGACGGCCAAAATGCTGTTCATCAAAAGCTTTCATTGCTTCTCCTCTTGCCCTTTGATGGGCATCTTGTAGAGATTGCTGAGGGAGTGGTATGCCTAGCTTTGCCATCTTTTCACTGTAAAGCTTCAAACAACGTTCAAGAATACCCTTGTTGAAGATCTCCACGAGAGAGCCCGTTGATGGAATCTCCCCTTTGTTCAAGGCTTCAAGTATCTGAAATATTAAAGATGAGAGCTAAGAGAATGTACATAAGCAGCATCACTAAAGCTAAGATTTCATAACCCCTCTCTCTCTCTCTCTCTCTCTCCATCTCTTTTAGTTTCCCTTCTATTTTCTACCTTCAATTCGCAAACACAATTAAAATTAAAAGATGGTGAAGAAGGCCATCACCCTACAGCTATCAACGATTATCTTCAAATGTGTTTAAGACTTGATGGCATTGCATTAACGATATTAGCCAATTGCCACCATTAAGCACTAGAGACATATGATGGTAATGCTACGAGCAATGGATGCACGTCTGGCATCTAGTTGAAATTCTGGGTATCTAAATAATTCACTGTTAGTTTCATTTTACTCTGTCAACTTCTAAAGGAAGTGACATCATTACACTTCTATCAATAACATATGTATCGATAAAGCAAGACGTCCTAGTGAGCAAAAAAACTGCTAACCACACAAGTATCCAGCTAATGGGAAAGGTAATAGCAACCTACAACAAAACAAAGGCAATAGAATTACAAGTTAATTGCTAAAATAAAGGAACCTGACATGAGAAGATTAACATAAAGAAAGTACCTGCTCTAGGAATGCCACAAATTCTTTTCCATTCAGAAGTTTTCCCTGCACAATCTTTGGCCGAACAATGCTAGCAACAAGTTCCTTCAACTTCTCCCTTCTTTCAACATATATTGGCTCAAGCTCAACATCCTTCATGTCACAAAGCTTGGTTCGCTGGAGATGAGGCTATCCAAATTCACAGTAAATTTAGATCAACGCAGGTAACTAAACCATTTGAATATATAAACAAACAATCTATGTCTACAGGATATTGGTATATGAAAAAGAAAGAACTCTCAGTCTTTTCTCTTTCTATTTCTGTCCCAGGCCAATCTCTTTTACTTTTTTTTTTTCCTGTTCCCCAATGAAAAATATTGGTGTTGTCAGGTTTTACGCCAAAGGAAACCTTATCAGGCAAGATAGAGAACGCCTTAATAGTGAAAAATGCTTAATAAACATAACAAATTTCCCATGCAAACAGAAAGCTAAACTAATCATAGAAAGTAACAACAATGCTAGATTTTAGTGGAATTAATTATATGAAGCAATCAAGAGTGCTTACAAACGAATCGGTCATGTAAAATTAATTCCATGCCATATTTCGCATCATATATATTATATAATAATTCTTGAATAATAAGCTTCATATAGCACGACCTCTTCAAATTGGGTGCAGAAACATATGCACATTGCCTTGTTAATCTTTAGCCAACATACCATGCATCAAGTCTCTAACATAAGAGAACGATAACTTTTAAACAAATTAGTTTTCTTAGACTAAATAAAACAAAGTCAAAAAAATTTAGCCCTCAGTTCAGCACATCTCTATTCAATAAATCATGCACATGCTGGAGGCACCAATCCTTGGGAGGAAAAGTACGATTGAAATGATGAAGATCCAGTCTCTGTCCAGTCTCTGTTATATACGAGACTTTTTAGTATTAATTATCCAATGATTTGTAACCTTTTTCCACAGTTCATGTAGCATGTAAGCAATTGGACTACAACCTGTTATCATCTATTAGATGATAATTTAAAAACAAAGGAGGAGAGAGTACAGCTTGACCAGATTCATATTCAACACAATTCCAAGTGCACTTAATCTGATAAAGCCACCATGAACATGTGTACAATTTTGTGTTTGAAACTATCTAAATGTCAAATGCAGCGATACGAATGTAGTGCACCCTTACTTGTGGCAAGCTGAATGCTGTGCTGTTATCACCCATTACAGCTAGTGACTCTCTAATCTGGTTAACCTGATAAAAGATAACAAAAGTGATCTACCACCAGATTCGTAACACTTCAATTATACAATTGGAAATGAAATCTTGAGAGAAGTACCTGATCAATATTCTTGTCCCCTGCAACCAGAACAAGCACCTAGTATCAAACGTACGTTTAGCCACACAATTATTACACTGTGAATATTACACATTCTTCTAATATGTCATGGCTTGGAGGAAAAATAAACTGACCATCACTGTTAGGAACACGTCGAAGGGCCTCATTGACCATCTGTTGCACTGATTTCCCCTCTGTGTATCCCACCAAAGAAGGAATATCAGTGTCCTTTCAAGTATATACGATGTCACAAAAAAATACCATAATAAGTAATTGCAACCCATTAAAATATCTGCGAAATCAATGGACATTTATTCTCAATGCATTTTTTTCAGAAATTAGAGAGGCTGAAAAGTCATAAGAAAAGTTTTTTGGGGCAAAAACATGATTGCAAGAACAAAATATCGTTTTGGAACAATCAACATTTTGTAGATATGAAAAATTTTGGAAGAACCCACTTGCTGTCCTCTGCATACCATAACCTATGTTTTCATCAATAGAAGAAACAAACTATTCAACACATAATATTCCAAGAAGGTATTCATATGCGTACGTAGAAAATCACGCTGGATAAGCCACAGTAACTTTGCAGGTTCAAAAGCAACATCTTGGCCCTATAAACAAATCAAAAATTCAAATACCATCAGCTTAAAAGATCCGATTGAAAGAAAATAAACATGAGAGTCATTGCAATGAATTATAAATTACCTTTACTCTATTTTCCAAGAAGTATTTGCCAGCCAATCCATAAAATAGCCAGTGTTAGTTGCATAAATAGGAAATTGAAAACACAAACCAAGAAGTCACTTTCCAGTCTACACAGTTCTATTATACTTAATTCATAAGAAAGCTGAACTACAAACCTTCCATAAAATTCTTCTGCAAGCTCAACTGCAAATGACAGGCGGGATATGTCAGCTTCTCGAATCTACACACATGATGGGGAAAACATGCAAGTATTACCAAGGAGTCAATTAAGACATGTCAAGCTTGACGTCAAATGACGGTCTAATGCACAAACCATAGCAGCACATTAAGACAGTAAATGATAGAATTTCAGAAACATCCTGCAAAAAATCGTATGGTCTCTCATTTTTCTTTGTATAGACAGTCCTGTTCTCAAATAAACAAGTAAGCATCCTGATATGTGAATAACTCTCCTTTTTCTGTTCCAATAACTAGTTATCAGTTAGACTCCAAGTATTTTCTCCCAAGGATCTCATAGGAGCAAGACAATGCCAAATACAAATTCCATCACTAAGTATCAGCTTCATTAAGAAGAAATAGAGTAAAAAGAGATAGAAAGAGAGAGAGAGATGGCGGTCCAAGGCAGTAGATGACAATGAAGATGATATCAACTGCTGTATCCCTAGGTCAAATCTACATACTTCCCCTTGCATCTGCAAGGAGGTTGTTTCCACGGTTTGAGCCCATTAGCAAACTAACCATTGTATCAAGGACCTAACTATGACTTTCAAATTGATTGGCAATTCTAGGACCTAAAAGACAAGCAAAAACATTATCGGACTACTCCAATTAAATAACTCTGGTCATTGATACTTAAACCTAAATCATATGTCCCCATGATTGCTATAGTCCATTCTCTAGCCAAAATATCAAGAGTACAATCTTCCTATCGACCTATAGGGCCATTGAAAGCACTAATATGCAATAATTTGTATGTCTAACAAGCCACTTCCATAGAACAGTGCTTCAAATGCAGCAAATCTGTATTGAAATCTTAAGATTACAAATAAATGACTAACCGTCTCAGGCAGATTATAGATAAGCACTGAACTCAAAACAGTTGCAAGAGCAAAAATCCTGAAGAAGAAAATGTGAAAAAGGATATTATATATATAAATCTACCATTTCCAAAGGCAGATTAAAAAAATTTCAAGACATGAAATTTACCGATCATCATAAACATTTGACTTCCCTACACTTTCAAATCCTTCAGTGTCAAGGTAAAACACAGAAGTTTTAACTCCATTTATATCCACCTCTACTGGGGTTCCCCAAACCCAAATCCCTGTAAGAAGCAAAGAAATATTATATATGAATTGATGCTAACATCCACTTTCATCCAAACAAATTTGCATTACCTTTTGTCTTTGTATCACGCATATGTCCAACTCCAAAACCTAAAGAAGAAAAATTTAGTTCAATGCTTATTAAAATTTAAACTAAAATTGAAGCTGCATTGACCTATTCAAAAATTGGACAAGTTCCCTGTTAATACATATAACCTAATTGCTGTGAAGAGAGCACCTTCATAACAGGAAAGAGAAAGAAGCTGATTAAGCAAAAATGATTTTCCAGAGCGGTATGGACCAATTACCTGATTATGCAACAATAAATATAAGAGTCAAAATATAGAAATAAACAATAGAATTGATCTTCACATGTTAAACAAATTATAAATATTATTTGTATCCAAATCATATAAATAAAATTTCAGAGATGATATACATTTATGAGAACATGTTCTTCAAAAGGATCAAAAGAAATGGTCAAGTGTCAAAGCATAATGAAGAAATTTGTAAGAGATGAAAATTACTGAAAACTGATCATTTTAGACTCTTTTTAAGCATAGAGTTCTGTTCAGGTCTCAAAGCTTCACTATCCACAGGTTCTGAATCATAAAGATCTCACAGTAGGCACTGAATTTCAACAGATGCTAAAATGATTGACTAGAAACATAGAAATTGTTACCCCTAGCTCACCATAACTGATCCCCGCATTTCTTTTTCTTCTTTTTCATGATTGCTGTATAAATAATCTAAAACTAGTCCTTTTTATGGATCCAGATAAAGATTTTCTCATAGGAAAAATACTACTGCCTCAATCATGGACAAGGTTATGAGTTCAATCACAAAACAAAAATACCAAAAATTAAGCATACAGATATGCAGATGGGGTATATGCCAAGCAATTATAAGAACAATGTTCCTAAATAACAACATGAATACTATACCATCCATATCCATAACAGTAACCAAGTCAATTCATTCAAACAAGAACTAAAAATTATCATTGGTTTATCTAGTGGCAGTTATATGTAACTCGAACTTCATAAAAGTTATAATTAAATGAGATAAAATAAATAAATAAGTTGCAAGTCTTAGAAGCTTAAGAAGATGTATCTCAGTCATACAGCAACAGCTGCAATTGGCGTTGTTATTCGCTTGATGGCTTCCAATCCTTCACTTGAAAGGCGAAGCTTTGTATGACCAGGATCAGGTTCAACGATGGGAAACCTGTGCATACAGAACAGAAGAGAAATGCTAAAAATGTGATAAACTATACCATAAGCTTCTTCATAACATCTAAAATATGTAGCTAATATATACATTTGCAGTGACTAGGCAGACAGACATTAAATTTCAATCAAGGAATTGATTCAAGGGTAAAAAAAGAAGACTCCGAACACTATAAGGAAATTACTAAAAACATGAAAGAATGCAATTGATAAGCCAGGACAAAAACACAGCCAGAACGGTTTTTACAAGGCAAAACATAATTGAATTCTTGGGCAATTGTGCTTTCTTTGGGAAAAAAAATATACATAAACAACAAAATATTCAGATGCTAGAGCTAGTAAATTTTCTTTCATAAAAAGGATGTTGCAGTTAAATATATGACAGGAGCAAAAATGCACAAAGTGACAGATGCAACAGACCACATGTATCAACCACTGATTTTCTGCTTAACCTCTAACCATGCATTATATGCCTATAACCCATAAAGTCTTCGGACATGCACTTGCTCTCCAAGAAAACCAGCCCCCAAAATTTATCCAGACCAGGTCTGAGAGCAGTTCCTCATTTTACAAACACTTTGCCTGCGAAATAAACAATTTCATCTTTTCAACTTACTTTCTAAGTTTTGAACTAGGTGCTTCTTTTCATGTACACCCAAGTTTATGTCGACAAGATCATCAAGAAGTGCCGAACTATACCACATTAGAAATTGCTACTGACTTGAATGTAATGAACATAAAAATTAAGGTATCTTGACTACACTGTTTAACACATGACCTTGTTTTACATTGGCACTAATAACATAATCCCTTAACCTAAAAGCATTAAATGACGTTCCAATAACATGCAGGAAATACTAACTCGTACACCAAACGGATTAGCATCATCAACAACCAATGCCATACGAAGCATTACCAAAGATCTTACAAGCATACACTAAAAAACTAGAGCTTTATAGAACAGTTAAAAACTTTATAAAACAAATAAATATCTCCCGAATCTAAGCGAATCAATCAGAATAGAATCAAATCAAGAAATAATAAAAAAGGAAGAGTGTAGCATCACTTACGCCTGGTTAAAACTGTCAATTGAGATAGAGCCGGGTGCCGAAAGGCAAAGAACGAGCAAGAAAACCAAAAACCAGCGAGCAATCTTCATAATTGAGGGAGTTCCAAAGATCGTTGACGGCTCTATCTCCCCAATGCAGCAAAGTCACGGAAAGGCAACGACTTGAACTGTAGGGATACAGCGGTTGTTCATGAGAACAGGAGGTGAAGTAAAAGTTTCTGAATAAATGGGCAAGAGAAGGAATGGGATCTGGAGAGAGCAGGGAGAAGGGTGTACGTTAAGGATCGCGGACCCGCATGGAGGTGGTTTTCGCATCAAAAGAAGACAAGTACAGAGAAGCAGATTTGCAGCAAAAAGCAGAGAATCCCTACACCGAGGAGAAGACAAAAGTGTTTCTATTTTGTAATAAAAGTCCAAACGGATAAATTCGATTTACAGGGGTGTTATTGTAAAATAACTAGATGACTTGAATGTAAGTCGGTAACATACGTGTTTGGTAGAACTCAACTCCCAAATTTTGACCCGACCATAGACTCATACCTGAATCCGAAAGCAACCCGTTTGTGTCCGTTTATGTTATGATCCGACCCATTTACCAGATTTTCCTTCTCAGAAAAAAAAGCCATAAATGAGTAAACTACGCCGTTTTTCCATTTAGAATTTTGGAAACCCTAATCTCCTAATCTTCCTTGTGTCTCGGATTCCCTACTTTTGCCCACCCGCCTCCCGTCAATCCCATTCAATTCAAAGCTAAACCGTCAAGAATTCAGCTTTCAGTCCATGACTTGCTTGGATTCGGTAGCTCAAAAATGTTAGCGAGTATCCATTTTGCTTGTAATTTGCATGTTATTTGGTATCATTTGCATTTTTCTAGTTCACCAATTGCATTTGCTTACAGGCATGCGTTTTTGCTCAGGTGTCACTTATCTGATTATTGAAGTTATTAGTGTTCAAAGCAAGAGGCATTGGCTCATTGAAAGTTTGAAGCTTCAATACAGGTAGCCTTTGGGATTATGCAATTTCTAGTTTTCAACTTGCATAAACAATATTATTGTATCAGTGGGTTTGGCTCTTACTCAACGGCATAGCTTTCGGAATCAGCTCTACTTGGAAAAGTTGTTATCTTGCGTGAAAAGAGCACTTTTAATAGGCACCACTATTCAGGTATCTCTGCATTATTATTGGATGATCATGTGGTTGGTAAAGCATCACAGCCTATGCCCAGGTTATTCCCAATTGTTGTAACTGTGTTTAAGACATTGAATTGGGAACTTACAATGGAAACAACCTTCTTGCCTTTAAAATCATTATTCGTGCATTTGCATTGGTGGATTTACATATGGAAGCGCAAGTCTTGCTTTAGAGAAATTATCTCTCATCACAAGGTGGAGGTTAATTTGAATGTTTTGGAGTTGTTCTCAATTTTGTTTGAATTGCCCCATTACAAAACTGTGGGAAGACCAACTGTTGTTGTCAATTCACTGGTAAAAGTTCTTGCAGAGAATAAGATGCTTGAGAATGCTGTTTCATGGGTTTTTCAAAAGAGGGATGTTAGAGGAAGCCTAGGAAGTTTTCGATGAGATGCTAGAAGCTAGTGTGGCGCCAACTAGTTTCATTTGTGATGTTATAAGAAGGGACAGTATGTGGAAGCTTGGGAACTCATAAAGATTATGCAAAACATAGGCATAGTTCCCAACTCTTGCACATTTGTGCCATTCATTAAGTGGCTATGCAAGGAACAAAAATCAGAAAAAGCATGTGAAATTCTTCCTATGATGTTTTTCCTAATGATGTTCGTTATATTACCTTATTGATGGATTTGCTAAACAATCAAATCCATCAAAGGCTTGGCAATGGTATGAAAGAATGCAAAAGGTTGGGTTATCACCAAGCACCTTCACAGATACGGTTCTCATCAACTTGAGCAAAATCCAAAAGGCACATGGCTTATTTATGGGGATGATTGCAACAGGTTTGTTTCTAGATGAGATTACTTACACAAGCATTATACCTAGGTTTTGCACAGTTGGAGAGATGGAAAGGGCCTGGGACTGATACAAGCAGATGAGTAAGAGTGGCCACCCGCCCAATGTTGTTACTTATACTTGTTCAATTGATGGATTTTGCAAGATACAAGGATATGGACAGCTTGTTGATAGATGAAATGAAGAGAAGGAACATGGCACCCGGTCACCACTTAGACACATATGTAGGCATCAAAGGCTTTAGTGCTTAGGCAAAGCCCATGAATTGTTTGATGAAACAAAATAATAAGGGCAGTCTTGCCTGATTATGATTATACTCAGGCTGGGCATGAGACCTCAAGACTTGGAATTTAGTCTAAAGATTACTATACAGTTTGCATATATAATAGATGATTATATGTTTTCTGCTGAATATAGGTGAAAAATATCGCCAAAAACCAGTCTGGAGTAAGCTGATGAGAAAGCTCAAAATCACCAATGACTAAATAAAGATGAATTTGTTGGAATTCCGAATCCTTTACTAGAGATTGGGCAAAGATTGAAATTTCAGTTGAGTTGGACCCCCCCAATGAATGGCTACGCTGAGGTCTTGATTGGGAAAATAAAGTTTGCTAATGTTTTCTCTGAAAAATAGATGCAACAGATGATCATTAAGCTAAGTGATGATAATTTGCAAGTTGTAATCTGTGTTTTGTAAAATAATAAATCTTCAAAAATGGAAGCAGTTGGCAGCAAACCTTATACCCTACACAACGAGTGACAAGTTGTATGTAGAATCAAATTGAGAAATTATCAGTTACAAAATGAAATTTGCAGCAATTCCTATGCGCAATAAGTAATTTTCTGCATTACAGAATGTGAGAAGCTTTTAATTTAACAAGCATAGCTCTATGGAAGAACTGCTCTCTACCCAATGCTCTCACCTGCCTAATGTAAGCATCGAAAGGCACAGCCTCTTCCTCCACTGCCTTCTCCATTGAATATATCAAATCCTCTATTGCTCTATCTGCACCCAAGCAATCTATCACCATTTTTGACTCTTCATCTTCCCCTTCAAATACATCTTCCATTCCATCCCCTTCCATTGCTACACCATTAACCTTCAACCAATTCATCAACACATCACCTTCATCCATCAACTTCTTCAATCTATCCGTCAAATTTGATATTTCCATCTGAAGATTAATGATCATGTTCGTCGCAATTTCACCTCGATTCTTCAATTCAGCTTGCAACTTCGACAAATCCTTCATTTCGTCGCCATTCCTTGCCTCCAAGGCCAGCAAATCATAATGAATCATGCCTGTAAGGCGGTCAAGAGCCTCCATCTTCGACACGAGGGAGGGGTGAGTAAAAGTAGAAGCAGGCGAGGAGGTGATGAAAGGATGATCATGAGAGAAAATATTGACAAGATTATGAACAAGTTCTGTCAAATTACAGCGAGGAAATATCCAAGTTTGAAGATAAGGAGAAGAGATGGAACCAGAAAGGTCAACAAAGGGATGGTGTTTATGAATTGGAGAGATCGAATTTGAGGAGACATAGAGTACAGGAGGCATGTAGGGGTAGTTTTCGTGGAGCCAAATGGTGAGGGGTACAGGAGGAGAATGGCGGGAGACAGGGAGATCGCCGGCGGCGTATAGGAGATTGACGGAGGTGCCCTGATTGTGAGTGAATTTGGCAGTAGAAGGAGAGAAAGATGGATATTGTTGGATTAGAGAAAGAAGGTGTTTCCTGATGATCCATTTTTGTTTAAGGTGAGGGTATGATAGTGCATAAGGGCCAGTGCAAGAAAGAGCAGTGTCTATGAATTGGATTGAAGATGATAATGCCATTGAAACACAACACAGAAGAGAAATTAATGTTGACTTGTTTAGTTCAGAGATAAGCTTCAATCAATGTTGTATTTAAAGATACATTTTCTAAGTAAGTTTCACATTGGGTTGAGTTTAAATTATACTCATCCTGTGTAGTTTATGAGATTAGAGAAGTAAATTCAATTAGAATTGGTTGGGAATTTTGGGTTGACCAGAGGAGACTTCCTCTTGTAGTCTTGTTGCTTAATATAAATTAATAGGAAGGGGCTGTATCAGAAACAAGAAATAGTCTAATTCTCTGATTTTAATTAACAAAAACTTGAAGCAGAAGAAAAGTCTGCTGGGAATCCGGTGATGTAATTCTGCAATTTAAAATAAATTAAATCAACTAGTATCCAATAATAAAATTCAAGGAAATTAAATAAATAATAAATAATATCAGCCGCTACTGGGCTTTGTCTGTGAAATTTGCAGACAAAGTCCAAGTAATAAAAGAAAGAGGCCTATATTGATTCATTCGGGGAAGCTGATGACACAGACATGGGCTTTAACTTGTTCGTTTGAAGTTGTTAGTTGTTATGGACCATGGTGTGAGCTGTAAAAAAAGCCCAGCCCAGATAATCTATTTTTAATATCTAAAAGATATTTATTAAACACCATACGTTTGATTTGAATAATGTGGTTTGATTATGATAACATATAGTTTTATATATATATATATTGCATCATTAACCGTTAATCCTTTGAATTCCCATACTCAAAAACTTTTTTGACCTTTAAGTAATATTGCTTTTATTTTGTAGATGGTGGCCACAGTTGAAAATTTTGACACTTTAGAAGATTTTGCAAAATCATACCATAAAGATTTACATAGAAAATATTTCAATCGCATAATAAGATAAAAAGCTATAATCCCAAATATTACGGCTAATTTGTCGAGTACTTTTATGCGCCATACCTATATAATACGTATATACTATATATACATAAAAATGCAAAAAAAAATAATAAATAATTAAATATTGAAGAAAATATATATAATTGATATTGAATAAATAAATGGAGGTTTGAAAAGATATGGGGATTAGGTAGTTTTTAGAGGAAATATTAGGTATGAAAATGTAATAATGATAAGAAAAAAGTAAAAGCATTTGTAACAGAAGCAACGGCTGAGTTGGACAATTTAGGAACTTGCTTTTTCATCTTTATTCAAAGAAATATGATGGGAATGTGTAATCTTTGAATAAAAGGAAAAAAGAGAAAGAAACGATGGATGGATGGATGGATGGGTGAATAAATATATACAAAGTAGCCAGCCAGCAGTAGGTGTGAGGTGAAGGATTTTGTTTCTTTTTTTTTATCTTTTATTTTTCCATTCTTCCTAATCATTATTATTTATTTTCACTCTTTCACTTTTTGTTGCCCCTATTTTTCTTTCCTTTGCCTTTGCCTTGCTGTTGAGGTTTCCTCCCTAATTATAGCAGTAATGGGGATTGACATGTTAGAAATGAAGATTGAAAACTCTCGTGTCCTTCCAACCGACACAACCCAATTTCATGTTTGTTTTTTTTTGTATCTTACGAACAAGAAAAAGAATTACAGTAGACAAACAAAAAACAACAAGAAGGAATCATCTTTTTCTTTTATTAATTTCTACTGTACGTGTTTCTCATCCTTCTTTCTTCTTTCTTCCACACTCTCTTTTCCTCACTTATAATTACTGTTAGTTTCGCATGCAATTCAAACAAATAACCTCTTACTACCTATTAAACATAACAATAATTAACTTATTTGACAATTAATTAAAAATTATATATGGGGGAATATATTGGATTTAACATGCAGTAGCAGTGGCATGACTTGACTTTCTTATTCACTTTCTGCAATTAATTCAGTAGCTTATTTTTAACCTAAAAAAAAAAGTTATCGAGCTTGTAAAGAACCTACTTTATAAAAAGTATTCATTTTTCATGCTAAGCCCCTGCATTTATTTTATTCTTCACCTCAATTTTTAACAATTACTAGTATTTTTTATTGGTTTTTTTTTAAAAAAAAAAAATAATAATTAGTATTTATTATTTCTCTTATAGTAAAGTCATTTAGTCATTTATAATTTTATAAAACACGTGACACATCACACTTTTTAAGACCGCATCACGAGAAAATAGGCCACAATATATATATATATTATATGCCTTATGTTGAACGTTTTTTAATTGTAAGTTCAAAATCTTCCAATTGATTTCTGGATTAATTCATCATCGGTCTTTTAATCAAAAATTCATAAAATTAAAAAATATTTGAATTCTATTTTTTTAAAAATAAAATTTATACAACCAATTAATTTAGAATTCTCTATTATTAAAAGTGAGCTTCTCAATAGTTGGGATTCATAAAAACAAAAATAATATGAAATTTTTTATCATTTGAGAAGATCCCGAGTAGTTCCCACTTGGATTGTGGAGAATGTATCCAATATATAATCTAAAAAAGAACACAAATCCAAGTGCAATTAAAATGGTAGACTGACGGAGGGCATGGCATGGCAGTTGGGATAAGCACTAGCAGTTGTACAATTTCTTGAATAATCATAAATATAAGATGACAAATCAAAGAATCATATCACAATAAATTAAGAATTAATTCTGTCATTTTACAAGCTTAGATTTTTGTTGGTCTGATTAATAATTTTCTGACTGTAACTTAGAGAGCAGGTAAGAGGTTGCTTTCTGATTAGGTAATATATTAATTCCTAAGCTATGGAAATAGTTTGATTTTGACATCCTTTTTCTTTTTCTTTTATTTGAACTTAAAATATATTTTCTGAAAGAACACATACATAAACATAAACATAACAATAGAGATATAATTGTAAATTTCGTATAATGTTCAAATATTTATAAATTAAGAGTTTTCAGGTGGGTCCTTAATAAATATATACACTGCTATCTGTACAGGCACAAAATTTTAGAAAATGCAATCATTGCATTGTAGTTTTTATTAAAAAATTCGATTACTGTTTCCTAGGAGTTATGCGAGGCCAGGCGAGGAAACGACAAATTTATAGGAGGATAATTCTACCCCATCACGCATTTCATTTTTATTCATCCACGCACTCCATGTCATTCAAATCTGTAAATTTTTTAAATAGAAAATATTCCTTTCATATTTTATTTATTTGTTATTTTTATTATTTTTAATAAAATTTTCTGCTATTAATTATATTTAATTTTAAAATAAAATAAAATAATTTAATTTATAAATTTATATTTAATTGATTAATTTTTTTAAAAAAATAAAATAAAATTTTAAAAAAATTATTAAAAATTCAAAAGTGACAGATAAATAAAATTTTAATTTTACTCAAAAATTATAAATAAAAATGAATAGGAGGAGTAATTATCATAATTCCCCCATTTAATAGATTATATGGGAGGATAACTTAATATTTTTGGTTATTTATAAATAAAAAAAACTTTAATACCAGATTCCTTATTTAAATTTCTTTTAATGTAATTTTTCTAATAAAAATGTACATTAGTCAGCAACGGAACGTTAAGTGGCTAATTAGAATTAATTAATTTTTGAATCACAAATTTCTATTGTTTATATACTTTATATAAAAAAAAAAAGGTTGAGAAATCGGAAATGCTGAATATAGGCGAAAAATATAGATGAAGGGAAATTGTGAGTTGGAATTCAAGTATATAAGTTAATTTGTTGAACACGCTTCGAATCGCTGGTCTTTTCTTTATCTCATTCTCAAGAGATTGTCAATCCAACCTCGCCCACATCACAAGTAAAAGACTTTCATTCCTCATCCGTTTTATTACAAGGACGTGGAAGCCCTTACTTCACTCTGCTTCTGTTCTTTTAGTCTCCTTTTCTTCCCCCCTTTTTCTCATTATTATTATTTAATAACAACTAGTAATTTTTTTTTTTAAAAAAAAATAAAGAAATAAATAAATAAATAAAACAGCCACTAGTTTCTCGTTTAAAATGAAATAAAATAACATTTGGTCATACTTGGCTTAAATTGTAAAATCTTCGTCCCATAAATTTCTTATTTTTTAAGAAAAAAAAAATAAATTATCCACTAAATTATTTCTTTATAAAATTCAAAATAAAATTTATTACATGCATTTCAACTTTAATCTTATTATATTATCGTCAAAACATTTAATAACTTAATTAATATTTATTTTTTACTATCTTTATCATTTTGAAACACAAGTAATATTGAAAATTAAACATATTAATTTAAAATACTAATGTTTTAATCTCTTCCGTATGTTTTTTATAAAATTAAACAAAACCAATTAATAGTTTATAATATTAATGAAATGTGTATGTTCTTTATAAAATAAACAAAACCAATTATTAGTATATAATATTAATGAAATGTGTAAAAATATGACAATTGGTTGGACGGTAGGAGTAGTATTTTGTATCATTCTTTTTCATACATATATCATTATTTTCCTTGCCTAATTGCTCTAAAGCATTCCTATTTCTAATAATATTTAAATTTTGAGAGATGAAATTACAAATGCCTACTTATATTTATTTCCACCAAGAGATGGATATTATATTATCATTAAGAATAAGGATCATTGTTTATTTACATACTAAGTTCTAGAAGAGGAAAAAAAAGAGAGACTCATTGAACATTTGATGCGCGCGCATCAAAATTAATTGCTTTTCAGAAAATTTTTAAAAGAACTGCAGTCGGCCAAGTCTAATCTGCCTAAAATTGATTTGACAAATTTATTCATCCACATGATAGGCAAGATAAATTCACACGGCGAGTTAGAGGATTGACCAAAGAACTGCCCTCCAAAATCAAATGCAAAAGGATAAAATAAGTATGTCGATATACTCAGTTTTGGTCTCAGCTCCCAATCCACGCCGTGTGGATGTATGCAACAATCCGGATTCAATTCTGATCATTATTTTCAAACAGGGGGCTTTGATAAAGGAAAGAGGAGTCATGTGTCACAAGTATTAAAGAATGACTCTCCTCACTCATCACAGACACAGGCCTCACCTCACGACAATCGAAACCGCACGGGTCTGTCATCTCTTCACCATCAAATTCCAATCTTCTCCCCTATCAAACAATGGAATACAATTCACCAACACAATATCACATAAGACGGATTAAATATAGAGATGAAGACAACAAATAATACAGTGCATAACTACCGTTTCCCTTTACTTCATTCAACAAACACAAGGGTCCTTCTTCTGCATCGGCTGAAATACAACGAGGATAATATGCCAGAAATTTTAAAAAATATACATGTAAAATTGAGCTTCGTCTACGCAAAATCACAACCGAGGATTAATCAAAGAACAAATTTATGTTATCTGTATGGCTATTCCTCCAGTAGAGCTTTTATTGATATTAGTAAAGTCATACCCTTTCACAAAAAGCAGAAGGGGATTTTCAGTCGTTAATATCATACTATATGATATGATATGATATCTCATCTCCAAAATTTAAAAACAGGAGAAGAGAAAAAAAGAAAAAAAAAAAAAAAAAAGAAAAGCACAAGACCAAAATTTTTTTGGTTAATCGTCAATAACAGAAGCCAAACCAGTCACGATCTTAACCCCTGTCTGAAAGCTCCTAGGTTTAATCTCAGGTGGCTCACGTTCTCTCACCACCATCGCCTTTTCTTCTTCTACAGAACTTTCAGATGACAAACTAAAGACGGACCCGCCAAACTCAGTAAACTCTACTGAGTTGCAGTCCCCCCCATTCGATCCGAACTCACTAATTGCTCTCGGAGCTAAAGATTGGTTCTTCTCAGGTTCGGGATCAGAGTGGGGTGAGGTGAGAGCCGATTTGGCTCGAATATGAGGAGTGAGCCATTTGGCTTTGACATACTCGGCTTTTCGCCACGGGGGAATGTGCATGCCCTTCTTCTTCAGGCTGTGTTTAGCTGCATCTGATATCACAGAGATGATCTTCTGGAGACGATTGGCTTTGCCAACGAAGATATAGGGCAGAGTTTGGAGGAGAGACTTATAGGCCTTCGTCGATCTGGCGATTTCAAATTCTGATCTAAAATCGATGTCAATTATCAGTCTCTCGCCTGAGATTATCACGTCTATGTACTCATATTCTCCTGCATTACCAACAAATATATCATCTCAGGATTTTATTACAATTAACAGAGGATAAAGATCTTCGAGCATCCATTAAGTAAAAACAGAACAACTGTTCTAATTCATATCTTCATATAAAAATTTTCCAGATACAAACAACAAAATTGTTCCTGAATTAAAACTGATAGTGGATCTTTTTCCCTATTTGGTAAAAAGTTTTTTTCTTTTCAATTAGACTACGAATAATTCTCAAACAAACAGATATTTTGGCAAGAGAAAGAGAGAAAAACGCGGGTTAAGCGACAGAAAGTACCCGCGGGATGGGTGGGGGATTTTTCCCAACGAGATTTACAGATTGAAGCGTCGTATCCGAGAGCCAGCAATCCATCAGTAACGATCTTCCTGCAAAACTCGTCTTTACGCTTAAAGATCTTATTCTTCTCAACGATTTTCGCAGTGTCCGCCAGCAAATTTCTTTCAGAAACAGTCGCACAAGGGACCATGCTCTGTCAATTAACGGAAACATATTAAAAAAAACAAACCTCAACAAATAAATAAATGAATAAGAACAATGATCAATCTATCCATGCACCTTTAGAATTTCAATTGCTTCACCAAAAGAGAAGATATTAGTGTCAGCAAAACCACCCAAGCCATCTAATTCGTCTTCGGAGCTGTCAGTACAATTCCCGTTGAAGCAATTGCAGCGGCGGCCGCACCTTGGTGCAGCAGTTGAGTGTTTTTCATTGCTTTCCTCGATGAAGTTCTGTACCATCTTTGCCAAGCAAAAGGAGCTTGGTTCAAACTCAACCGAGCCGTTACAACCGTCCTTGTTAAATTGCGGTTCATCAAAAACTCCGACCTTATCAGCGGGGGGATTTCTCAGGAACTGGAGCTCAAAGAGCCGCTTGAGGCGCGATTTGACCGCCGGCTTTACAGGCTCCAACCGAGTCAGTTCTTCAGGCGTGTGTGAATCGATTGGCTGGATCTTCATTTGGAAAGGTATGATCAGCGTGACCAAGAACACGAGAAACGCTTCACTGCACCACCGCCGTAAACAGATTTTCATCAATTTTTCCTCTCCACTTTCAAAAATTAATCTTTGACTATAAGTTCCTAATAACAGCCAAACGTCAAAGCCTAAAGACTATTTGCCTTCTGTACAGAAACAGATGCTAAGAAATGCAATTGCGCAAAAGAAAATCCCAAATATTGGCTAAAATTGAAACTCTAAACATCGATCGAAACAACCACTAATTATGCACCAAATTCATTGATAACTCCCCCAAAATGAGATCAGCAAACTGAATCGACACGTAAATCCAGAATTTCTCCAAAGATAAATGCGTTTAACAAAATTCGAGACTCTTTAAGCTGAAACAGGAAGTCTATACCTCCGATTATTATATACTAGTATATTGCCTCTGATTTGCAAGACAAAGCATGGAATAACTTCTAAACTCTGCTAAGTCGCTTTTGCTTAGGGTTTCTACCTACGGTTAAAGTTCCCGAAATACGCGACGGCACAATAACGTCACGCTTTCACTTCGGAAATTACATGCACAATTTGCCGCCGGCAACTCCATTTTTACCGGCTAATTATTGGAAGTTTCCGGCGAGGCAATCGCCGGAGACGGTTAAGAACTGTAAAACAAACGAAGAGAGAAATGTGAAGCTTAATCGTTTTTATTTTATCTTTCGTGAGAAGACGATAAAGAAAGGAAAATAGGGGGAGGGGGCATTTTTAAAGAGGACTGAAGCTGACTAGGAATGAGTTGCCACATATTATCCGACGTGGTAATTGCATATAATATTTTATTTTAAGGGGTTACGTGTCGCGGCAAGAACCTGGTTCGTGTAAATATGTAATCTTGTGCTTCTCAATGGATGCCACGTTATAACAGGGAGACGTTAAAGGCATCACTCAGTTTTCCAAAAATATAGTTTTACTGAAGGGACGTAACTAGCCCTGGTGGTTATGCATGGACTTTGGGAATCGTCTCATCTCCTTGGCATGGGTAACTTTGAGAAACCAACTTCTTAACTATAGTTAGTGCACTAATTGAATGGCGATAATACCCTTAAAGGAGATAAGAAGCTAATGGGTGGCCAAAATTTAAACGAGGGGGGTAGAGGACAAAAGGGTGAAATGGTAATTTAAAAATTTGATACCTTCCTGGTTAAATGCTCATTGTTTTGTGTGGGTTATGGGAAAAAAAATGGAAATTGCCTGAGGTGGAACCGAGAATGGTGGTTAGGACTGATGATGCCATGGAGAGCGGAAATAATGAAGAGAGTGAATGCTGTGTTTAACAAACCAGTAGATGGTAAATGGTAATTAGGTAAAAAAGTAATGGTTATAGAGAAAAAGAAAGGTGGGTGGTGGGATCCAAGGACCAAAGATTAAATCAGGAATAAAGGTTGAAACTTGAAACTTCAAATTTGAGGCATCCTAACAATTTCGCTACTTATTCAATTGGTGCTTCGGTTTAAACACTCCCACCATCTCAAATTTTAGTTGTCCCTTTTTTTTTAAAAAAAATTAACTCATTTATAATATTATTTTATGAAATTAAAATGGTTTTTATTAAGTATATTTTAATTTTTTTTTAATTGATATCAATAGTGTATTAACATCTTCATTAATCTATCTTTTCTTTTATACATTTTATTTATATTCGTTAAATATAAAAAAGAAAGTTATAATTTTTAATAAATTAAGCAAAATCAATAATTATCTTAATATGCATAAAAAAAGAAAAAAAGTAATAATTAACTTGGGATGGAAAGACTATATAATTACCAAAAAAAAATTGGACTTCAAAAATTGATATTAAGTCATGTATTTTCAAAAGTTTTGAATTTTTTTTTTTTACTTTTTAGATCATTTACTTTATGTTAGATTTAGATCGTAATATCAATTTAAAATGATTGTAAATCCTACTAAAATATTAAAATATAAAAATATAAAAATATTTTAAATATGTAAAAGACAATGAATTTGATTTTTTTTTTTAAAAAAATTATATCTTAGTAGATTTCATGATTATTTTAAATTTATTTAATACGAGATTAATAAATCATATTTTTTAATTATATTAGTCCCCGTTTAAATTGGGCTTGATGTGGATAATTTTAAAATTATAGAAATTCAATATCAATTTTTATTAGTACACAAATCTAATGTAAAAAAGATATTAAATTTCAAATGCGGAATGTATCTTTCCTTTGTTTTTATTTCATCACTTAGAAAGACATTTTTGGACAAACGCTTATATGTTATCATTTTTTTTTTGTCATATTAGTTGGAGTATGGTGATTTTTTACCTTGGAATTAAAAGTTACAAGCTATTCGAAACAAAGTAAATTAATTATTACAAAAGAAATGGAGGATAAAATCAAAACTTTAGCGGTAAGAGGGTAGATTAGTTAGATGAATGAATAAATTTACAAATGAGATCAATAACATAATGGTGCACACTATATATGTTAAAAAAATACGTGACATTAATTCTCTATTTAGTTGATCCATGAAAAATTTATAATTTAGATGTAGACAATAATTTTGGTTAGATGATTGGGTAATTTAACATAGCCTTTGGCATTTGGCAATGTGTGTGGGACAAACAAGTGTGCACGGCCATTGGGGGTGACGTGATGAAGAGAGGTTCCCATGGTCTTAATCTACAAGACGTTGGGAAATCGAAAATGCCTGTCCTTTTTCTCTCGCTCAACGGTCAAGAAACGCTCTATTCACCTTTAAAGTCTAAAGATGCCAAATAAGATTTTAATATAAATTTCATCATGCATTATCTTTCATTAATTGAAAATGAATTTATTATTATTTTTTTATGGATAAGTTGGACACAAATTTAATTGATTAATACATATTTCATATGATGGACGATTATACGAAGGAAACACACCAATTTAACTCCAACTAACTGAATGAGTGGAAGCTCATGGACTGTGGAGAGTCCAGTACATCAAAATATCTATATCTACATTAGATTTTTAAATGCTAGTTGTATAATGAATAATAGTTTCTTTCTTCAACAGTTTTAACAAAAAACTCAGCAGAAACATTCTGTTCATGGGCCTTTGGGGGATGTGGGCTCCAATTGAAATAGTACCATAGCCGTAGCCCATCAATGTTTGTCTCCCTTGAAATAGACCATGCATCTTTTATTTTTTGAACCATCATTCCAATTCTTCAAACTTTAATACTTCTTTCTTTGCGTTTTTTTGAGTGACCCCCCATCAAATGGATCCGATAATCAGAAATGTCCAAACTTTGGTGTCAAAACTCAAAATCATTACAGTTGATAATATAAATTTATTAATTTTCTTTCCGTGGGAATACATGATAAGTCGATATCATAGAAAGAAATTCCCAGTGGCGGCCCCTAGTTTTGAAATTGTAATGGTTAAGTGGTAAGGGTTGGTGTCTTTCTATCAAAGCCATATATTATCATGCATGCCTATTTTATACAATAAATTATATGTAATGTAACGTTTGATTTTACTGACTGATGTAGTTGTAGAGCAAACGAAAAAAAATCTTCATTTTCATTTCTGAGACTAAAATTGCTTTCTGCATTGTATATGTATAGGGAATTTGTGAGATAATGTGATACAGTAGTTTTATAATAAACGTGTCTAAACATATCTGGAAAGATTTTAGTTTGGATTTTTGCATCAATTTTCAGTACTGCCGAGTGGCGACATTTGGAAGCTCCACCCCTTTATTCATGATGCCTACTTCCATCGCCTGCCTGTTTTAACTTTTTTCTCAAACATGGGGCGGATGTTTGTTGCTCGTTGCCCCACTAAACTTAATTTCTTCATTTAATCTGCTTCCTTCCAAAATAGTACTATAGTTATATTTAATTTTCACTTTAAATCTTTTAGTAAATGAAGAAAACGTTGGGTTGATTACGTCTGTAATTATCAAATTTTGAGACTTATAAGCAAATGATTTTAATAAAATAATGTATAACACAAAAATTATCAAATTTTTATTTTATTTCAATTAAGGTAAAAATGATCGAAAAATTATTTTTTTGTTATTGGAGTACCACGCAAATATGTCACGTTATCAATAATCTTCTACAATGCGCCCAGTCAGCATGCGATATGGCCCGCCAACATGAAAAAATTGACACGTCAGCAAGTACATGCCAACCAGACCCCCGGTAAGGAAAAATTAAATTTTCGGTCTTTTTTACTTCAATTAAAATAAAATAAAAGTTTGATGATTTTTGTATTACAAATTATTTTATTATGACAATTTGGTTATAAGTTTCAAAATTCGATGACCACAGACATAATTAATCCAAAAACGTTCCATCATAATTTTATATTTTTATTCTATTATTTGCCTTATTTGTACATATTTTTCTAATAAAAAAATTTAAGATACTAACACCTATAAAAATGTTTATAATAACATAATGATGTTTTAAAAAATATAATTCAGATATAATAAGTTAGAAATTATAGTTCAAATGATTTTAACACTAATAGATTTGATTTAATAATTTATTCTCATATTTATTTTTTAAAATCAAATTAATATTTAACATATATAATATTTCATATAGACAATATAATAATAAAAATGAATAATGAGAGAGAAATATTAAAAGATACAAAATTCTACTTAAAATAAAAATAAAATTATTAACATTTTTTAAAGTTGTAAGTATTAAAATAAGCAACTATAAAAAATCGTATCATACTTTTAAATTGGTTATGATTTACGGTTTACTTGCAGTATTTGTGGTTTTTTACAATATTGAAGAAAAAAGGTTTTTTCATATATACCGAAATAATAAATTATTCATTATATTTTGGGTTCAACCAGCCGGTATTTACCGGTTTTCATAACTATGGTTCAATTAATCATTTCTTCCTAATTTGACACTGTAAGTAGTTGGGCTAAACTTACAGAGCCATATTGGACCGGTCATCAATTCGGTTTTTAAAAGTTCTGTTTGACAAGCACCTCTACTGAACTCAGCCCATCGAACTTACTCAGCGAAGCAAAGTACTCAAATTTCTTCCATGCGGCCCAACAAAACACGACTTTATTAAATCTCAACTACAATGGAAACCCATGTAGATTTTTAATTAACTCTCTCATATATCTTTATTTAATATTTTTAATTATCAGTGAGTATTAAATAATATCTCATATTTTTTACATATATCACTCATTAATAAATATAAAAATAAATTAGCAACACACTAAGAGGGG
Source organism: Excoecaria cochinchinensis (assembly GCA_947683425.1). Classification (NCBI taxonomy): domain Eukaryota; kingdom Viridiplantae; phylum Streptophyta; class Magnoliopsida; order Malpighiales; family Euphorbiaceae; genus Excoecaria; species Excoecaria cochinchinensis. Next base: position 2,847,680 of record CANTUQ010000045.1, read on the forward strand.
AACTTAATATGCTCACGTGGCAACTTCTAATTTTTCCTGGGGATGTCGTCTTCTTGAGCTGCTTCTGCCAACTTTATGTAATTTATTGTCGTTAGTTTGTTCTTGTTTGTGTAGGTTGCATGATTCCATCTCACCTTATTCTAATAAAAATGTTGTTCTTATCTTGTAATGTAAATCTAAATCATTTAACTTGATAAATGAAGTAACCTCATCCTCAATATCAATACGTTACATTGTATTATTTCTCAAATATTTTTCTTTAAAAAAATATCAACAAAACATTTAATAATTTAATCAATGTTTATTTTTTCTATACCGTTTACTGTGATAGTGTAAATTAAGAGAGAATATTTTAGTCTATTCAATACTCTTTCCATCCTACATTAACTGCCGTTTTTTCCTTTCACACATATTTAGATAATAATTATTTTTTCTCAATTCATTAAAAGTATTTTAAAAATATTATAATATCCTCTTTTATTTTAAGGAAAATATAAAAAATGTAATGTATAAAAAAAAGTTAATTAACATATTAATGTAGTGGTTATACCAATAACATGTCAAATTTGTATATATATATATATATATATATATATATATATATACTGTTTTGATTTTATTAGGTAACAATTTAGATGAGACAATTTTTTTATAAAAAAATGATAATGGATTTAGAATAGAAAAAATATATTTTTTCATAAAAATTAATAATTATTTTAAAATTGGTGATTTGTATAAAAAAGAAAATTTAGTGGAAAATGGATGGATTGGTCAAAGCCGATGCGGTGGTCCAAATTCATCCACACACAATTGACACCCATTGTTTTGAAAACAAGACTGGCCGATTGAACCGGTTCAAGCGCGAACCGGACATAAAAATGGTTCGATTCAATGTAAAAACCAGAACATATAAAAAACTGGAATGAATAGTAGGAAAATCGGATTGAACAGGGAAAAATCGGGTTGAACCGAAAAAAATCAAATATATTCTAAATTATATTTTTATAAAATATATTTTTATAATCCGGATTAATAGTTATTGAATATTGTTCGATTAAAAATTTATATTTGATGATAAAATTAATTTATATTAATATTAAACTTGATAAAATTGAATATTATGTGAAATTATTTTCATTATATTTTTATTTTATATTTTTTTAGATATTTAATAACTAAATAATTTAAATATAACATAATATTAAAAAATAAATGAATATAAAGATGCATAAAAATAAATTTTACAATTGAAATTAAAATTAAAAAAAATTATAAATTTAAAATTACATTTTTCTTATAAATTCAATTATTTAATAAAAAAATTCAATTATCGTGGTTAATTTTTTACTATTATTACTAAAAAAAAGTAGTAAAATAAATAAAAAATGATTAATTTATTGATGTTTAATGATTAATATGTTGTTTAAATATATTTTTTATATACTATATTTTAAATTTTTTATTAATAATTATATTTAAAAATAAAAAATAAAAACTCCGAGTCAACCCTATTGAACCAATTGATTCCTAATCCAGTTGACAAAGCGAGTCGACGTCCGGTCCAATTTTAAAAACATTGTTGCCACCACATAGATTTATGATAGGTAGCAAATCCAAGGGGGGGCATTTATGGTATTGCAATTGCATATTAGTTTCACCTCTTTGCGATGTTTCATTAACCATCGGGATGCGGAGGTAATTAATAAGAAAGAGAAGTACAGATAAGTAAACTAGAAGATTTTTGAAAACTGAAAATTTTCATGTTTCCCACCCAAATTGAACCGCCCTTCCTTTTCTAAGATTCAAATTCGCCATTCCATAAATACACAAAATAAAATAAAAAAATTTAATTTTCAATCTCCAGTTTCTCCTCTTCTCCTCCATATTTTCCCTCTTCGGCTTTGAAATCTTATCTCTCAGGTCTCTCTCTCTCTCTCAGTTTCTTCTGCAAATTTGAGTTGGGTCTGTTTGTTTTAATTTCACATTTTCTTGGAAAGCATGGGGCTTTCGTTTCTGGCTAGTCTAGTTTTGTATATAATTTCTAATTTAATTTTGCTCTATGTGTTTTAAATTTTGTTTTCTGAGATTTCTTTTGATATTTAGAAATTTGAGAAGAAAAGCAGGTGAAGGATGGGTGGAAAAGGAGGCAAAGGGCTTTTGGCAGCTAAAACCACCGCAGCTAACAAGGATAAGGAAAATGATAAGGACAAGAAAAGGCCTATTTCTCGGTCTTCTCGTGCCGGCATTCAGGTATCCTTTAATAACTCATCAATTTCATACAAAGTTTTATCTTGTAGCTGTAATCGTATCTTTGTCGTTGTGAGCTATTGTTAAGGTGGATTGGATTTTAGTTTCTTGTACGTTAGGTTAATTTTTCTAGTGTCTTGTTGCGCAATCCTGAAAATTTCTTGGTACTTCTTTTTTTAATAATCAAGAAGAAGTTGTTTGTCATACTGCAAGAACACTATCAGGAAAAGAATGTAATTTGATTTTCAACAAGGCTTGAATATTTGCCTTCTGTTGGTTTCTCTCTATAAAAGATTTAAACTTGCAGTAATAACACATACATGATTGGACACAAATAGAACAGAAATTGTTTAATTTTAGTGATATGAAATTATGAAACATGCCAAATTTCTTAATTAAGTAAAAAAAGTAAAAAACAGATATGTTAATAGCCTTGAGAAAATAACAGATTTCTTAGGATTGAGATGTGTGCTATGGAAGGAGAAGAATATATGTAGCTCTGATCAATACAAGGTGCTATCTTTCTTTCTCTCTTTATTTTTTTTTATTTATTTATTTTTTTTTGAAGTTGGAATTATGCGTAGTCATCTAGCGGCAAAATTGAGCAGATCCGGTATAATATTCTGTGGGGGCCATTTCTTATGTTACTTTTAAAGATAAGCACATTCATAATAACAGAAACACTTGCCTCGCAACTTCAAAATGCACGTGTTCCTCTGTAAACCATGATGATATCTTCGTAGGATTTTGGCCAAATTTACCTGCTTTTCATTATCTAATTTTCTCTTCAAATTCACATGCAAGTTTTTGTGCTGAATGTTCAATTTGTTTCCTTACAAGAGCATCTAATGGTTTTGCGGAGTTGAATCCTTGCATTGCATTTGTACAAGTATGTTACTTGCTTTGGTCATTCATAGTGGAAATGTAAAGTAGGTTCTAGACATCATAGTCAATCTGTTAGGCCTTATAGATGTGTGCAAAGATATTGAACTACTTTTTTTTAGATATTCTTGGAGGCAAGGTCAATTCAATTTTCTTTTTTTTTTTTTTCATTAATACTTATCCAGACCTGCATGATTGTTTTGCTTATTCTGAGAACTTAACAATATTCCTTGTTTATGGGGTGGTTTAGTTTCCTGTTGGTCGTATTCATCGGCATCTGAAGCAAAGGACATCTGCCAACGGAAGGGTTGGGGCAACTGCTGCCGTGTACCTGGCTTCAATTCTTGAATATCTGACTGCAGAGGTTCTCGAGTTGGCTGGAAATGCAAGCAAGGATCTGAAGGTGAAAAGAATCACTCCCAGGCATCTTCAGCTTGCCATTAGAGGAGATGAAGAACTGGACACTCTGATTAAGGGAACAATTGCTGGTGGTGGAGTCATACCTCACATCCACAAGTCTCTCATCAACAAAACTACCAAAGACTGATCTTAAGTCCTCTCAACTTAACAATTTATGTATTAATGTATCTGCCTTGGATTAGGGTAATGTAGGTTTTCTTGCTGTTATGGTATGTGAAGTTAGGATATATAATATTTGACATCTAGAGTTGCTCTCTGGAACTTGGGAATCTATTTTAGACTAGGAATGGCATGGTTGCTGGATTGTTAATTAGATTTTTTTAGTTATTTTAATGTTTTAATTTTCTTATTCCATAACTTCAATTATTGTGTTGAATTTGTAGCTGTTGTTGCTATGATGATATCTGCTACAAGAGCAAGGCGACTATATTTTACAGAAAACTAGTAAAGCAATCTGATGGAAAACAGCATCTTTGAAATGATTTATAATCAAACCTTTTTTTATAACGCCTCTATGCTGCGACGGCAATCTGGATATAATTGTCATTATCCGTCGAGACCATTCTCTTAATTAAATGGTAAAATAAGTACATGAAACATTAATTTTTTTGGGCATATTCTATATGTAATTACGCATTGCACATGCTGCTTTTTCGCAGCCAAGGATTTTAATTATAGAATAATTTTCAATTGCAGGCCCAACAAATGTTTTTTTACAATATTAGTTTGAAACTTCAAATGTCTTTTTAATTTAAGAATATCTTTAATTTTTTTTTGTTAAAACTAATGAAAATTATTTTTTTTTAAAAAAATTATTTTTTCATTTTTTATCTAATAATTAATATTATTTAAAAATTAATGATAACTTTTTATTGTTATAATTAATGAATTTTTCTAATAATTACCTAAAACAAATTAAATTAAAATTAGAATAACTAATATTTTTACATTGATTAAAATTCAAATTAAAAAAAATTATGACCATATAAGTTTTTCTTATTTTAATAACATTTGAATAAACTTAAATTTTATTTTTAAAAACAACTGCTATGCAACAAGACAAATTAAATTGAAAATAAAAACACCAATTATTTTTAGAAAATACTGAATAATCTAGGAGCATAACAAAATATAAAATATTTTGTGCCTAATAGATAGAATGAATGAGTTAATGATAATTTTATAGAAAATTGTACGTTGGAATTAAAAAAAATAAAATGTCAATTTTTTTAATTATAATTTTATTTTTTATTTTATTCATTCTGTTTTTGTAAAAATTATTTAAAAAATAAGTAATTTTATCCAAATGAAGAAAATATAATTTTCAATTGTTCGTCAAGTTTTAAAATATTGACTACTTATATTTATTTTTTAATTTGATTATCTTCAAATTTTTATATTTTATTATTTATTTGGACCATTTAAAATTTTCTAAAATTAATTGGCATTTTTATCTCCAATTTAATTTGTTCAAGTGCATATTTGCATAAAAAGTTATTTTCAAAAGTAAAGATTATATAATTTTTTTTCAAATTCGACCAAAACAATAAAAGTTATATAGTTATAATATTTTAAGGGCTTTTTTATAAATAATGTGTTTTAAAAAATTAATTTGATTTTTGGGGTACTTTGAAAACTATTCGGGGGTTTGGGGTGTGTTTCATTTCCGCAACAGATTCCATATTTTAATTTGATTTTTAATTAATCTAAAATAATAATTATTTTAAGTTTAATTTTAACTTTATTTTATTTTAGATAATTATTGTAAACATTCATTAATTATAAAATTAAAAAATTATTATTAATTTTAAAATATATTAATTATAAAATAAAAAGTGAAAAATTAATATTTTCTTAAAAAATAAATTTCCATTTATTTTAATTGAAAACTAACGAAATTTTTAAATTGAAAGTAGGAACATTACAATTTTTTTTTGTCAGGTTTAAAATTGAAAACTATTCTATAATTAAATTTGATTTTGTAATTAACCGAATTTATCAATAATTGCTGTACAGTGATTAATAGATTGGGGTCTATTATTTGTTTTTCTAAAACTTGGAAAGTAGAAATATAAAAATTTCTTGACAATGGCGTCAGATATTTGATATATTTCAATTCTCGGATAGCAGTATACCTGTCAAAATACACCCATAACCCAACAATTCACCCAAACCCATCCAACAAAAATTAACCCAAACCCAACCCAACTAAAAAATAACCCATTAAAACCCACCTAAAATCTACCCACTAATAATCCCACCCGTTTGGTTCTATTTCCCTATACCCAACGGGTCAGTTCCCAAATCTTTATTTCCTCTGCCCTTTGCTACGTTGCCTTTCTTCTCTATCTCTCTCTCGATCTCTCAAAATCGGCAGTTCATCAGCTCGTCAGCCGGCAGCCGCCTGTCGCCGGCCATCTCGCCAGCAGCCTGACGTCGGCCATCTCGCCATCTCTCATCTCTCTCGGTCTCGATCAGGTATTTTACTTTCAATTTTACTTTCAATAAATCTCAGCAAGTTTCTGCAAGTTTTCCATTTGATATATTTATATTACTTTCTTTCCATTTTTGGCCTCTCTTTTTCTCTGTGCTTTCTTACTAGATTATATTAACTTGACAAGTACATGATAGTTCATGAGTTATTGTTGCAATTCTGCTGTAATTTATGGAGTCAATCGAATTATGGGATGAGTCTGGAGTTGCTCCATGGGGAAGGGATCAGGTCGTTGTTTTTTAGAGTTTATTTTCTTTCTTTTTTTTTTTGGTCCCGTTTAGATTACCACTGTCCTCTCTCAAATGGGTGGGTTCCTCGAGCTGTGATTCTTTTTTTGTGAAATGGGATTGGTTCTGTTCGAATAATTTAGAACTTTGTTATTTCTTTTGCTTCCCTGTAGTATTCTCAAGATTGCTACAGGCGTTTACATTATTCAGCTTAGATGTTGATTGCTGGTGTCCGAATTTCAATCCCGAGAATATATATATAGATAAACACTCTGTCTTTTAACTTAGTTTAATAAGCTCATTACTGGATTTGAATGCTTTGTTCGGGAATAACTTTTTATCTTTAGATTGATGGAAGTTGCAGACTCCAAATCAATTGTCTGTGCTTTCGTTCCTTTTTAATGTTTTCTGTGCTGCATTCTATTGGGAATATGTTTGGTTTACGGGAAATTCAGAAAAAAGCAAATGTTCATTTTCTGCATGGAGAATTTGCAGCTAATAGTGAAGTATTAAATGTATTACAAGGGTTTTATTTGTTTATATGTATCTTGATTTGTGGGCACAGTGGATTATTTGATGGAAGGCTTAGTGCATTCACGAATAACAGTGTCAGAGAATAAAAGAGAGGCTCATGCATAGGCCTAAAACTCTGTTAGCCTTTCTACAAATACATACAGAGAGCCCTTATTCAAGTTCAAAGGACAAGTGGTTCCATGAACTCAACCATTTTATGCTTTTGCTAGTTTCTACTTGGTCAAGTAATTGTATTCTCAGTTGTTTTGGTGCTTCACCGATTGTGTGGATAGCTTTACGCGCAAATCACTTCAGAAGCAGGAGGAAACTTGTGTGATGAGATGTGCTGAGAAGTTCTTGAAGCATTCACTTCGTGTTGGCATGAGATTTGCTGAGCTTAACAATATGGCGGCGACACCAGACCAAAGCAATTAGAACAACCATGGATGGGCAAAACATCTTTATCTATATGATTGTTGAATCTGACTTGGATAAATAGGGAATGTTCTTTAGCTATCATTTTCAGCTATTTTTGCCATTGGAGTTCATAATTGTTGCTTATATAGGCATCTTTATAACTACTTCATGCATAATAGTAGCCCTCATTCATTAGAAATTGAAGATTGATTTGAGATTCTATGGTCAAGATTTTGCAATTATATTCTGTTTCATTTTGTTAGAGAGAAGTAGGTGGAAGTTAGAAGTTAGAATTATTTTTTTAATTTTTTTTAGTATTTCGTTATTGGGAATTATTTTTTGATAAAAAAAATAGATCAAATGTGTCGATTCACATTTCGGTCCATGTAGGGCTTTATCGACTCATTTGGGTCAAAATGGGTCGATCCAAACCCACCCAACCCATGTGGGTAATTGACCCATTTACGACCCAACTATTTTTTACCCATTTATGACCCACCCATTTCCGACCCACCCATTTATGACCCAACCCAAACCCACCCAACCCGCCCATTTGCCACCTCTAGATAGCACTGAAGTCCATGAACCGACACACTATTTTGACATCTCATTTTTCACTTTTTATTTAATTGTCAATAAATCACAATTACCGTAGTTAAAAACAGTCTTCCACCCTGTGTGTGTGCTCACAGCTTGTTGGAGTCTCATCTCATGAGTGTAATATCTAAAATTCTAAATTACATTCCCCAAGAAATCAACCTTATTTAATTCAATCTAAAGCTAACTTCCAAGCCAACTGTTGTTCAAAGAGTAACTAATTCATACCATCGCCCATGTAACATATATATTTATTACCATATAAGTCAAATTTTGATCAATATATATATATATATATATATATATATATTCAATTCATTTTTTATTTAAATCCAATTTAATTTGCCAATTTTTGACCTATGTGATCTCTCAAGGGATTCTACCTAATTCATTCATAACTTGTTTTTATTTTTATAATTTTATATCTTTTTTATATAATATAAATATAAAAATAACTTTTATAGGTTATACATGTATAATTTTTTTATTTTTAATAATGTCATAAAATTTAACATATTATAATTAGATGGGTTCAATGACCAATTTGGATTTTATTCCAATGTATGTAGTAGATTTATGATCTAACCAAAACAAATCTAACTTGACTTGTTTGCCCCCCTATAAGTAATACGTTATTCACACTTGAACATGTGTTGAAAAATTAGAATGTAAAATTTACAGAATTAAATATTTATCGGTAATTAGGATATTATGTAAAAAAAATAAATTAGATACAATACAATCTTTAAAAAAAAAAATTAAACTAACTCAATTTTAAAAATTAATGCATGTGAATTTTTCAAATATTATAAATAATACTTAATTCTTATAATTAGTTGGTATGAAATATAATTAAACTCCAACTTTTTTTTTTAATGATAATAAATCTAAATTACATCTTGCTATAATCATTCCGGTATGTTTACGCGAGAGATTACGTCTTGGGCGGGGATTGCTGATGCTTAGTTGGCAACTTGTAATTAAGCCGGCCGATCTTGCTTTTCACTCGGTATGAACTAGGATGGCAGTGAATTTGTTACTCGCAAAAATTACGGGTTGATTTCACCCATGTTCACTCAACTTATCACTTATCGCGCAAAAGTAACCGACTTTTTTTTTCTTACTTAAATGTCACTGAACTTTTAACATTATTGCACAAAAGTCATGTTAACCGGAATCCGGCGACGACTCTTGCCGAATTGATAAGTTCAACAAATGCTACATTTAAATTAATTTCACTCACGGTCACTAGACTTATCATTTATCTCGCAAAAGTAATTAGATTTTTTTTTTCAACTTAAATGTTACTGAATTTTTAACATTTTTGCAAAAAAGTCATCAATCCGGCAAGGGTCGTCGCCGGATTCCGGTCAACATGACTTTTGTGCAATAATGTTAAAAGTTCAGTGACATTTAAGTAAGAAAAAAAAAGTCGGTTACTTTTGCGCGATAAGTGATAAGTTGAGTGACCATGAGTGAAATTGACCCCAAAAATTACATATTCGAATCCAAATCCGAATTCGAATCTAATTATATATATATATATTCATTCTAAATCCAATTATAATTATTTAAATACGTTTAAATACCCTATTAATATATAAAATTTAACTAAATTTTAATATATTTAATATTAATTATTTAATTCAATTTAATATATTAAATGAGGGATTTTTTTATAAATAATGTTTTTAAAAAAATTAATTTAATTTTTGAGATATTTTAAAAAATATTTGGAAGATTAGGGTGTTAACACAGTATTTTGAAAATTCATTTCAGCAGCAATATGTTGCAAAATTGAAATGATTTGTTTTTTATTATGTTGGTAAGCTCAGCTTTACAATGGAAAGCTAACCGGCAGCTGCGGTTGTGTTTTTTTTTTTGTGGGATAAAAAATATAAATCCAATTCTACCATTCCTTTTATTAATATGGAAAAAATATTTTTCTTTTACTCAATTTGATAAATTGGATAAAAAAAATTATAAGTTAATAATTGATAACAAGGTAGAAATCTTCCGTTAATCTTCACTTGAGTTACCTGAAAAGAAATCAAAGGACCGTCGTGGGTTCCGACAGGGGAAGCTCCGACGATCAAGTCAGTTCTTGAATTAGTAAAGGTTTTTTCTTGTATTTGAGTTTAGAGAGAGTAATGTACCTGATGATTTCCTTTATATAGAGCAGTGCGAAATAGGAGATAATCTCTTGAATAGGAGAAAATCATCTTAATCTCTTGATTGATGCTTGATTCCCGATTTGTGAAGATTTAATGAGTGATTCTCGGTACTTTCCATCATTATAAGATCAGGATCTCTTCAATATCTAGAAAATATCCGTTATTGATGACTTCCCATAATTCATTACCGAACTATTACCGAACTATCACCAAAACCGAGCAACTATTATAGCAATTGTCGACGTGTCTGATTGCCGGACTCATGTCACTCAAGTTCGACATACGATTCATGTCCGGTTAAACCCATATCGAGCTATTGATCGAAGAGTCCGGTTATCATAAGTCCCCCCCCCCCCCCCCCCAGATGATAACATTAATGTTATAGGTGCTTTAACCAAACATTCCCAGAGAGCGCGCGTGGGATCACTCAAACTGCCTTGTTGACAGCTGTGCGCGTGACCTTCGAGAAGCAAGGACAAACGCGTCGTTCCCTGTGCGCAGTCGTTTCGTGAACTGTGATCCAACTGTGGTGCCAGGCCCTGAGATGATGGCGCCTCTTCGATAACCGCGCAAGGAGTAATTATTGCCAGTTCACTCAATCAACGCATGCCATCTGTCCTCATCTGAGTGGTTCCGTTTTCATATAAATAGTGGCCTCTTCTCCTTTCTTCCACTTTCGATTTTCTTAGGGATTTCAGATTGGATTTCAGCCTTTTTCGCTCTAGTTCTTTCTTGTTCAGTCTTTACTACCTCAAGCATCCCTTGGCATTTTACGTCTTCTAGATCTCTCCTTCCTATCTCAGGTTAGTACTTCATCTTTTTCCTTCTCCTTTTCACCATGAGTGCTTCTGAGGATTCAACTGAGAGCCAAAGAGTCGAAGAGGGACTCTTACACGAAGATATCCTAGAGTCTCCCAGTACCAGCCAGCCAAATCAGCCTAGAGGGAAAGAGCCGAAAAGGAATCCTCGAGTAAGTAGTATTGGTTCGATTGTGAGAACCAGTGAAATGGTTGAGCTGCATGCAAGATTAGGGATTCTTGAGAGCTACAGGATCCGAGTGCCTGGAGCCAGCCTCCGAGCTAATGCAAAGTTCTCAGGCAAGAAGACCATAACTGTGTATGAGGCCGATTTCGAAGCAGGGATGAGCCTTCCTCCTACTACATTTGAGGTCGAACTGATGAATCACTATGGTTTAACCATGAGTCAGATTCATCCCAATGCTTGGCGAACCATATCCGCCTTGCAAATGTGGGCAGCAGACAACGACATCGAACTAACAGTTCGGCTCTTTCAGGCTACCCATGTGGTGGGACTCCGAATCACTACCGAAGATCACAATTATGTCCAAGCCCGAGCTGGTTACGGGGTATTTAGGGGAAATCCCGAATCTCTGAAGAATTGGAAAAACCGATTCTTTATCGTCGAGAGCGACAATGACTTTCCATTCCGAACAACGTGGGGTCGATATGTAAATAAGAATGATAACCCCATCCTTCTTTCCGAGGAGGAAGAACGAACTCTAGCCCGATGGAGAGCCTTAGCGTCGGACAAGATCAATATTAGAGATCAACTTATGTTTGGTTTGGACCGAACAACCTCTTCTCGTCGCCAAGGAAGAGGTACCTTCTCTTATCGATTCTTCAGTTCTAATACTCTCTCATTGTTCGGTTTTTTGCAGAAATGAAACGAGCAGAGAGACCAAGCATGGTTGAGATGATGAAGGCAAAGCGTCAAAAGAAAACTGCCGGGCCAACGCCAGGCGAGTCCAGCATGGGTGCTACTGCTACCACCGCAGGTCCAGTTCCAACCGATCCTACTCAAACTTCTAGCGCAATACCCACTGTTGTGCTAGAAGACACTTCACCCCCCATTCCAACTGCTCGGATGCCATCGGTTAGCCCGCAGACCCCACCTGGGCCTTTTTCCCCTGAAGGAGACGCCGCCGCTGGCACCTCGGATCTCCCTCCTCAGAGAAGGGATTTTAGAACCTTCGCCAATGAAATATGCACTCAATTGAAAGAGGATGGAGATGCGTATTCCGAACAAAATCCGGGCTTTTGTGACTTTGTTCACCAGATTGCCTGTATCCCTCACAAGGTTGGCCCTATGTCACGCTGGAGAGCCGAGGATTTGAGCCTTGCCATCAAGAGGCACCAAGTTGAGGTTAGCCATTCTTTGATATCCTTCCTCTAGTTAATTCCGTGCTCTTTTCACCGTTTTCTATTCTGGTGTAGGCTTCAATGCTGAGCGGTGCCGTTATAGGGAAGATGAACCACCTGCTCATGGCTTACAATCGGGAAGCCCGATCTGTCGCCGGGCAGCGCTTTAGAGCTAATACCGCGGAAGCCAAGTTAAAAGAGGATGAAAAGAGAGCCCTGGATGCCGAGATCAGAGAGCAAGAGGCCAAGAATAATGTTTCTGATGCACTGGAGAAAGCAGCGGAGAGTGATAGGAGGAAGGAAGAGGTGGAGACCGAGCTATCGAGTATTCGGATAGAGCTTGATGAAACGAAGCGCAGTCAAGCCGAACTAGAGGAGAAATTCGCCGATCTCGAGTACAAGTCTATGGAGTTGGCCGTTGATAAATGCCTTGCTTTTAGTCAGAAGCTTTCTGATGCTGTTAAACAGCGTTATCCGGATATGGATTGGTCCTGGTTGGACGAAGTGTATCCGGATGAATAAACTGTGTAATCTTTGATCGTTAATGAAATGAAGATTTTATTTCTGTTTGTGTATGCCGAACCCTTTGTATTTTCCATATGTGCAGTTTGATCGATAAAGTGTGATATACTCTTTAATGAATGAACCAAAGTTCTTATGATTGTTCGGCTAAACAAGTTCTTCAATAAGCACTGAGATGAAAAATTCTTGGTAGATTTAACCGAGCTGAATATCTTTCGACACACAAGTCATAAAATGCTTGGCGGCATAATAACCGAGTGTATTTCGTAGTTGAATATGAGAGTGTACGCCCTGTCGGCGGTGTTTTGAATGTACGCCCTGTCGGCGGTGGTATTGGATGGACGCCCTGTCGGCGGTGATATTGAATCGAGTCGTAGCGATTCGAGCACAGATAATCATAAGAGACATTGTGTTTTCATGAATTACCTCTTTTATTGAAATTTTATCAAGTACAATGATATATGACAAAAATCGAACAAAATAAAATGCAAAGTATCGGAAAATTGACCGATGGTTCGCTAGCCGAGAGAGCCATAAGAATACCGGGCCGAGCTATTGATAATATGCCTTCAGATTCGAAATATTCCATGAATGGGGAAGTATTTTGCCTGAGTGATCCTTCAACCTATATGATCCCCCCTTGACATCGTGAACTATGTAAGGGCCTTCCCAGTTGGGATTCAGCTTGCCCACGCCGGCTGATGTTTGTGAAGCAACTACCCTTTTGAGGACTAACTGCCCGATCCTGAATGTCCTCGGCTTGATGTTCCGATCATGGTAGGATGACATCCTTTGTTTGTAAGCAGCAGATCGCAGCTGGGAATGTTCTCTTTGCTCTTCCAACCTATCCAGCTGACACAACAGGTGCTCGTCATTGGAAGCTTCATTAAAACTAGAAGTCCGGGCATTTGGCATACCGATCTCACAGGGAATAACCGCCTCTGTCCCATATGTGAGCGAGAAGGGGGTTTCTCCCGTTGCTGATCTTGGCGATGTTTGGTAGGCCCAGAGGACGTTGTATAGCTCATCCACCTAAAGACCCTTTGCTGAGTCGAGTCGTTTCTTCAGACCTGCAAGAATAGTACGGGTAGTTACCTCGGTCATGCCGTTCGCCTGCGGGTGATATACCGAGGTGAAACAAAGCTGGATCTTCAATTCTGAACAGTATTCTTTGAAAGCGGCACAATCGAACTGTTTGCCGTTGTCCGTGACAATGGAGTGCGGGATACCAAATCTCGTGATGATGGACTTTTGCATGAATTTGATAACATTTGCCGGAGTTACGGTTGCCAAGGGTTCCGCCTCTACCCACTTGGTGAAATGATCCACCGCTACCACTAAGAACTTCCGTTGCCCAGTTGCTAGGGGGAATGGGCCTACTATATCAATGCCCCACTGGGCAAATGGCCAAGGGCTATGGATCGAGGTCTGGGGAGCAGCTTTCTGATGGCTCAGATTGCCGAACCGCTGGCACTTATCACATTTCTTAATCAGTTCCCTGGCGTCGCCCTCCATGCTAGGCCAATAGTATCCTTGTAATAATGCTTTCCGAGCTATTGCCTGTGCTCCTTCATGGGCCCCACAAATTCCTTCGTGAATTTCTCTTAGCACATATTCACCTTCCTCAGTACTCAAACATTTTGTCCATGGACCCGAAAACGATCTCCTATATAACTGATCATCCAGGATCGCATACCGACTAGATCTCCGAACTGTCTTACGGGCTTGAACTTGATCTTCGGGTAGAACTCCGCTATTCAGATATGTGTAGATGGGAAGTCTCCATCCATCCATCGGATCATGCAAATGTACCTTGTACGTCTCATGTGTTGGGGAGGACACGATAGACCAGATGATGTTTGATACGACCGGTTGATTTTGAAGGCAAGCTTGTTTAGCTAACACATCGGCCTCAACATTCTCCTCTCTGGGAACCTGATCAATGGACCATGCACAACCCCGGCTCTCAAGTTGGGCGAATAGTGCAGCTGTTAACTCCTTGTATCTTATCATCGTACTGTCTTTGGCTTCAAACTTGCCGAGCACCTGGCTAACAACAAGCTGTGAGTCAGAGAAGATATTCAAGGAATCCGGTCTTACCTCCAAAGCTAACTGTAAGCCAAAACTGAGAGCTTCATATTCAGCCACATTGTTGGTTGCATGGAATGCAATGTGAGCCATCGCCCTGATCACAATCTTCCCTGGTCCGATCAATATCACCCCGGCTCCAGCACCCACAGACGAGGATGCACCGTCTATGTACAATTTCCATGAGCAGGGACTAGGCTCCTGCGGGGGTGCATGCAGTTCTGCCACAAAATCTGCCAAGACTTGACCCTTCATAGATGGCCGAGCTTCATATCGGACATCAAACTCTCCTAGCCTAGCCGCCCACTCTGTTAGTCTCCCGGATGCCTCGAGCTTTTGCAAAACCTTCCAGAGGTTTGAGTTTGTCCTTACTGTCACCGTATGGGCCTGGAAATAGGGTCGTAACTTCACAACCGAAATCACCAACGCGAAGGCAAGCTGCTCGAGTATAGGATACCGCAGCTCGGCACCTCTCAAAACCTTGCTTGTATAGTAGATAGGAAACTGTTGACTACCCTCTTCTCTTATCAAGACTGACCCCAAGGCTCCTGATGAAACTGCCAGGTACATATACAACACTTCCCCCGGCGATGGCCGACTTAGAAGAGGTGGGGTGCTAAGGAACTTCTTCAATCCGTCAAATGCTTTCTGACATTCTGGCGTCCATTCAAAACCCTTCACTTTCTTAAGGGTGTTGTAAAAAGGAAGGCATCTCTTAGCTGAACAAGAAATAAATCTGCCTAGAGCCGTCACCCTTCCATTGAGTTTCTGGACCTCTCTTACCGATCTTGGTGGCTCCATCTCCAGAATGGCTCGGATCTTTTCCGGGTTAGCCTCTATTCCCTTCTTTGAAATCATGTACCCCAAGAATTTACCAGACTGAACTCCAAAGGCACATTTCTCTGGGTTTAACTTTAGACCGAACTCCCTGAGCACCCCAAACGTTTCTGCTAGTTCCCGAGGTAAGTCTGCAGCAGTCTTGCCTTTGACAATCATGTCATCGACGTAAACCTCTACATTCCTTCCTAACTGCCCCGCAAATATCTTATTCATTAATCTCTGGTAAGTGGCCCCGGCGTTTTTCAACCCGAATGGCATGACCCGGTAACAATAGGTGGCCCGGTGTGTAACAAAAGCAGTTTTCTCCTCATCGCTCTTCTTCATAGGGATTTGGTGATATCCGGCAGAGGCGTCCAGGAAAGCATATTCCTCAAACCCCGAAGTTGAGTCTACCAGAAGGTCTATATTCGGCAAGGGGTAACAATCTTTCGGGCAGGCCTTGTTTAAATCAGTGAAGTCAACACACATTCTCCACTTTCCATTAGCCTTCTTCACCAGAACCACGTTTGATAGCCAGTCCGGGTATAACACTTCTCTAATGAACCCACTTTTCAGCAGTGCATCTACTTCCTCCGACATTGCCAGCTGCCGCTCGGGAGCATGTTTCCTCTTCTTCTGCTTGACAGGCTTGCAACTTGGCTGTATATTAAGAGCATAACACATTACCTCGGGAGAGATTCCCCTGATATCTGAGGGTTGTCAGGCAAATACATCGCTAAATTCTGACAGTACTGCTACCAACATTTCTCTCTCTTTCCCCTCCTTGCTAGCAGCAACCTTGACTATCTTTCCTGGTGAAAGTTCAATTTCCTTGAGTGAGTCTATGGGTTCCGCATTCCTAGCTGTTGGAATGTCCAGTGCGTCCAAGGGTAATGCCTGATCTGCTCCCTTTAACATGCTAATGTAAGTTTCCCGAGCTGCTTTCTGACTGCCCTCAGCACGGCCACACCTCCTTCAACAGGTATTTTCACAAGCAGCTTACGCATCGAAATGTAAGCATCCACCCCTACCAAAAGAGGTCGCCCAATGATCACGTTGTAGGCTAATGGAATGTCAACCACCATGAAACAACTCCTGCAGCTGCACACCTTATCCTCATCACCGAGCTATAATTCTAATACCACCGAGCCTTCTACCTTGACCGGTTGCCCCGATATACCGATGATGGGCGCTGAAACTGTTTCCAACCGATTGACTGATAAACCCAAAGCTTTATAGGCCTGCAGAGTGATAAGGTTCATCGCGCTCCCCGTATCAATCAGGATCCTCTGAACCAGGTAGTCTTGCATCATTGCTTCCACTACAAGTGAATCGGTGTGGGGAGTCCGGACATGGGCTTCATCTACCTCGGAAAATGTCACTTTGTAGCCTTCCACTCTTCGGCCTGCTCCCACGGAGAATACCTCCTTAGCTTTCCGCTTTCTGGATTCCTCAAAAACATCATAATGCGGGCCTCCTGCAATCACATGAATTACCCCGGTAAGGGCCTTTTTGCTCGAACTAGCTCGGTTATCTTGTCTTCTAGGTGAAGGGGATCTATCTCGCTTTCCCCTCTCAGTACTCTTCACAAACTGCCCGAGTTTGCCCTGCCGGATCAAATACTCGATTTCAAGCTTCAACTGTCGGCAATCATTCGTCTGATGACCTTTATCTCTGTGAAAAGAGCAGTACTGGCTCTGATCCCTGCTAGGGTCATCCATCATCGGGCGTGGCCAGTTAACCCGCTCGTTCTCCTTCAACCAGGCCAGAATTTGGGACCTCGGTGCTGTTAACGGCGTAAATCGTTCTTCTTGCTTGTTCCTTGTGTTCGGTTTTGAGACCAAGTAGGCTCTGTTGGGATGGGCAGCCCCCCTTCCTCTAACTTCATCTCTACCACCATTGCTTCTATCTCGCCCTGTGCGAAACCCTCTATCCGAGTCTCTATTCTGCGAACTATATCTGAGCCTGCGAGCCTCATCCATGCGTATGTACTTGTGTGCCCGGGACATTAGCTCGGTGAAGTCACCTGGTGGCTTCTTGCTGAGGGAATCACTGAAATCTTGGCATCTCGTATTTCTAATAAGGGCATTGATGGCTACCTCCAAATTAAGATTCTGAATGTCCATGGCCACAGCATTAAATTTCTCCACGTAAGCTCGGAGTGTCTCCCCTTTCTCCTGGTACACCATGGTAAGGTCAGCAGACACTTTAGCTGGCCGGATGGCTGCTACAAATTTGGCAATGAACATGTCACTGAACTGTTCGAAGCTGTAGATCGAATTTTCCGGGAGGTTGCGAAACCATATCTGAGCCGAGTCAGTGAGTGTTTGGGGGAAAATTTTGCATAAAGCCGCCTCTTCCGTTGTATGTACCAACATAGTGTGGTGGAACTCGTCCAGATGAGCTCGGGGGTCTGTGCTACCGCTATACTTCGGCAGATTTGGTAAACGTATTTGGGGAAACGGGGTGGCTAAGATGTCTCGGGATAGAGGAGACCGGAAACTACCTTGGTACTGTAAAGTACTTCGGTTTTGATATTTCTGCATTCGCTCTTCAAATAGTTTCTCAAACTGCTCTGCTGTCAATGTGACCATGGTACCAGGGGCCAAAGTGCTTGGCAGTAACGGAGGTGGTGTTTGGGCCGGAGGCTGTATGTGCGCTAAAGTAGGGGGTGTTTGGGCTGAGGGTGGTGCTTGAGCCGCCATAGCCGACAAGGCTGTAAGCAGGGTTTGGGCAGTTTGGGGAGTCAGACCCGGGATTGTTGGGATAGCCATGGGCGCTTGCGGTGTAGTTGGTGTTTGGATCTGTGTAGGTGGAAATAATTGTCGTGCTGGAAGTGGGGAGATTTGCTCTGGTTGAGCTGGTTGGAGGCTTTGAATGAGTTGGCCAAGAAGGTTGGTTGAGGGTTGGGTTGCATTGCTGGGATGGCTAGAGGCTGGGGCGTCGGAAACAGGTAAATCGGGAAAAAGATCCATTACCGACTGAAATTTGTGAATCAACTGAAATCTGTGGAGTGTTCCACGCTCACCGCACCAAATGATAACAAGGTAGAAATCTTCCGTTAATCTTCACTTGAGTTACCTGAAAAGAAATCAAAGGACCGTCGTGGGTTCCGACAGGGGAAGCTCCGACGATCAAGTCAGTTCTTGAATTAGTAAAGGTTTTTTCTTGTATTTGAGTCTAGAGAGAGTAATGTACCTGATGATTTCCTTTATATAGAGCAGTGCGAAATAGGAGATAATCTTTTGAATAGGAGAAAATCATCTTAATCTCTTGATTGATGCTTGATTCCCGATTTGTGAAGATTTAATGAGTGATTCTCGGTACTTTCCATAATTATAAGATCAGGATCTCTTCAATATCTAGAAAATATCCGTTATTGATGACTTCCCATAATTCATTACCGAACTATTACCGAACTATCACCAAAACCGAGCAACTATTATAGCAATTGTCGACGTGTCTGATTGCCGGACTCATGTCACTCAAGTTCGACATACGATTCATGTCCGGTTAAACCCATATCGAGCTATTGATCGAAGAGTCCGGTTATCAATAATAATTTATTAAAATCTGAAATTAGTAATATTTTGTACAATCAAAATAACTCAAAACATACATAATACATTCATTATATACATAATCAAAATTAAATTATATAATCGTTTTAATGAAATAATATATATATATTACTTATCTCATTTTGATTTGAGCATAAATTTCTATCAGTTTAAAATTTATCGAGTTTGATTATTTAACTATCTTCAAGTATATCCTGTTATACTCAATTTTTAAGATATGCTCACCACTTGATAATGGTAAAAGTAACGGAGTCAAAGCAAAACAATTGCTGCTTAAGATACCTTGGGGATCTCAAGTTCAATAATACTTGTACTACTAATATGATAAGATACTTCATTAACACAAATCATTTATTTATATAAAATTTTCATGATACGTATTTAATGTATTTGTTTATCTAATAAGTATGCACATGTTAACTTTACGTATCTCAATGCTTATAGCTTATGAAAACTACGACGGGTATATTTATATTAATAATGTTTTGTTTATTAACACTATAACTAGAGATTATTTTAGTATTAACACAATTATATATAATAGATATTTTATTATCATAAACTCTTCAACGTGTATGTATTGAATCTTTTCAAAATTGTTCATTCGAATTTTTTATTTCTTACAATTTGGACTTGCTCAAATTTTTTAATATTCTATGATATTTTACTTTTGATCTCAGCTTTAGTACATTTTGCGTCCGCCCTGGCGGATGTAGTCTAGCTATACAGATACGAAGAGTGGGAAGAGTGAATTGTTGAAGGAGTCGCCGCCCAACCAAGTCCAATACATGATGTCACCCCACTATGACTTTATTTTTTTTATTGAAAAAAACAAAAAATGAGAAGGAAATAGAGTTGCGGGTGGATCCCCAACTATTATCTATTATTTAGCTTTCACGACCGATGTGGTCTATTTTTCGCAACACAAAGCAGAATCTTCTTCTCTGATTGCATAAATTTAGCAGCTAATACATTAAAAAACAAAAATCCTACATCTATCTTACCTACACGTAAACAACACAATATGTTACTATTCTTAGCATTTCTTTTTCTTTATTTTTTTCTAATTATAAGTTTTGAAAAAACTCAAGTTATTATAAGTATATATATATGAATTGATAGTTTGTTGGTTGATACTCCTCCGTCCCATAATTTTTGTTCATATTTTCTTTTTAGTCTGTTTTAAAATGTTGTCCATATTTTTTTTTACATTATATTTAATCTATAAATTAACTATCGAACCCTTATTTAATATTATCTTATTAATTGCAATTAAATTTTTCATGTTATGTTATTAACTATGATATTTATAGTTTTCATAATATTTAATTACTCATACTATATTTAAAATAGATATAATAGAAAAATCATAAAAAAATTTTATCTACTAATCATAATAACCACAATTTTTTAATGTGTATGAAAAATAAAAATTATAGTACAGAGATAGTCATTGAAACAATTCACATATGACAAGAATTGGATTATAAAGGGAGAATATTCACATGTTGCGTTCCTATAAAATAACTAATGCTACAGACAAAGCAGCATCTTTAGGTCTGCAACATCTGTCTGCCTTAATATGCTTGACGTTCACTATAAGTTATATTATATTTCCATATCTCCCTCTAGAACTTATACTACTGTTTCTCCAACATGGAAGCAACCTTTCTTTCTCCAACCAGAAACCCTATTAATCTATTTCTTCGTCTGCCTACTAAGCAAAGTCATAAGCTAACTCACCCGCCCATTCTCGCAGTGCTTACTAGTCCACCGGAGAAGTTAATCAGAGTAAACGAGAGGAAGGCTGAAAACCTGGCAGGACTAACAACAAAAACTGTGTACAAGGATAACTGGTTTGATCAACTAGCTATAAACTATCTTTCGCAGTGTGTTCAAGCTGCAACAGGTTGGTTCTCCATTTTTCTACTGTTTTGCCCCTTTGTAGGAGGGAAGTTTAAATTCGAAAGTAAAACATATGCAGGGTTAAAAAATGGCAAGACTGGGTATAATAGCTTGGTGCAGGCAACTTCCGATGCATCCAAGAAGTTCAACATGATTCAACAACGGGAACTCATAATTCAAGCCCTTGATAGTGCCATCCCAAGATTTATCCTCGACCTGGCAAGTTCACTGCTCTTGTTTCTAACTGTAGCTGTTCATTGCTCTGGAATAAACATTCTCTAATATTTCTTAGGTAGATAATTAAGTTTTAATTAATATTTTTTCGTTAGATAATATCTAACTGGTGTTGTTCATGTGATATTCCATGGCAGATGAAGACATTGCTTCCACACACTACATTTACGAGAGAATATTTTGCAGCCTTCACTACCTTGTTTTTTGTTTGGCTAGTCGGACCATGCGAGGTATGCATACATATATTATTTATGTAAGGAAACACAAACAGAAGTGATTTTCTATGCATAAAAATCTTGGATTGGAGTTATAATAATGAATGGATACTAACAGCACTTACTCTGATAATTTTACGAACAAGGTCCGGGAATCCGACTTCAATGGAAGAAAAGAAAAGAATGTGGTCCATATAAAAAAGTGCAGGTATAACATCAACTTCTTCCTTCAAAGTTCAAATTTTTTATTTTTTATTATTTTTTTATTTTTCAAACTCACAAAATCAACCAACCGATTTATTGGGGTCCAATATCACCAACCTGATACGCTTTTCATTCCTAAACCAATCTGCTCGTATCACATTATTTCTCCATTATCATCATGCCCATCATATATAGTGCATATAATTAAAGTTTTTCAATACAACTGGCAATTATCGATCCAGGAGTTGAAATTCTGCTTTCATCATGTTGCAGATTTTTAGAAGAGACGAATTGTGTTGGGATGTGTACAAATCTATGTAAGATTCCATCTCAGGCCTTTATTAAGCAATCCCTTGGAATGCCAGTCAACATGGTTCCTAGTAAGTATTCTATTACTAAACAAACTTATGTCAAGACCTTACAGGCCTTTAATTAAAAAAGCAACTGTGTTCTTCTCGGGAGATTGAAAATCAATAGATGATAAATAAATTTCTTAAATTTGATTTATTGCACATGAAAAGGCATATAATGCATTTATTCTAAATTTCCTCTTCTAGTAACTGAAAAAAATAAAAACAGGAAAAAAAAAATCATAGTCCAAGAAGTAATAGTACCTGCACTAAGAATGTGGAGTCTGTGCTCATCATGTCAATGGAGGGCCCCAAGTTTAACCACTCATGCCACAAACTGCATGTAGACCCATCTTAATCTCTGTTGAAAATTCCAGTACACAAGATTAATATTACTAATAAAAGTCGCATAATCAAAGAACAAGAAATGAATTCCTTTACCGCAAATTAAAAAATCCCATCATCAGTGCCATTCAGTCCACCAAACTGATTTTCATTTGTTTCCCATGAAACCAATCATTATTCACATCCATACCACATATGTAATATAATATGAGAATTACCACAAGCACTCAAGTAGTGGTAATCATATGTCAACCACAGAAATAATAAATATCCTTTCTACTATTAACATACCACAAATTCATTTATTAATGCAGCTTCCTAATCTGATATTGCAGATTTTGATGATATGAGTTGCGAGATGATATTTGGTCAGGATCCTCCAGTGTTAACAGAAGATCCAGCATTGAAGCAACCATGCTACAAACTATGTAATACTTAAACTCATCCCTTCCTTCCTTCAAATGCGTATCCATGGATGCAAAAAGCTTCATAATACATCATTCTATTTGGTAGCATATAGACCTCCGAATTCTTATCCAAGAAATTAAAGCAGAGCTAAGAGATTGCTCGCATTCATAACCAAGAAATTAAAGCAGAGCTAAGAAATTGCTCGCGTTCATATTCAATTTAAGATTTAAAATGGATAATTGCCTCTAACTTCAATGATTCTTGTATATCTAATTTTACAGGCAAAGCAACACAAAAGCATGGGGTGAAATGCTAGAGCTAAGATGAAGATACATGAACAAGGGTAGCTCAATGGGTCCCATCAGCCTTGACAACTAATTCGTAGATACTTGTTCAGGCTGTTTACACATAAATTTTCACAAATATCTTGGCACAAAAGTAGGTGTTAAGTTACAATCAATTAAAGGGCATAGTTTATAAACAATGCAGAAATTTATTCATTCATCATAAGACTTCTGCAATTATCAAGAGAATTTGTATAGTGACAGTAACATAAATTGTAATCATGGCCTATATTGTGATTTCCCTTGCTGTTTGGTTTCTCTATGCCCAAGTATCCTTGGCTTTCTTAATTTAGCATATCAAAAGAGTTCAAAATTTTAATATATGATAGTGGCCACGATAAAAACACACACGCACACACACAAACAAAGGTAAATTAAGCTTGACAGCAGTGACAAATTATTTATCATTTCATGACAACTCCAATTAATATTAAATGTTATTTGGTAGCCAAAACATAGTCGTGATGCACACCACACCAGGGTCAGTGATCAAACATCTAGCTCAAACATGCACAACAGGTTCTGGTGGCAATGAAATAATTTTTTGTATCCCTTTATGTAGGAAAAGAAACTGCTGTATCAAAACATCCCTTATGGCATGATTACTTCTAATATGAGCTTTCATACTTACTTCTACTATGGGCTTTCATACATAAAATACAACAAACTATATAAAATCTGAGTGGGTAATAATGTGAACCGAAGAAATTCTCTTTTCTCGTTTAAAATGATCATCAAGGCCACACCACAGTTAAACGAAGCAAAAAATTTGATAAATGTATAATTAAGATTAGACAGATCCTCGAAAATTAACAAAAAGAAATAGAAGAATTAATGCTCAAAAGTTTTCTTCTACATCCTTGATTGAGGTTGGACTATGATAATAAAATTCATAATTCTTAATCATGAAAGCAATTAGAAATTTCATAATGAAAAGTGCTTTGACTGAAGGTTTAATGTAGGGTTTAAAAGCAGCAGGGGTGGAGCAAGATTGTCTCCCACATTTTTGTGTGCTGTCAAGTGACCAAACTATGACTCCCCTGCTTTCTTTTTCGTCCTGTTCAGATAGTGACAGAGTATTTCACGCACTTCCACCCATTAATTTTCTTTCTGAAAGTGGATACTCTTCATAATAATCTCTTCAAGTTTTAAGGTATTTAAAATGTGAGAACTTGTGGAGCCACAAAACACGACTTAAGACCCTGTTTGGATGTCAAATGAGCATAAAGCACACATTGTTTCTAGGACACGGATGAATATGGTCTTGAGCTCTCCCTAAGTTCATATATTGGAACATCCAAATATATAGAAATTATACTCGATTTGCCTGTGAAGGTTACACATGGAGAAAAATTCTCTTAAGCATGAACAGTGAAACAATGTACATGCAATGCAATAGTCCTAAAATCAACAAATCTACAGCAAATAATGACTAGAAATTCGTAATCTAAGAATATGATCGCAGCCAATTATCTATGACAACAAGCTTAATCGTTAATGAGAGCTGATCATTCAAAAATGAAAGCAGAAATAAACAAGAAACTTACAAACAATTCACAGCATTGAACTTTCCATTTAGTAGAAATATAGAAAGCGAAGAAAATCTAAGCCATCAACAAGAATTTCACATTGGAAGAACACAGTGGAGTGTAATGTGATCCTGTGATGAGATTCAAACCGCCAACGTGATTTTCCATCTTCGTGAACACGGTAACACGGTTCGTTGTGAATGGGCTGCGCCTGAAGTTTGAAAAATAAATGGGCTATATTTTCATTTTTCTGAATCGGTCTACTACCTAAGCTAAGAAATGGGCCTCATTATTCTTACCCCATAACATATAGTAGATTTGGAATGACAAAAAAATATATATTGGGTTAATTATAGTAATAGCAATTGAATTTGTACTATATTAATCATTCAATAATAAAAATTATTTCATAAAAATATATCAACTTTTTAAATATTTTAATTAAAATTATTATAGTTTGAAAATTAAAAATTTGGCACCAATATATTGATGTAAAATCTTTCAAAATATGTCATGTATACGTTAAATCCATTATTTTAAGATAAAATGATTTTATTTGTAAGATAAATGCTAAATATCCTTTGTTTTTATGTTATCTTCTCTTTTATTTTCTCTGTCATTTACATGCCATGTGTGCATTTAATATAATATAAGATTATATATTTTAATTCACTTAAACACATATCATACAAATTATGGAGAAAGTAAAATATAGCACATGTCATTATTTGCTTTTTTGGTTGTATGGATTTGATCGATGTAATGTTTTGACTAGAACATGAAACTGGTTTGATTTTCCTGTCAATATATTTAACTGAAGTTATGTGTATTTATGACTATCTATTTATTTGAAGTGATTTTGAATATTTAGGAATTTCTGGCTATTTTGCATTATTTGGATGTTGGCTTGGCTTTGATAATTTGATATCTGCGTGCAGAATTATCATTTGGATATTGGCTTGGCTTCGATAATTTGGTAGTGATAGCCTCAACATCATTAAACGAAGACAAATCAGTAAGAATCCCAGTTTTAATATAGAACAAATGCATGAAAAATTCAGGGATCATCAGCTCAGATTTCTCCACTAAATAAGCACTTAATGGAGAATCATTAGGTACAATCAATCCCATAAGCAAAGCTCCAGATTGAAAATCATACCATGCTGTGTCTGTAATAAAAACCACGACACAAGTAGAAACAAGAATATATTCCCACAATATGAACTTGAATTGACTTTCCCTTTGATGTTTTTATTGGGCACAACGAATAAATTAAAATAAATTAGAAAAGTAAAAATATTGAAACCAGCAATTTAACGTGATTTACCATTTTATTTGAGCCACGTATACGGGACAAATTCCAAAACTATTTCTTCCACTAATAAAATTAATTGGTACAAAAGAGAAAAGTAATACAATAATTTTGAAATAAAACCAAAATAATAGTACACAAATATTTTCCAAACTCATTATTTTGTCACTTTCCTTTTAAAAAAATATCCCAAATATATTTTTGGTATATTTCTCTAAAATACGTATCTCTCTTAATTTACAAAACTGAACGATGATTTAAATTGATCTGGCAAAGCCTATTTGTAGGCCTCCCAGTTATCCTATTACGCGCATGGACAGCTATGTGCAGAAGCAAAATTGAATTAAAATTGCTACATCCTAATTTGATATTTGACTTTACAACTCTTGCCAATCATTTTTTTTCAATGATGTGGGCCCCATCTGTTGGAGGAATTCACATACCTAACAATTCTCCTCCTTCCGACTACATGATGGGGGGCTCCGCTAATCCTGCAGGTAGCCGACAATACTCAAAATTCTATTTTAATAAAATTTTTGTCAACATGTCCGATCCATTTTCCTCCGTGTGAATCTTCTTAAACTGTAGTAGCTTCTTCTCCATCACATCTCTTATTCAGTGATATTTCACATCAATATGTTTTGATCTCGAATGGAAGGAGTCATTCTTTCCAAGATGAATAACACTCTGACTATCACAGAATAGCTGATATTTGTCTTGCTACAAACCAAATTCTTTCAAGAACTTCTTCATCCATAGCAACTCTTTACAAACTTCCGTTGCTGCTATAAATTCTGTTTCAGTAGTAAAAAGTGCAACACACTTCTGTAACTTTGACTGCCATGACACAGTTCTCCCTGCAAAAGTAATCAGGTAACCAGAAGTGAATTTTCTGAAATTCACATCACTAGCCATATCTGCATCTGTGTATCCAGCTAACACAGGTTTCTTATTTCCAAAACATAGACATATTTTGGAAGTTCCTCGAAAATACCTGAAAATCTATTTTACTGCAGCCCAATGTTCCTTTCCAGGATTTGAAAGGAATCTACTCACAACTCCAACTAAATGAGCGATATCTAGCCGTGTGCACACCATAGCATACATCAAACTTCCAGCTGCTGAAACATATGAAACTTTATCAATTTCTTCATTCTCTTTGTCTGTAGAAGGGCTTTATTTAGAATTCAGTTTAAAATGATTAGCAAGAGGACAACTAACTGCTTTAGTCTTATCCATATTAAATCTCTGAAATATTTTCTCAATGTACTTCTCCTGTGACAGTTACAATTTTTTATCGCCTCTGTCTCTGATAATATTCATACCAAGAATATGCTTTACTAGCCCCAAGTCTTTCATAGCAAAAGACTTACTCAACTGCTTTTTCAAATTGTTAATTCTGGAAATATTCTGGCCAATAATCAACATATCATCCACATAAAGAAAAAGGATAATGAAATCATCATCAAAAAATTTTTGCACAAAAACACAATAGTCTGAAATAGTCTTTTTGAAGCCTTACTCCCCCATAACAGACTCAAACTTCTTA
This sequence comes from Excoecaria cochinchinensis, assembly GCA_947683425.1. Lineage (NCBI taxonomy): Eukaryota > Viridiplantae > Streptophyta > Magnoliopsida > Malpighiales > Euphorbiaceae > Excoecaria > Excoecaria cochinchinensis. Next base: position 2,875,215 of record CANTUQ010000045.1, read on the forward strand.
TACCATTGTCTCGGTGCCTGTTTTAAGCCGTAGAGGCTTTTTTTCAACTTGTAAACATAATTCTCTTTTCCTCTTTTTTTGAACCCCTCTGCCTGCTCCATGTATATCTCTTCTTCAAAATCACCATGCAGGAAGATAGTTTTGACATCCATTTGTTCAACCTCCAGGTCAAGACTTGCTGCTAATCTCAGCACAGTTCGAATGGATGTCATTTTTACAACCAGTGAGAAAATCTCATAAAAGTCAACTTTTTTTTTTTTACTGAATCCCTTGACAACTAGTCTGGCTTTGTAATGTGGACTGAAACTGTGTTCTTCATGCTTTTTCCTGAACACCTATTTGTTTTTCAAGGCCCTACTGCCTTTGGGCAACTTCACCAGTTCAAAAGTTTTGTTCTCATACAGGGACTTCATCTCATCTTGCATGGCCTCAATCCATTTCTGCTTGGATTCATCATCTATGGCTTCTTGATAACTCTCAAATTCTCCCCCTTCAATAATAGTCATATACTGGTCACGAGGATATCTAGAAGATGGCCATTTTGTTCTTTCACTTCTCCTTTGTGGAGGTGGTATTACTCTTCTCAGTGGAACCGGAGAAGCCATAGGTGTTGGTGCTGCAAAATTATCGCGATCATCATCATCATCATCGTCGTCGTCTTCAGAACCAACTTCTATAGGAGCATCATTATCGTCAGGTGGATAAACCCGGTCTTCATCTCCAACCTCTCTTGGCACTGGTATTGGAAGAATTAATTTCAAATCTAATAAGTCGCCATTGGAATCAAGAACATCCTTTTTCATTTTGTTAATATTTTCAATGGTCTCATCTTTAACAAATACAACATCACGACTCCTGACAAGTTTCTTCTCAATAGGATCATAAAATCTATAGCCAAATTGATCTTGACCATAGCCAAATTGATCTTGACCATAGCCAATAAAAATACACAGTCTTGTCTGGCATCAAGTTTGGACCTCTCATCCTTGGGGACATGAACAAATATTTTACAGCCAAACACAGGGGCGTAGCCAGAAAATTAGTACAGTGGGGTCAAAAAAATAAAAATAAATTATTTAAATATTTTAGTGGGGTCATTTTAAAAAAAATAAGATTATAAGGATTTTTTTAATTTTTTAGTGGGGTCAATTTTATAAAAAAAAGTTAAATTAAAGGATTTTTTTAAAATTTTTTTAGTTGAGTGGGGTCAATTGACCCCACTCAACTAGGGGCAGCTACGCCCCTGGCCAAACACCCACAGATGATCATAGGAAACATCTTTTCCAGACCATACTCTTTTTGGAACATCTATCTTGAGAGGAGTACAAGGTGAAAGATTTAATACATGTGCAACTGTGAGTATAGTTTCACCCCAAAAAATTTTAGGCAACTTTGCATGTGAGAGTATACATCTGACTCTCTCCATCAAAGTTCTATTCATCCTCTCAGCTAAGCCATTTAACTGCAGTGTCTTTGGAGGTGTTATTTGATGCCGAATACCATGCTCTTTGCAGTAAACATGAAATGGTCCAGTGTATTCTCCACCATTGTCCGTCCGGATGCTTTTTAACTTCTTTTCGGTCTATCTCTCAATTGAGGCATGAAATTCTTTGAAGACATCTAGCACCTGATCTTTTGTCTTCAGAAGATATACCCATGTCTTCCTCAAATGATCATTAATGAAAGTCACAAAATACTAAGCACCACCAAGTGACTTTGGTATTGATCCACACAAATTTGAGTGAATCAGATCTAACACATTCTTCATTCTGGAAGAAGGGGAACTTTTAAAAGCAACTCTGTTTTGCTTTCCAAAAAAAAATCAACACATTTGTCTGAGTGGCAATATTTTCTTCTTGGCTAGGCTTTTCATTGCTTTTTCACCTATGTGGCCAAGTCTTCGATGCCACCATTTAATTGCACTATCTTTCTCCATGGCAGCTACTGTATCGGTGAAGATCTTTGCTTCCATCACATATAAAGTTGTATGATTTTCACCTCTAGCCACTACTAAGGAGCCTTTTGTAAGTTTTCATTTGTCATAAATGAAGGAGCTGCGATATCCCTCATTTCCAAGTTTGAGTACAGAGATTAAATTCAGGCACATGTCTGAAATATGCCTGACATCCTTCATAATTAGTCTAGTACCATTCTCTGTTTTCAATCAAACATCTCCTCTGCCAACAATGTTTGACAGGCCTTCACTTCCCATTCTAACAACACCAACATCTCCAGGTGTGTATGATGAGAAAAATTCTATATGGGATGTAGCATGAATAGTAGCACCACTATCAAGCACCCAACTGGATTCCTGATATGCAAGATTAATAACATTTTCATCATAAACGATATTGAATTCGTCTATGATATTAGTCTACTCATCATCACTGCTATCATCTTTCTTCACAGCTTTGCTTTAGTTCTCTTGTTCCTTTTTGAACTTTCTACAGAACTTTCTAATGTGGCCCTTCTTTTTACAGTGATGGCATTCAACATTGGTATATTTGTTTGACTTTTCTCTGCTCTTGCCTCTAGGGTTCTATTCCCTATACTGTCTCCTTCCTCTGGATTCTGTAATTAGAATATCTGATTGTGATGAAGAAGATGAGGCCTGTGATCTCCTTCTCATTTCTTCATTTAGGATACTACTTTTTACAATTTTCATATTGAACTACATCATTGGGCGCAATGTTGGTGATGGAGATCTTCAAAATCTCCCAAAACTGTGGCAGAGAGGCTAACACCAATGAAGCAAACACTTCATAATTCAATTTTACTCCCATCCATCTCATTCAAGTGGTCTGACAAGAAAGCTCCTTCTCTATATCTTGCTTGCACCAACTTGGTCAAGTAAAATAATTTATTATTTTTCGTTTTTGAAGAATACAACGTCTCCAGCGTATTCCACAGTATTCTGGCATCTATCTCATTACGGATGTGACTAAACACATTATTTTCGACAAATTATCGGATAAAACTGCACACTTGCTCATGGTCAAACTTCCACTCCTCCTCGGTTTTACCTTCGGGTTTAGCTACAGCAAACACTGGCAAATGCATTTTCGTCACAACTAGAAGATTTCATCTTTTTACTCCAGATGTGGTAGTTTGAGCCATTTAAGTAAATCATCTGCTAATTTTTACCTCAATCTAGATCGGAATTCGATGTACTTCTTTGATCTAAAAAATTTTGTGACAATGAATAATATCCGTATACGTGAAAAGTACTGTATATGTGAACAGTACCATATTTCTGAATAGTGTCGTATACGTAAACAGTACCCAATGAAAAATCTTTTCTGATATGAAAGATCAGTTTATGCTGCAATCACATAACATATTAAGAAATAACATTGGCTCTGATACCAGTTGTTGGGCACAACGGATAAATTAAAATAAATTAGCAAAGTAAAAATATTGACACTAGCAATTTAACGTGGCCCACCCTTTTATTTGGGTTACGTCCACGGGATAAACTCCGAAAATATTTCTTCCACTAATAAAATTAATGGGTATAATAGAGAAAGACAATACAATAATTTTAAGATAAATTTAAAATAGTAGCACACAAATATTTTCCAAACTCACTATTTTGTCACTCCTTTTTTAGAAAAATATCTCAAATATTTTTCTAAAATACTTCTCTCTCTTAATTTACAAAACTTAATTTACAAAACTGAAAAATAATTTAAATTGATCTGGAAATGTCTATTTATAGGCCTTCTAGTTATCCTATTACGCACATGGACAGCTATGTGCAGAAACAAAATTGAATTAAAATTGCTGCCACCTAATTTAATGTTTGACTTTTCAACTTTTGCCAATCTTTTTTTTTTTCCAATGATGTGGGCCTCACATGTTCGAGAAACACACGTACCTAACAGTTTTTTTCATAAATGACAACATTGTTGGCCTTATAACAAAGATAGCTAACAAGATTGTGGCAATTGAGATGAAAAAGTAGGCAATTGAAAGAAGCAAAGTGTATCTGGTTAAAAGTATTGAAGAGAACTTATAAATCAAAGATGAGAAAGTATTGAAGATGGTTGATGCGTAATGTAATTTGATAAGGAACAGAGAATTCTTTGAAACTTGCGTTTAAAAGGAAGATGGAATTTTTACCTACTAATTTGTTACACCTGCTTTCACGCTTCTATTTGGAGTGAAAAACAAGTTCTTTTGACAGGTCTGCATGATTGATGCCACATAAGCATTTTATTACGTCAAAAAGTGTTTATAAAATGGTATATTGTCTTAAATTGTGAATACTTTTAAGAGCCGGAATGGCAAATCCAACTTGAGGTGTAAAGATATGCCGGGCCTGTACCATATATTTTGGACATTACACGTAAACTAATAATTTTTTCATCATTTGCTGCAATTAAAAGAGAGTTAGAATCCGAGTCCCAACAATATTAGATTTCCTTCATGATATATAAGAACTAAAAAGTTAAATATGTCAACAACATAAAAATCCCAAGAACTAAAACATCTTAGACCCTCTTAGTTGTTGCCAACCGAAATTTTAACAAGCTAATCATTCCACCTACATTTTCAAAACAAATCACAAAATCAAGAAGAAGAAAAAATCACACAACGACTGTGTTCCGTTTCACTTTGGCAATTCGGGTGAATCTTAAGACTCATGAAAGTATATATCACGGAATGATCAAGTAAGCTATGGACAAGGTCCATGGTTGGAAACTTGGAAGGCAGGGCAGAGAGAGATGCTGTGAAGATTATAAAGAAGAATTTACAAATTCCTCAGTTTGTCTCCATTAAAATGACTAAAACAATCATTGTTCACATTTACAAAGAATACTTGCATCTTAACTAGAAATTTGATGTGCCAATTAGAATTCCCACGCTCACTGTTCCTCTTTTAACTTAATAGCAGTTTAAAGCTCACTATAATTGCGCCATACAGCACGAAATTCTTCACGGAATGTGTTGAGGCGTGCCTTCAGATTAGGTGTTCTTATACTCGCATGAAGAACTATAGCTGCAGGTAAAGTAAGTTCAACTTATTAGATCTGAAAACCTTAAGTAGACTTCAATAAATTTGTATGTGGGAAATGAGAAATTTACCAAAGAATCCAATGCCAAGGGCCCAGAAAATGTACATTAGATTGCCGCATGTGAACCACAGGATAAAACTGGCTGCAGAAAGAAATTCAAGGAACAAGAAAATAGATAAGGTCATTTGGACAACTAATTTAACCAAGTAATGCTCAGAAGTGGAGATTCATGAAATTTAATTACCAGCTGAGAATAGAAAGATGAAAACCCCACGCGGTTGGCCACATATGTATACTGATTTTTTTGATGGACGACCACGAATAACCGGCCTGCACATAACTGCGTTAAGTATAACTTTTATTATTATAAAAACAAAACAGAAAAAACCAATGAAGCACCAACTCACATGTGAGGAGGTCTCATCTTTGCTGCTAAATGGGGAGAAAACTTTCTCACAGTTCTTGTTACCTTCTCACTGAAAGTAGCTGCAAAGCTGCGAAGCAAGTAATTAGTATAATCACCAAGGAATAGAGAAATCGGACGTTTTAATTTTGACTTCCCAAATAATGCAAGCTCCAAAGCCAATAATTTGAAACTAAACAAAATGCCCCTATATTTCTAAAGGAGCTACATGTTTCTACTCAGAAGATTATGAAAAAGGCCCAAGCTTCAACTCACAAAATATATACATTAACTTCAATCCAAAGATAAGCCTTCTTTGGCTTACCTCTACGAATTCCACAAAAGGTTTCCTAATTCAAACTTACAACTTGAGACGTTTAAAAAACAAATCTTTCTAGTTCATTCAACAAGCAGCAACAAAATCATTAAAACTATTTAGAATGACATATAGCATAAAGCTATAGAAAATGCAAGCTTACTCCAAAGAAAAATCCCCGGAACCTAAGATAAACCAATAATACACGTTCATTCAGAATCTAAGGATTACTGAAAGGGCTTAATTCATCAATAATCAATTAATAATCACCACCTTACAGCCACTTCAACCTTGAGAGTCTTAACTACCAGCTATCGATTTAAAACATAATTAGCAAATGACAAATTGAAGAATCATCCCTGCTAGCAACCATGAAGAAGATGAGGTTCAAACAGCAAAAGCAGCATACCTATCATTAAGAAAAGAGAGACTTAGAGCTGTCAAAACAGATGCAAGAATAGCGATTGGCCTTGTAAGACATGCAACCCCTGCAATCCACCAAAAAAGCAAAGAAAAAAAACTCTAAATTAAACAAATAAAATTCTCCAAAATTTTCAAATGAAATCACTTGTAAAAATATTTATGTTTTCTTACCGAGAGCGAGCACAATCAGAAGGAAGTAATTGGTCCTGTAGCTGCACAAAATTGGATAAAAATGAAAATTAACATCTCAAAAGAGCCACCAAATTTACCTATAGGCGCAAAAGTTATTAAAAAGGGAAGAGAAATTACTAGTAAAGATTGCACTTGAAGCGGCTGTTCCACTTGGGATAGGATCGAGGAATGGTGAATTTGGAGAAAAATTCATTAATGGGACGAGGAGGCGTCGACCAGTCAACTTCTCTTAAAGCTCCGATTAGATCTTCAGCTGTTACTGTTCCCCAATCCATACCTTTCTTGCTCCAAAAATTGGTACTGCTTTCAGATCGTGGGATACGAGAAAAGGAAGAAATCAAAAATTTTTTACAGGATTTCTTTCTTCGAGCTTTAATAGGGTGCAGAAATGGGGAAATGGCGACAAAGAAGCTTCTGGACGAGTAGGTCCGTGCAAATTTGGAACCAAACCGAATAATCCGAATAAACCGATTCGAAATTTGCAATTCAGTACAATTATTAGATTATTTGAGTCGTTTCGGATAGGGAAAATTGTCCCTTTTCGGATTCGGGTTAAAACTTGACGAATCCTATCCGACCGAGTATCACTAATATTAACCGGTACATATATATATATATATATTTTTTTTTTTTTTTTCCCACCAGGTTCTCTCTCTGTCTTCCTTCGAAAAGTCCCCAACCCCTCTTTGGCCTTTGCTTCAGTAGCCCTCCTTCCAGCTAATACCAGCCGCCGTTCAAGTCTCACCGCCTCCTGCCTTTAGCCGTGGCCGTTTGCTCGCTTGCCGCCGTTCACCCTTGGTGCGTCGCTTGCCTTACGTTCTCGCTTTTAGAAATCCCCAGTCCTGGGCCACTGCTTACAAGTGCTGCGAGTCCAAAATTATCGAGCTATGTGAGGGCGGCGCGAGGATTGGGTGCGCCATATCCGCGTCAGAAAAATGTAAGCCACCATGGTGGCGCAATTTGATTGGAGGCAAATTGCCCGACTTGAAGGAGAGAGAAAAGTGCGAAGAGCATGAAATGGAGGGTTGTTTGGCTGCTGCGAGGGAGAAATGCTTGGGGTTCGCTAGGGAGAAGTGTTGGCCGCCGTTTAGGGAAGCGAGAATAGCGGTAGGCGAGGGGGTTATGATGAAGAAAGTGGGTAGGAAATTAACATGCTTGGCATCAGTGCCGGAGAATCGTAAGAATAGTAACTTGATTGGATTTCAGAAATCTGAAATTAATATAAGCAATCAAAGGGCTTGCGAGTTTCTGGCCTCTGATCCAAAATACGAATGGCTGTTTAAGCAGAAATAAGTTTTTCTGCGGCCGTTGCTCCGTAAGCTTCTTTATGGTAAAAATTTTTGGATTACGCAAATTGTTGTATTTTCCAGTTGTTGCATTTATGTGCAGTGATTATAACAGACCATAACATGATGGTCCTTTCATTTAAAATTGAGAATTAATTTTGGTTGGAAATGTTAGTTAAAAATCATGAGTGAACTTAACTTTAATTTCGTCATTTGAACCTGTTACTATCACCCCTTCTCGTCATGTGTGATTATGCAAGAGCTGTTGCTTGCTTTTCATTTGAAGCAACTTGACAGGAGCAACCCAAGTTGGTCGGATTTACTATAATTTGTTGCCGGATTTGATGGTTTTGGATTGTAAAGCCAAAAATTAGTTGAAGTAGTAGAATAAAACAAGATTATGGCATAGTTTGAACTGAGAAGTGCTTTTGGTCTAACCTCTCTGATATTCAGTAATTCAACTCAAGCTGAGTTCTTTCACTATAAGAAAGTTTTTCACCGTTAAATTTGTTTGTCTGCAAGATTCAAATCGTCCTGTTTTAAGGGAAACTAGCCCAGTCTCTAGACGCTTTGCATGTGATTTTTTCCTACTAACTAAAATATTAGGCGTAAAATTGACTTTTTCTTTTTCTGTAAATATTAGGGATAAATTTGGACTTATTCTTCTTAACATGATGTTCGGACTCAGATTTTGAGGCCTCCAAATTGGATTTCCTTTGGGTTCAGCTAGAGCTGTTTTGAAATGCATAGCCTGTATATTACTTATCAGTTATGGACCTCCAGGCTCGAATTGAATGTTAAAAAGGAACTTCTAATCTAGGCTGACTTAGTTACTGTTCTTATTGTCTGGATCTCAAAGTTGCTGCGGCCCATATCTTGCTAATCCTACAGATGAAAGGACAAATGTTAATTTGAGTATGGTTAGTGGTTGTTAAAGGTTTAGTTTAGTTTAGTTAGTTGATTTTTTTTTTTTTTTTTTAAAGTTAACCCTTTTTTTATCGGTATGAAATTAAGAGAGGCTAAAGTTCATAGGTTAAAAAGGATATTAGGCCTAAACTTGAGGAGTTGAAGCTAAATTTTTCAGGACAGTATCCCCCAATTTACCATATAGGGCTGTCTCTGTATACATATTCAATATATCTGAACAGTCCTATTTTACTGTATTGCAAGAGAAGTCTTTAACGCGTGTATCACAAGTGTGTTAATGTGGACAAATTAAAAATTGACACGTGACATTTACCCAAATGGTCCCATCTTTCTGCTTCCTTCCTTCCTTCTCTCTCAGTCGATTCTTTTGGCGGTCATTTTTGCAACTCATTATCAACAAAAAATTTCACCAAAGATAATGACATTATTTACCCCAATAACTCTTCTCTCAAGTGCCCCAATAATCTCTTCTGCCTTTATGGACAAATTCAACTCAGCCATCTAGTCTTCTCTTCTCTTCTCTTCCTCGCACACCACCTCACCGTTGCTTTTTCACTTGTTACTTCTCTCACCATCTATGCCTTATCTCTCCTTTCTTTTCTTTTTTGTTTTTTTTGTCAATTGTCATATTATAATTAGCCTTATTATTTTGTAATATTGCATCTATAAAGCAATAAACGTTTTTGTAATTGCTGGGTTGAGTTGCATGATTCAATTGCAATACATTTATCTGTAATATTGAGATTTGATTCTTGAACAGTGAAAATTCAAATTTTACAGCAAAGGCTTTGTTTTTCCTCTCCCTCTCACATCACACAGAAGAAATAAATTAAATTTATCAAACCCAAACATTGTGAGATTCGTTCCTTCCTTTCTCTCATTGAATTTTGTCTCCTTTCTACACTGATCACTGCTTAAAAAAATGGTTACTTCTTCTTTCCAGGTGGTTGTGTTTGGTTTCTGAAAAAATTGAGATGGAAACAAACAATTTTATTTTTTCTGTTTATTATGTATGTTTTAGTTGAATTCGAGTGTCTAATTGAGACGCAATTCAATTAAAGGGCGGGGATGATCAAAACAAATCACCCCAAGTTTGTGGGTTATTTATATATACATATATATATATATATATATATATATATATATTATGCCATATAAAATAAATGAAAAAAATATGCCGTATAAATTAAAAAAATGGGGAAGCCGGGCTGGCAGAGGGGAGTGGGGGGATGGGCCACAGGCCCTATAATCGAAAAGTGGTGGGGAGATAGTTTTGGAGGCCCACAATAAGAAGAGGGCAGTCCCAGCCAGTCAGTCCGTATGGTCCTACGACATGCACCACTCTTTTCACACTCATAATTTTAAACCCCACCACCCACATCCCTTTTTCTTTTCTTTTGTTTTTTTAAAAAAAAAATAAAAACAAAAACGTTTCTTTCAATTATAACTATTTCACTATTTCATAATCATAAAAAAATAAAAATAAAATTCACAATATAAATACTAAAAATGAAAAAAATAAAAACATATGGCCGGAGGTCCGGCGTCAACTTCATCCATACATGTACCGTACTATTCCATTTTGTTATATATATATATTTAAATGTTCTTTTGTACCACAATTGTTTGAGAAACGATTTGGTATGTTAAATGTATTAAACACGGACAGTTAGATGAAAAATATAAAATCCAACGGTCCATAATTACTAATATGTGATACGTTTGGAGTATCAAATTAACAATTAAATTTTCTTTAATGTTAAAAAATAGTAAAATTATATCTTTCTTTCATAAGATTGGATATAGGAAGGAATGTGTGTAGAACTGAAACTTTTAGGGGTTTGAAAACCATTCAAGAAGCTTGATTATGTGGATTACAGTACTATAAGATTGCAAGATTTCAAAACTATATGAAATAAATTTGAGATTAAAAGTGTAAGACATTATTTATAACTTATAATTCATAAACTCATGATTAAAAGGACGAATATAGGTCATTTTGACTAGAAACAAGATGCAAAAAATGGATAGGTAGAAAAACTTTAGGACAAGTGTTGTTGGAGAAGGAGCGTGAATGTTAATTTAGGGCCAAAGAGTGAGGGTTAAGGACCAGTGCTATGAAGAGGAAAAAGAAACAAGAATCAGAAACTCATCTTTCTAACATTAAAGAGGCACATGGCTTGCTTCCCTTATTTGCCACACTATAATGAGACCAAAGTACTGTCTGAATGCTCCAAACAACCTACATTACTTCCACTACTAGTATTTTTTGGTGGATAAACATAAGAACTTCTTTATCATGAATGGGGTCCAATGGGCCCCATAGCCTTCATAATGATCATCCGAATTTTCCCGATTCTGGGCTTGTGGCCCATTTGGAAAAAGATAAGTAATTTTGATAGTATTCTCACCAATTCTCTGGCAACCTTTCTTGGCAAATTCAAGGATAACGCTGTAGCTTTTATATGTTTTATATGGAAAACAGAAATAAATAGTTTCTGTTGGGAGTGAATATGGATTGGTTTTAGTTATAATTTGAAATAAACAAAAATTGAAATTTCATAAAATATATATATATATATATATAAACATAATCTTAATTGAAATTTAGTACTAATTGAACCGAGTAAGAACTTGATAATTTGGAGTTTTGAATTGGGAATGTATAGGACGGTGGATTTTAGGAAACTTGATGGACTGGTTAAACGTGTACGCATTACGCAAACTAGATACTGCCCGCGCAGGTAAATCGAATGATAAAGAAGGTTCACAATCATCCAAATAAATAATTAAGGGGTCAGAAAATGCGAGGAAACTGCAATATCGTACTTGAATCCACCCCAGAGGTTGAAGGTTACATATACAGGCAATAAACAAAACAAAAGTTGCAGAAAAAGATGTGGTCAAATTTTGAAAACAAATCCACCCAATCAAAATCTTCTCTGCCACCTGCATCTGCATGCTTTGCTTTGCCCTGCAAATTCATCACACAACCCTGTCATTTCCTCACAGCTCGAATCTTGCCCATACGTGAATATTTCAGATTTATACGTGATAATTCAGGCCTTTTTTCTTTTCTTTTTATGGCATTCAGATTTCTACAGGATCATGTAATTATGAAGTTGAAAATTCTTAAGCAATTTTATGGAATAAACTAATTAATATAATTTTTCTATGAATGCAAAATAAAATTACAAGAAAATAATACTTTTACAAATAACTTTCGTATAACTTTTTTATTATATCCATCCTAAATATAGAACAAATAATTAGTTATCATTAAAATTATAAAAATTATTATTATTAATATAGTATGGAAATTTTAAATTATGTAATTAATAAGATAAAATTAAATAAAAAGTATAAATAAAAATTATAGGATGAATGAATGGCATATTTAATTCTACTTTAAAATGAATGAAGTTAAAAGAGAAAAATTAGTTGAGAACATAAATATCTTCAGTCCCACCCAGTAACCTCTGCATCAAATGGTCAACAGCGTGTGAACATAGGAGAAATGGAGTGCTGTCAGTAGAAGTTGGTATCAATGATGACCACCGGAGTCCAACACCAACCAAATTGATTGGCTATGGAAACAGAAACACTGTTGACCATAATTTTCAGAGTAAACCCAATAGAATGATTATTCATCACTTGGAGACAAAACCCTTTACCTAATGTTTACTTTTATGCTCAAAGAAAAAAGAAGCTTTGCCTATACTCAATTGCATTTTTTAATCCTTTAAAGAACACAATGTATATGAATAAATCAAACGTGATATTTGGTTGAAAGCTCAGACATGCACTTGAAACATTTTTAATTGTTTTACAAATTCCTAAAGTGAACGTTAGATTTGCCTGGTTTTCCGGTAAACTGCAATTTAAATTAAACGTTACTCACATTTGTCAAAAAAAAAAAAGAAATTAAAATAACCGAAGAGCTGAAAGCAAGGAGGAAAAAAAGCGCGCCAAAAAAAATAATGATCACAATGAACCGAAGGCTCTCTTTTTATCTTTTTTTTTTTTTTCCTTTGATTTTAGAAAACCAATTTCCTTCGTGGCAATGGTGACTGATTGCATTTGCCGGTAACGGTAGCAAGATCTCGAATGGTTTCGCCGATCAAATCCTTGAAGATTAGCCTTTCAATATCTAAAACTGATTCAGACATCTCAATTGGGCAATCTCCCCATTCATTGATTGCATCTCCGGCAAGGTCTTTCTTTAGCATACCACAAATGACTTCCAACAAGTCATCAGATGCATCCCTCTCTCGAATCTTTTGAAATTCTGACCAAATTAGTTGCAACGGGGAGTGTCCACCTGCGGAATTTGGACCGGAAACATATTTCCAGGGAGGCAATTGCCTCTTACGATTGAGAATTTCTGTGATGGTATCGAAAATAAGCTTTCTTTGGAGTGTTGAGACTCGAGAAGTGTCTTTCCCCTTCAAATACTGTTGCTTCTCAAGTAGCAGGAAGACATCTGAATCTTCAGGCAAATAATAGGAAGCCCTGATGATATCGGAAATGTAGAGGTAATCACAATCATCTGAATCCTCCGCTGATTTTAACTGTATTGGAGATATTGCCGGGCTCCAAATATCATCTTCCAAATCATCTGATTTTTCACCATGAGATGAAAAAAATTGTTAGACAACAAGAAAGGCACAGCTAACGTTTTTTCATAAATTGACAAAAACGACAGCATTTCCAACTGCACTACATTAATAAAAATGTTCCCCCACTTTTGATTTGTAAAGGAAACAGTGTCCATATCAGTACGGATTATGACAGTAACAAAGCTTAATACACTGACAAGGAAAGGAAATGGTCACAGAACTCGTAAAAAAAAAAAAAAAAACACCATAAATCAAATCCAGCTAGATCTTTAACAGGAAGCACCTTGTTCCCATTGAAATGGTGGGCCATTCTAAAAAAAGCACCATAGTCAGGTAAAAAAGAGTTCTAATCTGTCATAGCCTTAAACGAACAATTCTTTTTAGTCAAGTTCAAACAAGCATATTCCTTTCAAACTAAACAAACAAGGGTACAAATTGTGTTAGATTGACCAGCATCACATAAATTTAAGCAGAAGAGTTGAAGAGATTTCATTTCCCTTTTAAAGTAATGGCTACACAGTTACAGTTTATAAATAAAATCACAGGCAACTCCATTGATACGCCGTCGTTGTCAAAAATCCGATGATCATCATTAGTGAATAAGATCTATACCACGTGAATGTACTAGTGGCACCTATATTAATATTAGGAGCTGCGCGGTGCTGCTGCTACTGCAGCAGTATATGTGATCATTATACAGTTATACATGAACTGGTCCCTACTTGCTATTTATGTTTTTTATACACCGCCAAGAAAAGTAAATCCACCACATTTAAGCACTTATGCAATAATCACAAATACTTTAATCTAGGGTCAGACTTTAGGTCGAGTTAAAGATATTGAGATGGCTTGTCATTAATGGGTTATTAATGGATTTGTTTGTCTACAGTAGAGGACCACCATGCCAACTTCAACTACAAGTAGCAGACTCAATCTATGGTCCTAAAAACAAGTCTATGCACAAGATATACGTCACTGCTGTGTAAATTCAAGAATCAAGCAATCAAAACTCAGAAAGTCCCTCTCTGCCTGCCTCTGGAATGGAATTTACCCCACTGAACAAATTAAAACAGGGAGTGGCAGGTTCCTATACCTTTGAAATCAACGCTGCGTTTCATGATAGGCGACGGAAAAGATTCCTCTTTGTAAAATGACGAGTCAAGCACTGATACTGGACTCGGTTGCAACTCGGTTGCTGTCATCTCGGCTATGCTGTGAAGTAGCTTATCGCACCTCTCTAACAGATGCCTACCTTCTTTGTAATCCTCCACTTTTGATCTCTGTAACCACAATGCCACAAAGGGAAATTAATCAACAACGCATTAACAAACTAAAATAAATTTAATTATAGGGAACTTTAAATTACCTCTGTATCAGTCTGAGAAGAGGTGCTAATACTATCAGAAATGGAAGACGATTCATCCTCTACTGGAACAAAAACCTTCTCTTCTTTCTGGTAAACCCCAACCGTTGGTTTCCGGTTTCTGGGCGATCGGTTGCTAGTGTGATCTGGTATATTTCTCCTAGCACTAACTTTAGGAGACAGAACTGGAGTTCCTCTTCTCTGCTCAATCGAACTATTACTAGCTCTCGTCTGCGTTTCTACTATCAAAGGTCTCCTCCTACTAGGACTCTTCACGGTACTCTCACTTCGAGTTGGAGAACTAGAATTCCTAGCTCTGTTTTGGTTCCGTACATTACGTTCAACCTCCGGCTGGTCACGCCTTGGGCTTATTGCAGGGAACGTATCGCCGGAGACAGCCGAATCACGGCGAACTGCAGACCTGGATTTAAAGCTCGAGGGAGAATCGTAACCGATTCTTCGTTGCCGGTTCATCGGGGGAGAAGGAGGCGTCGATCTCGCCGGCTTCATTACAACGATTGGAGACTCATCGTATGAGAAACTCCTGTCGTACACGAAATTTCTTTGATTGGTTTGTTTTGAAGGCTTTTTAGAATGTAGAAGGCCTTTGAGTTGGAGAGCCTCGAGAATTTGCTTGAGAGTCTCAAGATCCTTCGATGGCTCATCGATTCCTCTCATTTTTAGCCTCTTCTCAATCTCACCATAGATAGAAGCAGTTTGTTTTGGCTCAGGGAAGAAATCAGCTGAATCATAGAAGCTTTTTTTCTGCCCCATGCCTCTGTGAGGAGCTCGGGCCGGCTCTGCTTTCGCGTTTCTTACACAATTATACACCTTTGGATCTACTACTGTGCCGTTTGTTTGATCTCTAAATGCACAGTCTCTTGTCACATTGCTTGAAATATTGCTCTCTGTATTTTGCTGCTGCGATTGCTTTAGCTGGAAATTGATGCCGTCGATGAATCGATACTGAAGAATATCTCTGGAGGCTCTGGACTCTGAAGCAGATCTTCGTAGCTCAGGTGTCTTTACTGGTTCAGTTTCCCATTCAGGTAACTTCTCCAGTCCCATCAGCCTCGCGATAACGCTGGGTGATCGGCGCTGTTTCTCGCCGTCGTCTGTTTCCTCTCGATTCTTGTCGCAAGGGCTGACTGATAAAATCGCAGCATTAGTACGGATCTCTTTAGGTTTTAGGCTTCCTTTGGCGTCGAATGTTGCTCTGCTATCCAGAGAAAGTCTAGGAGCTTCTTTGCAGAATTTCCACGCCGACTTATTACCTTCTTTCAATTCAAAAACGGGGAGAGGAAGAGGTAACTTAGACGGCGAGTCCGGAGTCGGAGATCGGAGCCCCGTCACGGGAGATTGATGCTGCTTTGGAAGCTCTGGAGAAGGCATTGTTCTCGTTTGCTGCTGCTTGTCGAATTCTCTAGATAATGAAGGAGACTCCACGGTCTTCTCCGGCTGGGGACTAGAATCAACAGCCTGAAAAGTATGTAAAAGATAAGAATCCCCTGAATTGAGGAAGCAATGAAAAACAGAGGGACAAAAAAGACATTAAACTAACCGTTGAAGGAGGGAGTCGTTTGGTGGCATAAAGGCGCTTCCCAGTGAGAATCTGAGTGCGATCAAAGATCTGAAGGAAGCCAGCCATGCAGCCCATTTGCTTCTCAATCTGTTTCTCTAGATTCTGTTCTTGCACCATCCCTGTGATCATCTTTGTATTTGCTCTCTTCAATGCACCCTAAAACCACTCTGAGTCCTAAGAAAAGAAAAGCTTTATTTTGCGAACTATCGCTCTCCAATCTCCATCTCTCTCTCTCTCTCTGTATGTGACTGCGCCTACATCAACGTCTCCCGCTTTTCTGGTCTTTTAAAGGGAGGGGGAAGTTAAGGGAAGGGCAGGAGATATAGACAAATATTTACGAGCTTAAGCCAATTATAGTGCTATTTATGCAACAGCTCTTTTTGGGGCTCCATTTTAACTATAAAATCTTTTATTTTTTTTATATTATTTATTTTTAATATAAGAACTTACTTCGCTTGGGTTGTATTCGTGGATACAATGACGGTAGTAGCTTAGCTTGGTTAATTTCTCTTTGAATTCTAACGGAAAAAGACTGTTTCAGGAAATTGACATCCCAAAATAATTTCTCATCCATTATTGTATCTTTTTAATTACTCCATCTTTAACACATTTTCAACCATTTAAACTAAAGATGGTTGTTAAAACATATAATTACTGTAACCAATAAATTCACAATTTTAAAAATAACACCATTTTTTGATACTATTAACACAAAAACAATTAACAAAAAAACTCTCAGAATTTAGACCGTGATTATTTGCTAGCCCTATTATATTTTTTCAATCTAGTACTAATTAAATAGAAATCAAGGCAACCTCAAGAGGATGAATGTAAACAATAAAAATTAAGGAAATTAAAATTGAAGATAAATTGTTTTTGTAGACTGAGTTTACTATTCTAATTGTCAATGTAGTTTATGTAATTTGATTTTATTGTGGACTAATATAAGGTGAGATTAGATATTTAATGAATAGAAAACAAGTGTAGAAACTTTGGGCCGTTTGGCGGTATGGTGCGGGAAAATAGAGCGGGCTTGAAAATGGCGAATGGGGATTATGAAATTTTTGAGGACTGAAATTGCAGGTGAGCGTCCGTGGGCGATGTTATCTACGTGTCAGATGCCCATTTTCTCCAATTTCTCAAGTTTGAACAATGACCGATTCTCCCCTTTTTCCTATTCCAAAACTACCCTCTCACTTAATATATGTGCCTAATCTGATTAGGCAAAATCCATTCATAAATTTTTAAATTTCTTTTATACTTGGTCTTTTCATAAAAAAAAAAATTTAATTACTGTATTTATAAATAAAATTAACTTGCATATATTTTAATTATCTTTAAAAAAGCTGAAATAAATTTAATGTGAAAAATTTTAAAAATTACTATAAATTTATGTGAAAAAGAAAAATTAATTTCAATGACCCATTTTAAATGGGTCACTTTCACTTTAATATAAAAATTAAAAAAAATATTAAAAAATTTTAATTTTATAAAAAAAAAATATTTGCAATGGACTAATTTAATATTTTTTATTCAAGTATATAATTTAATTTTTACATAATCAATACTAAATTTATCACTTTATTAAATATAACTGTGTATAATAAATAGGAGCATGTTAATTTTTTTAAAAAAATTCCTAAAATAACATTTAAAGTGATACAAAATTAAAAAAAATGTGACTACATTACTTAAAGTAGGACGAAGGGAGTAATATCTCTTAACAAATTATTTTTATGAATTAATGAACTATAAATAATATTCCTTATCTCACCAATTTCTCACTTCTTAATATATATGTTACATTTTTGTTAAATTAAGATGGAAAATAAATTATTTTTGCCAAATTAAGTGTATAAAATACCATTCGTTGAATTGATGTGCATAACTAAATAATTTTGTCAATTTCATGTGTATTTTTATATGTTGTTTCGTAAAAAATTAATTTTTAAAGAATTTCACCTCAAAAATAAGTTGTTCTAACTCACTTTTCCCTTCACCTTAAAGCAAATTAATAATAATTATGCATAAGCTTTCGGATAAAAAGAATGCATCATGCATGCATGGTTAGAGATTAGGATAACGTCACTACATATTATTTTAAGTTTTCTCTTCACCTTAAAGCAAATTAATGATAATTATGTTTTCAACGGTTTCAGGACTTGGGATTTTGCATACAAGTTTTCAACTTTCGTATTTGCTTTAATTTGTTGCCGTTTTAATTGCATTAATAATGACGGGGAAGTAGATGCGGATGTCTAGATGAAAATGAGAGCCAAAATGTAATATAGGTGTAGTTGTTAGGCAAGTATTCGCATGTAATGCGCTCGAATTTAGACAGTTAAATCGTGTGTGTTTCGTCGATTTTACGGTTTGAATGTACATATATATCCACAAAACTACATCTAATAAATTGAAAATAAAATAAAAAATTCAAATGGCTTTTTATAATATATGTGAAGATCCAAACTCTTATCTTGGGTCCACTCGTGACTGTAAATTATATGGCATATATATATATAACACTTTGTCAATCCGATCCCATTAATTAAAATAAGAGGGCAAAGGATTCCAAGAGGAGAAAAGGAAACTCGAGGAAAAATTAGGAGGCATACTTGAGTTGGGGAGACTTATGCCTTTTATTTTTATTTTTTGAAAATGACTTGGTCTTTCATCGTTAAAAATATTAATAACAAAAAGAAAAATTAATTATGAAAAAATAAATCAACGTTCGAGTTATCTTTAAAAAGTTATAATCTTGGAGTAAATGGGGATACAATATTTTATTCTTGACAAAATTTAGTGCCAAATCAATTTATTAATAATAGTTATGTATATAAAATAAATAGGTGTGATAAAAGCTTGTGATTGGTCCAATTTATACAATTTTTTTATGAAATAGGTTTAGTTTTATGTTTATAAACTAATGGTTATAAACGAAATTTAAATGTCAATTCGACTTATTATATATATTAAAAAAAAAGTTTACTAACAAAAAAAAAAACAAATTTATTATTTGCTGCATTGATTTGTTGGTCAGTATATACATATAAAGTGAGCCAATCGGAGTTTTGATTGAACATTGAATCCAATGGTAAGAGACCAGAGTTGCAGAGCACTTGACTTAAGCCTTCACAGCATTCCACTTGGCGATTGCACGTGCGCACTTACCCGTTTTTATATTTTCTCAATTCACACGTAAGCAGCCCGTAAACAAAAGAGAGGGGTCAAATTTACTCCAGTTACATGAGGACAATAGCCAAGGAATTAGAATTCGAAAGAAACGGGGCTAAGTTAAATGGGAGTCATTCTTCACTATATTTGGTGTAAATAAATTTTATTAAATCACCTATATAAAATTGGTTGAAAAAAAAAATAATAGTTAGCATGCATAATAATATTATTAATATGATATATTTATGCAAAAATTTTGCGTACGTTCAATTAGTATATAATACTAGCAATCGTCCATCACACTTTAGGTGTATTTTAGTTTTATTGGCCATATATATAAACAATTAATTTTGCAGAATTATGACTCTTTAATTACTTTTTCTTTTTCTAATTTGATTTTATATTTTTATTTGTCTATAAAAGAATAAAATTTATTGAATTAGACAATATAAATTGAATCGGTTTTACAGATTAAGTTTGCTAACAATTTCGCGTCTTCAAATTATATTGTAGTAAATCACCAATTACCCAATCTAGAAAAATTTATTGCGCAACGTATTAAGATAAAAAATAATTATTTTCTTCTTCTTATTATTCTATAATGAACAATCTGCAATGAGTATAGAGAGATAAAAGAGCTCGGTGTACAAGTCAAATAAATAAAATAGAATAGAATAAATTTGTCACAATTATGAAATTGCCAATTCTTTAAAAAAAAAAATGTATTTGTCAATTAAAACTATCAATTTTTTATCTATTTTAGATTTATAGTTTATATACTTTTTTTTCTTTTTTCTTTTTTTTTTGATAGAATATAATAAAAAAGGTCTATATGCATCCCAGATAGAATAAAATGTTATCCGAGATTGAATTGAGTAATTTTCTTAAACTAATATAGTTTTTTTTTTTTCCAATTTTATTTGTTTGCTTCTACCGTGAGGACAGGGAAGAAACAATGAGACGTGGCGTAAACTTGAACATTTCATCGAAGTGACATAAAAATTTTATCGTTTCGGCCTTTTGGGTACAGTTAAAAGGACCAAAACCCACCCCTGGCCTAGCAGCTCAGCACTTACTGACTTACAAGTTACAAAGCGAAATCGGGCAACTGGCTAACCTATTCAGTATTTATTCATTCATGGCGTGACATTATTTATTTATTTTACTTTCGTATGCACATTTCAATCATTAAATATCTGTAACTGTATTAAATTAGTACTTATTTATTCAATAATTTTTAATTTTTTGATTTAGTGTAACATTATATTATTGATATGATTTATGAATTTACGGAAGAATACAAGTAAATTTTTCTGGCACGTATATATAGCAGGAGGTTTTCAAATATACAGGTTTTTTGGTGAATAGATACTAATAGAGCTATTCAACACCAAAATTTCAATGTTCGCTAAAACTATATTACAGTACTTGGCAATTGATTCACAGGAACGTGATCCGATTCCAGCACTATAAATATAATCAATAAATTATCGCAATGCATGGAGTAAATGCGATGAACCACCACCAAATAAAAAACAAAAAAAAGAAAGATATATACGATGTATCTAAATATCTTTTTGTTGGATTATTATATATATTCACATGTTAAATCCCCTGCATATCAATTTGCTACTTTTCCATGTAGATTAACTCTTCTGCTTTATCAACAGGTCATCGCTAAATTGGATCACATTCCAGTCTATTTTCTTAAGGAGTCGACTAACAAGGAACATGGAAATTTATATTTTGGGAAGTGTACGTTTTGTAAATCAAAAAATAAATTCAACTATCACTTGGTTCAATTCTAACTAAAAATTTATCACCTTTTTAGCAACTGACCTAAACAAGCCAGAAATGAAAAATTGGCTCCATTGAACCACCCAACAAATAAGCTTTAAAACTCAACCAAACATAGAATTATCCATTAAAATATCCCAATCTCATTGCTATTGTTAGTGTATCAATCTTGTCCTTGATATTGGGTCAATCTTTTCTTGATTGTTGCCTTCCTATTAGCATCTGATCATATCATATATTCTGATATGATTTATCTTTCTATTTTAGCCTCATACGTTGTGTATATATTGATGTACAAATCTCTGTTCATAATATATAATATACATATTTTGGCTCTTTAACTAACATGGTATCAGAGCCCTACTCCTGAGAAAATTTTTTTTTTTCCCGATCACTTCTTGTTGTTCTGTCTCTTCTTTTACTGTTCTTACTATGGAGAAATCTGACATCTCTAGTCCTATTGGCACCATTTTGGATGGCTCTAATTATACTCTCTGGTCCCAACAAATGAAAAGCTTCTTAATTGGGCGCAAGCTTTGGCGCATCATTACTGGTGACATTGTTACCCCCGTACGTTATGCTGATGAAACTGACATCAAATTTGCAGAACGGCTTGAAGATTGGGATAGCAAAAATCATCAGATAATTACCTGGTTCTGCAACACTTCTATTTCTGCCATTCACATTCAGTTTGCTGATTTTGATACTGCAAAAGCCATCTGGGATTTCCTGGCTAATAGGTACAAAACTACTGGTCTTGCACATTATTATCAACTGCTATCTACTCTTGTCAGTCTTAAACAAGACTCCAGCCAATCTGTTAATGATTTTCTTGCTGTCATTCAACCTGTATGGAATCAATTAGCTCAAGCTAAAATCAGTGATGATCATGTTCACCTCATCCAAGTTCTTATGGCTTTGCGACCTGAATATGAGTCTGTTCGTGCTGCTCTATTGCATCGAGATCCCTTACCCTCTTTAGATGTTGCTGTTAAAGAAATATTGTTTGAAGAAACACGTCTTGGTCTGAACAAGTCTCCTTCACCAGATGTTGCTCTTGCTATCACTCAGCCACGTTCTGCTTTAGGCTCTTCCTTCTGTAAGAATTGTAAACATACTGGCCATTTTTTTGCTCATTGTCCTACTATTGAGTGCAGATACTGTCATAAGCGTGGTCACATTTTAGAACATTGTCCAACCCGTCCACCACGTCCACCGCGTCCTTCAGGCACTTCTACAAATTCTAAGTTTTTCTCTAAGTCTGGTTCCTCTTCTGTTGCTGCTGTTACTGCCCATTCTGATGAGTCCACTTCCCCTGGTCTAACTATTAATGATCTCGAAGCTCTCCTCAAACAGGTGATATCCTCCAACTCTTCATCTTCCACTGCTTTCGCTGTCACACCAGGTGATTCTTGGCTTCTTGACTCTGCTTGCTGTAATCATATGACTTCTCACAATTCTCTCTTATCTAATGCAACTGCTACTAGCTTTCTTCCTCCCATTCAAACGGCTAATGGTAATTGCATGTCTGTTACTCATACTGGAACCATTGTCACTTCCAGTATGCATCTCCCTAACACTTATTGTGTTCCAAATTTATCCTTGAATTTAGCCTCTGTTGGTCAATTGTGTGAACTTGGTCTTACTGTTCTTTTTTCTCCCCATGGTTGTCAGATTCAGGATCTTCAGACGGGACAGATCATTGGCATGGGGCGCAAGGTGGGACGCTTATTTGAACTCACATCTCTTCATGTTCCTGTTCCCCGATCAATTTCTGCCTCCACCACCATTCCTTTAATGTCTCAATGGCATCTTTGTCTTGGTCATGCTTCTGCTAGTAAACTTCGCTCCTTAATTTCTAGTGGAACATTAGGTCTTTCCAAATTTGAGTCTTTCGATTGTTCACATTGTAAACTTGCAAAACAACCAGCTTTATCTTTTAATACTAATGACTCTACTTGTGATACTCCTTTTGGCTTAATTCACTCAGATATTTGGGGTCCTGCTCCCACTCCCACTGTTAATGGTTACAAATATTTTATTTTGTTTATTGATGACTATTCCAGATTTACATGGATATACTTTCTGAAGCATAGATCTGAATTGGCACAAATTTATATTAATTTTGCTACTATGGTAACCACTCAATTTTCATGTCCTATCAAAATTTTTCGAACTGATAATGCAATGGAATATCAAGACTCTGTTCTTTCCCAGTTTCTCAAGCAACAAGGAACCGTTGTTCAAAGATCTTGTCCTTATACCTCTCAACAAAATGGTCGCGCTGAACGTAAACAACGTCATATTTTGGATTCAGTTCGTGCACAACTTCTTTCAGCATCTTGTCCTGAAAAATTTTGGGGTGAGGCTGCCCTTACTTCTGTTTACATCATCAATCGGTTGCCCACTCTTGTTCTTCAGAATCTATCTCCTTTTGAGCGATTATATGGTAAACCACCTGATTACATGCATCTTAAAGTTTTTGGTTGTGCCTGTTTTGTTCTTCTTCAACCCCATGAACATACTAAACTTGAACCTCGTGCTCGTCTTTGTTGTTTTCTTGGCTATGGGATAGAACAAAAAGGATATTGCTGTTGGGATCCTATTTCTGGTCGTCTAAGAATTTCTCGCCATGTCACTTTTTGGGAGCATACCATGTTCTCCACTTTGTCCAAATTTCATAGTTCTTTTTCCACTTCTCACTCGTTTTTTACTGAACCATCTATAGAGTTATTTCCTTCCCCCAGTACCGAATCTTTGGCTCCTCTAGGTTCATCTTTACCCACGCCTGCTCCCGTGATTGCCACATCTGTCTCCTCTGATGCTCCTGATCCTCCTCTTCGTCGCTCTACTCGGGTAAGAGAAATTCCTCATCATCTCCATCATTATCATTGTTTTTCTGCTATTGCTTCTTTACATGAACCCCATTCTTATCGTGAAGCTAGAACTGACCCTCTCTGGCAGCAAGCAATGGACGAGGAACTTCATGCTTTAGAGAAAACCCATACTTGGGATTTAGTGGACCTTCCCTCAGGAAAAACTCCTATTGGATGTAAGTGGGTTTACAAGATTAAAACTCGATCTGATGGTTCTATTGAACGGTATAAAGCCCGTTTAGTTGCTAAAGGCTATGCTCAGGAATATGGTATTGATTATGAAGAAACGTTTGCTCCTGTTGCTCGTTTAACCTCTATTCGTAGTCTTTTAGCTGTTGCTGCAGTGAAACGTTGGCCCCTTCTTCAGCTGGATGTTAAAAATGCTTTTCTCAATGGCGATTTGGACGAACAAGTTTATATGCATCCTCCTCCGGGCTACTCTCATCCTCCACACAAAGTTTGTCTTCTTCGACGAGCTCTCTATGGTCTTAAACAAGCTCCCCGGGCCTGGTTTGCCAAATTCAGCACCACCATTGCACGATTTGGTTATGTCTCTAGCCCTCATGATTCAGCCTTATTTATTCGTCATACTGGAAAAGGTACTGTGCTGCTGTTACTTTATGTGGATGATATGATTATTACAGGGGATGATTCTATAGCTATTTCTGATTTACAAGATTATCTCAGTCAACATTTTGATATGAAAAACCTTGGGCCACTCAGTTACTTTCTCGGTCTTGAAGTCTCTTCCACTTCTAATGGTTATTTTTTATCACAAGCCAAATATGCTTCTGATTTGCTTTCTAAATCTGGTATCACGGATTCAAATACTGCTTCAACTCCATTAGATACCAATGTCAAGCTGACTTCGTTTGATGGCTCTCCACTTCCTGATTCTACTTTATATCGACAACTTGTTGGTAGTCTTGTTTATCTTACTGTAACGCGTCCTGATATCGCCTATGCTGTTCATATTGTTAGTCAATTCATGGCTGCTCCTCGGACTATCCACTTTACTGCTGTTCTTCGTATTCTCAGATATGTCAAAGGCACTCTTCTCCATGGACTTCATTTTTCTGCTCATTCGTCTTTAGTCTTATCTGGTTACTCTGATGCTGATTGGGCTGGTGATCCTACTGATCGTCGTTCTACTACTGGTTACTGCTTCTTCTTAGGTGACTCACTGATTTCCTGGCGAAGTAAGAAGCAAACTGTCACCTCTCGATCGAGTACTGAATCTGAGTATCGGGCACTAGCAGATGCTACTTCAGAATTGCTTTGGCTCCGGTGGTTACTTACAGATATGGGTGTTCCACAGTCTTCGGCTACCATTCTCCACTGTGACAATCGTAGTGCAATTCAGATTGCTCATAATGATGTTTTCCATGAACGCACCAAGCACATTGAGAATGATTGTCATTTTGTTCGCCAACATCTTCAGCATAAAACCTTACAGCTTCTTGCTATTCCATCCGAAAATCAGCCTGCAGATATTTTTACTAAAGCTCATCTTCCTGGACGGTTCACTCGTTTGATTGACAAACTCAAGTTGGTCTCCACTATCCCATCTTGAGTTTGAGGGGGGGTGTTAGTGTATCAATCTTGTCCTTGATATTGGGTCAATCTTTTCTTGATTGTTGCCTTCCTATTAGCATCTGATCATATCATATATTCTGATATGATTTATCTTTCTATTTTAGCCTCATACGTTGTGTATATATTGATGTACAAATCTCTGTTCATAATATATAATATACATATTTTGGCTCTTTAACTAACAGCTATCTCTAGCAAAATCTTTGTGGGTTCTCTGCTTCGGCTTTGCAATTTTGATGCAAAAACTCATAAACACTAGACCTTCTATTTCTATATATAATGGGGATTTGTGCTCCCAATAAAGAAACTTTGAGCTTACTTCCTTAACTAAAACCAGAAGACTAATTAAGAAAACACTTTTTATTCAAGTCTTTTCTTTGCTTGCTCCTTCAACTAACCTTATACAAAAATTCATGCATAAATCTGCGTATTAATTTGGTGTGCTTCTTGGTCTTCACAATCTCCTCAATAATTTCTTCAATTAGAAAATTTTGCAAATTAATACACTATATATTGGCATTTCATTTCAATATTTAAAATTTAACAGTGAATTCTTATTAATTTTATATGCATAAACTTCAGTGTTTTTAAGAAAATTATAGTACAATGTATTTATTATTTATGTATAAAAACATGTATAGCGTAGTATTCACTCATTTTCAATTTAAGTAGTCATTTTTTATTTTATTTTATTCACTTTAAACTTTTTTTTTAAAAAAAATTATATATCTGTGTACTATTATATTTAATACAGTAATACATTAAAATTTAATATTCGTGTTAAAGTGAAAATAATAAGATAAATCGAAGCAAATGGAGTATATCAATACTCCCTCCGTCCCACTTTAAAAGGCTGTTTTCCCTTTTTTATTTGTCCCACTCCAAATGTTCTTTTCACAATTTAAGAAAGAAATTTACGTATTTATCTCTATTTATTATATAATTTATTAAATATATATCACTTACTTTTTCTTTTCACAATGTAATAAATAAGGATATTCTTATTATTTTATATTATTTTTTTATAAAATTGATGTATTTCAATTATTTTTTTAATTATCGTAAAAAAAAGGATAATAGCCTTTTAAAGTGTGACGGATGGAGTATCAATATTGAAATTGAAGCAGCAAGTTGCTTTGGTTGATTGGCAAGTTGAAGGCCAATAGAGACCCATTTAACACTGCCTGAACTCAACTCTCTTTTCCATGCATATTTATTACCGTAACGGCTAAGTTTTTTCAATCCAGAACCCAATAGCTCAAATCCCAATTCCTTTTATGGGTTAATTAACCAATTTTGATTCTGTTTATGCAAATAAACTAGTACTCCATTCTTTTCAATTCCGTTATCGTTTTAAAAAATATTTTGAAAAGATTATAATATTTAATAAAAATAGAGATAATATGTAGAAAAGAGAAAAATTAATGAAAATATTAATGTATTGCTGATATTAATAAAACGATAAAATTGAAATATATATAACAAATTAATGTTATTTTTATTTTATAAAATGACATTAAATTTCACGCTAGATAAATAAATATATATTTTTAAAGTGACAACTGACCCGAGACAAAGAAGAAAGTGCCAATTATAATATTCTCATGTTCCTTAACTTATACTATCTCATATCATATCAACAGGAAGCTTTTATGTTTCATTCACTGCAAGTGGCCGCATTAATGGATCAATGTTTCTTAACTCTTTCAAGTTGGAATTTTCTTTTCGTTTATCTGACTATTGTTACTCGAAAGTTTATATAACCCGACCATTCTAGTTTGAGCCAAATTAATCCACAATAGCGTAAAATTCTATTTTTTTTTTTTAATTACGTGATTCGAATCTCAAACTTTATTTAAGAAAAACATATGAAAAATCACTTAAATCAATCAAAATTGATTTTTGATTTTATTACAAGCTCTATAAAAATCTGAAATTGTATTAATTTATTGCCTTACATGTTCAATAATTTCTGGAAAGAACATTACTGATCTTAATTTTTTCTATAGGAGGTACCTATTTACTGAGTCAATACGATTTCAAATAAATACATACAAATTTTTGACTCTGCAATAATTAAGGTGCACATTGACGGTCAAAATTAAACTATTACAAATTTTATTAATTTCAACCGTTAGAATTAGTGTGTATGGTATATATAATGAGGACCTCATATTAAGCACAAATATGGACATGTAAGTTAGGAATTAAAAAATAAATGTCAGAATATAGTAAGAGGAAACATCAATATCAGTATCTCCAAGAAAGCAAGAATGTATAAAGAAGCCAAGAAATCAGCTTTTTCCATGCCAAGTAAAGAGGTTATATATTGGGTCAAAATGAAAATATTTTTACTCAAAAGTAAAAAGGTTAAAATAGCAAAATGATAATGGGGTGTGGTGTGGTGGTGATAACTTAGAAAAACTGGAGAGAGCTGCCACCCCATGTGGAGGATCAATGAGCAAAGGTTTCTGGGTTCCTCCATGTGAGGCTATGTCTCACTAAATATACCCTAAAGAAGGCTCTACATATAATATTAATATCCTCTACTCTACCTAAGCTACCTCTAATTTCTTTTCATATGTCTTGTCGATGCTCCATTTCTCATTATTATATATCGTAGAAAAAGACCATGCATTCTCTTTTTTTACCTTTTTATCTCTACCCTTTTAATTTAACTCACATGCAATATCAGATCTGATTTTTTTTTTTAATTTCTTTCTATGAACCCACGTTCATCAGCCTTCTCAGTTCTGATCCCATCTACACACTTTTTGCAAAGAAAAAAAAATTACTACAGTAAAAATGGTTTGTAACTCTTTTTAAAGCTAAATCTTAGCAGGAGCCTCCTGCATGACTCAGAATTGGAAAAAACAGAGTTCTGTAATGAATTTGATAGGCTTTCATTCAAAATTAAATATTGACTTATTACTGCCAGTAACTCCCATTTTTTATGATCTAAGTCCATACTTATAAATAGTATAGAAGGTATTATTTGAGTGTATATGAGTTCAGAGAGTGCAAATAACAATAGGGTTTATAGTGGCGGGCAATATCGTATATTGAACGAGTCAAATTCTTAATGGTAGAAAACGGTTAGTAGTGATCGGTCATTAATAATATAAAAAAAATATTGATTACGATTATCAAATATGAATTTAAGAAGAAATCTTGTAACACAATTGGATTATCATTAAAATAGATTAATTAGTATATGTTTTTTTATAGTAATATTTCTGCTGTGGTTACATGAACGAGGAGAAAATTGCACATTTTCCAACTTCAACTCAACTCCCATCCCATGTTCTATCAGTGATTCATCTCCCTTATTCGGTATATACATTCTTTCATATTCTATTATGTTAATTTAAGCTTTACATTCTCTTCTCGTACAATATAAATGTTAAAAAATTCAGACATTTTTGTGATCTATACACTAGCCAAATATATTAATATTATACAAGGGTGATTTTCGTGTTGGGTATTTTTTTTAATTGTTAGTATTATAAAAATAAGGAGATAAAATGATTATTAAAAGCTGGCAAAGGAAAATGTGCCTCTTAAATTTGAATTATGCAATCGTGCCCATATGCTTAGGGGTAGCTCATTTCTTCTAGTTTAATACATGAGTTAGTTGATTGGGCTAAAATTGATTTTGGAATTCTCAATCAATCATTAAGAAATGGGATTCTGATGCTTCTCTTGTTTATAGTAGCTGGACTGGACCACTTTCACTCTGTCTCCTCTATCTTCATTCCACATGGCCTTTTTTTTAATATATATATATCTTATTTAGAGATGAATTTTTATTTCCACCTTTATTAATTTAATTTCTTACCCATCTCTCAATTAGTCAATTCCACTTTCCAGTCCCCTCCTCACTTGTCATTGCAATGGAAACCGTCGAATTTCAATAATTATGTATCTGGGAACATTTACATTCGATTTATGCAAATGATTTAGCTAATAAGGTATATCTTATTTAACAACAATTAAAATCAAGTTGAAGACCACATTGTTATGTTCATTAGACCGGTGCCACTAACTCACTAACTCAAAGCTTATTGGTCTTCGTCATTCTTTTTTAACGAGTATGTGACTCTGATTATCATAAATTACCTTATTTGTAATTAATTCATTATAAGATAGAATAATTCATAATTTATATATATAAGTGTCAGAAGAAGTGCTGACTTTAACATTTAAGGGATTTAATTTTGAGGATCTTATAATCGCTATATATATATCTCCAAGAATTAAGGTAAAGAAGTTGATAAGAAAACAACAAGATAATGTCATCTAATTGTGTGTATATGTATATTTATATAAGAGTAGATTTATAAATATTCGTTATCAGGCAGGCATCCATTTAATTGAATTTTATATAATTATGGTTATAAGCTATGATGGAAATAATGCAGAATAAGAATAAAAAGATGGGATAATAATCCAATTTACAATGAGAATCTAATGGCAGTCTCCAAAGTGTAATGTCAGTTTAGATAGATGGAATATGTGGAATGTGTGAAGCACAAAAACAATAGTCAAATATTCACTATTTTCTAAAAGCACATTTCTCCCTATGGTTCACATGCATTTCTTCTTTTCTTTTCTTTAATTTTTCCTTTATTTTCAAAAGAAAAAAGCTAGGGCTTGCACATGACTTAGCAATAGCATCCATTCCAGAGTATAATACCATGCATGTTTTTGTGCTACTTCTTGCCCTCCAATCCATCCTAAATATCATAACTACACTACACATTATTAAAATTTTCGATTTAACTTATATCATTTTCATGAATAATGTGATTCCTGACTGTGTTGTAAATTAACAACTGTTGATTAAATCTGGATTATTATTCAGTTACAAAACCAAACTAATACTTTAAACACTTTCTTCCTTTCCTCTTTCAAAATTGGAAAATTCTTCTCCATGAAATTACTCATAAATCAAGCTTTTATTTATTTATTTATTTGCATTTTTATGGAAAAAAAAGTATTTAATATTAAAAAAATAAAGAATAAAAAAAGAAGGTAGCGGTTTGGATGAGCCACTGACATAAAAAGACAAGAAGAGCATGTTCTCATGAAATTAATACAGTTCATTTATGTTATTTTTGGTTCATAATGATTATATTTATAATAATATTTCTTTGAATCTTAAAATCAATCATTTTTATTTTATACTAATTTTTTTTAGGTGCATGGATGTTTCAAACTCTAATGCCTTAGGGAGGATTGAGTGTTTCAACTGTTTAACAATATATTTTAATTGATTTCTCATATTAAAGTCAGGTTTGGAATATTAGTGATAATGCATATGCATGTTAATTAAGGTCAAATAATAAGAAGAATAATAGTATTTCTTTTTAACAAAAGTCTAAGAATTTTTGAAATACAGTATCTGCCACCAAAAATATGAAAACCACGTAAGCACTCATCTAAACCAGCATTGACGGAGACATATATTGACGTATGAGCTCCATTCGTTTTTTTTTTTTTAAATAATAATTTTTTACTTCGTTATAAGTTATTATTTAGGGTCACCTCGACTAACTAGGAATATATTATTTATTTTTTATTATATTATAATTGACAAGTATAATGTATTCATCTTCTTTAGACCCTAGATTGGCTAGGACTATACAATTAGTTTCTTCTTTCTAATCTTTATATAGTAATAAAATACTTTTTAATTTCCCGGGAGAGGTTATATATATTTTTACTAGGTAACATGATTAATCATTCTTCATAAGCTAGATGAAGAATGTGATTTGAGTCATCTACAATAATGTTCTTAGACCTTAGATTAGAGTATTATTTTGAACTATATTATAAAACGGTTCATTCTTTTTACAACCAATGAGGATTAAGAATTGGCAGTAGTTTCATATATATATATTCTTCTTGCTTCTTAGACCATAGAGTAGGTAAATAATTTTCGGCATATAAGTTATTCTTTTTGTTCATTCTACCTTAGACTTAGACCTCTATTGTTATATAATATATGTAATTAATATATATGCCTTTTGCTCACAATCTCCTTAATTGGAGGTTCTATTAGGTTAATTGCATGGATTTTCCTTAATTTAATCAATTTTTAATAGGACAAAAGCAGGACGCAAACGCAACTATAATGAAAATTATTTCATGAAATCGAATTAGTAAATTTGTTTATATGACAACATCATGATTGTTACCATGGAAATGGAGTATAATATAACGGCTAATAGAGGGAATTTGAAGATATGATATGGGTAAGCGTGTAAGTGTTAGCACTAAGTTGAGGTTGGGAAGCGTAGCCAAACTGCCAAAAGTAGTGGCCTTTATCATCGATGCTCTCTCTTTTCACATGCTTACTCTCTCTCTCTCTCTCTCTCTGATCTCTCTAATCCTCCATCTGGTTTCATTGAAGGAAGCAAAAACTGAACATGGAGCCACTGTACCAACTTGCTAATATTAATATTCATTAATCATCTTAATTAACTATGCTTTAGTCTTTCTATGTTACTAATTAACAACCCCACCCACTTAATCACATACCCTTATATGCCTGCTGTGACGCAATGCTTCACTCTCTATTCGCTCAAATTTTAATCAATTTATATATTTTTTTAAGCTATAGTACTATATATACTAACCGCAGTGCGCCATTACAGCTTATGCTAATTTTTTAACAATATTTTATTTATTTTTTTATGCTATGAAAACAGCAATATCCAGAGTTTTATTTTTTTTATTTTTTTTTTATCTGGTGGTCCTATTATTGAAATTAGACCTTATTCAATTGCTTTAATGAGTTTTATAATTTGTTTATTTCTATTTTCATTCAAGCGGACAGAATATGTAAAGCTTTTTTCTCGATATTTATAAAAAAATGTGTACTTAATCAGTGCTAGTGTCAAAACATATTTCTTAACCTTTGCAAATTTTATGATTAAGAATGTAAAACTGTGAAATAATTCGTGTATTTAATTTCTTAGTGCTAGTGTCCAAAATAAGAATAAAAGAATTCAGAACAATTATATTAGTCTTCAATTCATTGGGCTACCCAATTCAGCCCAATATCCGTAGATAGACTAATACGTGTAAATTCAGACCAGAACTGGCCTATTTCTGTATAAATTAGGTTTATTGGGCTAAAATGGGCTCTCGGCCCTACAATATGAGAGGTAAACGGGAGTCAAATTACCATATGGGCTGGATACGAGCCCAAAGACATACTTTTTAAAGTCCATTGAATCGTTCAAGTAAATTGATAACATAGAAGAACGAGGAAGAAGAATGTGACCAACCCAGATAATGACGTAGGCAATAGAGCCATCACAAGCAGAAGCAGGAAACAATAAAATTAACATTAATAATAATCTCAAAATAATAATAATAAGGTGAGAGTTGCATAGGATTTGATATAATATTTCAATTATACATTCCCATTCTAGATAACAAAGGCCAAGCAAGCACTCCATTACGTGATGTCACTGATCATTTAAAAATAATAAAATAAAGATTACGGATTACTTGCAAATTTTCCACGTTAAAAAACTATAGTTAAATCTATAATTTCATAATTACTTCTAAAGAAATCTAAAGTATAATCAAATATAAATTGACCTCTCAAATGGGTCGGATCAATTTCGGTTCACTAATTTTGAGCCCGATCATTTCGATTTCGGATCAAACAAGGTAGGTTTTCAAATAAAATCCATAATTATTTTCTGTATCATAAAAAATTTATAAATTATTCGTTTTAATTTTAATTTTTATTGAATATCCATTACATATTTTTTTAAAAAATGGACTAAATTCATAACTAATAAAAATAATTATGTAGAAGAAAAAATCCACTAAATTAAAAACATATAAAATAAAATTTTTCAGCACCAATAACTAAAAATAATTTTTTATTATACATGCATGGCATACAAACATATACCCATATATTTATATATGTATACTTGCATGGAGGTACATACATGCATACATATACATAGATATTTATGTATGTGGCTACCTTTATGTATGTACTTGCATACATACTTGGGGTGTGCAATAAACCCGACCCGAACAAGCAATTCGGGTAGGGTTGTTTGAGGGTACGGATCAAGTATAATAAATGATAGTGGTTCGGGTTCGGTTAAACTCGCTATAAACCCGACCCAAATCCGACCGATGCACAACTCTAATACATACATACATACACATAGATATGCATATATACATAGACACACGTGTATTCAAAACAATGTGCTTTCACAAAATTTTTTATACATTAATAAAATAAATATATATGTGAACAATTAGATTTTTTTAAAAAAAAAATTGAATTAGTTGAAAGAATTTTAAAAAAGTAATAACAAAATTTATATAAAAAAAAATCGGATCATTCAGGCTGCGTTGTAACTTGATCCATTCAGATCAGTTTCAGGTCAGGTCTACCCCTTAATTTCTCGAATAAGTTATTGTGCCTTGTTAGGATTTTGGTCACTTTTTTCGATAGATTCGGATCAGATCATTGGGTTCGACTCAAAATTGACACTTTTAAATATAAATCAAATTCTATAAAGTCTAATAAAATTAAATTCCATAAGTTTTTATTTTGGACTTGTCAAAAAAGTTTAATTTACTATAAATTTAATTCTAGATACTATTTTATTATCAGTTTAGTCCGTTTTAATCTATCGTTTAGCAAAATTAATAAATAAAATGAAAATCATAATGAAACTTTGAACTAAAGGATTCAAATACATCATTTGATAATGAGATAAACTTTATTATTTATATCTTTTTTCCTCATAAACTTAAGTGGCTCAAGCCAAATTATTTATGTAATGCAAACTACAAAGTAATAGCAATATAGCATCAACAAATTAATAAAGATCCTCTTGAACCTCTAGGCTAAAAGCTCCATCACTATCATCATCAATATCATAATTTGCATTGCAAAATTGATGTTTAACTGCTTTAATTCCATAATTTATCAATTCCAAGATCTTTTATGATTAAATTGGTTAATGTTTACCAAACTATTAGAGTTATACTTGGATACTAATTTGGAGAATGCTTTGAAGAATTAATAGTCCAATGAAATCGCTGAGGAGTGAGCATCACTTGATAAATGATAATACCAAACTTCCGTTTTTCAATTCTTTTTTATTTAATTGAAAAAAACAGGTTTGAGGACACATTACTGGATCAGTAAAAAATTAAAATCACCACAAAAGGAGCTAATCCATGGAAATTTTTTCAAACGAGGAAGGGGAGAGCATTGGTAATGTGCACAGCCAACATGCGTAAAAGATGTGGTCATTTCCCAACAAAAGCTGCGTTGCATTTTTCACCCACAGCCAAGGTCCGCCTCACTCTCATATCCCTTTCTTCAACATTATCCCTTCTTCTATAATTATTTATTTATTTATTTATTTTTATGATCCACTTTTGTTATTATTGTTTTTGTTTTCTTATAATTATCACTAAAATTCATACTCTTTTCAAGATTTTAAATTCTGGGTACTAGTCATTTTCCTTTCCTCTCTTCAATAATTTATCATTCTTTTGATTTAGTTCAGTTTCGGTGGGTTATGTGCTGTGAGGAGAACTAAGATCAGGGTGAAAAGAGTGATATATGATTTTTTTTTTTTTAATTATTTTGATTTTTATCTTGTAATATTTTTCCAATCTTAGTTAGAGTATTGGGTTGGCGTACAATGATTGATTTTCCAGTTTTTTAAAATGATCTAGCAGATTTGAATATTTCCATTAAATAATTGTGATTTATCACTTGATTGAGTGACTTTTACATCTGGGTTCTCACATTCCCGATCTGCAAATTTGATTTAGCTCTTTGTGGATATGATCCTGGATTTCTTTGATCTGCTGCAGCCAAGTAAAGATTTTGAGAATAATTCTGTCCCATTATTGTTGTAGTCAAAGATGGCAACTATTTTTACATCAAATTGTTGTTCTTTTTCTCACTCTCAGTGTTTGATTTATTGTTCTTGTGCAGGTTTAAGCTTAAGAGAGTAATGAAGTTTGAGGAAGAAAATTCAGTGGAAATCTTAAAAGGGGAACATGGGCCATGTGGCTTGTGGTTTCCTGGGAGTCTAATTTCAGGGGTTGGTGATTATTATGTTGTTAGGTATGACTCGGTAGCAGATAGTAGAGGAGAGGCTCTGATAGAGAGGGTTCGTAAGGAGGATGTTAGGCCTAAGCCTCCTTATAAAAGGGGAAAAAGATGGACGGTTGGTGATCTAACTGAGGTGTTCGATAATCGGAGTTGGAGAGTTGGGAAAATTGCTAAGGTTTTGAAGAACAACATTTTTGTCATAAGATTGTTCGGTTCAATTCAACTCAAGGAATTTCATGGATCTAATCTAAGGATCTGGCAGTCTTGGCATAAAAATAAGTGGTCAGTGATAAAGAAGGTAATACTTATACATTTATCTTTTTGGTCAGCGTTTATTTTGCTCTTGTTTAGGTAATTATACAAGTCCATGTATTGGTATGTGCTTTTCTATAGACCTGAGTTTGTGTTTCATTCTTTGATTGCTGCAATCAACATGTTTAGTTGGGGTTTTCTTCATTTCTTGTTCTTGGGTAAAAGTTTTATTTAGAATTCTTTTAGCAACTTTTTTTCTTTGCCTTGTTGATGAATTTGTGGAAGGCACATATCAATATGCATGTTTGACTTTATGAATTTGAAAATCTTTAGGTAATTCAATTTCCCAAGCTGCCTGTTAATGTTGATTGCATTCACAGAATTTTCTTTTAATTCGCCAATATATTGATACAAGTTTTCTTTAGTGACTCGAAGCAAAATTTCACCATAATATCCTTGTTGCATATGCTGCAGGTTTCTCTCGATAAAGATTCTTCCAAAAATTGTATGCAGAATAAGGCAAAATATTGCAGTTCCTTTGTTAGCAGTTCTCAATCGCAAGTATTTGGCAAAGATTCATGCTTAAGAAAGAGAGATGGGCAGAAATACCTTGATGGCAGCTTCAATAATGTAAAAAAGTGTATCCCTATTAGAATGGCAAATAGAAGCAATTTCCCTTGTCTTGAAAGATCTTCCAAAGACCAAATTTGTTGTGTCGGAGGATGTGACAAACCTCTCACAACAAATCTTCCTTTGTTTATGCAGGTGGATGGCATTTTTGGTCGAAAAGTAAGAGCAGATGAGAAATTCAACGATGGATCATCTAGTAAGATGGATACTGATGTAGCAAAACCAGCTACAGAAGATAGTGATCAATGTTCTGTTGCCAGTTGTAGTTCAAACCACCTTGCTGACTTCATTGAGTTCCATAACTGCAATAGAGCATCCAATAATTCAGATGCGCAATCATCATATCCTTCGAATTCTGTCCACATACATTCAGCTCCAAGTTTCGAAGAAAAGCTAGAGGCCGACATACACGAGCTAGAGTTCCAAGCGTACAAGTCAACTGTGTGTGCATTGTATGCTTCAGGTCCTTTAAGTTGGGAGCAAGAGTCGCTTTTAACAAATCTTCGCCTGTCCCTTCACATTTCAGATGAGGAACATCTTCTCCAATTGAAGCATTTGTTATCCACTCAAGTTCTATAACCATTACATACTCCTCTGCTTTTGCTTTTGCAGATTCACTCGAGTTTTAGAGCCGGCTTGAGTTGATTCTCTGTTGTTAGGTGACAGTTCTTTTTACTGCCTCTTTTGCTTCCAAGTGTACACAAGTGTAAATTTTTGTTGAGAAAGATATGTACATGAGATAGAATTTCAGGCATTCGGGCTAAATGAACTTGTATATAGAAATAAAATTTTCATCGTTCATCTTCTTGTCAATCAATGTCTTGAAACTGATATTTTGATGTACTGTACATAACATTGTATGATTGTATTGTACTTGCCAATTCATAAATTTCGCTTTCCAAATTTCCCCACGACTTAAGCGAATTCCTGAATTTATAACTGAAAGTTCTTCTAAATACGCCGAGAGGAGTTCAGGAACTTATTTTTATTGTCTGAAAATTAGATAGCTCGAGTCAAAGAAACAAACGCAAAACCCATAATCCCAAATTTCTCTCAAATTCCTCTCTTTTATTTTATTGTGCTCTTTCCTTCTTATTAAGTGCAATAAAATAAAAGACTGATGAAGCCGCCAGCAACCAAGGAAATGGCCCAAACACTTTAAAATAGGATATTATTTGATAAATGTACATATTAACTCTTAAATTTGTTGATGGTAGATAATTAGTCCAAAATTAATTTACAAGTCAAAATCAGCGGGCCATTTTGGCAGCTTAAGCAACAGTTTGAATTGAGATAATCAGTCTGGAAAAATGAAAATGCACGCCTTTATTTATATCATTGGACGAACCGATTCAAAGTTGTGCAATGAGGTATCCATGTGAAATATTCTCAGTAATGATGACGAAGTTGATTTACAAAATCAAACTGAACAGATAGAAGTTTCTACTCTGAATATTACTAAGCTAAAATTCTGTATAGCACACAGCGGAAAAATTAATCAACCATTTGCAGAGATAATATTTGTGCTGTAACATGTCCATAAATCTCTTGTTTAACATTTGTTGAAGCCTCCAGCTGATGAATCCAAATAAATGTTAAATTGCTTCAAATCATAGTATCCAGCATCGGCAACCTTGTGATTCCTGTGGCCCCTCAAACCATCGATCCCATAACGGGTTTAACGGGACAATCGTTCTGTAATTGGGAAAAGAAAATCATGAATTCACATCTCATATAAAGAGATGTTAAAGCAGCAAATGAGTGTGTGAATAGGTGTTATGGGAGTTACTCTGGAAGTAAGGGATCCGGTATAGTCTCAACATTTCTCAGCAATCTGAAGAGTGCAAACAGAACTTGTATTAATCGTCAAGATAACCAGCGCAAGTGACGAACTATTTTACCTTACTTTCCTCAAGTTTTAACCTCAAGTTTTAACAAGAATATCAATTCTTTTACTTACTCTTCACAGACGGTTGAGACACTGTCTGTTCTTTCGAGCTCCTCCAGCTCTTCCTGGATAAGTTTGACAAAACAAACTTAACAAATTAAATCGCAGATGCTTAAATCCAGTCAACGCATGCAATGCAGAAGATAAATTTTTCTACAACACTTATTGGAATACATAATGCTCCATTGTCAATTGTACAAATCTCCACAATAACTGCAGAGTTGAATTTCCTAAACCAAAGTGAGCCCATTGACTCTAGATTCTGAAAAGGGAAAAAAAAAAAAAATTCTAGAAACATGGTTGACAAAAATGCACAAGCCTTTAGCCTGACGGCAGTTATGAACCTTCTTATTGATATCTCTGTCACGCTTTCAAAATCTCTATGCACATGCAGTGTCAATGGGCTTCTTATTCGTAAGTAGATAAATAAAAGCAATAAGAGGGGTAATATACAAGTAAGACCATAGTCCTTTCAACAATTTTTGGTGCAAGGCAACAGGCGCTAATATGTAGAGAGGCTATCAACATGGGACAATTACTGAAAAGAGTTCCACATAAAATCCAACAAAAAGATGAACGGATATCTAAGAATATTTAAGAAATATATTACTAGATTTGTACTAAAGAGTTTCGTTATGACATTCTAAGAATCTCAGAAAATATGCAGTATTACTAATTTAGGAACTAGAGATAAGATAGTACATTCAGCATGATAAGTTCAATGTCTGAAAAATGAGACGCAAAGATTATCTCTCGGCCCTCTCAAGTGCATAACTGCAACAAAAGGGACTTTGTGCGCATTAATGGTAAGAGGCCACCCAATGCAATACCCTTCATCATTAGTCTTACCAAAGTCTTGGGAACCAAAAAAGTAAAATATGAAAAATTTCTCCATTCTTATGCTTTATAAGTTAATTCAGCAACTACTTATAGAATGGTACTCAATAAGTAGTACAAAACATGATATTTATGATGCATTGTTATACAATGTCAAAGTTGGTTGAACATATAAATGCAGCTCTGGCACCAAAATATTAGTTATCTCTTCATCAACACTCTGTTTGCAACACCTAGGTTAGTTCGATATTTCACTATAATATGCCATGTCATGCAATTTGATTCAGCAAACATTATGCATATAGAAACATCCAATTTTACAAAATTACTTCAATTCAAAAGGAAAAATTCATGTCAAGAATCAAGATAGAGCTCTGTAGAAGCACCGAGACATAAAACTCAAATTAGCATGATAACAGAGTATATCTTTACTTTCTGGGATAGCATGGGGACCTCTGGCTTTCCCCATAGACGAACATTAAATTCAACTAATCTAGCATTGACTTGATATTTGCATGATAATAAACTATAATCCCCAAGTTCTTGCGTCCATTAAAATTTCCTTTTTTGCTACATCAACTCACTAGATCAAGCAGCCAACAATCTCTGGATTCGTTCTTTAGCAAAGCTTCTGGACACCCACAATAACCCTAAACACACATTAAATGGTAGCACTAAATCCACAATGTCCTGAATCAAAATATCAAATATCTAGTTGAATCTCCTAACGAAACAAAGCATCAATTGAATTTACCCAAAAAAAAAAAAAAAGAGAGAAAGAAAAGGGGAAAAAGGTCTATAAAAGCTCCAAAGAGACGACTTCAAACAATTTTAAAGCAGACCCTTTCCCCCTCTCTCATCTTTCCAGTGATAAATTATAAAGGAAAAAGCTGCAGCATTGTAACAGAATAATAAAATATGAATTTCATTGGACACAAAAAGAAACTTAAAAAGGAAAAAAGGAAAAGAAACAACGGCGATAAAGAATAAAAGAGAATCTTCAAACAAGAAACTGACCTCAGAGAACTTGATTTCTTGTTCAACCCGTTTAAGTTCGGCAAGAATCCGATGCTTGCCTCTGGTATCAGGTCCACCGCCACCAACGACCAGTACATCCACCGACGACGACGTTTCAGACTCCATTTTGCCGGAATTTTGAATTAGAGCTTCATCATTTTGAAAAAGAAGCTGATCATTTTAGCTTATGGGGTGTGTGTGTATTATTTTCACGGCATTAAAGAAAAAAGAAATTGAAGTGAGAAAAATAAAAAAGATCCCAAAAGAAAAGGAACAGGAAGAATCCCTTCAGCCCACAGATCTGTAGGCAAGTATAGAGGAATGAAATGTCCGTACAATCTTTTTCTTGTGAGTCTTGCTGCAGTGGTTTTTAAGTTCTTTCTTTCAACGCAGAAAATAAAAATGACTTTTCTTCCTCTCTTGGCTCTTTGAAAGTTGTTTTTCTTTTCTTTTTTCTTTTCTCCCTAAAATTGTATTTATATGTATTTCTTTCTTTTTTTTTATTTATTTTCTCTCATTTATTTTTTTTATAAAATAATAGAACAGTGGAGACTGCAACCTCATAATTACTGCTTTATTAAGCTCCTTATAGATCTTTTATATATATATATATAATTTTTATCCAATCCCAAAATAATTTACACTTTTTCTTTTAACTTTATGATTATTTAGTCATCATCTATTATATTTTCATTTAATTTTATCCTACTAATTGCAATTTATAGTTTTTATGCTATTATTAACTATGATTTTTATAATTTTAATAACATTTAGTTACTAATTCTATGGAGTATTTAGGATATGTAATGTATATAATTGAAAAGTTATAGTAAAAATTTTGACCATTAACTATAATAATTATAATTTTTTAAACTGTGTAAAAAATGGAAGTGGACAAATTATTGGTTGGAGGAAGTATTATTTTCATCAAGCAAATAGATTTGCTTATTATTCCTTCAATGATTTTTATATATTATATAAAAAATTATTTTATACCTAAATTTCTATTTTCTCGATAGTATATTATAATAAAAAAATTACTTTTTTTTTGGTAAAAAGAAAGAAAGAATGAGAATTTGAATTTAAATTTAAATTTTCTAACATATTGAGATCAATTTTAACGCAGTTATCTCATTTGAGACATACATTACTCCCTTCGTATTATAAATATAGGCTTATTTCTTTTTGCATATAGATTAAGAAAATTAATTAGTTTAGTTTAAAGATAAAATTTTGCCAATATTTTTTCTAATATACCCTCAATTAATATGTAATTTTTTTATTAACGTACATTACATAAATCAATATAGTTGTTCCTTTTATTTGAAA
Source organism: Excoecaria cochinchinensis (assembly GCA_947683425.1). Classification (NCBI taxonomy): domain Eukaryota; kingdom Viridiplantae; phylum Streptophyta; class Magnoliopsida; order Malpighiales; family Euphorbiaceae; genus Excoecaria; species Excoecaria cochinchinensis. Next base: position 2,916,926 of record CANTUQ010000045.1, read on the forward strand.
ATTGTGGAAAAAAAATAACATTAAGACTTTCATAGATGGCGAGTATTTATTTGATCTAATTGCTCAAATGCGTGCATACTTCAAGAAATGATTAATAGTTTATTTAATTAAAAAACAAAACATATTGAACATCCTTTTGAATATTGATAGAATTTTAGGCTCAAGTCATTTAATTAAATAGAAATTAAAATTTTTAAGATTCATCAAAATATTGACTAATAAAAATAAAATAAAATAAAATGTGTGGATAAAACTTTATTTTTAGATTAAAAAAGTGGTCTTTATATCTTTTATTTACAAAATATTTGACCTAAACAATAATATAAAAGTTTTATAGAAATTAATGCAACAGCGGTTTCTACTTTTTAATTGGAAACAACGTTACGACTCCTGTCCTGAGGAAACCGTTTCTGTGTTTCGTGATTCGTGAAATCACTTGCAGCATTATTTATAATGACATTATTATTGGTAGCTGTCTTTAGAATTTGTTTGAAAGTTTCGTATCTTTTGCTAAAAATCTTAATTTAAAAGACATACCTATTAGTTAGAAAATAGAAATATAATCAATTAAATAAGGTATTTGCTTGTGGATGTATCGATATATTATTTTTAATTTTATTTAAAAAACATATAAATATATGCAATTTTTTTTCATATTTTTAAGTAATTTCTTTTACATTTAAAAAAAAATTATTAAATGATCTTAATATCAACTAAACACTAACTAGAATAAGGAAAATATTATGTAAAAAGATGAAAATCATTGAGTTATAGGATAATATGTCTTAACAATATTTTGCAAATATCGTTCTTCATCTTCCTGTAGTTCGCAATATCATTTGGTAGACTTGAAAGAAAATGTTATTCAAACATTGTATATTTTATATTAATTAGCATTAGGGGATTTTTAAAGTGTAATGGTGGTTTATATATATAACTTTTAACTGTGACTCTTAAATATTTTACTGGTAACTTTGATCATAAGTTAATTATGAACGCTTTTATAATTATAATGAATAATGAAAATGATGACTTATAAGTAGTGTGGATGCTTAAATTGTGATAACTAATTTAAATACACAAATTTTATCATTATATGTTGAAGTTATGCTTGTTAAAATTTAATTTGCATTAAAAAACACTTATAGCGATTGTGTTTTGATTTTGAAAGTAATTTGTTTGATATAATAATTGATTTTTATAATTTTGAAAAGATATATAATTTAATGAATATAAAAATTAAAATAAATTTTATGAATTAAATTAATAATATATAGTCATCTATATAAAGTTAGTTGAAATATAAATTGAATGGTAGTTAATATAGATATCGAAAATATAGTGTTAAATTGAATCTAGCACAAAAATTCCTGAATATTTGTTGGTAAGTTACAGGTTTATCCACTTATAAAGGTTGTGGCGGCCACCGCAACTATGCTGTGTATATGTTTGGATCGAATGGGATAGGGTCCTCCCCACTTAATTAACAAAGTGCCTTTCATTGCTGTCTTTTTCTGCTTTCTCCACACATCTTCATATCTTCCTCTCTGTCTTTTTATTTTTATTTTTTATTTTTTGGGTCCAAAAGCGAAAAGCCTCTCAAATAATCAATTCCTTTTGTCTAGTATAAATAAATAACTTTAAATATATATATATATATACACTCAAACACACTTACAAATGGTGATTAAAATTGTATCCAATTCAAATACAAATAAAGTTATAACAGTCCGTTTAATTCGAATGTTTAGATATTAAAAAAAAAAAATTGAATTCGAATTTTATAAATAATGAAAATTAATGTTAAAAGAGTTATATGTAAATTCAAATTCTAATAAATAGACCCTTTTTTATAAAAGGAGAAAAACAATGAAGTTTAATAAAGTTATAGATCATCCCAATATTGCTTGGACTGTGAAGGGAATTGCTATTCACTTGGAAGAAAACACATTTAACACTAAATTAAGACAAAAATCCCAGCATTTTTACAATACGTATAATAACATAATATATATGCAATCACTAGAAAAACCCTAGTGAAGTTGTTCGAGTCTCATTAAAGTACGTAGATGATCATCAGCACATGAAACTCAAATTTATCAATGGAGTACACCGAATTGAAAATCAACATCTAAAGAGAAAAAAAAAATTTGAGAAAAACCAAAGAAAAACACATTAGAAATATTGATATTTCCATCGATCCACCCTATACCAAACCCTCCATAGCAAGTAATCAGTATCAGTTTCTCGAATTTATAGGATAAATATTTTCCGTTTTTGAAGCCCAAATATTAATAAAATCAAGCCATTTCAACTTGGCCAGCTGTTTTAGGAACAACTTGGGGGAACTGATCGTCAAAAACAGAATTATTATTGTGCCTTGATTCATATTTCTCCCCATCTCCCCACAAAGCATAAGCCTCTTCTCCATGAATAGCATCATCTCCAGTTTGAAGTTCATCATCAGACAATCTTAATGGAACGACAAACTTAATCAAGAAACATATAACACTCGTGGTGAAAATGTTAATAAAAATCACAAACACAATTCCAAGCAATTGAATCCCCATTTGCTTGAATCCAGCAGATGATCTGCCTGATTGAAGACCATAGGCAAGTCCTATGTAATGTTCCCAGGAATCTACCAAATAGAAGATTCTATTAAGCTTCGGCTCAGCGAAGAACCCTGTCAAGATTCCTCCTAAACTTCCTGCAACTGCGTGAGTGTGAAAAACTGCCATTGTATCATCTACTTGCTTTAGAAGCCATATTTTCTTGTGAAGCACCATCATTGTGTACCACGGTATGCTTCCTGACATCATTCCCATTAGGATTGCTGCCCAACCTTGCACAACTCCTGTTCAATCTCATTTTATTTTCATACATATTCTTTTTCAGAAATGATTCAATACGTCCAATGCATGTTGGATCAAAAAATATATAATCCAACTGTCCATATTCCAATATGTACTCAGTTAAGAAAGAAAAAACTAAAAAATGTACCTGCAGCAGGAGTGATGCAAACAAGTCCAGTGATCATGCCTTGTGTAGCTCCAATAACAGAGGGTTTTCCAAAGAAAATAATGTCAAGAAGAAGCCAAGTAAGCAAACTAGTAGCAGTGCAAACGTGGGTATTAAGGACCGCTAGAGATGCATCCATACTCACAGAGTAAGGATCTCCACCGTTGAATCCAGTCCAACCCATCCACAGTAGCCCAGCACCTGCTAACATCAGCAAAATGTTGTTTGGTGGAAACCTCTCTCTGTCCTTGTTTGTCCTTGGTCCCACCTGTGCCCATTAGTTATGATTAAAGTGATTAGATTAAAACTTAAAACTTATTAATATTAAATATTTATTATAAAAAAAATTATATATATATACCCAGTAAGCAGCTGTGAAACCAGCAACACCAGATGACAAATGAATGACATAACCACCAGAATAATCTATAATACCCATTTTGGACAACCAACCATCAGGGCACCAAATACTATAAGCAGTAATAGTGTAAGAGAAAGTGAGCCAAAGAGGCACAAAAATCATCCATGCATGAAAGTTCATTCTTCCAAGCAAAGCTCCAGCCACCAATATCAACGTAATAGCAGCAAACACAAACTGAAAATATATCATCGTAGCATTTGGAAACTTCCCTAAAAACCCCGGGCTGAACAGAAACTTCTGGTCCAGAGAAACGTCGGGTCGCCCCAGAAACGATATAAACTTATCCCCGAAAGCCATCCGGTACCCCCACCCCACCCAGCAAATTAGCACTGCCGCAAATGCGTATAGAGCCATAAAAGCCGAGTTCACTGCCCACTTTTTCTTCACTATGCTACCGTATAAAATCACCAACCCCGGTACGCTCTGCATACCCACCAGTGTCGCCGCCGTCAGCTGCCACGCATTGTCGGCTTTGCTCATCCACTCGGGGCTGGAGTCGTCGGGCATGAGACCCGACGGGAGGTTCCAGTTTGTGGCCATTTTGGTGGTGAGTTTTTATGGCTAAGACAAGAAATGTAGTTTGGTGCCAAGTGTGAAAACATCGGATGGGGTATATAAGCTAGATTTTTTTGTCAGTTTATGGTCAGATAGAAATGTTGTTTTGTTGATAAGCGGATGGTACAATGGTTATGAGTTCAAATTTCAGCCATGGAAGTCACGCCAATAAAATGGGCCGGTTTGCATTAGTTGGTTAGATAAAACCTAGGGTGTTAGGATTTAGTGATAATTGCTGCATGATTTGGTTAGTTTTGTTTTTAGTTTTAGGCAGAACCTACCAATACCTTGTTAGTATGATTAAAAAAAAAGTGAAGAATCTGAGAATTATGAGCTTGGGCTGTGGAATCCTCGCCATTTCAACCTTCCAAGGGAACTGTCAATTACTGTTGCTACCTTTCACTTACAGGTCATACCTCATCTGTAACACAATTAACAATGTTTTACATGATTTAATTATTAATAATTTCAATTAAACAAAAGAAAAATATAAAAATTTAAAACTTCATTATTTTTTCCTTCTAATTTTAACTCTAGACATGCTGCTATGACCCACATTTCAAAACTGTTTTGTCCATCTCACCCTTCTCTTTTCTCTTTTTCATTTTCATGGTCTCTTGCAGGTTAAAAAGAAAAAAAAGAGAAAGTATATGAAATCTTAACAGAGAGATTAATTGAATTGAAAGTATTTGTGAAAATCTTAACAGAGAGAGTTCAAAATTGTGTATTGGGCTAAATAAGTTGCGGAATCCAACCCCTTTCAGCAGTTGGGCTTCTCAAAGTGATCCTTCTTATCAAGTGGACGATGAAACTCCAACTCCTACCACTACATTTAATAGAGTAATGAATCTAATTTTGATTATATAAAAATTTTATTGAACACTTATACTTGAAAAATGATAATTTAATCAATTGTTAATATATTTTTATAAAATCAATTTTTTTTAATTATTTCATTAATTTTCTTGGTCCAAACGAGATGGATATTTCTAAATTCATTACCCAATTCTATAGTATAATATTTCTAACGGACATTTCAATCATAAATACTAATTTCAATACGTGAAAAATCCTCGATTAGAGCTCTCATTCCTCATTTTTCTCTATAAAAAAAAATTTATAGTATAATAAATAAAGGAATTTACTCTTTATTTTAGTAATTCAATTAAGGGAATGTGAAGAATATTGAATAGCAGTCTGTCTAAAACTTAAATGGGAAAAAATCATATTCAATTTCTTGAATTGTACAATTTTTTTTTTTAGTATTTCAACTTTATATGAGATCTCTAAATCTTTATTTAAAATGTAATGGTATTATAAACTGTTGTAAATTCTCTCTTGTGGCGGTGGAAGATGCTTTGTATTTTATATCCATTATTAGAATTATTGATTTCAATAATTAAAAAAATCATGATACAATTATTAAAAAAAAAAAACATGTAGCATGTTACATTTAGGCGCGGGACTTAGTAGTGGTCCAAGCTTATTTTTTCTTTTTTTGGTAAACTACATAAGGAGGTCCTTAAATTATTCCCTTTTTCACTATTAAGTTCACAAACATTTATTCGTTCACATTATGTCCTTAAACTTCTGTTTTCAGGCACAGCAAGCATTTCACACACTGAGGCACGTGATACATGTATACAAATCAATGGATGAAAATAAAAATTCAAGGACACGATAGAAAAAAATAAAATAAAATAAAATTTAAGGATCTAAAGATATGAACTTTTTTAGTTAAATACTAATACTGTTAGTGATCATATTATTTTTTTTATTTAATCTTTTAATTCTAAATTTAATGTACATAAAAATAAAAAATTAAAATAAATAAATAAAAATTCAGACACTCAATAACAAAAAAAAAATAGTTCATAAATCGCAAAATGTAATTTTTCTTATCTTTTTCCTTTTAATCTTTGATATTGGTACCATCACTTTAATAAAATCTCTCACTAAAATAATTTATGTATGGTGTGTATGTAATGGCATTCAAAATGTTTTTTCTTATTCCTAAAATATGAGACGAAATAGTAAAAGTTTTTTTTTTTTTTTTAATAAGAGATTTTGAATTTTGATCGGAAATATTCTATTCCTTTTATTGCCTTATCAATAGAAATTTGAATTAATCAGATTAGTGAATTTCGAATAGAAAATTGTTATATATAAAAATAAAACTTTGTTATAATAAATGGAAAGTTTTTAATTTGATATTTTCTAAATGGCAATTTTGTATTTTGATCCATAATTATTATGTTATTATTGCACTTTTAATCCATCAGTACTTAAAAGTTACCCTATATTTCTTAATAAAGTGAATCGTTATTAGATTTTATATAAAGTTAAATCATTATTAATGTTATTATTTTGAAATCAAACCCACTATTATATCATATGGGCTTTTACACATTGGATCCATTAATTAAACATTAGTTACCTTCAAATTTTAATGAGTCTATTAATTTCTCTCGGTAAACTGTAAATCGATTAATCTTATCAATATAATAAATATTTTTCAATATAACATTTTAAAACCTAAGGTGTCTTTATTATATTTGATTATTCATAAAATATTATTTTGATAGAAAATTATAACAGATGTTATTACGCATAAGTATGATATAAATATTACTTATAATAAAATATATTTTTTTGCCTAAATATGACGTATATATATATCCAAAAATAACAATAATTGAAATTACAAAGAGATTTTGACAAGCAAGCAATACGCACATACTGTTTGTAAAATTTGTATGATAATTACATCTACCGAGCACAGGAAAAAGGTTTGATTGAAATTCTAGTAAAATATGATAACGGTCCGACTCTCAATTATTTAAAATGCATGTGATTTCCCATTATTCATACTTTAATCATATAACAAATAAGTTAATTGTGTTATATAACAGCTATATACCATGTTTATCGCAATTCCACTTTAACATACCAACCATAATTTAAATGCCCTATTTATGCCACTATGATATCATATAATTATAATCATATTAATTATATTAAGCATTGGAGATGTCAAATTTTTATTTATTTTATTAATTATATAAAAGTCTAGTTTATCAAATTAAAATTCTGAGAAAATGTTTATAAAAATTTCTAAAAGAAAGTTTAAATTGAGTTGTTTTGTAAAATTGTTGAACTTATGTTGTATGAAGGATTTATATGGTTTGCCACAAATACACAAATGGAAGAAATATTATTAAAGTTTGTAAATATACGAGCTCCTGTAAAATTTTTGTATACAGATAAAAAAAAATTAATGGACAGTGGGGGTGAGTATGGTCGGTTAACCAGTACATGAGTCACAGTCCATTAACCAGTCAATTAATATCGGTTTTTTGAAATTTCAGTCCATTAATCAGTCCGTTACCATCGGTTAACCAGTCCATCGGTTTCGAATTTTCGGATCGGTTATCTAATATTTTTCGGTTAACCACTATAATTATAAATATATTCATAAATATTAAAATGTTCAAAATAATTAAAAATTAAAATATTTTTCACTATAATATAACATTATTGTTGTTAAAATAAAAATATTTGGTGGATATAAGCAATTTTTTTTAAAAAATTAATATTTAATAAGTAAATATATTAAGTGGTCCATAATCACTTCTAATTAGATAAATTGTTATACTTACTAATAGCCAATTAAAAAAACTTAAAAATTTTAAAATAATTAGTATAATGAAAAAAAGTACATGATCACGTTCAATTAGGATAAATTGTTTTAAATTATTAAAAAATTAATAAATTAACTAAAAATTCGGTTTCGGTTCGGTTAACCAGTCACATGAGTCAAAAACCATTAACCAGTCAATTAATATCGATTTTTTCAAAATACTAACCATTAATCAGTCAATTACAATTGGTTAACCAGTCTATCGGTTCGATTTCGAATTTTTTTCGATTAACCGAATCTATCGGTTTTTTTGCTCACCTCTTATGGACAATGCAAACAAACACAGTCCGAGATTATAAAAAACAAGAAATAGAAAGCTTCATCCTTGTTTGGGAACGCATTGGACATCATAGCCAAACAATGATGATAATTTACTATGCTAAGGCATGAGCCACACGTGTATGACCCATACAATTATGAAAGAAAAAGATAAAAGTTTTTGAATTTATGGAAAATTCGAAGAAATGACATTTTACACCCTAAGTAACCATTTCTGATCATTAAGACTAATATATATATATTCTATAAAAGAGAAAATTCTTGCCTAGAAAATTATCATTCGGGGATGTGCATCGGTTGGATTCGAATCAAACCGATACAAATTCGAATAATCCGTAATAAAATCGTCGAAAAAATTTTCGTTATCTGTTACCGGTAAAAAAAAAAGACATATGCAGATTTAAAAATATTTTGACGGTCAAGTAAATATCTTGATTAAAATATGAAAAGTATTATTTAATTGAGAAAAAAGATTCAGTCTGCTGTTTATAGGGTAGAGAATCGGTATTAGAATAAAAATCAGATTCTAAATAGAATACGACTCATAGATTTCTAATTTGCGATTAATTCCCGATACAGTTCTATATTAAATTGAATTAGTTTTGTCATCAATCCGATACCAAAAAAACCCATATAATTTTCCCCAACCAATCTCAGTAAGAATAGAGACCGAAACAGTTTTACTAGAAATTATTGGAGCCCCAACCCATAAACCCGAAAAATCCGAGATGCTCAAAAGAAATAAACATCTGAATTTAATATAAATTTAACACCACCACATTACAAAATTTCTGCAAAAAGAGTAATTACATATAAAAAACATCAATTTTTCATATTCAATCGTATAAAACATAATAATATTTTTTTATGTGTCACTTTTAAATAAAATTTAAATCTTATTTATATGACATTTTTAAACTGTCAGTAATATTTTTAAATTTTCAATATAATTTTATTTTATTTTTCTAATTTAATTTTTATTTTTAAATATAAATTGATCATTTAAATTTAAATTTATACATTAAATTGCTTGATGCAATCATAAATTTGAATCTAATTAATATCCTTTAATCTAATAATTTTTTTTGTTAAAACTTGAAAATAATAAAAATGACACGTAAAATAAAACGAAAGGAGTAATAGTTAAGATATAAGCAAAATTTCTCTCAGAAATTTTAACAAACAGCTAGATGGCAAGAAAAAAAATCAGAAATCTAAATTAATTCACTAATAAAAAAAGCTATAGGTCCAACAACACATGCTTGATAAAATTGTTATAAATCATAGAAGAAAAATTAAAGAATAGAGATGAGAACACAATCAACAGTAGACACATGAGATGAAAATCTTTCTCTTGGGCATCTGTTGAGAGCAAGTAGAAGGCAGTAAAGGGCGAAGTGATGTGCATAATTTAGGGATTTTGATCTATTTGGAAGAGAGAGAAGAAAGATAAAAGAGAGGAGAAGCAGATGAAACGCATGGAAAGAGAGAAAATAAGTGTAAAAAGGAGTCCCATTATGAATTGAACTTGGGAACATGAAATGCAAATAATTGGATATATAATTTGAAATGGATGGATTAATATATAAATTTTCCATTAAATTATTACTATCATTTAAAAAATTAACTTACGAAACTAATAGATTATTAAATTGTTTGTTCCATTTAGCGACAGACCCAAGTAGAACCTGAGGAGCGAGGAGCCTTGGCCATATAATTTTACGTTGATTTTTGGTTAATTTCTAATTTTGGCTCAATCAACATTATGTTAAATCACAAATACAATTTGTGTATTATTGAAAATTTAAAAAAAACTTGTAACTTATATAAAAATAGTAAAAAGAAAATATATTAATTTTGTTTGCCATTGGCTGAACTTGGCCGCACGTCAGCACCCTTTGCTGCAAACCAGTGGCTCTTGTTCACCGGTCGCTAACACAGACAAACAAATCTCTCACTTAAACTAAATTAAATTCTTAGGTGAGAGAATTTACTGAAATTTATTTTTATTTTATCTAATTTGCGTCAATTCAAGGTGATGTACGTTACATTGAGCAATCACAGCCTTATATCTGTACATTGCTGCGCTCTTGTTCAGCCACATCAAACTCACTGAAGTACAATAAACCACCACCAATTAAACAGCTGGATTCTTCAATTGGGTTTGTTTCTTTTCTTCAGGTTCTCAAAATTCTTCTTGTTTTTCTTTGTGGGTGATCTTTGATTGCTCCAATTATGGCTTCCAAAATGCTCAATGGAGCTGAAAATCTCACTCTCATGAGAGGAATAACCCCTAAAGGTTTAGGCTTTTGGGGGTCGGATTTTCATGCGAAGTATTTTCCTAAAGTGGGTTTGATCTCCAGTACCAGAATCTCTAAGACGAGAACAATAACACCCAACTGCAGTTTATCAGCCTCTAGGCCATCTTCTCAGCCCAGGTTCATCCAGCACAAGAAAGAGGCTTTTTGGTTCTACAGGTTTCTTTCAATTGTATATGACCATGTAATAAACCCTGGTCACTGGACTGAGGATATGAGAGATGATGCACTTGAGCCTGCTGATCTTAGTGACAGGAATATGGTAGTGGTAGATGTTGGTGGTGGCACTGGCTTCACTACTCTGGGTATAGTTAAGCATGTGGATGCCAAAAATGTTACAATTCTTGATCAATCACCGCATCAGCTTGCAAAGGCCAAGCAAAAGGAGCCTTTGAAGGAGTGTAAGATCATTGAAGGTGATGCAGAGGATCTGCCATTCCCAACTGATTATGCAGATAGATATGTGTCTGCTGGGAGGTATCTCTTTAAATCTAGCTTTTTATCCGGATTGAATTTTAGTTATTTGATGCTTGATTTCATTGTCTTGATTTTGCATTTGGTCGTAATTTGGTGGCTGGAGTAATTGTCATGCGGGCATTTTAGTTAACCATAACTGTAAAGATATTTTATCGGAGTGAGATACTATTATTGTTTTTAAGCACTACTTAGAACGATTCTATTAGTCAAGGTTTAGTTCATCCATGTTGTTGAATGTGTTCCATTAATTTCATAACAAGTTTTTAAAATGTGAACCAAAATTATGATTACGTTTGCGCATTTTACCATTTATCTGCATGTGTGTGTGTGTGTGTGAGAGAGAGAGAGAGAGAGGGAGAGAGAGAGATAGTTACGTGTTGCAGATGTTATAAAGGTTTTTACAGCAAGAAGTTATTAAGAAGCTCTTAGGAATGTTCATAGCTGCACTTTTGGTATCTACATTTGCGGCTATTAGGAATAGGAATATGGTAGATAAAATTTTATGATTATATTGAAATTTGAACAACTTCCACTGGAGATGAACTGACAGAAATGTGTCTTCTCAGTATCGAGTACTGGCCTGATCCACAACGTGGCATCAAGGAAGCATACAGGGTCTTGAAACTAGGAGGAAAAGCCTGCATAATAGGTCCAGTCTACCCTACATTTTGGTTGTCTCGCTTCTTTGCAGATGTGTGGATGCTCTTCCCAAAGGAGGAAGAGTACATTGAATGGTTCCAGAAAGCTGGGTTTAAGGATGTTCAACTGAAGCGGATTGGTCCAAAATGGTATCGCGGTGTTCGCAGGCATGGGCTGATCATGGGATGTTCTGTAACAGGTGTTAAACCAGCATCTGGAGATTCTCCTCTAAAGGTAAATATTCATGACATAGTAATTGCATAGTTATTAAATCTGCATTTTATTGTGCAAGGTTACAATCCTTTTCTCTGTGGTACTTTGTTTTTGAGGTAGTATGGTTCTCCATTTTTGTGGACCAGCTTCCCTTCACTCTATCTATGTCTTTGTGCATGTGTTTTACCGGTGCATGTTTCGATGGGTGTGGGTGGGTAAGTTGGAGTTGTAGTGAGGATGAATGAATGTTGGCATTCGCTGTATGCAGAAGCCTGTTTTTCTAAGTTTGCATAGGGATGTGGATGTATGTCTATAAGGAAGCAATGGTCAGTTGCTCTGTCATTGCTTTCACAACTGTTCCGTGGCATATTAAAGATGAAAACTAAAGTTACATGGTTAAATTTTATGCTGTTTTGTCTTAGACTTTGTTGAAACTTGAATTATCTTTATGAAGAGGAATTTATTTGTGGATGATAAATCCCTGCAGCTGGGATTGAGTATGCAGCTGATTTTGGCTTGAGGGGCTGTGCTTTTATTTAAATCTAGAAATGTGGTTAATTGACAAAAATTCTTTAGCCTGGTACATATTTGGGTTGTCAGCTACAAATTCACTACTTTGATTTTAAATTTTATGAAAGTTGTCACTTGTAATTTCGATGGCATGTTTTTGGCAAAAGCAGGGATTTTATTTTATTATTTATTTATTTTTCTGCATTGTGAATAAGTGTGGAGTGGAACATAGAGATTGAGTGAGAGAAAAGTAGATTTCTAAACATGCTCTAAGTTTTTCGTTTCTATTGAGTCCATTACTCCAAGTCTTTTTATTTCTTCAAATTTTCAAGTAACACATTTTTCTGCTGCTTTTGATACAGCTTGGTCCAAAGGCGGAGGATGTGTCAGAGCCTGTAAACCCGTTCGTGTTCTTGCTGCGTTTTGTTTTGGGTGCGATGGCAGCAGCATACTATGTATTGGTCCCAATCTATATGTGGCTCAAGGATCAAATTGTACCCAAAGATAGACCCATCTAAGAGAGAATTTAGGAGTTGCTTGAAGACTTTCACAATTTGTGAATGCTCCCTTTCTTGTTTTTTTTTTTTTTTCTTTTGCAGTCTTTATTCAACAGTTTCCTACAAACTCTACCTGTGGACAATTTAGTTGGCAAGTCTTTTATATGCCAACCTTTTCACCGTCTAGTAGAAAAACGGATTGTTCCATTCTCTTGAATTGCCTGTAAAATCCATCCTTTTTCTTTTTTTCCTTTCAATTCACTGCAAGTATATAAGCGTGTCATTTTGCGTATATTGTATAATATATATATACACACAGATTAGATACTTTCTTAAGGTTAAAATATTGTGAAGAATATAAATATAAGATTGACATAATATATAATTTATATAGATCCTAAAATATTTATTTGGATTAAAAAAAATCTCTCACCAACTTGATATAAGATAAAATGCCAGTTGGAATAGTGTTTTCTTTATTTGGAACAAATTTTTATCATTATTTTATATTTAAAAAATTTAAAGTTTTAAAACATGTATATTCAAATTTCAAGGCAATAAATTTGTAAGAAAGTATTTTCGATAATTCAATTTTTAATACCGAAAATTGCAATGTTTTAGGATTTTTGCTTGTTTTAAGGAAGAAAGAAAAGCTGAACCTGCTCGGTTCCAATACTGGATTTCAATTTTATTACTTCAAGCCTCAAACGTTTTATAATACAAACGTTTTACTGGTTTTGATTACTATTTTGTCAATATGCACCTCATTATGGTCATCTTTTTTCAACTTACTTTTTTTTTTTTTCCATTTGTTATTTATTGAAGTTAAATTAGTTAATGCCAATAAATTTTACTCTAATTTTAAGTAACATAAATTATTAATATTTTAAAAAAAAATCATAATTAGATAAACTTAATAATTATAGAAAGTTTTGAAAATAAATATAATGATGACTAAATTTTTTTAAAATCAATTAATCAAATTGATTATATAAAATAACATGATAATAATAAATAATAAGCAATTATAGGGTGCAGCCTTCTATTTAAAAAAATAATAAAAAAAAGGCCAATAATGTACGGTTTTCGATCAGACCGGGCCCTACTCACGCATTTGAAATGAACAAGCAAATGCCATGAAAACAACAGTTTTATTTGTCGTTTTCAATATAAAATTCTAATAAAGTGAATAGGACACAAAATGACAAAAAAAAAAACTATTTTTTTACATACCAAAATCCTAATTTTTTTTTTAATGTAGCACCATTGATGACGCAGTACAGAGTAGCGTTGCTAAAAATTATCATGCCAAAGTCAGCCTCATTTAATTTACTTTAGCAAGAGATTAGGGAGTCTCTTCAATTACTAGCGAGATTGCTTTTTAGGTTAAGTTGAACGACATTGTTAAATGCACTGAAAGAAAAATTGCAACCATTTCAGTTTTCATTTATCCGCCTTGTTGTCAGGCCACATGAAAAATAGATAAATGTATAGTTGAAATTGGCACAACAGCCCAAGCTGTTTGACTTGAACTCCAATGCGAGTAGCAACCAATTCAGATGGCAAAGCCTGAAAATAAGTATGGGCCAACAGCTTCCTAAAGGACTGAGAGCTACTTTTTTCAAGAATCAGGACTGCCATCCCCGTAAGAAACCAAACCCCTCTGACCTGAGGGGGAGCTTGATCTCGATTGGCTAGCTGTCCTGCCACAGCGTTTTGATGGGACAGCATCAGGCGTCCTAGATAGAGAGGATCTGCTGCTCCTGGACTTGGAACTGGACCTGGACCTCAATCTTTCTTTGTTTGGAGACCGCTGAGCAGCAACTCGGGGACCCAGACGGGATTTCAGACCCTCACTTATGGCAGGTCGCTTATCTCTAGGACTAGGACTGCGAATTCGACTTTGGCTCCGAAGTTGATCCCTTTCATAACGGCCATGATAATAACCACCTGGACTGCGAGAGTTGCTTCTACTTTGGCTTCTTCGGTCTCCATATCTGTAAAGAAGGAAATGCAGATTCATTGGTCATGTGTGATGCCATATTAGCTTTGCACATACAAAGCCCAAAGCCAGAATCCTAGAATCCTGAAGAAAACAAGATAACATCAACATGCTAATATGTAAAGAAAAGCTATTTTCATCACTTGGCTAATTGATAATGAGTGCAAAACACCCATCCCGCCAGCAACACATTGATAAGCATTCTCAGCTGCATCTAAGATGTGTATATCAGGTCACTGATCACCCAGTGGGATACAAATGATTCAATTGCTCAGCCAAGTAAAATAAAAATATGCAAGTACAAGCGCAGGCCATTTGCAAACTAAAATAAGAAATATTTCCTGTTCCTGGTTACTGTGAAGTCAGTGTGACAAGCAGGAACTAAACACAACCAGGATATACTAATCTCTAGCTGTCAAAACCCAACCCTTGTAATGCCTAATTTGGAGAAAACACTACCGCTTCACAATTTGAACCTCTACTAGTTACATTGGAAAAATGACATCAGCCAAGCAAGCCATTCAGGATAGAATTTTTAGATTAATATTAAGGCTCAAGTAGATTTCCAATGTAGAAATTACAGTTGATAGCACAGATTCCCAAGTCTCAAAGGGAAGCCATATGGCCCATATTACAAGTTGACCAACAGCAAGCTTGTTAAATCCAGACTAGGTATCCCACACAAATAAATGTCAGATACCAATTATATTGGAGATTTGTATTGCAGCAATAATAAGGATTAGATTATGAACAGCTGCTGAGGAAAAAAAAAAAAAAGGAAAAAAGTTTCTTTTTCCTGCATCTAATTTGAAGATGCATTTGATTTTCTCCAATGTATCAACTTAAGCCAATTAATTTTCCTATGTCCTATGAAGAGTTATAATCAACAATCATGCATAGTGGTAAACTGGAAGCAGAACCAACAACATGAAAAAATCAAACATTTGATAATCTGAAAAGAAAATCAAATGGCCAACAGCTACATCGTAATTGATATATTCAGACAAGATTATTACCAAAATTCACAAAGAGATTGGACATGAAGAGGAGGATGAAACTATAGAGGCAAAAATGTCAAAGATAGATTCCTCAAGACAACAGTAAAATACAAACCTACAGAAAGCTAACCAACAAGAGAGATAGAGGGAAGGGGGAACCTGGAGGGGCTCCTGCCTCTTTGTGGGCTCCTGTACCGTCTATGTGGTGACCGCTCAGAGTAACTTCTATGGCTTGAATTCCTTCAGAAAAGAAAAATTGGGGAAAAGGAAAAATGCAACAATTTCAGAGATTATGGAAGTTTATATTTAAAGACATCAAATGAGATTACCTATCACGGTTCCTTTCATTAACATTTCTTCCAACATAACAGTAGGGCCTCCTTATCGATTTCTCTGGAGAAGGGGTGCGGTATCGGCGTGCAAAGGAGTAACGTTCAGTGAAGCCACGTCCTTTTCTAACACGCTTCGGAATGCCATTTGGGGATGGGCTTCGTGACAGCCGCTGCCCATGGTTTGAGTTAGGAGGTTCAGGGGATTTATCAAGTGGACTCCTTGAAGACCTTCCATGGCTCGGCTCACCCAACTTCCTAGCAGGGCTTTTGCTCTCACGTCTAAATCTTGAACTTGGAAATTTTTCAGGACTTATGCTTCGACTGATCCTACGGCCGTTACTTGGCCTTCTTCTAGGGCTTGGTGTCATGCTCCTATAGTTAGTCAAGAATTTGATTCAGAGACAGAATAATACTGAGGAATATATAAGCTCCCAAAAAGTGCAAGCACAAAATAAAATCAAACCTTGATTTATCTGAGTTGTTGGTCTTATGACTGCGATTAGCGGTTGAATCCAATTTAGAATCTACACCATCCCCATTGTTTACGCACTCATCATTCTTTGGAGACATTTCACCTTCTTCATTAGGTGAGTCTGATGCAGTCCTTTTTGGCTTCTGATTCCTTTCTGTGACAGTCTCTTTGCCTGAGGATTTTCTCCTACCATCTGCAACATTGCAAGCAAAATGTTTGAGACACATTTCAAGTTCAGTGTCTCAAACTTATGTAAAGGTAATGAATATAATCAGATGAGATATGAACAACTTACCAAGATTCTTTATCAATTTCTTTTGATCAAGAGCTGAATTATTGATTTTTTGGGCAGAATTCTGATGATCAACTTCTTTGTCATCAGAACTAGTACTATTAGTACTGTCTGTATCTCTGTCACTTTCAGAACTCCTGAAAGCACAAACATCATATTTAAACAAAACCAATAACAAGGATACCAACCAAAACAGAATTTGAGAGAAGAATAAAATTGGAGATGTTTCACTAAAGTAATTATACCATTTTGACCTGCGTCGTGATCGTTTATCATGCCGGACCCTCTTTCTCTTTCTTTGCCCACCCCTCTGTTTTCTCCCACGGCGGCGTTTATCCATTTTTACTGACCTCTTCTTCCTATGCCTTCCATCACTGGATGAACCAGAGCCAGAATCAGATGAATCTGAATCTGATCCTGAATATGAAGAAGTATCAGAATTTGAAGAAGAATCTGAATCAGAGTCAGAGTCAGAGCTGTCAGAATCAGATGTAGAGTATCTCCTCTTTCTTTTCTTCTTTCTGATCTTCAGAGTTTTCTTCCGTCTTCCTCTAATTTTTCCATCAGAACTATCATCAGAAGAAGACAACTTCCTCACTTTCTTCTTCTTTCCTGGAATATGAGATTTTACATTTACTGAGACGCAATGCACCATGCTCATGAAAAGCAGAACATCTTATGACAAGGAACTATTTGCATCAGTGACAGTAAGTAAAAAAGCCCTAGCATTACCTGCATCTTTTCCAACAGCACCTTGCAGTTTAATTTCAGAGGTCTCACCACAATCTACAATTTTTACAGGATGGATGGGTTTGCCATCAGCTGTACCCACCTGTTCAATTTTTTTCACAACATCCATCCCCTTTATGACCTTTCCGAAAACGACATGTTTCCTGTGATGCTTAAATAAAGTGAGAAGCCAGAAAGCTGAGATATATTGTCATACCTTTTTTTTTTAAAAAAAAATAAAAAGAAAGGAATGAAAGAAAAGACCAGATAAAGCATTGCAGCAATTAGGAGAGAATAAAGTTGGCCCTTGAAATACAAGCAGAGGTAAAAGGTCATATACCCATCAAGATGGGGTTGACGCTTGAAAGTTATGAAGAACTGGGAACCATTTGTGTCTGGTCCACTATTTGCCATGGAGAGAAGACCTGGTCCATCATGCTTCAGTATGAAATTCTCATCTGCAAACAGGAATATGAAATCTTAAAACTATTAAAGAGATTAATCATAAGAGAAACATATACATGACTATAAGCAATAGATTTACCTGCAAACTTCGCTCCATATATGCTTTCCCCACCAGTGCCTGCAAACCAATTAAAGGTTGATCCTTACATGTCTGGGCATGAGTATAGGTCACATAGAGAAATTGCATTAATTAGTAGGCTTGAATATTTATCAAATCAGAGTGTACCATTTCCCTTTGAAAAATCACCACCCTGTCAAGACAAGGAAAAGAATGATTAACTTGCTAGCAATCAGATACACATTTTA
Source organism: Excoecaria cochinchinensis (assembly GCA_947683425.1). Classification (NCBI taxonomy): domain Eukaryota; kingdom Viridiplantae; phylum Streptophyta; class Magnoliopsida; order Malpighiales; family Euphorbiaceae; genus Excoecaria; species Excoecaria cochinchinensis. The sequence continues at coordinate 2,935,152 of CANTUQ010000045.1, forward strand.
CAAAAAAACAGAAAAATAAAAAAATAAAAACATATAACTTGTTTTCTGCTGTATGGTGGTACAGGGAGGGATAATACTGTCCTGTAATTTCAATGTCAAAACCAACACCCTTCACTTGTAAGTTACTTTTTGTTCAGCATCATTCATTACACTGTTTTTACTATTTCTCGGATCTTCTAGGAGAAAAAAAGATCATAATACAGCAGGGTCTGTTTAAAATAATTGTTTTATCTGCTCTGTAAAAGGGCCTTTCCATGTGCCTTTCCTAAGGCAGCGGCAAGCTTATTTTGATGTGCTCTAAGAAAACTTATAGACAAGGCATCCCCTATGCAAGGGCAGTTCCAAACTCAATGCCAAATGAGCACCTACATGTTCAGAATTTTTCTCATTGAAAAAAAAAAAAAAAAGCCCCAGCCAGGTTCTCCACATAATCAAGACAGCAAGGACTCTAAGTATATATGATAAGAAATTCATCAGCTGTTGTGTTTCCCTATAAAAAGGTAATATTCTCCTCACACCAGGAATACAAACAGTTCTTGTTAACGGCCACTTAAACATCTGCCGGCACTAAGAAATAAATTGAACATTCAATCCCATCTAGCAACACATCATGAGTTACAAAAGAAAACCCTTTATAGGTCATAACTTGAGTATACTGGTGTTCAATGTATGTGAGAAACATATAAAGTTAAGCACTATTCAGAACTCCAATTATAGCAATCCCTCTAAAAAATGATTTTCCTCCAGAGTATCGAAGTGAGACCAGATTCACTAGATGATCTCCTCCCAGTAAATGTGTGATTTGAAAATCAATGCGGCAATGAAAGACACTAGCAGCATTAGCCTTCACAAAGTAGCTACTTAAAACCCAGAAACAAGAATTATGTTGTACAATGGTAGCACACTATAATTCATAATGGAAGGAAAACAACATACTTGGGCCATGAATCCCTTGATAACTCGGTGGAAAAACGATCCTTTGAAGTGGAGAGGTTTCCCAGTCATTTTTCCAAGGCCCTTCTCACCTACAATGAATCACAAAACAGCTCTCAAAAATCCAACTCATGCAGACAATAGGCAACTAATTTTTCAAGCAAACTAATTAACATTATAAATTTGTATTCTAGTAATCACAGGCTCACAAAATTTTGATGTGGCAGCATTAAAAGAAAGATGGGCGTCTACAATAACGAGGAAGACAAGTAATTTAAAGCTTAAATGCAAACATTAAGATAAATTATATTTTTAACTGCAAGTTCCTTTGTAAGGAAACATACGCCCCAGCACACTTGGCACCTTGCTCAAATTGTTGAAGTGTACTTAATAAATTTAGAGCCGCTGTAGCTCCAACTTAAAATCCAACAACAATAATTTGAGGCAGTCTCCATATTGTCCAACTTTCTAACTCATATAATAATGTATATAATAACATTTGGATGCAATTACTACTATATTAATTTATCAAAGACACTTGCTATATATAAATTTCAAAAGAAAGCCAAATATGTCAACCCCAAATAATTTTAAACTTTTAGACTTTTGAACACTTATACAGTTGATAATCGATCAGGCCATATCACTATGTGACCAGAGTTTGTAGACACAAACTGTTATCTAGTTAAGTCAGTGATCCTTAAGGAATGATGACATGGTTGCATTTTGCATTCCCATGCATGACGAAAGTGAATCTAGGAGACATTGATACATTGATTTCATTTCACAACCATCATGAAATACAAGATACAAGCATATCAATTGTGAACAGCAGGCAGAACATTAAGCATACCGAAATGTACTGACGTGAATAAAAATCCTAAATTTTCTTCTTTTCTTTCAACATAAATTTTTATTAAAAGCTAAACAGCTCCTTTAAATAGATAAAACAGTGTTCTAATTCTGTACAAAATTCACAAAACCTATCTTGTCCATAGACTTTCCACAGCTATATGTGCAAACACTTGCACCCATTTTAAGGAAACATGCACTATATAAAAATATAAGCTACTGTTCAAGGTATTGTATGCATACCCAGAACAAGTTCAATATATAAGTTAGCTCAAGTATTCTAAAAGCAAAGCAAGCTTCTTCCAATTTAGCACTAAAACCAAGAGTTTTACACAAACCAATATCATAAGTCTATTTGCTGATATAGTCAAACTTTGGTTTGCAAATTCTCATCATGTCAGAAGTAATAAGATGAGTTGCCAGATACCTTCAAAGTATATGAACTCGATACAAAATGCGACCTACGCAAGCAAAAATGACACAAATTCCCACAAAAAAAGAAAAAAGAAAAAAATGGAAACACCATATTTTGGAATTAAAGTAAATGACTAGTCATATGAATTGTCTTAGTTGTGTCCATACAATTATATGTAGAGTTAATCTAAATAAAGGATTTAAACATGCCTGTACATAGTGCCCGGAAATTCTCTGCAGTCTTAGGAACAATATCTGCAAAAAGCTGTCCATTAAAAGAAACAAGTTTAACCGTAGCAACAGGCAATGCCAAAAACTTCACACACACACACACACACAAAAAGAGAGGGAGGGAGAGAGAGAGAGAGAGAGAGAATGAAAGCAGAGCTACAATATAAAGGTTCAATGGATCTAATTGCATTACCTCAATCACAATTCTTTCAACAGGATCTCCATCAACTGATACATCTAGAAAAATAAGAGGGTTCTTCTTCTTGCTCATCGCTTGTATCACTGAAACAGACCTCAAAGTTAGCATATCCATTGTCCAGTTACTAAACAAAAGTATGCAAAATCTCCTAAGCGCTAAATTTTCAATATGGGATTCACAATAAATCTTTCGTTGCACAGATATTTCAATCATATCACGCACTCATTACAGATAGCACTTACATAAGTAACAAAGGAACCTGAAAGGCTGAAATCACAAGTTGGCCAAGGGAAAAAAAAATCAATGCATGAAGATGTTGAAGCTAGTATACACATGTCATTTATAACTTCTTTAGTCAAATTTCACTCCAAAAGCTTGAGAAATAACCCTCAAGCCGGTGATAGAACACATGAACATGAACATTAAAAATGTTCAAGTAATGCACATTTCAGCAATTTACACTAATAAAAGATGAAAGAATTGTCATTTTCATATAGTTATGCTCATCCCTAATGTCGCATTTTCATTTGATTCGAAACAATCTAGCATACTTTAACATAGCCGACAAAACCCTAAACCCTAAATTTTAATCCAAGCTTTTAAGACGCCACAAAAACAGCTTCTTACACCACAATTTCACTATATTTTCATTTTTGGTATCTAAAAAAAAGAGAGAGAGAGAGAGAGAGAGATTCGAAAATAACAAACAACAGATTGCAAAATATAAAATCAGTTGAAAAGATTAATGTATAGTAATGGAGATGAATTTCGAGCCGACCTGGTTAGTGGGCAACCAGGGGCTGATTGAACTCGGGATTGCAACTTTGGATTCGAGCGGCGGCGAGAATTATCAATATGGAAGTGAAAGAGATGCTACTTAGCTATTTTGGCGAGAGATTTTACCATGCTAAATTTCTGAGCTCTCAGAAGGGGTGAGATCTGGTACATCGCTAGGAGGATATTTTTGCAATTTGCAACTGAAGTTACATGATTGATCTATTCTGTGCATGCCACGTGCCAACTCGTAATTGCCGTTGGTTAACTCATCTGATGGAATTCTCGTTTGAATTTGGTTTTTTGAAAAATGAATTATATATTTTCCTATGATAATGCCAAATAAATGACCAGATGAATTTTAAAATTCAATTTAATGATAATAATTAATAAGAATAAAGTGGAAATATATAGACATAAAGTAATTGTAAGTTTCTAATTAGCTCATTTCTTACACTACTTGTCGGGCCTTGTGAAAAATTAACCAAAAAAACATATAGTTTATCTTTCACAATTACAAACATATAGTTTAAAGATTTTTGGACGCATGCCAATCTCTAAGTTTATTTTTCTCGATAATACGTTTTAGAAGCGAAAAGATTAAAATTCGAATTATAATTAATTAAAGTAAAGTTTCTAAGAGAGTCTCTTCAAGTATTTCCAAAAAGTCTTATATGTATATACTAGAAAACTAATGACAAATTATAGAATTTGAACTCTGTACGGTTTATATATATATAAAGAACTTTAATGTTAACCTTTGTTGACAGCTTATTTAATTTTAATTATTTTTGTTTTTTTGGCAGGAAATATGGATGATGATTTACTTATTATAAAGTCGTGGTCTAGTTGACTTTTAAGATGTAAAAGGGGATGATACGGTGTGGATTAGAGCAGTGCGTGGCATGGTGTGTACCATTGGATAAGAAATAAAAAATAGATTTATTTTTAATCCAACGAGTGTAGCTTAATGCGATTAAGAAAAAAGAAAGAGTTTGAATATTGAAAACGAATCCATTCAAAAATGGAATTAGGTTGACTAGAAAAAGGACCCACTTCTAGAAAATTTCAATGTTTTGAATAGAAATTTATGTGGTGAAGCGCGTATAGAGTTTAGACTACTTCAAAACATTCATACCATTAACCTATAAGAAATCCTTGTTTCCCCTTCCTTTTATAATCACACTTTCTTCTCAACTCTCTACTATTCCAGAAATATGGCAGAAGTTCTTACACAGGATCAGATTGCTGAGTTCCGCGAGGCTTTTAGCTTGATTGACAAAGATTCAGACGGTATTTAATACTTACATATATATATATATATATATATTTTATTGAGCATTAACATTCATGTTGGTTGGCAGGATTCATTACAGTGGAAGAATTAGCGACGATTCTCCGATCATTAGATGGACATCCTACTAAAGAAGAAGTTCGAGACATGATCAGTGAAGTTGATATGGATGGAAATGGAACCATTGATTTCCAAGAGTTCTTGAATATTATGGGTCGTAAAATGAAGGTTCTTGCTTACTATATATTCATATTTTTTTTACTCATTCATAGATCAACAATATATTACTACTAATACCGGATAATTATTTTTATTTTTTTAAGTAAAGTAAATACTGAATATGACAGAGCTTGCATATGAATTATAAAGAAAATATGATTGTGAATATTTTTGCAGGAAAATGTTGCTGAAGAGATAAAAGAAGCTTTCAAGGTATTCGACAGAAACCAAGACGGATATATATCAGCCAATGAGGTGAGTTTTTTGCATTTTCTTTTTCTTTAATATTGGTAAGAAGTAGCAGAGTGTTCATTCGCGTTAAATTTATATATTGATTCCACTAAGATATAAAATTCAATCAAAATATATATTTATATATATAGTTTTAACGTGTAATTTTTTTATTCACTCTGCCTATATATTGCTTCTCCGAGCTTGCCTATTTTAAGAACTGAGCACTCCTCCTCTTGCTGTCTTACCATGGATTGATCATGATGTTGTTGCTATAATTTTTCAATCCAATGATTCATATTATACGCATTGAATTATCTTTTATAAAAACAATGTAGCTATACATGATATGCTAATTTATTAATTAACTATTGGAATTGCAGCTAAGGCAAGTAATGATAAATTTGGGAGAGAGACTGACAGAGGAAGAGGCTGAACTGATGATAAGGGAGGCTGATGTAGATGGGGATGGTCTTGTTAGCTATGAAGAATTTGCAAGGATGATGATGATGTCCTTATGATGATATTCTTACTCTCAATTAGAACACACTCAAATATACATGAAGGGATAAACTTTTTGTTCATAATCAATTAATAATGCAATGCACATTTAAAGCTCTCTCTTAACATTAATAAATTTTTGTTACATGTGTTTGTATGATTCTATTTTATTATCAATTTGTTGCACATAGATATAATTTGGATGAAATCAAACGAGCTATTCTCTCATTTTATATATAATAACCGAACTATCTTACCAAGACTTAAAATAAAATTAAAATTCATATACAGAGAGTAAAAGGAGATTATTTTCTACCAAGGCTTGATTAGCAAACTTAATTAAATTGAAATTCATTCCAGTGCCCTCAAACAAATTCGGTCTTAACTGACCTTAGACCAAATCTTTCTTTCTATGGTTAATTTTCCCAGTCAATAAAAGATAAAAGGGCTTAGATTCTCCATGATGACTTTGGGAATTAAATTGATTATTTTGTTTTCTTGACGCAATGAGCAGTGCGTTGCTTTTGCTGACCGCAGTTTTGAAAAAAGTGTGAGAAAATGAAACGCTAGCCGGGAGACTGAACTCTTTTACTGATTTAAATTATTGTTGGTCCAAGCAAAATGGGAAACTAATTTCAGCCAAAGTATTTGATTCTTTGAATGTGAGTTAGTGGGCAGTGTACGTGGGAAGCCACTAATTCTCAATTATGTCTTTTTTCTTTCCCCTCGTTATGGTTCTCAATGCAACAAAAATTCAAATATCAATATATGAAATGAAACAGTATATAGTACATAAATGAAACCATATGTCAAACAAATGATTTATATGCCATAAGTTAACTATTAAAAAATTAAATATTTATTGGTATTTTATGCTTCATAAAAAAATGCATTCATAAAATTAAAATATAAATTTTAAAAATTCTAAATATAAAAATACGAATAATTAAAATTTGATGTCAATACAATAAAAAAATTATATAAACGCTTTACAAGACAATAAAAAAATAATTAAACACTTGATAACACAGCAAATATTATTTGCTCTAAGACCCATCCAGTCGGCCCACTTAACTGGCAAGACCCAAGGCCCAATAACTAAGAGTAGCGGGCACGAGCTCCTAACCAGCACACACGCCCGATCGGCTGATGTGACCATGAGTCCCATCAATCGCTTGAAACAAGACAGCACCCATGCCTACCACCTGCTCCCTGTCACGCCGCCGAATACCTGCTCTGACAGTCAGTAATCACTCTTCAGGCACTCAAATGCCCCTCAATCATCTCATATAAATAGCCTAGCTAACGATAGGTTCAGATATTGAATCTCGAACCTTCTCTCTCTAAAAGTACGTTCTCTCTCTAAGCTACTAACTTAAGTTTCGGAGTGCTTACGCCTGATCCGACCGGACACTCTTTCTTGCAGGGTTTCTCTCATCCGATTAGTCTCACATCTCCTCTTCGGATAAAGACTTTTCTAGCTTTATCACCACTAATTTATTACTCATCAATACTAATAAATAGATGATTTTTGGTGATTAAAATATAGAATATATATTCATATTTATATAGAATAAAATGGTAATAATTAAAATGTGAAAATTATCCTTATAGACCATATATATATATATATAAATTATATATAAGGACTATTTAACCATTAATAAACTAGTTAATCAGATATTAAAATTCAAATTCATTCCATTAATCATAATTTTTAAAAATTAAACTCCATATCCTCGTTCAATCTGATTAACTACATAAACCGATTTGGATTTAATTTTAACCACTGACCTAATGATTTTTCGATTTTTTTGTTTAACCATAGATGATAGCATTTAACTGAAGGTTTTGAAATCCGAACTGGCTAGCTAGTTCAACCGAAAAATCGGGAACGGTCACTATATTGTTGTGGTAAGGATAAAATCCAGAAATACTAAGATCCATTTAAAAACCGGTTGAACCGACTAATTAAACAATCTGGTAGCGGTTTAGCCGGTTTTTTATTTACAAAAAATATATCATTTTTGTGTGCAAATCAACACATTTTTTTCTTCTCCCTTACATTTTCAGAGTTCTTGCATGGTGACAAATATCAGTTCTAACTGTTCTAGTAGAATATATAGAGTTACTTTTATTTTGGACATATAGAAATGTCAGCAATGGTAATATTATTATTCATTTATTTTTACTTCATTATTGACAAATTTATATATTACATTTAAATAAAATTTTCATATTTCGGTTAATTTGAATTCGATCTCGATTGGATCTTTGATACCTATCCTTTTGCATTTGCCGGTTCCTTTTTAGTCCGAATTTGAAAATCTTGATTTAACCAAATCTAAAAAAGCAGAAAACTTCCGACCAAGCCAGGTTAATCCAGTTTAGTAGGATGATAGGATCCAAAATGATAATGGATCTAGTCAAATGGCAACCTGTGACCCAATCTTTTTTAAAAAAATAATAATAAATCATCTTCAACAAAATAGAATAACTTATTTTATTTTATTTTATTTTTTTTGATAGAGCATAACTTATTTTCTGTATTGCTAGTATATTATATTGCATTCTGGAACTGTATATTAAATTAGTAACTCTCATTGCGTTCACAATTTATCCATATTAAATTAATATTATGCATATATACAATAGAACAAATGCAAAATATTCAAATTAGGAGTGCATAATTATGTTAAATGCAAATTCTGAACCAGGAAAGCTTAGATTGAACAAAGCAACTAACTTGATGATCTGGCAGTTCATCCTTTTCTTCAATTAGACCTAGGCAATGAAGCAGAAGAGTTAATAAATTCAATGCAATCTTCAATGGCTGCACTTTTGTGATTATCAGTGGTAGCAATCAATGGCCTTGATCTTCCTGATGAAGAAACTTCAGGTGAAGCTCTCCTCCATAAACGTAGAGCCTTTGCCATCTTTTTCCCAAGCCGTTTCAGAAAGTTCCAAGCTGAAAGTTTCGATCTTTCTGGCAATCTGAATCCACCAACTCTTTTGCTGACAGATTTTCGATTTCGGGCAATGGTTTTCTTGCTGATACCTCGTCTATGTTTCACTTCACCATTTATTGTTGACATGACTATAGCTTTGTCTCTTTGATTGTGTGTCTGCAATATCAAATTGATGCAAATACAGGTTATGATGGAAAATGCACGAATGCTTCGGTTAGTTTTCATTTCAATATAAAGGAAATGTGAAGTTACCTGTCAAATAATTAATATAACTGAACTAATTCAATTTCAAAAGATAACTCGTATAATTATTCAAATTATTACTAGAAGCAACTTATATATACCGGTAAGATTTACTCATACGTGGTTTATTATTATTATTTTTTTTTTTGTCTAAATCTGGCCAGTTTATATAGCTAAACAATGTGACATACTTACTGCATCATGTTCAATTTCAGAATTGACCTAAAATCCTAAAGCTAAAATTTATATAATTAGACATTTGCAAGGTGTCCAATGCTGCATGATTGTGCATTTATACTATGTTAAAAATATGTATTTGAACCTAACTTAATTTCAATATTAAGCTAACTTTCAGGTCAGAGACAATTGAAATTGATAAGACGTGGAAGTATTTATCTAAAAGATAGAGAGAGCTGATCGAAATCTTGTAGCCTGCAAAAAATAGTGTCCGGTCGGATCAGGTGTGAATATTCTGAACCTTAAGTTAATAGCTTTTTAGGAAGAGAATTTTTAGAAAAAAAGTTTCAGAGATTCAATAACTGGTGCCACTACAAGAAAAAAAGCATTTCCCGACGGAAAATAAGGAATTTCCGTCGGAAAACTAAATTGCCGACGGAATTTTTTCCGTTGGCAATTTAGTCGTAGGAAAAATTTCCCGACGGAATTTTTTTCGTCGGGAAATTTACCGACGAAAATTGAATTTTCGTTGGTAATTACCGACGGAAAAAAATTTCTGTCGGTAAATTTACCGACGGAAAAAATTTCCGTCGGCAAAATTTACCGACGGAAATTCAATTTCCGTCGATAAATTTCTCGACGGAAATTTTTTTCCGTCGGTAATTACCGACGGAAATTCAATTTCCGTCGGTAAATTTTACAAATTAAAAAAAAAATTAATAACAAATTAACATAAATAAATAATAATAATAACAATACAAATTAACATAATAATAATAATAATAATTAAGGTACAAATTTTATTGATTTTAATTTAATAATTATAACATGTTGAATAATAATAATAATAATAATAACTAAAATTAACACAACTTCTTAATAGAAATAATAACAAATACTAATAATATATATATTTAACATACCCATTAAATAATAATAATAATAATAATAATTAACACAACTTCTTAATAGAAATAATAACAAATACTAATAATATATCTACTTAACATACCAATTAAATAATAATAATAATTAACACAACTACTTAAAATACTAATAACACTAATAACAATTCCAATTAGCATATACCCAATTAACAATAATAATCATAATATGAAAAATTCTATTAATAAATTTAATAACAATAAAGTGTTAAGAATTATAAATTTAAACAATATTTAATATTTACCAATATTCATCATCTGATATAATATAAACTGTTGATACATTCTCATCTTGCACCTAATGCAATCCAACAAATTAATAACAAAAAAATTAATCAACCAAATAATAAAAGGCACAAAGAGGGCACAAATAATGTTCAAAAGATTAATCAACCCCAATTCAATAGCAATTAATTGAATTCAATTCTCAAATTAAATTAATTTTAACTTAATATAATTGCAATTTCAATTCCGATTCAACCTAATTCTTAAATCAAATTAATTTCAATTCCAATTCAATTCTCAAATTTAACCAAGTTCTCAAATCAATTGCAATTGCCCAGGAAACCCTGCAATTTATGTACAACATCATTTGGTTGATTACTAATTTACTGATAATAGGTAAATGATCTTAACATCAGAAGAGAAAACAAAACAACACATATTAACATTTTTCAAAGAAGTGACATGATTATTATCCATTAAAAGACTAGCTATGGAACCTGATCTATATACAGTAAAATACGATTATAAAGAAGCAGGCTGTGTTCCATAAAGGACCCTAGAATAACTTGATGCAAAATGAAATAAGCTACGTGCAATTTCAATGCAGTTGTAATTTCAAATTAATCAATTTTAGCCAATTCTCAAGTTAATTAAATCAATTTCAATTCAACAATTCAATTGCAATTTAATTTTAATTTTAATTGAATTAAATTCAACCTAATTTCCAAATCAGATTAATTCAATTCCAATTCCAATTTAATCATAATTTCAATTGAATCAATTTCAATCTAATTCTCAAATTAAATCACTCCAATTCCAATTAAATCAGTGCAATTTCAATTTTCAATTAACTTAATTCCAATCCAATTCTCAAATGGAAACATGAAAACACATATCAAATCATATCATATGCCAAAATGATAATAATAATAATAATAATAATAATAATAATAATAATAATAATAACTGGAATGCTGATACCTGATGGTTGAAGCACTGACGGCGAGTGAGGAGCGGCGACCGGCGAGTGAGGATAGGCGACCGGCGAGTGAGGATCGGCGACGAGTGAGGGAGGCGGAGCAGATCTGTCGCACGAAGGAGGTGGAGTAGATCTGACGCGAGCAAGGAAGGCAGAACAGATCTGGTGAGCCAGGGAGGCGGAGGGGTGCGGGGAAGGCGACGAAGTGGGCCGCTGAGACGAGGAGGGAGGGAAGGCGGCGGAGTGGGCGGCTGGGGCCATGGGGGCGGCGGCGGCTGCTGCTAAGGCGAGCGAGAGAGAGAGGGGCGCGCGAGAGAGAGAGGGGCACGCGAGAGAGAGGGGCGGAGGGGCCAGGGTGGGGCAGGCGGCGGCGAGGGCGGCTGAGGGGCGGGCGGCGGCGAGGGCGGCTGGGGCGAGGGCTGGGGCGACCTGGGTCAGCTCGCGAGAGAGAGAAAGAAATAAAGGAGGAGGGAAGAAAAGAAAAGACAGAAAACTATTTTTAATATAAAATTTTTAGCGACGGTTATTCAAACCGTCGCTAAAAAAATAAATATTTTATTTTATTTTTAGCGACGGTTGTAATTTCCGTCGCTAAAATATATAAAATAAATTAATTAAAATATTTTTAGCGACGGAATTTAATATCCGTCGCTAATTCCCGACGGAAATTGAATTCCGTCGCTAATTTTAGCGACGGATTTAATATCCGTCGCTAAAATATATAAAATAAATTAGTTAAAATATTTTTAGCGACGGAATTAAATTTCCGTCGCTAATTCCCGACGGAAATTAAATTTCGTCGCTAAAATTAGCGACGGAAGGAATTTCCGTAGCAATTTATGCCGCCAAATTTACGCGCCCAATTTACCGACGGTTATATTTTCCGTCGCTATATTAGCGACGGAATATTTTTTCCGTCGCTAATTAGCGACGGAAATGTCTTTCCGTCGCTAAATAGCGACGGTACATTTTCCGTCGCTAAATTTCCGTCGGTAAATGCTGATTTTCTTGTAGTGTGCGTTGGGTTATTTATATGAGACAGAAAGAATGCACTTGAGTGCTTGGAGCGTGATAATTGGTAGTCAGAGCAGGTATAAACGGTGAAGCGACAGGGGGCGGGTGAAAGGCGTGAGCGCTGCCTTGTGTCAGTGGACTGATGGAACTTGCTGTCCCATCAGTCCGATCGGACGTCACCCGACCGCCGTCTTGGCTTGTAACTCACGCTTGGTACTTTTTGCTGATGAGTTTTGGACTCTGCAAGATGTATTGGACCGACTGTCCGGGTCTTGACAGATAACATTTTCATAGTTATCAAAAATGATAGAAAATTTAAATATACAGCAATTTGTTTTGAAAAGAGTAGCTTCCAAAGAGCAAGCTCCAAGAACTTTAACAATTTCTCCTAAGATGCAAAGTCAACAGATTTGGTTTATGAGGAAATCAAATTTTGTTTAGTTTCTGTTTGTTCATTTCGTTGTGGTTAGGACATTACACGTTCTAATTGAATTTGTGAAGACTTTGTATTCTTAAAAACACACATAACCTGATAGAAAACAGAGATTCTTGAGGTAGGTAGGTTACAAAAATGAAATAATTGTAAAGTTGATGTGTGAATAAAGAAAGCAAAAATACCCTACTGCCAGCAAATCTCAATTACGACATAGTTCCACCTAGCTAGCAAGGAAAGATTTTGACGCAAAGTGGGGCTCCCTCTAAAATTCAAACAAGAGGTAACACTCCTATGAGATTTTCTTTTAAGTTTACATCTTTCATTCTTTGCTTACATGCATAGAGAGGGTTCTAGATGAGCCACGCTTTGCTTGGGCGGTTCAGATGAACCTTTTTGACTTGTGGAGATTTTTTTACTGACATCTTTTTCATTCAAGAATATTCAGGATCTGATTTTTGATTTTGACATACCCAATAAAAATAGATAGAAGCTAAGTGCAAAATGCATAGTAAACCTTTTGGTAGGTAAAACATCAAAGTATATAGGGATATAGGTGGTCTAAATTTTCTGGCCTCAACCTTAAAGATGAAAGAATGCTACAATAACTCATTTACTTTAACATCATAAATGATTGAGTAAATGCTTCCGAACAACTTAACAATGATTAACATTGCTAGAATTTGGTCACGCACTACACATTGCGGTAATATCAAAGATTTTAACTTTCACACTGTTTTTCATTTTGTAATTACAGGGTATCAGCCTCAAACGCTATTAATCTTGCCTCAAATTTCTAACCTTTCTTTTCTTTCCCTCCTTAATTTCTACAGAAAAACATTCCTATGTACTAAAAGAAAAACCTAGAAGATAATTAATGCATAGAAACCACTTGAAATGAGGACATTACTGAAAATTCAACCAAACCAACCGCTTCTTGCGAGAAATAGTTAACTATGCAATATACAATCAGCTAGAATTTATTCTCTAAAATGCTTGTAGAAATTATTTAAATGAATTAGTATACACAATTTCCATCTCTGTTTCGCCATTCCAATATTGAACCCCAGAATTAAGACCGTTCATATTTTGGGTTAAACTGATCAATCCGATCGAATCAAACTGATAAATCAGAAAAAATTGATTTCGATGGTTTTCCAATCGGATTGGGATATTTTTATAATTTTAACATCGGTTTATATAGGGTTATGGGCTAATAAGTCGGTTATTTGCTAAATTGACCATTTTCTTAGACGGAAGAGAAAGCAGATAGCCCCAACCTTACTCGATCTCTCTCTTCGTTTCTCGCTATCCCTTACTCGATCTCACTCTCACTCTCTCTCGATCTCGTTCTCTCTCTATCTCGATCTCACTCTCACTCTCACTCTCCCTCACTCGGTTTTGTGCCATCAGGTATGTGTTTGAGAATGTGTGATATCGACAGACATTGGCTTTATCTTTTGCTTTTCTACTTATTCTACATGATATACTTAATGCCAGATCTCTGTGTTCTTAATTTCCTCAGCCACTGATTCTTTCATTTTGTTGTTTTTTGACATTTTCAGCTGATTTTGGTTGAATCCTCTACCCTTTTTTTCTGGAGATTTCATATTATTTCTCTCTTTGTGTGCTTCCGAAGAAGAAATCCAGTCCCCCATTTTGGATTTTGTTAGTAAATTTTCTTATTTCTTTATCAAAGTAGCTTTAATTTGATGTTTTTCAGATGACAAATCTGAACTCTTCCATTGAACTCGTCCGAGAGCTGCATGTTCTTCTGTTTACCAGAGTTGTGTGTGTGTGTGTGCTTTTTTTTTTTTACTTTACAAAACTTCTTTGAAGATTTTGATATGGAAATGCAGGGACATCACAATTTTCTGAACGCATTGCATTTTCAGGATATTGCTTCAATTAATACAAAATACCAGTTGCAAATGCTTAACCCTTTATTGTTATTATTATTATTATTATTATTATTATTATTATCTTTTTGATGCAAACCGCCGCTAGATAGGAATCTTTCAGGAAAATTAGCTTCTGAGCTTGGCCAACTCTCTCATTTGAGAATTTTGTGCGTCAGAAATTTCAATTTCCTAATCTCTGGGAAGACGTACATTGATTATGCAAAAATTTCTCCATAATCATTTGGTTGATTATGTCTTTCTGTTTCTGGTTCGGGATTTTATGTTGAATGAATTGGATGGCAGCATACCAAAAGAGATAGGAAATATTTCACCTTTAAAACTCCTGTATGTTGTGTAGAGTTAATTCATCTCGTAAGATGGCTCCCAAGGAGGGAAAGCTCCTCTTCATTCTTCTTCCTTACATGATTTTCTTCTTATGAATGAAACAAAAACGTGATCTGTAACTATCTAGGCTTTTGTGTAAATTGTCTTTCATTCTATAGATCAATTGACTGCTCAAGCGTTGAGACATTTTGGTTCTGAATGTAGAAGGAGTAATCATATATAATCCTATCATTAGTATTTTGAAAAGAGCATAGTTGGTGCTTATGAAACAAAATGAGGCAAATATTTAGCAAAGCTATCTAGTAGGGCATTTGCGTATGTTATATTTTCTCTTCTAAATTAGTTTCCTGGATATTGGAATTGATATCCGCGAATGGATTCTCGACAATAGTACTCTTCAATCCGCACTCGGTTCTGTAATCTTTGTTTGGTTTAGATGATTGAATTTTCCATTGACTTTGAAAGAATTGCATTGGAATGCAAGCAATTACAGCAGGGGTGTTGTCAGCTGTCAAGATATTTTAGCACAAAAACCTTCAATTTAGACGGCTGCTTCTCAAAGTGGTAATTGCCTCTTTCCCATCTCATAGCCATTCCTTATTTTCTGTTAGAATAAGTGCAACTGTTGTTGCTTGTGAAATTTGATACTTGCCATTACATTTTACTTATATTTGATGAACTTTTGGCTTGCCTCCTTTCTTCTTCTTGTTGTCTTGGACATCTTACATCTTACATCTTACATCTTACATCTTACTTGGGAAATTTCCTATCTCATGATCTTGTGGCTTGTAAATTTGTGCAAACGTTGGATTTTTGATGTAACATATAATATTATACTCGTATTATAGCATAGAAATCGTATTTAAATAATTCAAACTAAACTATTTATTTTAATACTTGATATGCACCTGCTCCACCAGGCCATTTTCTATATAAGTATATATTGTTATGTTATTTTTCTCATATAGTGAAACAAAGTAATTGCAACTGTAAACTACAGTTGTACAAGCTGAATCACTTATAAGTAGTCAAATTTATGAATTGGTGGCCCAATCTGAGCTGAATGCTCACTTGAATAATGTTAGAGGCTGCCTTCATGATTTCCTTTTCTGCTGCTTCTGCTACTTCCATTGCATCTTTGCAAGGATGAAGGTTACAACATCGACTATCAAACATTTCATGTCTATGTAATGGACATCCTTAGCAAACTCACTACAGTGGCACTCAATATTACCTTATGAACATGTCTTGAGAAAGTTGAGTTTGGCTTGTATTTTTGTTTTTATTTTTCCCTTTCTGGTGTTGAATTTGTTTGTATCCTGTTTGGTAGCTTAGAAAGTTGAGGGAGGTAGCCGGATTGTTTAGGAATTGAAGGAATTTAGCCATTTTGACAATGATTTTGTACTGACACTATTAATAACAATAAAACTTTACGTGGTGAATTGGGACGTTTTAAGTTTTATGTTGAATTGCCTACTTCTTTTAATAATGTTACTGGTTTCTAAATGATGATATAAATATGCTAATTTGCACTTGTAATATGGCAAATTCTATTGAAAAAAGACTTCTTTTTGATAAATAAAATGCAATTTATAATTTAATATAATTATTATAACTTACAACAATTTGAATCGATTTTAAAAGGATTTACTTTAAATTGTATTTAAATCCTTTTAAAATCGATTCAAATTGTTGTAAGTTATAATGAATTGGATTGATTTTTAACTAATAAATCATATACAGAATTGTAACAGAAAACACACTAAAATTCTTCTGAAAAATTTTCAGGTACTCCTGATTTTTTTTTCCCCATATGTGAATTGTGAAAGCTTCAGTTACTCGAGCGAGCCTACACGATGACGTTTGAGTGATGCCAACAATCGCCTATAAGAAATAAGAGAAACGCGGTTGTTTTCCATTTTCGAGATCCCAAAGCATGGATCCGTCTCTACCTACAAACCCCGTCGAGTATTCACCGTCTTCAACCACCGTGAAATTCGACTCCCCAATTCCTCTCCTCCGGGGCCCCTTGCCCGCCGCATCATCCGACGACCTGTCGTTTGGGCCTTACGTTCTCGCTTTTAGAAATCCCCAGTCCTGGGCCACTGCTTACAAGTGCTGCGAGTACAAAATTATCGAGCAATGTGAGGGCGGCGCAAGGATTGGGTGCGCCATATCCGCGTCAGAAAAATGTAAGCCACCATGGTGGCACAATTTGATTGGAGGCAAATTGCCCGACTTGAAGGAGAGAGAGAAGTGCGAAGAGCATGAAATGGAGGGTTGTTTGGCTGCTGCGAAGGAGAAATGCGTGGGGTTCGCTAGGGAGAAGTGTTGGCCGCCGTTTAGGGAAGCGAGGATAGCGGTCGGCGAGGGGGTTATGATGGAGAAAGTGGGTAGGAAATTAATATGCTTGGCATCAGTTCCGGAGACGGAGAGTCATAAAAATATTAACTTGATTGGATTTGAGAAATATGAAATTAATATAAGCAATCAAAGGGCTTGCGAGCTTCTCGCCTCTGATCCAAAATACAAATGGCTCTTTAAGAAAAAATAAGTTCTTTTCCGGCCGCTGCTCCGTAAGCTTTTTTGAGGTAAAGATTTTTGGATTACACAAATTGCTGTATTTTTCAGTTGTTGCATTTATGTGCGATGTTTAACAGACCATAACATGATGGTCCTTCCATTTAAAATTGAGAATTAATTTTGGTTGGCAATGTTAGTTAAGAATCATGAGCGAACTTAACTTTAATTTCTTGATTTGAACCTGTTACTATCACCCCTTCTCTTCATGTGTGATTGTGCAAGAGCTGTTGCTTGCTTTTCATTTGAAGCAACTTGATAGGAGTAACCGAAGTTGGTCAGATTTATTGTAATTTTATGCCGGATTTGATGGTTTTGGATTGTAAAACCAAAAATTAGTTGAAGTTGTGATGAAGCAGCTCACCCGTGGATTTGATGGAATATAATTTTGTAGTTGGATGTAGAATAAAACAAGATTGTGGCATAGTTTGAACTGAGAAGTGCTTTTGATCTAACCTCTCTGTTATTCTGTAATTCAATTCAGGCTGAGTTCTTTCAATATAAAAAGGTTTTTCACCGTTAATTTTGTTTGTCTGCAAGATTCAAATCATCTTTTTTTAAGGGAAACTAGCCTAGTCTCTAGACGCTTTGCATGTGATTTTTTTTTTTCACTAACTAAAATATTAGGGACAAATTTGGACTTATTTTGTTTACTTGATGTTTGGACTCAGTTTTTGAGGCCTCCAAATTGGGTTGCTTTTGGATTCAGCTAGAGTTGTTTTGAAATGCATGGCCTGTATATTACTTACTAGTTGTGGACCTCCAGGCTTGAATTGAATGTTAAAAGGAACTTCTAATCTAGGCTGGCGTAGTTACTGTTGTTATTGTCTGGATCTCAAAGTTGCTTTGGCCCATATCTTGCTAATCCTACAAATGAAAGTACAAATGTTAATTATAGTATAGTTAGTGGTTGTTAAAGGCTTAGTTTAGTTAGTTGATTTTTTAATTTTTTTTTTAAGGTTGACCGGGACTCAAATGGGTGAAAATTTAAGTGCGGGTTGTGTTGCTTAATGCGCATTAAATCCTTTCCATCCAATCAGACAGTGAGCATCCTGTAGCTCAACTTTGAGAATTGACAACTCTAGCGCGAAAAATAGTGCCACTGAATTAAAATTTATTGGTCTTAACGTAGGGCTATTTCTCTATTTTCTTGACTGCTTTAAGGTTTGTACTTAGTAGTTCATGTGCAGTCTTTACGGGGAAAATTACTTGGTAGTTCATGTGCAGTGTTTCCCACCTTAAACCTGAAGTGGGTTACAAGTCCAATTTTGTCAAGTGTCTAACACTCGTGAAGGCACGGGCTTCTGTCTACCACGTTCCCTTTGAAGAAGACTGACGCCTGTTCACTGGCGTAGCTACGTTAACTTGAGGGTGTGCACCTCAATTTTTTTTTCTTTAAATATATATATATATATATATATATATATATAATAAACTTGTGACCCCCGTCCACCGCTGCTGGTCATCGATTCTCCCTCCTCTTTTTCTCTCTCCACGCGCAATGACAACAGGCGTTCTTTTCCCCTTCTTCTTGCATTTTTGTTTCGCGTTGCAGTAGTTTTCTGTCGCCACCGATATGGATATAGGATATGGATAAATTTTTTAAAAGAAAATCAATTTTTGATCAAGATTCTTTAATGATCGTTTTAATTATTGTTTCTTTGTTTAGCATGCTTAGTTCCTGATAATTCATTCTCTTTATTTGACAAGCAAAAGTTGATTCAATTTGTTAAGTTTTATTTACATGATTTCTCAACGACTGATTTGATGGTTATTGATAATCAGTTAGAAACATATGTCCTTGATATGCGGAGTAGTGAAGACTTTTCTAATTTACAAGGAATTGGCAGCCTTTCCCAAATATTAGTTGAAACTAAAAAGCACATTATTTATGTATTGGTTTATTTGCTTATCAAATTGGTTTTAGTTTTACTTGTTGATACATCAACCGTATAAAAAGCATTTTCTTCAATAAAAATTATCAAGATTCGGTTGCGTAACCAAATGGGAGATGTTTGGATGAATAATTGTCTAATCATTTATATAGAAAGAGATGTATTTGATAGTATTGACAATAAGTATTTAACGATTTTAAAATATGAAATCGAGTGGAGGACAATTGTAAAAATTGAATTTTTATTTTATTTTATTCATTATTCTTTTTTAATTTTAAATGAGATATATTTTTATGGTATAATTTGTGTATTTTAAATTTTTATTTTTTTATAATAAAATTATATTGTGTATCCCTTTTTGATCCTGGGTCCTGATTCTGTCTCTGTTGTGTGCCCCCTCTGACCCTGTGATCGTGGCTCCGCCCCTGCGCCTGTTGAAGTACTTTTGCACAATGGGCTCTTTTTTTTTTTTTTTGGGGGGGGGGGGGGGGGGGGGGGGGGCAACATTTAGTTCATAAAGAAGGACATGAAGTTACAATAAATGTTGAAGGACGCAATACAAACTACATTAAAATTAATAAACGACTAAAAAATTTTTATTTGTTTATTGATCAAATGGTCTTAAATTGTAGATTGAAAGGATGAAAGCAACGGCAAATAGGTTTGAAATTGAGTTTCAACCTTCTAAATTAAATGGACAAGATATTATTGAACCTCTAGTAGTTAGCTGACAAATATCAGTAAATGATGTAAAGTAGCTCAAATTATTGGAAAATTGAAGCCAAAAGATAAAACAAAAGTAGCAAAATGCTGAAAATTAGCCGCTAGTAGTGGAATTAGTCATATAAATGCTGCTATCAAACATCATCATCCAATAAAGATACTCATAAGTTTTGAAAAACCTTTGAACTTGGAGAGTTTCAGTGGAATTTTATGGACGAGGAAGGAGCCAGGAAATTGCTGTGACGGCTTTTTCTATTATATGTTCATTCAATATGTTAGAATTCCGAAGCAAGCACGTAGGACTTTTTGGCAAGAAGTTGTGTGGAAGTTAGGTTTCCTTCTTAGACGGGAAATTGTGAAACTTTTATATTTAATTTCCTTTCCACATCATATAATTTATAGACACAAAGTGGATGGCGAAATTTTCTAGGCACTATGGGAAAGGGATAAAAATCAAAGAAAATTATTTTAACTTTAATTTCAATTAAAGAAATATTTTAAATAAAACTGGTTTTAATATATTGAATATTTTAACGATAAAACTAATTTTAATATATTGAATATGTATGCAGGGACAACACCACATGGTAAATTGGGGGGCCACTGTCTCCTAATTTTCTTAAAAAAAGAAAAAAAAAAGTTTACATGTCTAAAATTTGAAAAATTTAGCTTCAACCCCTCAAGTTTATGCCTAATATCCTTTTTAACCTATGAACTTTAGCCTCTCTTAATTTCATACCAATAATAATAATACCCCTGTATGCAATGCATGCACTATATTTGAGGTTAAGTCTATGAACATTTACAAAATATGATAGGAGATTAATTCTACTTAAGATTCCATTAAGTATATAAAAATGCGATTTCCAAAATTTTTGGTGCTTGTGTGCTGTTAAACATAATATGAAAATAATGGAATTAAATTTTATTTTTAGTTTTTCACCTTAATTTCAAACTGAAAAATTCAATAACATTCTTCTCAAGAGTACGCAATGGACCCCTCATGTCTCTACATTTTCTTCCCTTATATTTATGAAAACTGATAGCTTGAAAATAAAAAGTTATACAGCTTTATCCCAATTAGATAAGATGGAATTAATTGTGCTGTTGGATTTTGGAAAACAGATGACAATAACTTAATTTTATTCCTGTCAAATAAAACTGCCCAACCAATCAAAATGATTGAATTTACTCTCAAACTGACAAAAAGTCTAATTATGTGGGTCCAAATCAGCAATTTATTAATGAAATGAAAAACCATCAACAACTTCGGAGGCAAATTCAAAATAATAATAATAATTTGAATCGTTCTTATTTATAGATGTTAAGTTATTTCTGAAAATATAGAGATATGGTCTCGTGCTTTAAATTTACTTCATATTTGGGTGAACATGCGCAGCTCCACTGTTTGTTTCTCACTTCATTTTCTAGAACAAGTTCCACTAGGGTTGTTCAAACCGGTGCATGAGCCAGAAAAAACAGTCCATTAAATTCGATTTTTTGAAAACACTAGTTATTAATCAGTTTATTACTATCAGTTAATCAATCCATCGATTTTTTATTTTCAGATCGGTTAATTAATATTTTTCGGTTAACTATTATAATTATAAAATACATTCATAAAAAAATTAAAATATTCAAGTTACTTAAAGTTTAAAATTGGAA
Organism: Excoecaria cochinchinensis; assembly: GCA_947683425.1. Taxonomy (NCBI): domain Eukaryota; kingdom Viridiplantae; phylum Streptophyta; class Magnoliopsida; order Malpighiales; family Euphorbiaceae; genus Excoecaria; species Excoecaria cochinchinensis. Next base: position 2,956,893 of record CANTUQ010000045.1, read on the forward strand.
AATAAATATAATTCAATTGAATAATTAAATATAATATTCAAACTACAATTATAAACTAAAAATGTATTTGAACATTAAAATTACAAACCGAAAATATAATAATCCAACTAGTTAAATAAAAATATTTCACACATATTATATATATATATATATATATATATATATATATATATATATAATTTAATTTAGGGTTTCATTTTATTTTTTTTTAACTTTATATATATAAAAAAAATTGTATAAAACCGGACGGTTAACCGAAACCGAAAATACATGTCAAAAATTATATAAAACCGAGCAGTTAACTGAAACTGAAATATATGTATAATTAGATAAAATCGGTCGGTTAACCGAAACTGACGGTTTTTTGGAACGGTGTTTTGGAACAAAAAATCAAAATTCAATTAAACTACTAATCATTAATCATAAAAATCGGTTTGATTAACTTATTTTTTGGATCGATTTAGGTTTAATTTGTCGGTTAATCAAATCCATCAGTTTTTTTGAACACCCCTAAATTCCACAAACACTAATTGTGGTCTTGGTCTTCTTCTATTACTATATCCATACCCAATTGCATCTTTTTCCTTTTCTTTTTGACACATTAATTATAAATATACTCAATCCGTTACGTAATAATAAGAATATTTTCCTTTTTAATTCATTTCAAAATATAGAAAACTTGTTAATTTATGAATTTTCTATAATATCCTTGTTTAATTTCTCAATAATCAACAAATTTGCATTCAATTTCTTATACCATTTTCAAGTAAAGTTTAAAATAATATGATATTTAATGCTTCTAACATTATTTCTCCGTTTTACAGTCAATGTAAATTTAATTTTTTTTTCCATTTGTAAATTAATTTATGACAATTTATATTTCCAACTCTAATACATCAATGGTAGTCATTATTGTCATTGTTAAAAATAAAAATCATGCATAATATAAATAAAAGGCATAATTGATAAATCAAGTATAAAACTATGTCTTATAATTACAAAAATTAACATTTTTTAAATTATGTTAATAAAAATATTTCTATAATTACGAGACAAATGAAATATTATATATTTTTATATTTATTTTCTCATTTACAAGGCTCGGACAGCTAATGGCAGGCCAGGCGGCAGTGAAACAAAATCCCAAACAGCAACGACAATTTTTATTTTAAAAAGAGAGAAAGAAAAGTGAAGCTCCTAAAACGACAGCAGCAACAAAGACAAACACCACAAAAACGACAACTGCGCAATACTTCCACAACACACTAACCTAAGCGGAGATGCATTTTTGTGTCTTGTCCTCTATGGTTGGGATTTAAATAGAATTCTAACTCAGTAGTTACATCGCATAATCGTGAAAACATTTTCAAATGGATGAACGAAACCAAAACTAAGGATGTTGTATGCTTTTTATTTTTTAAAAGCAGTTTTTGTTTTCCATTTTTTGAAAATTGTTAAAACTGTATCATATATTTTAATTATTCATATATATTATATTTTTTAAAAATTATACATTTTTAATGATTAATAATAGTAAATATTCAAAATTTGTATTGTATTACCATTAACAAAAAATTCATCATAACAAGAAAAGTTGATCACTATTCAACAACAACAACAATAATAGTTGGTTATAATGGATTGAAATTAATTTTTTTAAATGATTCATTTATTTTTGAAGAAAAAAAGAAATTTTAAAAATACAAAAATCTAAAATTGAATAATTTGAATATGAATTGAAAGGTATAAGGAGTAATTTTAGGTGAATTGTGTATTGTAGACATATGCATACGCAATGGCTTGACACATTATCAATAATAAAAATAATATCATAAGTAGTCAACAGATTCGATAGAGTAAATTTGAGTCAGGTCATGATGAAGTGCCATTGTTAAATAGATCATATAATAAGATCACTTTACGAATTAAATTAAATCGAATCATAAACAGATGATTGATGGATTGAACTAAATTTAGATCATTTTATGGACATTATAATAATAATAATATCCATTATAAAAAAAAATCATATACCAAAAATAAATAAAAAAAATAAAAAGAAAAAAGAAAGACAATATTGTCAATGCCGACGTAATATACATAAGATGCCGATAAAAACAAAATCAAAACACGGGAAACTTGATCTTAGCGTTTCATAGATTATGGCAAAATCGCTTTTTATCATTTGAATAAAATCAAAAACCATGGATCAAAGCCAAACACGTTTCGTTTTATTTTTTAGAAAATAAAAAAGCGAAAAGCGAAAAATAAAAACCCCTAAAATTCTAGGAACATCCAAACAATGCCCGCCCGATAGGCTTTGACCAATTTTAGTTAGCCACATACTCCATCTAATCTTCAAGTCATTTAAAACAAGAAAAACATAAACTTTAAAGTCTTCAAAGTCTGCGGGAAACCGTGTTTGGTTTCCTCCTTCCCATTTCCATGAAACTTCCCTTGCCAGCCCTACATAAATTAATCCGATCTGAGCAATTAAGTGCTTCGTGCTGACAGGTTATGCCCTTTTAACTCTCTTAACATTGTCAAGGAATCTATAACATAATAATATGTTGCTGTCATAATGGAAAAGAAATGCAAGTATTGGCCAAAAAAAATTGAGAATTGCAATTGACAATGCTTTCTTGTCTTAAAGAGAAAAAGGGGCAGTTAAATGGAAATTTACTTGAATAAAGCTTGTTCAATGCCAGCATGTGAACTGGCTCCAAGCCACAAGCCGCCTTCAATTTTGGCTATAAAATCACCCTTTTGTTTAACTTCATGGAAATGAAAGTCTAAACCACCCATTCTTCACTGCAGGACTTTCCTATACAAATTTCTTTCACTCACTTCCCTCCCTATCAGCTACTTCCTGTTCCAACCAAAACAAACACGAAAAATAATAACCATGGTGAGCAGTAAGCAATCACACATTGGTTGCAGCGAATTGCTTATTAAGACCATCAACAAAGCACAAAAAAGATGGCGCATTGCTTACCTAACAATCTATTCAGCTCGGGCGATGCTTTCTCTCGTGAGAGACATAATAGCATCCAAAACAAGCAGTTATCATCACTCTGGTATCTTGCATAGTGTTTCCTACAGCATCCTGGATGTAGAACCAACCATTTCCCATCAGCAACAAAAGAAACATTTCTCAATTCCAAATGTGCCTGATATTGATAAGAAAAGACTTACAGAAATGGTAAAAGAGAAGAACTCAATAGATCTCCGCCAATTTGGAGGAGTCGAAGGTGTTGCCACTGCTCTTGCTACAAACTTGGAACATGGAATCAACAGTGATGACAGTGAAGTTTTCGCTCGTCGTGACATGTTCGGTTCCAATACTTACAGTAAGCCTCCTCCAAAGGGGTTCCTATTTTTTGTGCTGGATGCTTTCAAAGACACCACCATTCTTATCCTCCTGGTATGTGCTGCTTTTGCACTTGCTTTCGGCATCAAAGAACACGGAGCAGATGAAGGTTGGTATGAAGGTGGGAGTATCTTTGTGGCTGTCTTTCTAGTTGTTGTGGTCTCTGCTCTCAGCAACTTTAGACAAGAGGCACAATTTGACAAACTATCAAAAATAAGTAGCAATATCAAAATTGATGTTCTTAGAAATGGACATATACAACAGATTTCCATATTTGACATCGTTGTTGGAGATATCGTCTCCTTGAAAATTGGAGATCAAATTCCAGCTGACGGATTGTTCTTGGAAGGGCATTCTTTAGAAGTGGATGAATCAAGCATGACAGGAGAGAGCGACCACGTAGAAGTTAATTCCACCAGGAATCCTTTCTTATTTTCTGGTTCGAAAGTTGCAGATGGATATGCTAAAATGCTTGTGACTTCTGTTGGAATGAACACTGCATGGGGAGAAATGATGAGCTCCCTTGCTTGTGACTCGAATGAACGAACACCATTACAAGCCCGACTTGACAAACTAACTTCTTCAATCGGAAAGGTTGGCCTTTCTGTCGCTTTTCTAGTTCTTGTAGTCATGCTAATTCGCTACTTCACCGGAAATACAAAAGATGAGAATGGAATGACTGAATACAAAGGCAACAAAACAGATACAGGGGATGTGTTAAATGCTGTTGTAAGCATTGTAGCTGCTGCAGTCACAATTGTGGTTGTAGCAATCCCAGAAGGTTTGCCATTAGCAGTCACATTAACGCTAGCTTACTCTATGAAGAGAATGATGACAGATCAGGCTATGGTCAGAAAACTCTCAGCTTGTGAAACAATGGGGTCAGCCACAGTTATTTGCACTGACAAAACAGGCACTTTGACATTAAATCAGATGCAAGTAACGAAGTTCTGGGTTGGCCAAGAATCAATCGAGGAAAGTTCTTACAAAGGAATTGTTCCTGAAATTCTCGAATTTTTCCACCAAGGAGTTGGTTTAAACACAACAGGTAGCATCTACAAACCAGCATCAGGATCCACACCAGTGTTCTCAGGCAGTCCAACTGAAAAGGCAATTTTGTCATGGGCTGTCTCCATGATGGGTATGGACATGGATAAAATAAAGAAAAGTAACACAATTCTCCATGTTGAAACCTTTAATTCAGCGAAGAAACGCAGTGGGATTTCAATAAGAAAATTGGCTGACAACACCATTCATGTACACTGGAAAGGAGCAGCTGAAATGATACTAGATATGTGTTCGCATTATTATGAGACCGATGGAAGCATAAAACACCTGGATGAAACTGCACGAAGCAAAATTGCACAAATAATCCAAGGTATGGCAGCTAGTAGCCTCAGATGCATTGCTTTTGCTCACAAGCCAATGGCAAAAGAACAAAAGATCAATGGCAATGATGAAAATGCGCCCCAAAGGCTACAAGAAGATGGTTTGATCTTACTAGGAATAATTGGTCTAAAGGATCCCTGTCGAACAGGAGCCAAAAAAGCTGTGGAAATTTGCAAGGCTGCAGGAGTAAACGTCAAAATGATAACTGGGGACAATGTTTTCACAGCAAAAGCCATAGCTACAGAATGTGGAATACTAGAGCTCAATCAACAAGTAGACAGTTGTGCAGTGATTGAAGGTGTTGAATTTCGAAACTATACACATGAGCAAAGAATGGAACTGGTCGACAAGATTTGCGTGATGGCAAGGTCCTCACCCTTTGACAAACTTCTTATGGTGCAATGCTTGAAGCAGAAAGGTCATGTTGTTGCAGTAACAGGAGATGGCACAAATGATGCACCTGCATTAAAAGAAGCTGATGTAGGCCTGTCTATGGGCATTCAAGGCACAGAGGTTGCTAAAGAAAGCTCAGATATTGTCATTTTGGATGACAATTTTACGTCTGTGGCCACAGTTTTAAGGTGGGGACGATGTGTCTACAACAACATCCAGAAATTTATCCAGTTTCAGTTAACTGTCAATGTTGCAGCTCTTGTGATCAACTTTGTTGCAGCAGTTTCTGCTGGTGAGGTTCCTCTGACGGCTGTCCAATTGCTGTGGGTGAACCTCATTATGGACACCCTTGGAGCACTGGCTCTTGCTACAGAACGGCCCACTGATGAGCTAATGCAAAAGCCACCTGTAGGTCGAATCGAGCCCCTTATAACAAATATCATGTGGAGAAACCTCCTAGCTCAAGCTATATACCAGATAGCAGTTCTTTTGACTTTACAATTCGAGGGTGAATCTATATTTAATGTGAGTCCAGAGGTAAATGATACAATTATATTCAATACTTTTGTGCTTTGCCAAGTATTCAATGAGTTCAATGCAAGAAGTTTGGAAAAGCATAATGTGTTCAAAGGACTCCACAGGAATCATCTGTTTCTTGGAATTGTGGGTATAACTATAATTCTTCAGGTTGTGATGGTGGAGTTCCTAAAGAAGTTTGCAAGTACAGAGAGGCTGAATTGGGTGCAATGGCTGGTTTGTATTCTAATTGCAGCTATATCATGGCCAATTGGTTGGGTTGTGAAATTCATAGATGTACCAGACACACCATTCTTTGGTTACCTGGAGAGGCAACTATCCAGGATAAAAAAGGCTATGCAAACTATTTACCATAGAAAACCACCTTCGTCTAGGTTTGGAACTGGGTGTGGACTAACATAAAAGAGTCTGGATTGGTTAGGTGAAAGGATGGCATAAGCAGCATTTCACAAGTGATACAGATAGAGTTCGTGCCTACACCTCAGAGTAGGCCTATAATTCACAAAACGCAGCCATAAGATGAGGAACACAGTCAGTGGGAAAGTAAGGGGAAGGGCTCGAGCTAAAGTATATTAAATGGTCAATTAAGCCAGCATGATTGATACAGGTGATTGGAATGATAGCGTCCAAGCCACTCAGGGAGAAAACTACTACCAGTTAAGCATGTTGACTATCATCAAGAACACCAGCACAACACGCGGCCAATTTATCAACAGCTCACACCACAAAGATGGCATCTAACAGATTCGAATTATTTCAACATCAAAAACCAATCGCTTAATGTTTTATCCTAATGCAGAATTTATTTTATTTTATTTTATTTTATTTTTTATTTTTTCCTGCCTGCTTACACTAGCAGAAAAGGTTTTATGCAATGGGGCAAAGTTTCATGCCGGTATCTTACTTCAATCCTTTAAAGAATTATGTTACAGGAAACGGCAAATAAAAACTAACAGATGAGACATTAATGATTTCTCATTGTGAAACTAAAGAACATAAAAAGTAAGAAGAAAGATATTGATAGGCAACTAAGAAAAAGTTAAAACAGGAATACTAAAATCTAATAACAATAAGATAAATATAACTTAACTGTCCAAGTAATTGCATAAACGAACAGGAACACAAATTGAATCAATTAGCTCATCAAGGAAGCTATTTCGAATAAAATCAACAACCTATAAGTTTCATCCCAGAAACAAAAGCATTTAATCAAAATTAAGAAAGCTCGTTCTGTTCACTTCAAATTCCATAAACAATTTATCATTCTCTATATAAAAGAAAAAATGGTATATGCTGAAACAATTTCTACAAATTTCTATATGCATACATATATATGAAAGCTGGAATTTGATAAAAGCAAGAAGCTCACACCATCTCCGTTTGGTAGAGCATAAGCATATAGATGAGAAATTAAGTAAAAAATGGGGCACTTACCAGTAGCAACCACCAAGAGAGAACCACCTGAAATAAAGATTGCAGCTTTAAATTGCCAAATTGTGTTCGACTTTGAAACTAAAGCAAGCCTTTTCTTTAGCATTTTCAGTATATAGAAAAACATCAACAGAGGAACCGTTAGACTTGCTATACATCTAGTCCCCAGCTTAAGCACAGTAATTTACTGTTAAGCAAATTAGATGTATCGGGGACAATTATCAAACGCCTTTGTTTGGATCCATGTAATTGAGAGTTAATGGGAAAATAGCAGAGTAAATGGGAGTAAATAAAGGGAAATTGATTTTTCCAATTTACTCTCAATCCTCCAAAATATTTACCCTCAATTTGGAGGGAAAGCAGTGTAAATGGAAAGCAGTGGTGAGATTATGATGAAGATATGCAAGGGCAAATCTGGTTGGTGGTGCTGGTGGCGGAGGTGCAGAGGAACTATCCTGACCCTATTCTGATGCAGAGGAACTGGTGCAGGTGGCGGAGGTGAAAGAGGTGCCGGAGCAAATGCAAGATTCCGGCGACTTTGGTAGTGGACTCAAACTTCCCGGCGAAGAAATACTGAGAGAGTGAGACCGAGCAGGAGATCCGAAGTAGAAGAGGAGTAAGCTATAGTCACGGAACCGTTGGGGATGGCAAACGAAGAAAAGGTGAGAAGTATGAATTACTCTCTACCCAAACAGTGGAAATCAAAATCAGAGTAGATAGAACTTTACCCCAACTTCCCTGGTTCATCCAAACAAAAGCTATCAAGATCAAAGTAGTACATGAGCATTTGAAATTATTTGCTAAATAATGTTAAAGATTATAAGTTTGATTAAACATGAGAAATTGATGCCACGAAAATGTAAAGTTTCTATTAAGAAAATAACGAAAAAACCAGCCCTATATAGCTATATCTTATCTATCCACTTTATAAAGATTTTTGTCAAATGATAAATCTTGAGAGAAAGTCAAACTCCGGTGAGATCTCTTGACAAGATTTATTTTGGTAAATACCACCTTATTAGTGTAAATTAAGAACGAGGAATTGATATCAATACAAGTTAACTTAATAAATATATTTGTAAGTAAATCGTATACTTTACGCATCATATTAATAATTAAAATTTTCGAAGAAAAGAACCATCAATTGTTGCATTTAATGATGATCCAAAACCAGCCACACCGGCCCATTTATTCGTTCTCAGTTGGTGACATTGGGCCGAAATGGACTGTTTATAACACACACCAGTTGCGTTCGTTGAAGGAGATCAAATATGGAATTATTCCAATAATTTTTTCATTTGCATTCAGACATAATATATACATTACTTTAGATGATACCAATTCACTATCAATTAAATAGCCCGACTCAATTCTATATTTTCGTACTTTGACTAAAATAAATATTTAAAAGAAAAAATTCAAAGCTCCTATTTCATATTATAAAATGAAATTTACCACTTCATTTATATAATACATTAGCTATTAATGCTATACTCTACTACCTGGAAATCAACGATTAAGAAACTTAAAGTACTAGTATAAAACTGGTAATTGAAAGCCTTTGCAGTTCCCATGAGACACACTTTAAGAACAGCATGAACGTCCAATGAAACAATACACCCGGTTGGGAGTAGCTTCTAGTCAACAGATTTTCTCTTCCTCCCAAGAATGGAAGCTCTCTGGAATCTGGGGCCGCCAATCCGCCTTTTCTTGAAAGCTGCCATTGAGGATTGAGCTGCCTCATATACTATTATGTGCATTACCCTTATATTAGTGCTTCCACATAAATGTCAGGTGCAAAAATTTAAACATTTATGGTTAAACAAGAAGATGATCTCACAACGTGTTTCTTCCTTTGTTAGAACTGACAAGAATTTGGAGGCTGCTGCAAATGCTGCAGTGCGAGCCTTGTAAAGAACCTCCTTATATCGGATTCTAAATGCACAAGACAATAACAATCCGATCATTTTATCACACCTGTCCATAATATCTAACACACAAGTAATAGATCAATCAGAACCAATTCGTTTGCTGAAGAAATACTTAACAAAGCTGCCAACACATTGTAATTTTCCCACCACAAGAATTACTTGACTGCATCACATTTCATAAATCACAAATATGTATTTTGGTTTTACTAATGATAACAAGGAAAGTGCCCAATTAATTAGTTAGCCCATCTTCAAAGAAAATATAAATACATAGGCAGAAATGGAACAGGAAGAAACTTACAGTGGAGCTAGCTTGCATCCAAATTCATAGAAGTAAGGGCAACGAGATCTCAAATCCACACGTCCAGCATCAGCTTGGATTTCCAGCCTTGTTCTGATATTAAAAAAAGATCCATCCTAAAAACATAAGAAGGCCAGAAAGAAAATAAATCTTTAATGGTTGCAAACCAGAGTGATGGCAAGAAGAGAGTTAAACACCATCTTCTGCAAACCAACGGTCTTTACTATAGGTATCCAAAGTATTTTATGTTGATTTCCAAATCCAGAGTATGTGAAAAGTTGAATCCCCCTCTTACTCAAACGCAAATCATAAATCAGATTAGAGCTAGCAGGACAATTACTTTTGATTAAAACAGGCAGGGACACCCATAGATACAGCTTGCCTTAGATGTAACTCATGAGCAAGCCAAAATGGCAGCTCTGTCTTTGAACCTTGTTCAACCTAAGAATCAGAACACAAAAACAAAATATCAGCACAAAGACATATGCACTCTGCACTCTCTCCAGTAGCAAATTCCCTCAGACCTTACATAGCCTCTTTCAGTGCTTCGATCAATTTTTGCTCCATTGACAGCCTTGTGGAACACAACTGGAACAAACTGTGGGCAGAAGAAAGCATTAAAAAATTTCAAATAAAAAACCAAAAGTGAGGGGAAGAAAAAGAAAATTGAATTAGTTGAAACAACATAGGATAATATTTTGGACCTCTTCGTCCACAAGAATATCATCAATGTCATAGTAATTCCCCATTCTTGATTTTCTCTTTTTCGTGAACCCAGCACTTCAAAGTTGCCCCAAACTTTAGACAATAAGTTTATGTCCAGACTACAAAATGAAGAAAAACATTCCAATAAACAAACATCAACAGAAATTATTGATAATAGCATAAACCTGAAAATTTATAAATAAAAATACTAGTAATATTTATTTATCCTATAATTCAAGCCGAACATTTGGTCCATAATACTGCACCCGATTAACAGAACTGAGAGTATGGCGGAATTGGGTTTCTCTTCATTGCAATCAACCAATGTTTTCAAAAACGGACTGGATGTCGACTTGGCGTGCCAAAGGGTTCAAGGTCCAATTGGTTCAACCAGGCTGAACCGGATTTTTTTTTTTTAAAAAACACAATTATTTATAAAAAAAAATTGAAAATATATTATGAAGTATGAACAACGGTATATATAAAAAAAATAAAGACACATTAAGAAACATGCTAGTTATCAACTGATCAAACATCAAGATCTAAAAATCAATTTTAAATACTACAAGACTTGCAAACATAAAAATCAAATAAAATTTTCAAACATAAGTTATTTGTAACACCACTTACCCATACGTAATAGATTTCACCGTAAAAAGGTGAGTTACCACGACCGGTGATGGGTGCCACACAACTATAAGACAAACAGACTCACTTAAGTGCAGAATTATCCTTTTCATGTAAGATAACGCATTAATTAGGCCTTAATAACAATATGTAAATCAGATGAAATGATTCATAGCATTTAATTATTCACAGAACAAAGAATATAATTAAATAATCAAAATAGAAATGAGAGACGGCCTTGCCTCATGACCAACGGCCGTCGATCATTCACTCATGCCCATCCCTGGCGAGCCACACCCCAAGGACGGCCGCCACTTCGCTTCGGCTCGTCCCTAGCGCTCCGCGCCTGAGGGAAGGCCGTCGGTCAAGGTATTCGCCCGTCCCTTAAAAGGATGCCCTTGAGGGACAGCTACGCCACCTCGTGCGCATTCATCCTTGACAGAATCCCGCTCGAGGGACGGCCATTGGTCAATAAATATAACACTCCTTACCTGTGCATGGCAAACTACCACGACAGGTGAAAGATGCTACTAGAAAACTAGAGAATTAAGTACATTTATATAAGAGACAGTTACCAAAGTCAGAATTATAAAATTTCTTTTGTTGTAACCAATTTTCGCATTTTACACTTAACAAATTCCAACTTACCGCATTTACCGAAACTTTTTATTTAATGACGATTACGCCCTCCATTTCATTTTACTACTTTAATCAACTCATTTTACATTTACCTTTTCATTTACTTTATTCTTTTCATTTTCATACAAAATAGCTCTTTTTCTTGCCTTAAAGTTTATAAATATCCAATTAATAATTTATCTCCAACCTCTCAATTATTACCGAAAGCGTTTTCAACTTTACTTAACCATTTCGACTAATTAATTACACATTTCAATCACTTTTATATTCCAAACACATACGAATCCAGCTATGATACATTTCAGGTCCTTACATTATTGTAACCAAACATAAATTGCAAATATCTAGATAAATTCATACAATATTAATGGCAAACATTCAAATAAATCACTAAATATGGTGAACAAACATCATCTTCATCTTCATCTAATCTTTAAGATTAAACTTCATATAAATCATGTTCCCTTACATCTGAAAATTTTAAAATAAAAATATAACTGAATATAATTACATATTTATTCTAAACTAAATTCATATTATAAAAAAGAAACACATTAGGTTGGGCCACTAAGGCATCCCCAAAACCGTGAGATCTTCACATATTTAATATCCTGTTATTGTCCAATTAATCCCCTCATGTAACTGTTGGAAAATTGATGGTTAACCTATCCCTTCAAAAATAATTGTGATTTTTCCTTTCAAAGATTCCGTAAATATATAAAGATAAATTCCTCAAATTGTTTATATTATCACTAATAAATTCCAAATATAGTAATCCATATCCTTATCTCATACTCTGTATAACTCAAGTTCACTAACATGGTAAAATTGTAATCTAATTCTAAAACATAGCAAGTAGAACAGTATAATCCATATCTCTGTCTTTTATCCAAAATTTCAAACCAATAATATCAGTATTAGAACAGTATAAGAACATATATTATATGATAAATTCCTCTTTGAAATTAACTTACATCCAAACATCGACTTAATTAGATAATGACAACGTGAGTAAAAAGGGTAAACTCAAAATAACAATACCAAATTCACCGAACCTAGTAATCTAATGGAAGCAAAAACAAAGAAGAACCATAGTACAAGAATCGCAAATAGGCAAGTAGAAGAAAAACATCAATAAAGCTACAAGCCTAAAGCAACAAGCTTAAAAATTTTAAAATGGTAGAAAGCTCAATTAAATTTTATAACCAAAACATAAGTGCAAATCTAGAGCAAGCAACTTAACCAATTTCATAATTAGTTAATAAGTAATAATAATAACAGAACCAAGAAAATAGGATATAATTTTTCCTGAAGATATAAGGATTTCTTTGGGTTAAAAAATTAAAATCTAAATCCCATAGAAAATAGGAGAACAATACAAGTTGAATCAGTTTAGAAATAGGAAATACAAACACTAATCCGAAAAAAAACTAAAGAGATAAACCAATGAAGTTAAGATTGAAATTATAGAGAGAAATAGGAAAAAAAAAAGCTATAGATACCAAAAACTAATGAATCTGGTTGGTGACAGTTCAACCAAGACTTTGGTCGGTGGCTGGAGAGTCAAAATTCGGTGATGGTGGCTGGGTTAGAGAAGAGCAGAGGGCGGTAGGGAAGGAAGAATAGAATATCGAGCTGCACAATTTGGGGGGGCAATTTCAATTTTAGAAAAAGAAAAATAGAACAAGCCATTTTTACAAGAATTTCCAGTTCAATCCGCTCTAATCTGATTTTTTTTATCATTTCTGTTTTTCATGTCGGATTCAACCGAATTTCTTACTGATTTGTGGTCCAACCGTTTTGACTGGCTGGTCCAATCTGCTTCTGAAAACATTGCAATAAACCGCCCGATAGGCTTTGACCAATTTTAGTTAGCCACATACCCCATCTAATCGTCAATCTCTGTTGGAACTATATATGATTTTGCAACTACATATATATATTTCAGAAATTGTTTTTGTTTGAACTCTTTACTCTAAACAAGTTTAATCATGCAAAAAAGATGCAGCAGTAAACATGGTCTATTTCTCATATTTCAGTAATAGGGCTGTCTCCTGACTAGCATTCTCCGAAACTCTATTCCTAATTGTCCTACTTCCAATCTTGCGTCACCAGATAGTGGAATTTATTGGCTTATTTATTTTCAGGGATTCCCTATTTGATGTGGGCAATAACAATTACCTCAAAAATTCGATTGGCCTCGCCAATTTCACTCCCTATGGCCATCCCACTAACAGATTTTCTGATGGTCGACTCATTTCACACAGGCATTCTTAAGGATTTGCATAAAAATAATCTGATTTTTACTTCTGTAATCACTATACCAGTAAATCAAGTGCTATACTTGCAGTATTATCAAAGTATACTAGTGAACCTTATTTCTGAACAAGTTCAAGAAAAATGGGGAAGCAGATGATCCTAATAAAGGTGAGTATTGGCTACACTCAGAAAGGAATCATAACGTAAAGACTATTAATTAGAAGGAAAATACCAAAATGAAAAAAAAAAAAAATATATATATATATATATATATAGAAGGAAGAAGACGCACCTGGAACCAGAGAAGAGAACGGCAGCAGTGGCGACCATTGGAGGATGCCGACGACTGGGGGTGGCGATAGGCTGAGGTCGGCAGCATCTACGGGTGGCGATAGGCGGAAGGGGAAAGGAGAGCGATTTGGATTATGTTTACGCAATGTTTTAAAAATCGGGGTTGACTCGGTCGGTCGAAATATACAAAAACTCATATTGAACCGGCTCAGACTCGGTTTCAATTCAAAAACGGGGCATTTTGACAAAATTTGATGGGGACGACGGAGTGCAGCGACGCCTGAGCTGCTGCGCGCGGGTCTTGGCTGGGCAGGGAGGACTCCGGATCTGCGCGCGCGGTGGGGGCGACGGTCTGTTGGAACCAGGCGGAGCTGCCGCGCGCGCGCGTTGGCTGCTGCTGGCGTTGCTCCCGCGACGCGGTTTGAGGTCGGATCTGCCTCCGGTGAGCTGAGGTAGGGGTTGGCGGCGTGATGGGTCTGTGAGGGTAAAATAAAACTCAAGTAAATTAATTTGTTAGGTTAAGTTTAGAAGGAGAAAATGAATAAATGGGTTAAAAATAAGTTAAATGAAAAGAAAACCCATGAAAACAAAATAAAGGCCCAAAAATGAAAACCCAGTAAACCCATGAAACCCAAATTGCAACGAAAATAACATGCAACCATTAAAAATGATCCAATATGCTCAATCCAAAAATATTAATAGAGTAGATTTAAAATTATTATATTTATATTAATATTTGATAATTAATAATTTTTTAATGTATTTTTAATATCCCATATTTTTAATTTTTTTATAAATAATTATATTTAAAAAAATAAAAATTTCGAGTTAATCCGATCCAACCAATTAACTTATTACTCAATTGGCAGATCGAGTCGATATCCGATCTGCTTCTGAAAATTTTGTTTTTACGTGAAAGAGAGAGAAATAGAGATGAGAAACAGTAAATGACCCTTTTTAATTTTAGCTTAATAGATGTATTTCATATTTCGGGTCGGATTGGGTTCATGAGGGTTTTAACCCGACCCAAATTAGAAATTTGGCTAATTCTCCAATTTAATTTGATCCAAAAAAACTCTAACAATCTTACTCTAATACAAATTTTGGGCCAAATTATTTGAGTCATTCCAGATTTTGCACTCTTATTTTTTATTGAGTACTGATCAACAAACCAACTGTTTTTTTGGTTGAAAACACATCTTTTTAATCCATATATAAAGTATTACGTTTTTTTTTTATTAAATCTCTATAGTTCAAAAATTTAATATCGGCATGTTTTTATTTCAAATAACTAAAATTAAATTTAAATTTGACAATTGTAAAGGATGTGACAAATATGCATGTATAATCATAATATCTTAGAAATAGAGTTTTTACTTGTATTATATATATATATATATATATATATATATATATATATATATTATCAAGTTATTGAAGTATTTCTACAATGGATTCATGTACTTTAAATTGAATTACTTTATTATGCAAATCATTCACATTAAATATAAATCTCACGATTTTAACATAAATAAGTTACCTACAAAAAATTAAGAGATTCAATGTAGGTTTTTGAAGTATAAAATTCTGTGATTGATAGTTTTCATTGCAAGGCTGTGGATTTCATAGACTTTGGTTGCCTTATGAGTTCTTGTATTTCTATTGCTCGTTCTTACCTTAATGTATCTGTTGGCTTTGTTCGTAAACAAACAAACGAAGTTGCTCATGCTCTCGCAAAAGCAGCTCATTTTTATGCTCGTCTTATGGTCTGGCAAGAGTCTCATTTGTTTGTCACGAGTCTACTGCAGAACGATGTATTGGTTGTTTAAATTATGTGAGTTCCATTTTTAGTAAAAAAAAAATATAAAATTTCATGCAAAAATCAGTATTAATTCAAAAAAAAATTTGGTGTATTTTTCAAAACACATTAGATATGAGTCTCATTTTAACTCTACGTGCTTACTATATTTATTAAAATCATCTAATTTAAATTTAATATGGATAATTCGAAAAATAAAGAAATTTTGAATGTTTAAAAATGTAATGTAATGTAGCACCACGACCAACCAGGAGGTCAGTAAGTCAGGGCCATGTGGGTATATGTGAGAGGAGTCGGGCCTGTTTTTATGCTCATAAATAAACCATTTCATTAAACAGGGTAAATAGCCATCGCAGAAATAACAGTGTTGGCCATAACAGGTGATAAGTTTGGCCCAATTTATATTGGTTGGGCCTGTTGGAAAACCACATCTTCAGATTCGTCATGCTTTCTTCAGTAAATTAATGCATACATTTTGAGATATTATATTTGTTAAGAAAAAAAAAATCATTATATTTTTTATATTTTTAGAATGCAACTCATCATACACCTAAATTCATAAATTTAATAATATTATTGAATTTACAAAATTAAGTCAACTAAGCTACCTTGAAGTAATATGGAATCAAAATAATATTCTTTATATTTTTAATCTAATTGTTTATATTTAATATATTCGGTACATCAAACAATCCGTTTATTATTGAAATACAAATAACAAATTGACAATAGAAGATATAAAATTATTCAGTTTTAAAGAAAAATAAGTCAAATTAATAGCAAAAGGAAAAGAATACATAAAAGGAAGTACTTCAATATTTCCATATCAAAAATTTGTATTTTTTTCTAAAATAAAATTCTTAATTATATAGAATAAACGGGTGCGAGATTATATATATCATTAAATCCCCTAAAAAATAGAAATAGCATCAAAGATTCAGCCTGCTCATATCATATGTCATAAGCAAATATACTTTCAGGATTCTTATAATAAATAAACAAAAACATTTTCTTGAATATATATTACATATAAAATTAAAAAGGCTTACAATACTCGATGCCACAGAGATTGAAGTGGTTTCTCCCTTTATCCTTTTGTGTGTTGTTTTATTGTAGTTTTGTATTTGACGAAGATTAGATTAATATTCATCAAAATCGATATGTAGTATCATACCCCAACATTACAATGCTTCTAAACCAATCAAAATGTTTATAAACTAAATAAAATAAATAGAATGGAAAGGCTCTATGCATGAAGGATAAGATGGGATCTAAAAAGCACCAACCACTCTATCATATCAGAAATTCTGCCTCTTCAAACCCTAACACTCTTATTTTTTCCCGCTGTTAAAGATTCCCCAACCATATTCTTATATATATATATGTATCGATATTTATTATCAATCATTTATTTATTCTATTCATTTATTTCTAATATAAGAACGATTTAATTCAAGAATATCAAAATATCAGAATTTAAACTACTAATGAACCTATTATCATGACAAAGATTAAAGATAAAATTTCATTAAAAATAAAACATGAGGATATGCAACATAAAAGTAGTGCATCATCACAAGGATCTAAAAATAATCAAGAAATAGATATAAGCAAAAGAATGCAATATTTTAATCAAATAGGTGAGACTTTGGTTCAGTGCGCACCAAAATCTTGAATCTAGATTCCGGTTAAAGTTCTATTTTGAATAAGAAGAAGAAGACGAAGAAGAAGACGAAGAAATACCTCATTCATTCAGAAAATAAAAAAGAAATTTGTGATGAGAGAGAGAGAGACAGAGGGGTAAAGTCGTGGTGCCATTAACAGGTGAAGCAACCACATGATCTGATCTATCCCTTTAAAGGAAGTTTAGATCATGCTGGCAGCTTCAACTGCTATTGGTGCACGATATATAAGTTTAGTCTTCCAACCACTGAACTCACAGTCACATGTATGTAGGCATGTATGTGTTTAGAGAAGAGATGTGTTTGTGTGTGTGTGTGTATATATATATATATAGGGAGAGAGGTGAAGAATATGGGCAATTTTAAATTTATAATTGGTTAGAACAAGAATAAGAAATAGAAAGAAAAAACAGATGGCAGTGGTCCAAAGAAAGACAAAATGAATATTATGGTGGGCACGCCAGCACCATGCAGACAAGGGTTAGCGACTTCTTCTATTACATATCCCTTTAATTTATCCACTTTACCTTTCTCTTAAATATCCTCAATCCTACCTTAAAAAGAGTGCTCTCACCCCCACACTAACGGGGGCCCTTTTTCATGCCTCTTCTTCTGCATCACCATCTGTTATTACTTCACCTAACAATACCATGCAGCTCACCCTTTTTAATAATTAAATCATTTACCAATGGAGTTTTCCTTCCATATGAACTGTTTTTATAATGATATATTATGCAATAATATCTCAATAGGAATAATCAAACAATACTATTATACATTTATCAATAATGTCCAAATCATTCTTTAATTTATCTTTGTAATTAAGGAGATACTTGTCAATAACTGATACAGCCTTTTAATTAGCATCTTATTGGTGTCAATCACATATTCAAGGTGAAAAAAAAAGAATATGCTTGTCACCTTCTTTGAATTATTAAATCATTTATAGTCAAAGGGCTAATTTGAATTTGTGACATACTCTTAAATCGAGAAAATAAATAAATTTTTTCAAATATTTAAAAATATTTTATTCTTGAAATTCACATTTAAAACTTCTAATTAAAAAAAAAATCGAAATGTCATCACATTTCAACTCCTGAGAATGAATGTGACTCATTATTATTATTATTATAAAAGATTCAAATGAAAGATGTTGATGAACTCAGCCAGTATGAGTGATTTGAGGTTCTTTCCCATTTTCATTGAGCAATAATGAAATAAACAATAAAACTGTCTAAAACATCATTCTTTAATTTATCTCCGTAACTACTTGTCAACATCTTATAATACAGCCTTTTCAGCATCGATTTGGTGTCGATCGCATAGTAAAGGTGAAAGAAAATGCAATGAATAATTAAGCAAGAATTGAAGAAGAAAGAATAATTAATTAGAAAGGGTATTGATAAATCCAAGAATGTCTTTATCTGTAAGAGAGAGGGCGATCCGATCGGATGAGAGAAACCTGCAATAAGAGGAGCCCGGTCGGACCAGGCGTGAGCACTCCGAAGCTTAAGTTAGTAGCTTAGAGAGAATGTGCTTTAGAGAGATAATGGTGTGTATTCAATACCTGGAGCCATCGTTGGCTTGGCTATTTATATGAGATAGTTGAGGGACACTCGAGTGCCTGGGGCGTGATTACTGGCTGACAGAGTAGGTATTCGGCGACATGACAAGGAGCAGGTGGTAGACATGGGCGCTGCCTTGTGTCAGGCGGCTGATGGGACTGGCGGTCACATCAGCCGATCGGGCATGTGCTCTGCCTAGGAGCTCGTGTCTGATACCTTTAGCTGATGGGCTTTGGGCCCTGCCAGTTAAGTGGGCCGGCTGAATGGGCCTTAAGGCAAATGATATTTGCTGTGTTATCACTTGTCCCCCCTCAACAGGTCCGATCGGGCACAGAATTGCCTTTGTTGATCCGTTCGGATGGAATCAGTTATGGAGATTCCCGATCCGAAGACGCGTACTGGCGCGCTTTTTGAATTTGGGAGGCGCTTTTTCTGAAGCGACGCGCCTGCTGAGACGGCTGTTTTCCTTTAATGCAGTGAGCGTACCGAGGGCGACGCTTCGTTCTTCGCAGAGACATAATGTCCTTTGACACGTGGCGCTTGCTGGATGGCGCGTTGTTTGGCGTTTTTGAGAAGTTTCTGCCTATAAATAGAGGACTTTGTAAAGCGCTTTTTTCTTTACTTTCGAAATCCCTAACGAAGCTCTGTCAAAATTCCTTCTTGAATCTCAGATTTCTGCAAACATCTTCTTGCTTCTTCGAATTCCTTGAGTTCTTTCTGTCAAGTAAGTAATTTTTCCTCTTTCCTTTTGCTTTCTTTCTGACTGCATCCACTTCATTTAAAAAATCCAAACTTGTATCTGTCCGCCCTTCTTCTGTTAAAAATGGCCTCTAGTAGTGGTGATAGGCTCGATAGCAGCTTTTTGGATGGCTATCAAAATCGACCAGCCGTTGAATTCCACTCTCGATTAGCCGCTGATGAGGTGGCTGAGATTCCCTCCAAATATGGCCTTCCTGAAGAGGTATCGGTAATGGCCTGCCCGGAATCGATGGCGGTGACCGAAGGGCCTTTTGGCCGAAATAACAACGAGTGGTTTATTTGCCATCTCTGGAGTCTGGATGCTGGCCTGAGGCTCCCATTCGGCGCCTTTGAAATGGCGATCTTGAGAGGGTATGGGATCGCCCCCAACCAGCTGCATCCGAACGGGTGGAGGTCAGTGGCATGCTTCAAAATCTTGTGCCAAATAGAGGCGGTCGCTCCGACCCTTGAGCTTTTCACGCACTTCTTCTACATATCGGCTCGAAGCGATGGGACAGAGTATTTTTTCACCAGCCGACCGAAGAAGAAATTGATGTTTATCCCGACCTCGATGAAAGGGTACAAGGGGAGGTACTTCTTGGTCGGGATGAAGGGTGGATTCGGCGTGCACCTCACCCGATCGAACAGGGCCGAGATCTTGAAGGATCTTGCAGCGGGTCAGCCCATGTATGAGGGCGATATAAAGAAGCTAATGGACGCCGTAAGTAGGCATGGAGAGCCCTATCAGTCCAGCTTTCTTTTGACTACGTTGTTTGGGTCTTCCAGCTCTGAAGCCGCTGAGGATGCAGAACGTGAGCATTAGGATCGGGAAGAAAATATTGCCATGATGCACTATCACGCATATCATGCACTGTATTTTATTTATGCTTTGTGATGGATTTTTGTATGAAAACTTATCTTGTTTTTTTATTGTGCAGCTGAGATGGCTGGCGGGAGTGAGGCTTCCAGACAACTTGGCGATAGGATCCGCCAAAAGCGCGAAGCGGAGAAGAAGGCCCAGGAGCAAAGAAAGAGGAGGAAATTGGTCCCCGCTTCCGAGCTTCGAGCTTCAAAGGGGGCGACCGGTACCTCTACGACAACTTCGGTCATTGCTGCTATTCCGATCTCATCGGCACCCCCTGCTGCCACTACTGCGGCCGCCTCTACTGTTGTTCGGCAACAGACTGGACCTCGGATCGAGGCCTCACCTCCAATGCTGCGCCGTCGACGCCACATTCTTCGGGATGAGTCGGATGAGGATGATAGACCGATCGGTGCCACTATCCGAGAAGTAGAAGAGGCGGCCAAGAAGAAGGCTGAGGAGGCTGCCCATAAGAAGGCCGAGGAGGCGGCCAAGAAGAGGGCTGCTGAGCTGATCGCTGAATCAGATGCTCGGGCTGTTGCCAGAGGCAAAGCCGTTCAGCATAGCGAGTCTCCGCGACTCTCTTCCGATCGGCGGCAGGTTCCTATGAAGGACATTCTGAGAGAGAACTTCGGTGATGAATGGTCAGTGGGTCAAGTGGCCAACTTCATTTGCCGTGGTCTTCTCCGGGATGAAGATCATCGGGACGCCGGGGAGGCTAGCCAGCTCAACAGAGAAGTCCAGGCTATCAGTCAGCAGCTGATAGATGTAAGTATTTGTCGTTTTGTTTTTGGTGCTTGTTTGCACCTTTGTGTCTGAGGCTTTTGGTATTGACTCTGTAGGCTGCCAGGAGAGCACAACGGCTGCACATGATGGCCGGTCTGTGGAGAGGGAGGGCCGAGTCAGGCGCCGTGGCCAAGGTGGAGGCGAACACACGTTGTGAAGTAGCCAAGAAAGAGGCTTCCGACCTTAGAGCCGAGGTGGCCAAGCTGGAGGAGAGGTATGCAGCTTCACAATCAGAGACGGTGGCCCTGAGAAAGGAGGCCCACCAGAGTGCTCAGGAGCTTAAAGCTCGGCAGAGCGAGGCTGACAGGCTGAAGGGCGAGGTTGCCCGCCTATCGGCAGAGGGTGCACAGCTGAGGAGGTTTGAGGCGGATGCAACCCGACTGGATGCCGAGTGCAAAGAGTTGGCCGCCGAGAATGCCAAACTGAAGGCAGAGAGCGGGCAGCTTCGAGAGGAGGTGGAGTCCTTGAAGAAGTCGGCAGGAGAGAGGGCGATCCGATCGGATGAGAGAAACCTGCAATAAGAGGAGCCCGGTCGGACCAGGCGTGAGCACTCCGAAGCTTAAGTTAGTAGCTTAGAGAGAATGTGCTTTAGAGAGATAATGGTGTGTATTCAATACCTGGAGCCATCGTTGGCTTGGCTATTTATATGAGATAGTTGAGGGACACTCGAGTGCCTGGGGCGTGATTACTGGCTGACAGAGTAGGTATTCGGCGACATGACAAGAAGCAGGTGGTAGACATGGGCGTTGCCTTGTGTCAGGCGGCTGATGGGACTGGCGGTCACATCAGCCGATCGGGCATGTGCTCTGCCTAGGAGCTCGTGTCTGATACCTTTAGCTGATGGGCTTTGGGCCCTGCCAGTTAAGTGGGCCGGCTGAATGGGCCTTAAGGCAAATGATATTTGCTGTGTTATCAGGTATACTTGTGTTAATCAGTAAAGTGA
The DNA here is from genome assembly GCA_947683425.1 of Excoecaria cochinchinensis. Lineage (NCBI taxonomy): Eukaryota > Viridiplantae > Streptophyta > Magnoliopsida > Malpighiales > Euphorbiaceae > Excoecaria > Excoecaria cochinchinensis. Next base: position 2,979,161 of record CANTUQ010000045.1, read on the forward strand.
AACGATCTGACAAAGTGGATTAGGAAAATGATAGAAATTCTGATAAAGTTAGTTGTTGATTAGGACATGGCGTTTCTTTCGACTTGTTTTGATCTCTTTGGGTTTGGTAGGTTTGTATTGGGGAAACCAATAGATGCATGAAAACTCATTCCCCTTAATCAAAAGTATCAAAAAAGTGGAAAACATATTAATATAAAAATAAAAAAGAAGTTCCCAACTATTTGGCTTCAATGGGTTTTAATCTTATTTTCCATATAATCATGATTAAGATTAACCCACTATAACTATTCTCTAATCAAAATGAAACACTTTTCTCGTACCTTACAGAACATATTTGTACAGCTTATACTAGTAGTAAATTGCAATGGAATCCCCACATGATCGGATTCCATCTATCCAAGAATCTTTTAATTATCGATTTTGTTTTTTCTTTTTTTTTGCAGGATATATATATGCACAATTTTAATTTTTTTAATCATATTTAGTGTTACATATATAATTAAATTTACCAATTTTTTTAAATTGCTAAAAATAATCTTCGAAGCATGTCACGCAAATAGTTATTATTTATATTCTATTTTATGTGTCACTTTTATTATTTTTATTAGAATTAATAAGTATTAATTTGATTTAAATTTAAAATAAAATTGAATGATTAAATGCATAAATTTAAATCTAATTGATTAACTTTTATCGGAACATAAAATTAAATTGAAAAAAAAAATTCATTTGAAATCTAAAATTATCAAATATATAAAATTTATATTTTATTTAAAAATAATACATAAAATGAAATCGAGATAATAATATATATTAAGTTGACTTATAAATTTAATTATGGAGTGTGGATGGATGATGATGGGAAAATCAATCTTTAAGGAAAGCAGATAGAGAATCACTCTCCTTTTTTTTGACCTTAAAATAATGAACCTTTTTCTAATTTGTTAGTAATCATTTAATTTCCTATCGCAATTTGGTCACATCACTTATAAATTTGTGTGCACTAATTATGTTTAGATCGTTAAACTTTTTCATTAACAAAAACCATATTATATATCACACATACATAATTACACTTTTTTATAACCAAACACATAATTAACATACTTAACAATTTAAATTTACAAAAAACATAAAGTTTTATAGCCTCACTCAGCTCAATAAGAAATGTAATTTTTTCCCATTGTTTAAAAAATATTTTGCAATTTTATAAATGCAAATTAAGATATCCGAATTAAGCTTGTAACTGTCACGCTCTCATCCAATCAAATCTCAATTTACCCCTATTGTAAAGTATGAATTTCTTTTTATTTTTTCGTTAGCTTATTTATAATAAGATTTGTCATTATGTTATAAAATTCTCCAAACACATTATGAGATCCCAAAACTATTTTGATTTTTTTACATTAATCCTTGCTTTACTAAACATCTTAAACTTGTTTTATATATTGGATTCTAAGAATCCTGACTTTTTTCAATTTTGCATACTTGTTAAAATATTGGGATTTACAACAAAATCCCAGCGCTATCGATTTTTTAAAAAATAATTCTCAAACTCAATTTACTTTAAAGCCCGTTCCTTTGAATGATTCGAAAAACTTTCTGGTATCTTTTTAAATTTGTTTTAAATTTTTCAAAAATTTCGCTTGGAGAATTAATATGATACATAATAGATTAGTAGTATTTAATAGTCCAATTATTGGATCCTTGTTTATTTCAGAGTAAATCACAGATTCAGTATTATTTTTATCCGGATCATGAAATAGACAGATAATCTAGTAATAAAATTATTAAATATTATTATGAATCGTATTAATATTTTCAACGAAATTTTTAAAAAATTTAGAACATTGTAGAAAATTTTCAAATCATTTTAAAAAATTAGCTTTAATTAGTCAAAGCGAGTTTAAAAATATTTGTCTAAAAAATAGAGCGCAATTGGAAGTTATTACAAGTTCTTGATAAAAAAATTTTAAAATCTAACTTCCAAAATTTTACAATTTTATAGATTTTAAATATATTTTTCGCTGTATCAATTAAATAAATAATTGAAATTTCCAAAGTGCTAAATTCTGATGAGCAGTACATTCTTGTTGCGGATAAATGATTATTACAATATTATTTTATTTCGACCAGATATATTTACAAGTGGTTTTATTATCTCAATCTTTGGGTAACCGTTAGAATGGATCATTCACTTATGTTATTTCCTTATCCATCTACCCCAACACAATCCCGCTTTTCATTAGCTGTCCTCCTTCATCTGGAATCGTTTTCCCAGCCTCTCGAGAGCCCAGAACGTCCTATTGAATGAAGAAGGCATCCTCGTCTGTTTGCGTCGCATCAGCAATCTTCTTTCTTTAAAATAAATTCTAAAAATATGAATTGGAATAAACTTAAATTTTTTTATAAAAAAAAAACAGGAAGAATTTAAGAACTTAAAATGAAAATTTAAGGATCCAATCTTAAAAAAATAGAATAATTCAACCACCTTACAATGTAGTTTTCCTTCAAAATTTGAAAGTTCCATTAATTTATCATGGATTATAGAATAATTTTTATATGGCCAATCTGAGGCTCAAGAAACATTTTTTTAAACAAATACTTCCTCCTACCTGCTATATTTTTTATTCATCTTTTCTTTTTAATTTATCCTTAAGTATTATATTTTTTTACATTATATTAAATTGTCTATTATTCTTTTATTAAATTTTGTCATACTAACTGCAATTCATATTTTCCATTCTATATTATTATCCATAATTTTTATAGTTTTAAAAATACTTAATTACTCATTCAAACATTTAGAATGAATATAATAGAAAAGTTATAAAAATGAAGGTGGACAAGACGAATATTTTTTTTTAATTAAAATATGGTGAAGGTTGAAGAAAAATAAATGACAATTAGTAAATGTGAATGATTCTCCATTTCATTAACAATCAGCCATAATACAATAAATTTAAATTGACAATAACATATTCTTGAACTGTAATAAAATATTCATGTACAGAGAGAGTATATAAATTTAACAATGTGGGTAAAAATAAAGTAAAAATCTGGTTAATTTCTGTAGCAAACAAAATATATATTATATGGTTAGAAACAGAAAACAAACAAGAAAGTCGTATTTTAAAATATAAAAAGTTTGGCACCATTCAACTCTACCCTAAAACAAGGATTCCGCAGTTATTTTCCCACGTATTTCCACAAACCCTCGACTGGTTTTTATTAGAGAAAAACATGAAATAGAAACGTAAATCAGGCTTCAAGACCTAACTACTCCATACATCATATTCTCCAGAAACGTACCAAGTGTTTTTTTTTTTTTTTTGCATAGAATGGTATTATGATAAAAATAAAATAAAATAAAGTCTAAGAAAGATATTTGACTTAACAATCCCTATCAGTAATAAAGTGGAAGAAGGCGAAATAAAAAGCAGCAAAATGATATAAAAGAAAAAGCAAGTAAACGCATGCCGGACAACCCAAAATAAAAACTAAAGAGAAAAGAAAAGAAAAGAAAAGAAAATACTTACAGTAAATTCTTTTAAGAGTAAGTGTTTTTCTTGTTGAACAAAGATTTAAAGAATGAGTAAGGAAATTGGGTCCCCAACTAGGAAGGAGTGAGGCTGTCAGAGCATGACCTAGCTAGGGTTAATTTATCCAAAATCTCTCTTAACCAAACCTAGATCATGCTGGCAGCTTCACCTTTTCCCTCGTGAACTTTCTATAATTCTTCCATTTCAAGAACAAGAAGAAGAAATTTGTAGTGTAGTGTTGGCTCTTGAAAAAACGATAAACAGAGACGAAGAAAGAAACCCTAAATATAGAGAAAAGGCGTTAAGGAAGAAGACAAGAGAAAAGAAACAGAAACAGTGAAATTAAAGGAGGATCATAATGGGGACAGCTAAGAGAGAGTAATAAGGTTATTTAGGAGTCACTGGTGGTAGAAATATAGGGCGGCGTTGCAGGCTACAATTACTCTTCCCAAACTGTAGTAATTGTGGACTATACAGTAATTAAAAGGGTCCTTGTACCTCTTTTTACTGTTCATTTTTTTTTTTTAAATTTTCAAAGTCTTTGCTTCTGCCTGCAATTATTATTGGTTTCTTGCTTGTAATTATTAGTTCTTCTTATATATTTTTTTCACTGCTTTTATTTTTAAATGGTTTTATTATTAATTAATTAATTAATTAATGTCAGTGATCCAAATATTAATTAAGAAGATTACATGAAGCTGAATGTGGGAGAGAACCGCAAAAATAATAGGTGTAAGTGTAGACTTCAGAGTTAAGTAGGCCGGATCCCTTCTGCAAAAGAAATGCTCGTGAGAGAGAGAGAGAAGACAGGTCACAGGGCTGATTTATTTATTTGAACATAATTAAATTTTGGTTGATGTTTGATGAGTTGTTAATAACATTAACCAGTGATATTAGGACAGCTATGAACTGTTAGTATTGAAAGATACAGTCTGTAATTCATCTTTTTAGACCAGTAGTAGTAGTAGTAGTAGGCCTGCATGATATAGACAACCCGACCTCCTTTAACTATCCACTTTATTTAAGCGTTTTCTTTTTATATTTCTTAATTATTCCTAATTTGTGGGGACTGTCTACCGTCCGTCCGAAAGGACATTATCCTACAGGTCATCCGGTAATCTTTTAACCGGATATGAAAGTTCGTTTTTTTTATTATTTTGTACTGAAGAGAGAGATTGGAGTCCACTTAATAGTTAGTAACAGACGAGGCAGAACCTTTTTCCATGCAAGCAATCATTTCCTTTTGATTTTTTATTTTCAGATTAACCTCATAATAAAGTAATTTAAAAAGATTAGTGGCTTTAAAAATTATTTTGTGTGGCATTACTGCTGTTAAAATTCTAAATATAAAGTTCAAGTTGACGTTAGATTAGTCTAATATTTTTCATTTAGAATGTTAATAAATTTGTATTTTTTTGGTGATAATTAATTAGTCTTCAAATATACTATTGACTTATTTATTAATTCAAATAAATCTCAATAAAAAGTTAATCTTTAATTCAACTAGTTACATAAATTTATCTTAAAAATCATGGTTTCTTTTAATTTTTTCAATTATATATCTATATAACTATAACTTAAAGAAGATGATGGCTAAATTAATTTGAATTGCAAGTGATTTTAAAATTGCACAGTTTTATAACATTTTACATCTAGCTGATGTAATTTTTCTAATTGCTTTTGGCAAGGCTAAATAAATTTGAATGGGTCGAGTTGGGTTATTATTAGGTTAAATTATTTTCAAGTTAGGCCATTTTGAGTTTCGTATCGAATTGGGTAATCGGTTTAAATTTATATCATTTTTTTTTATAATTAACTGATTGACTAATTTTCAACTTATTGAATTAAATTTTAATTTTATATCTTTTTTGTAACATCAATTTGATTGACTGATTTTCAACCTATGAAATTAAATTTCATATCAACTTTTCATAAATATCAATATATTTCAATAAATTTTAAATTTAAATAAGTCATGCAAATTTCAAAAATACTCATTTTTAAAAAAAATATTGATTTTTTTTAAGAATGTTGCGAACAAGTATATCATAAAAAAAAATAAAAAGAAAAAAAAAAACTCAGCTAGAGTACTATTTTATATTAACTAATTTGTTTAAATACATTGAGTAATAAAAATGGTTTATAAAAAAAAAAAAACGTAATTTACACCAATCCGTCTTTATTAGCCATAAATATGAAGGCAATTGGATCAAATATTCACATATAATAAATCATTTAAGATTAGTATTCATTTCATAAAATAAAATAAATTTAGTATTAGATATTTAAATATTATAAAATTAGCATACAATATTAGAATATAAACGGTGTTCTTTAATTCCGGCAATTACATTTAAAATAACATTTTTAATCTCTATTCACGAATAACAAAACAATACAAAATTTTCATTACAATTCTCAATTTTAATTTCATTGGAAATTTGCAATATCTCTTTTCCCGTTTTTTCCATTATATTCATTTATTCACCATAAGTGTTTTATTACCATTTCCAATCACAATTAAGTTTTTCTCAATAATAATAATAATAAATTAAACCCCAAATCCAATATATACTCGTACTTGATTCATTTTTTATCCCCCGCCTTTCCATGCCCATTAATTTTTTACACTGAAACAGGTTACCCTTACATTCATCTACGGCTTAGATTTTTCGTTCCCATTTAAACGGCCTAGATTTGCGAGGACCTAACCACGCTGGCGGACGGTAGCAGCGGCATCCTGTCACCAACTTTTAATTGTCTTCTCTCTACTCTTATTTTAACCATGGATACTTCCTAAACAAATGTAGCTTTGCAATTTAGGGGTCAGAACAAAAATTGAATGAAACGGTTCCAATCTCAGTTTCAAACTGAAATTTTTTATAGGCAAAAGTTTCAATTTTGCCCCCAACATTTCTGTAAAAATACAATTTTCTTCTAATAGTTTAGTTTGTGGCAAATAAGCCCCCGATATTTTCAAAACGGTGCAAATTTACTCTTGCCGTCATCTGGTGTTAAGTTTTACTAAAAGGACGTTAGTTGACCTATTACGTGGCAAAAATAGGACACGTAGCTAGATTTTACTGGATAACGTGGCGCCAACGTGGCTGGCAATTGAAAGCCACGTGCCAGGTAATTTTATTTCACATTTTAACCCTAAACCACTAGTTTTTGTGAAGTTGAAATCTTATTCCCTATTCTTCATCCATAGCTGCTCACAGTTTGTCTCTGTCGATCTTCCTTTGCTTCATCGTTCTCTCTGACTCTTCCCTTGCTTCGTCGATATATCTTGCCCTTCCTCATTCTCCCCTTCTTCTTTAGATCTATCGTGCTCTTCACCAACATTCCCTAATGGCGCCATCATCATGTTCATCTCTGTCTTCTTCAATCCACTCAAGACGATGGGAACGCAAAGATTTCAAGAATGAAGGAAGTGAAATTAGGTGTTTGTGTGGTAATAGAGCTGTAATACTTGAGTCATGGAGCATAAATAACCCAGGGAGGAGATACTACACCTGTCCCCATATTGGAGTAAGAACTTATTTTTCTTTCATTATTTTTGGTTTCCTTTGTGTCTATGATGAGATGAAAAGTTTGTTTGTATTTGATTTTTACTATATAGGGCAGTGAATGCAATTTTTTTCCTAGGTTGACTCTGTGCCTGCAATGAAGGAAAGGTCAAGAATGTTGTTGTATGAATTGCACAGGGAGAATTTACAACTGTAATAAGAGATATTGAGATTGAATAGAAGGTTAAAAAGTCATTCAGAAACCATACAACAACTAGCTACGCAGTTTGAAGAGAGGGATGATTTTTATGAGCTAAAGAAATCGCATGGGATAGAGCTTTAAATGAATTCAAGAAACTATGATGAAAAGGAGTGCTATTTATGGGTGACGAAGATTGTTAGTTTGGTATTGGTTGTTTTGGCGTGTTGGGTGTTTAGCAAGGTTAATGCAGATTTTTGTGTCTTTTAGCATAGGTAGTCAGACAATGATAGACATAATGTTAAAGCAGTAGTGTTGTAATATTTTGCAACCTGTTATGATAATGAAATCTATTTTGCAATCTATTCTAATATTGTGATATATTTTTAGCAGAATTTAAATGTATAGCATTATCATAACAAGGGAATAAGTAAAGTGTATCATTAAGCACATGTAAATGCTTCACAGTTCAAAAAAGAGCAAGATGTTAACAACGTATGCATTTTCTATTCAGTTAACCATATCTGAATGTATAAAAATTTGGCATTTGCCAAAACAGTTAACCATATACAAAAATAAGATCATGTGCTAAATCATTTAACCATATACTGAAAATTCATCCTATGCCAAAAAGAAATTTTACACAGGAAGGCAAAATTAATAAATGTTCTTTAATTGGCTATCACTAATTTGTTGGCTTCTTCTTTAATTTCTTCATGTTCTTCTGCTTCTCCAAATTATTGAGTGATAGCCTTTTTTTTTCTAGGAGGCTGAAAAGACAATCTTGTTGGCAATGAAACTTCATATCCATTTCCTCTAACAGTTATTATCCTCGAACCTGTAGCGACATGAGTTGTCTTCCTTGCGTTTGTTCTCACATCTTTCTCACTTGGAATTGGAAACTTTTTGTTAGGATCAGTATCATGATTAGGCATTACGGGTTCTGGTTCATCATCTTCACTAGTGTGATGACCATCTCCATATGAGCTAGCAATATAGCTATCTACATGTCCGGGCTGCATTGTATATATATACAGTTCATACTCGGTAGTAATCATAAACTAAAATAATAATTAATTTAAAAACAAAACTGGATCCTTCAATCATCCATACTTACATTGTAAATTATCTTCCCATTTTCATCATAGAATATCCCATGCCCCTTTTCCTGTCTTGAATTATTTGATATTTGAATGTATTGCCTAATCCTGTGCCTTAAGATAGCATTAGATGGTTTGTTCACATCTGCTTGTACCTGATGAGATCAGGAATGTCAGTTGGTGCAAGAATGTCAGTTGGTTCATGATTATCAGTTGGTTCAGGATGTGGATTCATTGCAGTAATCTCAGTTGGTGCAGCCCCATTTAATCCATCTTTAATCAAAACCTCATCTTGCAAGTTTGGTTGATTAATATCCTAGAAGAAATTAATTAAGTTATGTATGTATTTTATTTCAATATGTATGTAAAAAAGTTACATAAAAAACCTTTTTATAGCTTCTTTTGTTGTGCCCTAGCTGTCCACATCTTTCACAAGTCTGTTTTTTTTGCCTTTTATGGAGTGCCTCTCAATTTTAGTTTCATTAGTTGCCTGTGAATCAGTTGTTAACTTCATCTTTTTCTGTTCACTATTGTCCTTCTTCCTCAACTTTTTAGGTCTCCCAGGCATTTTTAGTATAGGTAGAGGATCGATACTTTTTAAACTGTCAACTCTTCAAAATTTCCTACCCCTAACTGGTTGTATCTTTTTGGAGTAAGCTGTAGCATATGTATGCTTATGATAGTAATCAGAAATATGAGGAACCGGATCTTTCCCTTTGTGATAAAAAGCAGCAATCGCATGTGGGCATGGAACACCAGTCAAGTCCCATGCCCTGCAAGTGCACATATTTTTATCCAACCAAACGCTATGTTTGTCATCTCCCTCACTCTCCTCATAAGCTGTTTCTCCATTCCATTCTACTCTGTAACTAGATGCAATATCTGCCCAATCCTCAAGCATTTCCATACACTGAGAGCTGTAATCGTTAATCTAATTGCCCAAGCACTTTTCATTATCCACCAATAAATTCATAATCTTTATTCTGATTTCATCAATCATTCTCACTATTGGTTTGAATCTAGCAGTTAATATCCATGAGTTGAAGGTCTCTGATATGTTATTGTCCACCATTGCTGATTTGCATCTACTACTAAAGAAGGCTTTACACCACGCTTGTGGAGCATAAGTAATTACATCTCCCAATTCAAGATCTTGTGCCATTCTCCTAAGAAACCAACTCCAGTTATACTTATTTTCTTTACTGACAACAGCAAAGGCAATTGGGTGCATATGATTAATTTCATCTACACCAATTGCACTTAATAGCATTCCTTTAATTTTCGTCTTCAAAAAACATCCATCAAGGCCTATGATTGGCCTATAGCCAGCCTTCCATCCTTTCTCGCATGCTTTGAAACAGATAAACATCCTCTTGAAAACACTCTTCCCCTCTTCCAAACCATCTCGGCATAAATCAATTGCAACTGTGCTGCCCGTATTGGTTGTTCTTAGCTTATGTGCAAAATCATTTAATAATGCAAAATCTTCCTTATAACTGCCTTGCATTTCATTAAGTATCATCATTCTCGCCCTTTTGCACTTGTAACGTGAAACATGTACCCTAAATTGCTCCTCAAAGTCCGTCTGCATCTTTCTTGTTCTTGTATCCGAATTTTCTTGTATAGACTCCCTTAATTGACTTGTAATCCACTTTGAAGTCACTCTTGTATTCTTGAATACCCTATAGCATCTATGCTGCATACATAAGGTTTTGATCTTCAGTCCAGGTTTCCCTTTCTCCTTTGATGCATAAAATAAAAAAGGACAATTTTCTCTCCCGCATCTCACTCTAACTCTGCCTGGCTCACTCCTGACAATCTTATAATCTTTTTCAGTTGTAACAGAATAATTTTTTAAAGCCTCTCTCACAGAATCTGCATCTTTAAATGTTATTCCTTTGGTAAAATATGTTGCCCTCTCCTTAGGATCATATATAACCCTCTTCCTAACAATATTTGATCTCACATCTTTTTCATATAGAAATTCCCCTAAATCTGACTCACTTTTATCTTTTCTGTCACTATCTTCTTCCTCAATGTCAGTGTGCTCCTCAAAGTCACTTAGATCTGGTTCACTTTCATCTATATTAACACCACTTTCTATATTACCAGTACTGCTGTCTGTATCCCCATTTTCATTTGACTTTCCTGCCTGCCTACTATCTTCACTATGCACATCTTCCTCACTAATACATTATGGACTAAGCCCTACACTCCCAAGCCCACCAGTACTATGAAAATTGTCTTCTGCTTGGCTAGCTAAACCCATATTTCCTTCAGCTCCCACTTCATTAGGTCCATCCACATGAACCCCACCACCATTAGGCCCATCCATAACAATCCCAACTGCATTAGGCCCATCATTATCCATATTATCCCTATGCATCACAATCATTTCCCTACTTATTCCTAATTTATCTAACAATACATCAGGAAACTCAATCATATCAAATTTGGTAATAGGAAAAAAAAACAATATCCCTTAAGAAATAATCTAAAGAACACAAAAGCCTGTGCACACTAGCATCTCCTACAAAAACAAACAGTCCCTCAGACATCTCTTTACTTGGTTCAAGACATACCACGTATTTTAAATCCTTAACACCCAGTCTTTGAGTAAATTCATTCCAGATGTCTTGGTAACTAATTAAATCTGGATCAAATTTCTTCAGTAACTCAGTTTTACCATCAATAAACCCCATTTTGTCCTAAACTGCCACCTCCCATTCCAATCAAACCATAAATTTACAGTGCTCCTCCAACTCACCCTGCATTGAATTAAGAGTAAATGATCATTTTGTCCAAAGAAAAAGACTGAAAAAAGACACCTCAAACAATGCACACGCACATGTAGCTACTGTAAAAAGAATAAAGGCATATGCAAATGGGACCACAGATTAAAGTATTCAACAAGACATTGAATAGTTCAAACAAAAGTCATATATAGCCACATCTTACTCTATTTCCCACTTTCGTTCATTAACATACAACAGACATTAGAAGGAAAAACCAAAAAACCCACACCAATAAAAAGCCTAAATTCGACTGACTTGAAAATATCTTTCACATCTTCAGAGTTATCGTTTGACATTTGGCTTGTTTGGTAGATCTATGTGATTAATTTGCCTTTCTAAACCCTCACAAACAAAAAGCCTAAGCTTACAATCGAGGCTGAACACCCAAAATTATTACAACTTTAAATAGAGCCTAATTCAAATCAGCAATAGAGGGAACAGAGAAATTGCTATGGTATAATGGATCTGAGGCAGATATGAGGTGCGCAATGAGAGTTGGGAAGACAAGAGAGAAATTGCAATGAGGGGACGATCTGAGGTGAGAGGCAGATGAGAAACGAGAGGCAGACCAGATGAGAGATGAGAGGGTTGCAAAATTACTTAGCGCGTGGTGGTTTAGGGTTAAAACGTGAAATAAAATTACCTGGCGCATGGCTTTCAATTGTCAGCCACGTTGGTGCCACGTTGTCCAGTATAATCTAGTTGGTGCCACGTTGTCCAGTATAATCTAGCCATGTGTCCCATTTTTGCCACGTAATAAGTCAACTAACATCCCTCTAGTCAAACTTGACACCAGATGACGGCATGGGTAAATTTGTACCGTTTTTGAAACGAAATAAGCCCCAAACCAAACTACAGGGAGAAAATTGCACTTTCACACATAAACGTTGGGGGCAAAATTGAACCTTTTGCCTTTTTTATATTTTTATTTATTTTTAAAATTATTTTAACAAGAATAAATAAAAATAATAATAATACAGGTTTATGGCAATTTTTGGTAGGTTGACAAACAACAGGGAACAATGAGGGTAACTTCAAGGCTAATCGTGAAAACCTTTGCTCAATGATGCTAACCCCAAAAGTCGAACCCACCAGAATCTAAATTCAATCTCCAAGTCTGTTTTCTTGGTAAGTAGCAACGTAACTCTAACAGTTAGATGGACAAGTTCTGATATTCAATTTTCTGTAGTCACCAAAAATCTCCACAAGAACAGGCCCCATCTTCAAAATGATGAAATCTGTTTGCATCCCTCACAATTAGTTCTCTTTTATATAATTTTGAAACTAGCCTGCAAAAAGTATGGCAATCACCACAAATTCGAATATTCTTAGTGATTCTGATAGGAGTTCCCTCAGCAGTGCCTAATAGGCCATATGCCAAGGCTAGCCTTTCACTATGCCCATAAAGCATCTGAACTTTCTCTTCTTCCCCTACATTATGCAAAACAAACCCGGTTTGAGCTACATAGCCTCCTTCTTTTTCCAACTTCTCAGTAATTTGAGCTAACTTTTGGTAAATGCTATCACACTCAGGGTGAGATTTATCTCTAGCAAGGAATGAGTGAACTTTGTTCCTAACCTCAATCCAACTGCAACCAGGGTTTTTCTTCATCCCACTTTCCTTCATTCTACTTCTCACTTCTTCAACATCTTTCCATCTACCCCTGGCAGCAAAGACATTTGATACAAGCACATAATTTCCTGGATTATCTAGGTCCAGTTCTAAGAGCTTCTTTGCTGCAATTTCTCCCACTTCTTTATTTGAGTGGACCCGGCAAGCCCCAAGAAGTGCACACCAAACCTCAGGCGTAGGTTCAATCTCCATGCTCTTCACAAACTCATATGCCTCTTCTATATGATTTTTACGCCCAAGAAGATCAACCAGACAGGCATAGTGTTCAGGCCATGGCTCTAAATGATATTCAGATTTCATAATTTTAAGAAATCTTTTGCCTTCATCAATCAATCCCGAATGACTGCATGCAAAGAGAAGTGCCAAAAATGTAATATGGTCAGGCATTAGTGCTTGATCCAGCATCATCCTAAATGATTCAATAGCTGCCTCACCGCGCCCATGCATTCCATATGCATTGATCATTGCTGTCCATAAAACTAGGCTTCTATTTCCAGTAGAAATAAATATCTTATGTGCATTCTCTAGATTTCCACATCTAGCATACATATCCAAAAGAGCATTTGACAAAGATCCTTCAAACATGAAACCATTCCGCATTATGAAACCATGAATTTCTTTTCCTTTCTTCAAAATCGACAAATTGGCAACAGCAGAGAGTATGCTTATTAGAGTTACGGAATCACATTCAATGTCAGTTTCTTTCATTGTGTAAAAAACTTCAAGAGCTTCATTTGCAAGCCCATTATGGACATAAGACGATATCATGCTTGTCCAGGACACAACATCTTTCAATTCTATTGACACAAACATTCGAGTTGCACAGTCAACATTCCCACACTCTCCATACACATCAACAATTGTGTTCTGCAGAACAGGGTCACAGACATCACGCCTTATACTGTAACAATGAATTTCTTTTACCTGTGACAGGCATTTCATTCCACTGCATGCCAGCAGGATGCTTCCCATCATCATTGCATCTACATCCATCCCTTTCATTTGCACTTTCCTAAATAATTCTATGGACTCTGTATGGCAATTGTTTTGGGCATAGCCAGCTATAACTGTACTCCAAGATATGAAATCTTTATGGGGCATCTTGTCAAAAGCACGCCCAGCATAACTCATTAAACCACATTTTGCATACATATCTATAAGTGTATTCCCAACCAGCACATCAGAATTAAGCCCATTCTTTATTGCATAAGCATGAACTTCTTTTCCATTCAACAGAAAACCCAATCTTCCAGATGCTGCAATAATGCTCATCACAGAAACTCGGTCAGGTTTTAGACCAGCATCCTGCAAATCATAGAAGAATTGCAAAGCTTCATGGCAGAGACTATTTTGGATGAAACCCGTGAGCATGGAATTCCATGTAACGATGTCCTTACCATCCAACTTATCAAAAATTGCTGCAGCTTCAGCCATTTTACAAAATCTCACGTACATAGCTATCAAAGCATTTGCCACGTAAATATCATAAAAACCTCTTGATTTCAGGATAGAAGCATGTATTTCCATCCCCAGTTTCTTAAAAGTCAAATCTTCACATGCTTGGAGAGCAGCAACAATTGTGTAACTGTTTGTTGCAACACCAACCCTTTGCAATTCTCTGAATAACGTCAGTGCCTCAGTGCAGAGCCCATTAGCTGAATAGGCAGAGATCATAGAATTCCATGACACAACATCATTTCTCCCATTCATTCTATCAAACAATTTCCTAGCAGCATTCAAATCGTTGCACTTTGCATACATGGCAACAAGAGAATTTGTCACGAACACATCAGAAGCATAACCACATTTAATGGCTAGACCATGAATTTCAGCCCCACAACGAAGACAATCAACTCTAGCACAAGCTTTAAGCAAACAGGGAAAAGTGTAGGAATCAAGAGTACCATCCAAGTTCCTCATTTTTCTAAACATTTCAAGAGCTTCTAAAGGCTCCCCATTTGAAACATAACAACTTAACAAAGCATTCCAAGTAAAAATGGTTCTTTGACACATTTTATCAGACATCCTCTCCGCGTCCACAACAGATCCACAGTTGCCGTACATGAATACAAGCTTAGTGCTCAAAAACACAGAATTTCGCACATCTTGAGATTTAATGATGTGGGCATGAATCTGTCGGCCCTGTAACAGAGCCTTCTCGGAAGCACAAAGCTCAAGGATTGGAGCATAAACGTGGTTGAAATTAGCCAGAGGGGAGCAAGAATTTTCGGTGAACAAAGCTGTAAATGAGCGAAAGGCTTCTTTTAGGCTTGCTTCCTTGCATATCGTTGTAAAAGACGGAATTTTAGTGGGTCTAAGAGAGAGAATGGGGAAGTTGAGATATGAGTTTCTTACATGGGTTTTTTCTAACATTGGGTGTTGTGCTAGGGTTGAAGAAATAGCGCAAGAAATGTAAGAAAGAGATTCAGCCATTGGTGAGAGGTGGCATGAGAATGGAGTATGGCTCACAGCATCAGCCTCTAGTGGCATCAATGACGTAATAATCGTGCTATCTCATTTGTATTTCGCGCCCTTTTCACACTTTCAAGTTAGCCCGAAAGTTACTCTAACCTTGAGTACTAACAACATATAAAAACAAACAAAATGGATCCATCCCAGAACACAATGATCCGTTCGTCATTCAATAATCCATTGATAGAAATAAAGAAAAAAATATATATTTTTAAGCCCTTAATCTTTCAAATTTATACTATTAAGGAAAATTCTTAGTTAAATTCATTTCATTATTATTATTATTATTATTTTTTATCTACCAAGCCAATGGAATTGTCTTTCTTTTTTAATTATATGAAGCCAATAATAGTATATTAACACCATAAACTAATAACTACATATTCATTTTTTTTTCAACTTATTTTAATTCATTTTTCTATCGACTTAATTCATTCTTAAATTTTTATATTATTACGCTACTAAGCTTTCACTTTTGTTTTTATTTCTCGTGTTGTCAAATGATAGCTGATTTCACTGCGTAAGACGAAAGATTCGCCAACAGGACAGATTTTTATTTTATTTGAGGAATAGGGCAGAGACTTAATTCCTCGCTACTCTACAAAAAGTTATTTTATCTTTTAGATCCATAATAGAATTAAAAATGCAATTAAGAGACGAGACTCAACAACACAATCTTGAAAATGTTCAAGACTGTAATATGCCACTTTTTCTTTTATGTGCAAGGCAAGTTTGATCACAATAGCATATTGGAGTTGGAGATAAATAATGAAAGCCAACACCCCAGAGAACATATCAGCAGGCATACGAGTATGTTAAGGGTGATTGTTGCTAAATAAAGAACCCCATTCCATATCCTACCACAAAGGCAGCTCATCTCTCAGTCTACAAGACCTAACAAACCTAATGCCAAATTCGATCAGAAATCAGTTTGTTCCCAGGGCATTTCCCTCTTAGATTTTGATTAACACATATTGATGAGGATACATCCTTTTAATTAAAAGAACCGATCCCCCCACTCCAGTTTGAATAACAAGGCAAACAATCTTCAAAAATAGGGCCGTCCAAGAAATGTAGGGGGATAGGGAAAGTACATTCCACAACAAGAATGGGCACTGCCTGCTGCCCAACTGCACTATGCAAAAAGAATTATACCCAAAAGGGATACACTCCACCAATTAACTGTCTTTTGTTCAACTGGCCAGACGACTTCACCCAAGGCTTAAACCCTGGCACAGCCTCCTCTATACAACTTCATTACACACTGTTAGCAATTTCCATCTATATACATTCAAAAACCAGCCGACCCTCACGTGAAGCCAAAAATTTCCTCCTATCACCCAAAAAATACAAGTTTGTTTCCGCTTACTGCTTTTGCCGGTCTCAATGAGAAGCTTGGGCCACCAAGCACATCAAATGTCGCAGTCATGTTGCCAGTCCGAGCATTGAAAATATTTATGGGACAGTTTAAGAGATTGCCTCACCAGCCCGTGCTTGTACTCTGTCAACCCCGGCTAGCCCAGTTACCTTGTTTTTCATTTACAACATATCATGAACATATAATCCCTTCTTTTCTTCTTTTTTTCCCCTCCAAGAATTGACCCAAAAAAACACATTCAAAGAGCTCAAATGCATAACCGCTCCGAGCACTAAATGATCACACTTTAACCAATATTACCATTTCTCACCCCTTGTTGACCGATGCCCTCAAGCTCTCATCTGGCAGTGTCCAAGAGAGCAAATGCCCATCAGAATCCCCACTCAACAACTGCTTCAGGTCATTTGTAAGACAAAGAGCAGTAACTGCATGTTTATGAAACTTTAACACCTTATGGAGAACCAACCTGTACTCCAGTACGTTATCACCTAAATTTAGCCCACATGTTGGACTGCCGCTTGCTTTGCTTGGGGCACTCTCTTGGTTGGAGCGGTGAATCATTTGCCACACCTTAACAGCCCCACTCTGGTGACCTGTCACATACCAGTTTGTGTCCAGCCAATCCGAAAATGTACAACTTGTCACTGAGAGAATAGAATCAGATGGCAGTTGGGAAGTATTGATCACGGAAAGGCAATCCCCATTGATACTCCAAACAGCAAGCAGAATTCCAGCAGCAGTCACGATCTCCCCAGTTAAGTCATTCACATAAATTGCTGAAACCGGCACCGGAAACTCTGGTAACTGCCTAACAAAAGCCAAGGCGCTAAGGTCCCATATAATAACAGTACAGTCATCAGATCCACTCGCAATTAGCATATAAGGCTGGCTAACATGAAGGCATGTAATTTTCCCAGTATGACCACAAAGAGCCTTCTCTAATTCCAGATGTTGTAAAACACGTGGACCATAATTGCCAATTCTCCAAACAGAAACTAGCCCATCATCAGCACCCGTAACCAATATCTGACCATCATGGCTAACTCCAACGCATTGAATCTGGTTACCTCCATGAAGATTCTCATGTGTTGAGAGGAGTTTGTCTTGGTCATAGCTCATAAATCTCAAGCTACGATCTGGGAAACCCCATGCTACATATTTGGCATACGTTCTAGGTTTAAGTAAAGTGTTTGATATGGCCACAAGAATTTTGTCATGAGAAGTGACTATTTGAGTTATGGCAGATGAAGTCTTGCGTATTTCATGTGGAACAAGATGAGAAGAATACTTGAGTGGTTGAGGAGGAAGCCTTCTGTCAGATCGCCTTTTAACATGGGGTTTTAGGAACAGTTGCTTGGGTGTCTGCCCAAAGTGGTTGATCTGTGCCAAAATGGAGGCCTTCATTGCAGGATCTGTAACTGAGTCAATGTCCACACTCCCCTCGTATGTGTAATGATAGAAAACATTCACAGCTTCTTCAGCAGCCTGTCAATTATAGAAGTACTAAGTTACGTTTATAAGAATAATAAAAATAATGGCTTAAATGGACATATTGGTAAGGCATGACATGGAAAGGAGAACAAAAGTTAATATCCAGTTATCAATTAGATCGCATGTTCTAGAGTCTCTCAAATTGTTTAGGTAGAGCTCTAGTGAGAGAGAGATGCAAAGCAAGTTAGAACTAGTTGATTAGTGCGTTTTGAGACAAAAATAACTCCAAAAAGAGATTAGTTTATTAGGAAGAAAATTTAAAAACATTCTGCAAACTTCTGAGGCACTTAAAATAAGAACCCCAGGCAACAGACAGAATAACAGAACTCTAGAATTCCATTTGCTAAGAAAATTCTAGAACTGAGAAGTATAAAATAAGAACCCCAGGCATCAGAAAGGACAAAGAACTCTATAATTCCATTTGCTTTACAGAACATATAGCAGTATCACTAAGAATGTACGCACCTTTCCTCTTTGTTTATATCCAAATATGAGGTCTATCCAATGATGCAGATTTTCTGAAACATAATCTGATTCCAATGCTTGTCTGTGTTTCTTAATGAATTCTCTAGCACTGCCTTTAGCCCATAGAGGCAAGACAACGTGTCCAACCTGAAAAGCACCAATATTATAAGTTAGCAACTAGAATGCCCAAAAGGAAAGTACAAGTTGTTTGCAAATATAAGTTTCTTCCATATCACCAAGTAATTCAAAAAAACAAGCAGTTAAATCAAATAATTACATATTTTCAAAGAAAACAACCTTCTCTCCTGATTGCTTCTCTCCCAAATCGAGGTTGAATCTATTCTCAAGGAACTCTGGCATGTAGAAGAATTCTGGAATCAATTCCTTCACATCAGATGTATTGCCTTTCCCAGCTGCACTTAACCAAGTGTCTCTGATGCTATTGAAAAGACGGTCAGCATGATCAAATTGTCCACCTTGCAGCTTTTGATTCTCTGCACTAAATGGTGGCAGGCGTAGAAGATAGAAGAGGACAATTCCAGCACTAGAATAGTGAGAACCATAATGAAATTTTGGAACCTCTGGGTCATCCCAGCTCTCATATCTGAAAATAGGGAAAATAAAAAAATGAAGGAAACATAAACCAGTAGTGAGAAAAATCATGAACACCCAGGATACAAACCTTTTCCTAAATTCCTCTTCCCCCTCCGGTGTCTGACAGCCCATTGGTTTGTCAAGCTTACGAAATGTTTTAGGATTGGATAAATCAAGATTTTCACTCTCATAATCTGCTAGAACCCATGGGAACACTGGATATTGGGTGAGATCACTGTATCCACGCCCAGCCAAGGTGTTGAGATGCATGAGGTATTGGAAATTGCTAATTTCTCCATTTTGCCATCGTTTCGAGAAGGATTTAGCCACCAACTTAAACAACCGGCTACCCTCATTACTTTCCTGTTTACTAGACCCAGATATTGTGGTGTCCAACCTGCAGAAGAAAGAAAAGCACAAGGCAAGCCAAAAAAAAAAGAAGCTCAAATACCCTAAGGATAAAGGACTCAGCAACAAGACACGTGGAAGACAACAATACAAGGTAAAAGTGCCAAACAAATTCCACAATGAGCATATAACTTATAAAGCAAGGACTTGGCAAGAAATGGTGAAAAACTCCTCCATCAACATAGTGCAAATAATAAATCATAGGCTATACAAATTGTATATAGACAAGCAACCCAGTTTTATCGGTTGATTATTTTGGGTGGCATCTATATCAGGGTTTACTATTTTCTTTTTATATCTCTCTTGAAAGAGGAAATCTAAGGAGTCTATAGGATAAGATAGACTTCTAATGGCTCATATAAAGAGGAATGTGAGAATAAATTTCTTTTTCAAGTGAACATTTGAAAAATGTGTAAAATCCTTGAAAAGTATGGGATGTAAAATGAATCTTCTTCAATCCACGGCATTACTTTGCCTATTCAATGCTATACTCAAAGAAATGGAGCAGCAGCTAGATTTTCACAAAGTTAGCATATAGCATCAGAACAGAAAAGGCATGCTTACGCTATCAATAAAAGAAAAACAAACAAATGTAATTGGAAAAATAGTTGATTGCATATAGCAAAACAAACCCGGCCAAAAATTATGCAGAAAGCAGCAAATATGAGAAACAAGGGTTAGTATTCTCACATGCTATTCCTTGGAAGATTCATAGCAGCAAGATTTTTGAACACTTCTTCTCTCTCTTTTTTGTGGAACACCAGAAGATCATTGCAGCCATCCATGCTAAATATCTCAATAGCCACTGGACGGAGCTGATAATCACGTCTCAAAAGTTCATGGACACTATTAAGCTTCCACATGCGCCAAGGGTGAGGTACGTTACCACTACTGCAGACCCTTTCCTTGCCCCATGCACCACCATTATAGGCCCATGCCCTGCCCCCAACATAGGTTTTTACCACTGCGCCCCAGGATGAACTTGACTTGGATTGAAATTCTACACTGCTTGTAATATCTTTCTTTACGCCTAGAGCCTGATCAATTACAGAGAGATCATCTTCACCTTCCTTTTCACAAATGCACCCAGAATCATCAATGTAGAAATTCTCAATTACATACAAGCAAAGCTCTCCTATCAAAAATATACCATCGTGTTTATCCAGACCCACAACTCGCTCACAGTTATACTTGAATCGTATCTTTTCGAGAGGTTCCAGATATGGTCTAATCAGATAATCACCATTATCATTTAGTTCCTTGTCTGATTTATCTTCAGTCACTTTGGCATCATCAATTTTAATAGAAGAATGCAAAGGCGATCCTTGGTCAGACCTTGTATGGGTGCTCTCCAATGCTGGGGCAGACAATGTACTAGACTTGGCACCAAACTCGAGAGCTGAGTGAAGACTTGCTTCATTCATACTGCTAGCTCTATCATCATTCCACCCACTCTTAACGGAAGCTACACCTTTGGCATCATGCGGTTCCTTAAAAAACTCACCATACATCTCATCATCAGCACCATTCTGTTCAGCATTGTCAGAGAAAAGATTGAACAATAATTCTGAGCCATTGTCAGATGCATCAGGACTATCCTCACATTTCCCTTTGGAAAACTCAACTTCGTCTAATTCAAATCCACTGAGCACATTTTGGATTGTTTCAATCCTCAACTTGCAGCGCTCAAGCTTTTTGCGCATCCTGTATGAACCTTCTATGGGACAAAGCTGCCATTCTGGTTCTTCAGTTAACGATGATTTACGCATCGGGAATATTCCCCGCTCATGTACAAGTTGTTGAAGAAGGGTTTGCCACTCACTTTCAGCATGAAGAACCCATCCATATTTATCTTGACGGACAACTCTCAACTCAGTAGACATTGCATCACGAACCATTTCCAGTGCATATCTCCGTTCAGTTACCTGTTCCCAATGCCGTAGGTCTAGCTTTGCAATGTCCCGCGATCTCCTGCCCATTTCCCTCCTACGACGACCTTCCAAACCTTTTATTCTCACTCCTGGAAATTTTGCTGATCCAGCAATATACTGGTGCCACATAATCACAGCACATTGATCCAATACTTTGTTGACTATCTGTTGAGAATTCAGAAACCACTCAAGAAAAGCAGAGAGTCTTCCAGTCAATAATTTGTCAAAACCACCATGTAGGACATCCATATGTGGTCCTTGGTTTTGTTTAGACACAAACAAGTCTTCTAGAGCAGCCCTACGATGCACCAGCAGATACTTAACTATATCAACAGCCACATTCTGAACATTTTGCCTTTGGTCATGGAGAAGATATACTAAATTTACACAAAGACAGCAATTTATATCGGTATCAAAATTGCTGGGACAGAATATAATCCTTCTGTGAGCAACTAATAACTGTAAAACTGTGCAGATATCAATTCCTAAATCTTCTTCTGAAGCATCAGTGCCTAATCTCTTACTGGGTTCAATATGCAAACCTAATCGTGAAAGGAGCTCATCTTCTCCAATGGTGACCAGGAAAGATGGCAGAAAACAATACAATATCATACGATTTGTGTTCTTAAGAAGTGAATGTATATAAGCATCAAGTTGCCTGCTTCCTCTACTAATAGATAGAAGACTCTTTCCCGCCGGAGCAGCTTCTTCAATTCGGCCATCTTTATTTGCCAATTGCAACATTGACAACAAGAACTCTAAAGTTCTAAGCACAACTCCAGGATGAAGAATAGCACCCATATAGACACGATCCACTATCATCCAGCATAATGCATCCAAATTTGATGACCACCTACTTTTTTCTAACTTCTTCTCATCTTCCTCATCATCACGCAGAAGACGCCTTTCCACAAAATTCATCAGCCTACTAAGACACAAGCCTTGGAAAACTAACACTGTCTCAACATCAACATATAAAGGTACCATTTCTAAGATGCCCTCTATGAACTGTGCCGCTTTCATTTGTTCAGTGACAAAATCAGAAAGGACTTCTGCCATAAAATCTAACACAGCAGTAGCTGCTGCCGAACATGGACCACCCCCATACCCAGAATCATCAATTTCAAGGAGTAGCTTTGCAGTGACAGAATAAGATGAATTTGCATCAGAGAGTCCTTGAGTAGACTTCAAGTCTAGAGATGCATCAAACTCACCAGCAGAAATAGAAGAACCCATGGAAGGAGTAGCCTGTAATGAAGCTTTGGATTCATTGTGAACCCCACCTGAAAGCCAGGATGTCAATGCAACAACTGGAGAAGTCGAAGAAGATGCGAGGGGGACTCTTGAAGTTGACTTCTCAGATAAAATTGGAGAATCTAACATGTTAAGAGATGCAGTACTCTGGGAATCTGCCAGCTGAATGGGATTGACAATGCCATCAATATTCCGGGCATTTGATTCACTTGAGCTAGACGTTGCAGAGACCTGGTCAACTATTTCCCCATCCAAGTTCTGAACAGCTTGAACATCTTCAACATCTCGAACTGATTTTTCCAAATCCTGATTTAAACTAGTTATCCTAATCTCCATCTTATCATCTCTTAGACAATTTTGGGGTGCAGGCATATCATCAGAACTTGTACTTGCATGTGCTTGAGGAAAGCTTCCAATACTTATAGAGGTCTTGGCCGATTGTTCCTGTTCGTGAGGCAAACTTGAGAATGTGTTTTGAGAACTACTAGTGTCATCACAATCATTCAAGTTCTTTTCTTCAGTCCTCTCAGATAGAGCCTTTGACATATTCACTGCATATGCTGCCCTGCAAGCCGAAAAAAAATTACATCTCAATCAAAAGATATCACTGCTTGAGTTAAGCACCACATATTAGGACACGAGTAAATCTAGATTCATATTTTCATAAATACCAGATCAAACAGCATAGCAACAAAAGAAGGTACACAGTGGAAAACAATAGATGCATATTTTCATAAATGCCAGACCAAACAACATAGCAACAAAAAAGGTACATGGTAGAAAACAACAGATCACAAACCTAATGCAAGAGAAATAAAGTTCGATGCAACTTTCTAGAAATTCCGGCTTTCTGCAAACAGCAGAGAAAGGGGGGCACATCTTTGCTAGATCAACCATAAATCTCAGAACTGAGGTAGCAGCAGCAGGAGCTGATGCCTCACCACCCATTAAACGTGCTGCATATGTCTTGTGCATCAGAGCTTCACCCTGAAGCTCTCCTGCCATGTCTTCATTCCCTTCCATAAGCTCCACTGCAAGGCTAGCACCAGCCTGGGAAAGATTTCCTGTTTGATGAGCAACCATTAACTGTGTGCTCAACCTATCAAATGTAGATTTTGCCATTGCAGTGACAGATTCTAAAAGTTCCACAAATTTCAATTCCACATAACATCCATCACTAGGTATAAGGGCATGAAAATCTAGCATGCGGACCTCCGGTAATCGAGGGTAAACAGGCTTTCCAAAAACCAAACAGAACAGTATATAATATATATCTGGAGAGTCATAAAAACTTGGAAGCACCCTCATCAAACCCTGATAACCACCACTGGTACGGAATTTTAGGGCAAATGTGGGAGAAGAAGCGAGAGACACACCAAGAAGAGTCATTATCCATCTCATACTGGTTGGATGTACAGCTTCATCAAGAAAATATGTTATCAACTTTGATGATACAATCTTGTGCCACTGCTCTAGCAACTCCTCTGATTTTATGGTAACCTGTAGATCAATAAGCATCTCCAGAAGCATATTCCTTACAATTACATGCTTACCCATTGATTCTCTCATTATTTGATGTCGTGGCCTTAATTCAGGAGGATCAAATGTCATAATTACAAACCTAACCACATTTTCAAGTTCAGACACCAGAAAACCATCTTCCAAAATGACACCAAGCAAAACAACCAATTTCTCCAAAACAGAAACTTCAACATCACCACGCTGCAGAGTCACAAGTAAATGTTGTACAAGGTTAATCCGCCGCAGAACTGTAAGGTTATGATTCCTGTACCAATGCATTGACACTAAATGCTCAAGAAATCCCAGAAGTGCAATTTGAATTGGAACCGGAGCCGTTACCCACAATGTCCAATCCAATAAGACATGCTCGACCATATCTGCATTTGACAACACAATGCAATTTGAAGTTTCAACTGGCATGTCAGAATTTTCAAGCTCTGAAATATGACTAAATGAATCTTTCTGAGCAGAGAAATCATCCATATCTCCATGAGATCCCATTGAAGAAGATTCATCACGAAATTTTGGCAAGCTAAGATGCTCAAATCCAGATTCCTGGGCAGTCAAGGCAGGTGACAAAGTATTCCGTGTATTTTCCAACTTCTTTGGTTCAGAAAATGAAGCCTCACATGCAGCAATTTGAAAAAATATCTCGAGAGACTGCATGTCAAATAATGACATTCTACGGCGCAGAAATAAAGCCAGCAAGTGGTATCCCCGATACATTTGCATTTCTTTAACATTCTGGGGATTGTGATGGAGTGAACAGGCAAGTAATGTCAATGCCATATGAAGCATATCCTTGGTTTCAGCAGCCTCAACAAGGGCGAGTACAACAGCCATCCCACCAACAGGGCGTATTGTATCTCCAATCACACATTGTCTACAGACATATATATTCCCTTGAAGACGTCCAAATCGAGGTATACCTGAAAAGAATGAGAGAGAGAACTCTAAATGAGCAATGTCCTCAACTAACTATAGCGTTAAAGATCCAATTCTTCAAAAGTTAATTTCAGATATATGTTACTCACCCCCTATAGGAGAAGCAGCAGCTGACGTGGGATCAACCAGATTAAGCAAAGAGAATGTCCCAGATGCTCGAATTGCTTCAGTACAAGTTCCATCAAATGCAAATATAAGTTTCTTTCCAGAAAGCTGCAATGAAAGGTTTCCCAGCCTCTCTAAATCCCAAACTATGCCACTGCCATCCGACTTAGAATCCCCAGGCTTACCAGCACTTTCAACCTTTTGTGTGTTAGCCAAGGGCAAGTCAGAATCTAATGAATCCAAGATGGCCATGCTTCCACCACCACAAGCCTGATTAGGGACGAAACGCAGAAGATCGGAGTCTTGGAATAGCCCTCTATATCCTCGACCAAGAATATACATGAAACATATACAACCTGATGTCAGCACCTCCTCAAAAAGATAGCAAGATCTTAGTTTCCATGTCAAGTCACTAACTCTTGCACGACTGGGTGGAGTCCCAATGATCACCTGCAAGGGTTTTCCAGCAGGCGACGGAGAATATCCTAGTTTCCCTGTGTGCCTCAGCTTTCCATTAAGATACACATATGCAACACTGGCTTGAAACAGTCCCGCAAGAGCATTTGGTTTGCTATGAACAATGGCAAGGTGATGCCATCTTCCTTCATCCAGTTCTAATCCAGGAAAAGACAAAGAGGAAGAGTTGCTGGTAGCAAGGGTTAGAACACCATCCTCCCTAAGATATAATTCTGCAAAGAAAGCACTTTCGTTATTCGCTGTACCAACAGAAAATATCCGAAGAATTTGCCTTTCACTGTGCTGCGCACTAGAGCCGCTTTGTCTCTTATAAGGGCCAACTTTGGAAAGTTCTGTTTCCTTCACCGGTGATTTTAAGAAATTTCTGAACTGGAACCAACATACAAATGAATATCCAGCAGCTGGAGGCCAAGATCTTTCACCGAGAGATACCTGAACAGAAGCATGACCAATCTTACTCATGTCCATCTCAACAAATGGTGCCAGAGATACATTTTCTGAGCCCATATCTTCCATCAGAATTAATCTCTCCATCATTTCAATAAGATTATGGCCTGAGTTCTTCAGCCTCATCTGTAGAATGTATCTAACAAGTAGTCGAAGTTCTGACGCAGACAACCTATCATCAGAAATATAATCATAGTTTTGAGAAAAAAAGATATCAACAAATAATTAGTAATATCAAATTCTGCATAAAACGTCAGAAATTTGTACCTATATGCCCCAAGAACTTCCACAATCTTCAGCACATATGAAAGTAATGGAGATGAGCCCAACAGGAAGGGTTGAATTATCTCCAACAAAAGCTCCACACAACCTAGAAACATCGTAAAAGATAAATAAAGGACCAAAAAAAGTGACTACTAGTGATTAATAAACTAACATATGAGGAAAAGCAGAAATCATAATTCGCACCTACAGAAGTGAGGTTTTCCTGATTAAAGGGACCAGCACGAGCAAGCCAGTCAATAAGATTCAGCAATTCTAGCTGTACCTTGGGAGTAAAAAGCAATAGTGACCGGATCAATACTCTAACAGCACCAGCATTGAACACCCGTTCCTTATCAGGATTAAACAGACCAGAAGGGCTCAACATAAGAGAATTAGCAGAGTCAGATTGAATTATATCGGCAGTTGGAGTACCATCTGATAAGGATGGGGGAAGCACAATTTCAAGAGCTAGTTCCAACATCAACTGTATGACTTGCTTTTCAAATTCCACAGAAAGCAAGCCAGACTCTGCAAGAAGATCATAAAATGTTTGGGAGGATATAATAGAATGCAGTTTGGTCCTATTGATAGAACTATCACAAACTCCAGCTGTCATGAGACGCAATAAGTATGTAAAAACTTTGATATGAACCACTGAGAAAGATTCATCCATCAGTCCTCCATCACCTTGGAAACTGTGAAGGGTGGTCAAGAGAAGAGAAAATCCAGTGGCTTCACCAAAAACCCTCTTAGCTGAACTATTAGCTCCCATTATGCGCCACAAGGCACCCATTGTGTCACATTTTGCATCATTTTCAAGTCTATATTGATGCCCTGCACTGCTTGTAACCATTCCACTTTTAAGAACTTCAACAACAGCTCCCAATTCTTCAGGATGAGTCTGATAAAACAAGAATTAAATGATTATTTCTGCAATGCTGCAAAAAATCATCTAGCCAATAGCAGCCACATCTGTGTCCTTCATCTAAAGCTATACTAGTTAATATGATTATTTCAATCACTTAAGAAAAATTAAAGTTGGTCTTACTCAGTTGTGAAAAAGGGGTACATATGTGTGTATATGTTTGTATGTTTGTGTGTAGGTGTCTGCACATAGTGCTTTCTGTCAAACCAATCAAACTTAAAAATGTTGAAAGGCTCACAAACCTGTGAAATATCTTCATTGATCAAACATGACAATATTCGGAGGACCCCAGTACGATGAAAATTAGAAACCAAGAAAGGAAGAACAATTGTCACACCATTGGCAGAACGAAATGAAGCTTGATTGGCTTCAGCTTTCTTCAGTAAAGAAACCATACAATCCCATGCTACATATATTGTGTCCTCAATTTCAAAAATGGGGAACTTTCCTAAGCCAGATTCCATTAGCTTGGGTGAAGAAATAATAGTATCTTTACTATCTAAATGCTTCTTGAAGCTGCTTGAGCCAGATTTTCTATCTGACTCGTCAGGATTTTCACTTTGTTGATCTGGGCCTGAAAGAAACTTGTGATGCTTCAAATCATCCAACAGAACTTCCAGCACACCAACTTCTCTTAGGACTTTCTTGTATTGCTGATCAAATGATAACAGTTTTACAAAGAAAGAAAGTATTGTGTGCTTTAATTCTGAAGTGATTGGTTGTTGCAACAAGCAACAAAGTGAAAGCAATTCTTGCTCAGGAATGCAATTCACAACAGTCACAGCATATTCAAGAATTTTCAAAATTATCTCTTGCAAAGAAGGAGGGAAACCACCCATATTCAGGATAAAAAGTGGAACAGTCCGTAATTGCTGGCACAGTTTATAGTTTTCAAGATGACTTGAGAATATCTTAAACATTCTATTTAGTACTTCTGCCTGAAGTTCCCTGCTGTCTGCTTTGAGAAAAATGTCTTGCAACATTTGGACAGCTTCAAGATCTTTAACTTTGCTATTGTCCTTCTCCCAATTTTCATCAGAAAGTCGATCAAGTGATGAGGTACGACTTCTACTGTGGCCACTAACCTTAGTATGAGAAGCTCTAGAACCTTTGCCCCCAAATGATCCTGAACATTCAGCTGGACCAGTTTGAGCCAGATTAACAAGAACATCAAGCA
Organism: Excoecaria cochinchinensis; assembly: GCA_947683425.1. Classification (NCBI taxonomy): domain Eukaryota; kingdom Viridiplantae; phylum Streptophyta; class Magnoliopsida; order Malpighiales; family Euphorbiaceae; genus Excoecaria; species Excoecaria cochinchinensis. The sequence goes on from CANTUQ010000045.1 coordinate 3,007,793, forward strand.
ATCTAGATAATGCAGGTGACAAATGTTGCAGCAAAGCATCTTCTTTCTCTGGCAAATCTCTTCTCCCTTCATCATTTAATGCATGAGAATTATCTACCTGCGTGGAAGAACTTCTTAAATAAATAGATTGAGAACCCCGATTTTGTGGCATGGAGGATAGTATCAATGCAAATTGAACAAGGAACTGATAACCATGGGCATTGTGTATATCTTCCCTCAGCCTGACACCACCAGCATCTATAAATCAAAAATTCAAAAATTGCATACGATCAGCACTAAAACATGCAATTCACTCAAAAACTGCAATATTTATTCCGCACCTATAACATAGCACAGGCTCTTGCTTTTTTCTTTGTTTCATGAAAAAAGAATTCATGATATTGACAGAATTCTTACTGATAGCTTCAATAAAGTTCAAATGAGGAAAATGTTCAGTGATCATTACCAGGCCTATATGACAATTCCACACATTCAAGCAACAAGTCCACAATGCCCATAGTATAGGCAGGATCACCAGAGTCTGGATCAAAATCTTTTACTGCCATTAAGAGAACTTTTATCTGCATGCGAACATAAAAGGGTATATATGATTAAAAAATATAGCAGCCATTATTATTTAAAAAAATCCAGCTTATGTTATAAAAATACCACAAATCAACCTCATGTTATTATTCATGCCATATGTCTTATTATATAGGAAGCTTCCTAGTTGAGAAAAATAATCAAAAACAACAAAAAGTTAAAAGAGATTGCTGATAAACAAACTTTTAAAAAAAGCTAATTTAGAAGAAAGACCTAATGTCCTAAAAAAATCCAAAAGTACAGCATTTTTATCAATTTAACTCAATGTCACTGTCAATTATAGTTCAACTTTGAGTTGCAATGTCAATTGCGGGTCTCATTTGCATGTTCTACTTATGAAAGGAAAGGACGCAACATGCTGTCACGTCCCTTGATCCCTCAAACTAGACATAATAAATGCTAGTAAAAAGTTCAAGGAAAGAAAAAGTAAAACACTAAAAGTGCTGATAAATATGACAAATGATTCCATTTCAATTGTTAAATGCTAATGTGGCATGTCAAATTTGGAGGACCATAGAATATGGAACCATGCTCCAATGTCATTCCATCCAAGTTCCAACAGAACCAAGGTGAAGGATGGATATAACAAAACATATATCGGAAAGTCAAGAGTTTAACTTCAAAGAGTGAAAGGAGAAGCTAAAACACAGATCTTCAGATATCAAACGTTTGAGGTTTAACCAACCAAATTTGTGAAGGAAATAGAATATGCGTACAGCTCAACTCATATAAAAGGTTGGCATCACAGCAAGAAAAGCATACATCACATGTCAAATATTCAAAAGCCAGCCATAAAAACAATATTGTTCTCTTAATGGGCTCATGTCGCAGGTAATCTTACTGCTGCATGCTTTTTACTACAACCACATTTAACCATCACAAATGGCTCCAAACAAGGACAGAAACACCTCTAGTGGAAACAGGTTCATAAAGCCCATGACGGAATACTACTTAATGGAGAACCATGTGATCATGACATTAAGCTGCCTTTTGGCTTTGTTCATGAAAAAATTGCATGAACCCATTATGGTCTCTACCAGACACATTATCACCTTATGATTCTCATTTAGCCATAAGAATTCACCATGGCTTCAGCCATTTAACAATATTAATACTTGGTTTAATTCAACGTTCATTTACACCCAAAGTCCCCAAATGAAATGTAAAGTTACTCCCACAGCTGTCTGAATTTACTAAGAATTATTGCATCCAACCATTCAAAAATAAACTCAAGAGGACTACCAATAACTGCTCCGAGCAAGCGACAAGGCCCACAGTCAAATGAGCCTTATAATTAAATTCAGTTTAACAGACCATCGGAAGTTCAGGAGACCAGAAAAGAAACATGGTGACAACAAGCAACAGATCCAAGAACCACAGCGTTTCAAGCAATTTCCTCTTCTCTATGATTGGGAAGATGATCGGTACAGCATAATAAAGATGAATCAACATGCTGAATGCAGCAATATGATGCCATCCATAAAAGACTGAAGCCTATTCAGTGCCAACATGATCTTAATCCTTAAGACTTTGTTACATAAGCATTTCTTTTACTTAAGAAAATAAAACATAATGATACAAAAGTACTTTAATTAGCATCAATTACCAATATTAAAATAAGGAATTAAATTGAAAAACAAAAGGATGAAATCAGAAGAATTGGGATCAAGATAATGACAACAGTTAGGTAATTATGCAGCAGTTATACTCCAGAAATCATCTTTTGCTAACTGATACAAAAGAAACACAGACAAAATGATAACATGTGGGCAGGGGGAAGCAGGATGAAAAGACTCATTATTTTCCATTGTATATAAAACTTTTACAAAATGTATAATGCCAATCATAAACACAGAACAAGCTTTAAGCATGTGGCTTAATACAAAACCATTTCCATATCTGAGGAAAACATATTTTAGGAAAACAAATTTATCATGCCTAACAAATTTCTGGCCCTAAAGCAAAAAAGACAAAATTTATCCTCATACAACCCAATTTAACAAATAGATATCTGTATAAATTTTACGAGACACCAAGACTAAACTTTAAGGGGGCAGAGGAAAAAGGAAAAATTACAGTTCCTAACAAGACCCTATCATATTTATGTGTATTTCATTTTATAGTCAATACCAGATGATGTTTGCGTATATATCTGGCCGTGCTTCCATTATCGTTGACCAAAAGAAGACCAAGTATCTGGAGAAAACAGCAAAGCAACAAGAATAAACTTCAACTGTTAGACCACAAAGCATACTCAATATCTTTAATGAGGCAATAAATTTCAGTTATTAATGTGCAGATTTGTTACTATAGCAATTAGTGGCACCCACCTGCATAGCATGCCTATGAAGTTGTATGCTGTGCAGTGGAACTAGACCCTCTTTATATTGAGAGAAGATTGTCAGAGAGCCAGTAGCAATCATCTGAAACAACAACTGCAGTGAATCATCCTCAACCAAACTCTGCGCAGCTGAAGGATGGCTTGCCAATGCTTTCATAATATGCACTATGCTTCCCTCTACCTGCATAAATAGATCTACAAATTAGACAAGACAAAGCATATGCTTCCCTCTACCTGCATAAATAGATCTACAAATTAGACAAGACAAAGCATTCTACAATATGTTCAAAGCCACAACACATCAATCATTTATAGATAATGGGCAGGTAAGAAAATATCAAACCAAGCGGGACAAACACCACAGATAAGTTGGGAGCTAAAGCCAATTTTTAGTTCATCCTAAAATGGGGGAGTACGTTCCTTTTTCAGGGAAAGTTATTGAGAGACAAAGTTACATTCACGTAACCATAATCAAAAGTGAAATATAAGTTAGATTTTACTTAAAGCCAGTTGCTTTTCATACAGAAAAACATAACTCAGGCAACAAATCAACACATAATTTAAATTTAACTTTAAAAGAGAAACAAAAGAAACGGTTTATCCTATATATTCACTTTTCTCCTTGCTATTTCAAAATTAGAAAACGGTCATCTATAGAAATTGTGTGCTTTTGAAGAAGTCAAATATCTTATTATACTATAACAATTCAACAAGGACCAAGTGTTATTCGAATCCCAATGACAGGGACTAAAGTGTAATAAAAGTTTTAAAATTTTATAGTCAAAAACTAAAACATAAAGTCCTAAAAAAACTTGGGAACCATACCAACTGCTTCTGAATATATATGGATGAAAGAGTATTTTATGCCAAATCTCAGGGTGATATCTATAATGTATACTGTAATATACAAACATCCGGGTCATCCTGAGTGCTACTTTCACAATAAAATCAAAACCCTAATCTCAAAGGAAGCTATGACAAAGCAATTATCACATCATCAACAACCTCGAATAAAGAGTATTGTAAATACTGGAACACTGCTCCATGCACTCAAATAGCTTATACTCATATCAGGCAACTACATCTATTAAAGCACTTATCGGTATCTGTGGCTAGACCAAACACAAAATTCATGGCTTTTTGCTTATATTGAATTAAAATAGCATGCAAAAAGCTTTTTGATGCCTTAATCAACATCAAGATACTAACCATAACTTGGAACTGTTATAGACAAAAAAAATCATAATCCATTTTGAGGCAATGTGGAAATGAAGATTGCCAATACCAACCATGGAAACAAGTATAATTTCATCCACAAGGAACAAACACTGCATGAAGCCCTGATGCTTTTCAAAACAGTACTATCATAAATTCACAACACAATGATAGTATACTCTTTCAATCAGCCATCAGAGAAGACTACTTAAAAAAATTCCCACAATCACTCATACTCGTGCAAAAAGTTCTACAGGTTTGCTTGTTTTTGCAATTTCTAACCCTCACAGACAAACACACACTTATGTAGATAACAGCAACTAGTGAAGCAAGTATATAAAAAAGTTACCTCAAGCCTGCGAACATGCGCAGCATCGCTGCAATCTTTTTCAAAAATGAGTGTCACTTCCGAGTTCATGACGCCTTGCCTTTGATTGACTTCAGGACTTAGAAGGGCATTCAAATTATGAATGAGACAGCAAAATATCCCAGAGTCAAGAAGAGATTGTTTATCAATAGGCTGCAAAAGGTAAAAATTAGTAATAATTCTTTCATAAAAGGGGAAAAAATAAGATTGGAACGCTGATGATGATATTGTATCTCCTAATATACATCAAACTATCATCATTTTTTGGCAAATCAACTTCAATTGCTGCACAGCATCAACAATCACTAGACTCCATGATTGTCTCAAAGAAACAATGCAAATGTTGTAGCAGCTTAAGAGATGAAAAAGAAACAAATGACATATTGCTAGAACTCTTTTTTTTAAAAAAAAATTCCCATGAAGTTAAGAGAATCGTACCCCAGAAACAAGCACTTCTATGGCAGTTAACAAATTTGACCCGACACTTATCCCATCCTGCAGAAGCGCATGAAAAATACTGCAATGAGTAACTAACCATGGAGGCAAAATAAGAAACTAAGAGAACAGCATATAAAGTATAATAAGTGGCAAACCTTTGAGACTTCTGAAAAAAATCTTAATACAGTTTCTACATCCAAAGATCTTGTTTTGTTGCTCATCTTTAACTTTTCAATATCAGTAACAAACGCTCTTCCCACGACAAAAGAGAAAACGTGTGTTTCAACTAACCTGTGATTCATAAAAAATTTCCATAATGTGCAACATGCTAAAATTAATATACGGAATGAAGAAATCTTAAACAAAATGTGAAAACAAGAAAACAATGACCCCTGCTGACATGAACCAGTGAAAAATGAAGGAGATATTGCAGAAAGCAGAAAACCAGAATTTCATATGACTGAAAAGCATGTCAATTTCAAGAACTCTACAATCAATAAGAAAAGCAGAATCTACATGGATCAATATGAGTCTCAGAAATGTGGAACCCTATATTGCCTCCATTTGAACATAACATGAGTTTCATAATTGTGGTTGCATAAAAAGCATTAGCACCAAATTAAGGAAACTGTTAAAATAATGGTTGTCACTAAAGTCCAAAATTTGTTCAGAAGAGACAGATAGAAGAACTGCAGCTTGAAAAAGTAATATAGCATACATCTATTTTTTAATCAATCCTCAAATAATCCTTCTATACACAATAAGTTCTGTGCATTTATCACAAATAAACCCAACGTGCATTTATCACAAATAAACCCAACAGAAACAGTGACCTCTTGTCAATAAAAATAAAGTCAAAGCCCAACCTATGAATAAATTGCAGACAAAAGATGTCTCCAGTAAAACATAACAGATGTACCAGAAGACGAACCACATAGTAAAACAACTACAAAATTTAACAAAGCCTAGTGTCCACAGCATGGAATAAAGATCAGTAGGTTGTAACTCTGAAAACAAAAGCAGCTATTACTAATCATGAAGTGATGCAACAGCAATCTAATAACAATTTCAAGGAGGAATAATGTCCATACATGGTAACTAATTGGGCTACATTAGCTTCCTGCTTCACTAGTCTACAAAACGTATCCACACTCAAATTTAAGGCCGCTTCTTTCTCCTGCATGGATAGTGAAAAACCATAAGAACCTACAGTTTATGATATAAAAAATGACAAGTTTTATCCTGCACTGTAAAATCAAAAACAGAGAAAGTATAAAAAAAATAAAAATAATTGATATTTGAAACCAAGTACCTTTTCGGAGCTGGATGAACGGAACTCCTCCCAAAATCTCTTAAAGTCCAATTCCAATTCATGTCTGTCTCTGTTTGAATCGATCAAGCAGGAAAAAAACAATCAAAAATATGCATATACAATACAAACTAAAAACCTGAGTACTCTGTCAATTTATGAAAATCTAAGGTTCCAATGATTGGAGCACTAAGGTCCACCAATACTTGGACTTTAGCTCAAGTACATAATTGCAGTTCCAGGATCAGTGACAGCAATTTTCTTAAATTCTAATAAACATTTTTCCTTGCTCTGAAGTGTCCAGCATCTTACCAATATCTAACTATTCTTATCCCCAAGGTAATGTTATGATAAATTTAAGAGCCAATAACTTTTTAGGGGGTTAAAAAAATGTCCCTAATTTTTATAAAGTAGATAAAGTATATCCAATCAATGAAATGAAGTAGAAACGCAAAATTGAGAACATTTTTAAATTTAAAAATGAAAAGGCAGCAATCAGAAAGGAAATTAAAAATAAAAATAACCACAAACCTAAAATTTATAGCACATGTATTCTTCTTGGTGAACAAGACCCAGACCTTACACCACACTCACTTGGCCAAAGTCTAATAGCACAAAAGTTTTTTTCATGATGCCTATATCATGAAACGCCCTTAACATTCTAACCTCGTTATAAATATACCTTTAGATATCACACATTCACACTAGCAATGACTTCATCATTATATCAGAACAGCATATTATACTACTCCTCACCTTCTTAACCAATTGTCATCTCCCCAGCATTCCTTACAGTCTGGTTCATTCCCATAATCCTATAACCTTTGTATTCTTAAGTATGCATACTTCAACTAAGGACCCCCAGTTATTCTCAGAAATTTCTGGCAAAGTCTCAAAGCATAATGCAGTGCATATTTAGCTGATATATATAAAAGCTAACCTACACAAGATGTTCATAACTATAATTTCCCCTAACCTCCAATCTCCAGTTGCTTTTCTAACAGCTGCCAATGTATATTATGAGTATTACGTCTGCCTACAAGAGCAGCTAGCATGCTGCGTCCCAAGTTTTCCAACTCGCTAGAGAAAACTATGCCTTCTTTTTCATACCAATTTATGGATAGCAACTACTTGTCTCCCAACAACATATCAACCTTAGAAGTCGACAGAAGTGGAAAAAATAAAGTCAATGGACAGCTATTGGTTGAGCCTAAAACTACAGCTAATGCCTCCTTTTTGCTAATCCACAACTCACAACCATCCTATATAAATGAACTGTTTGAGCTAGAATTGCCAATCGCCATTGTTATCTTGAAGCATTAAAGAAACAGGTGCCAAGATCCGAAGCTAACAGAATTACAGTTGGCGTCACATCAGATTAGTAAATTTATGAGGATCAAAAGAATAATCAGCGTATGCAGCTACAAACTACTAGAAACTAGCTTAAAAGTTGATTAAATGATAAATAAACGGTGGGTTAAGAATCAATCACTGAATCACAAGCAAGGAAGTGCAAAATTGTAGTAAAAGAGTAGTGAACAGATTATTGTAGATTAATGTCAAGTGGAGTCAACACCTAAACGCATTATGTTTCAGAACTCGAAAAAAAAAACTGCGCAAAATTAATCATTTACTAAATTGAAGGATTACTAAAAAAATCAACGGATTAAGAGGAAAAAGAGGTAAACAAACCTGGTAGAAGAAGGGATGAAATCAAGAAGAGTGGTAGGAGAAGCATTGCTATCGCGATTAGGTAAATGAGCAGAGAAAGGCGAAGAAGACGAAGAGGCAGCAGCGGCGGAGGAACTAGAGGGTGGAGATTGAGTTAAACCGACCTTCTCTTTAATGTCCTTAAGCAATGTTACCCATTTCATCGTTGGTTTCCCGATTCGCTGTTCTCTGTCTCTCTATCTCTCATCCGCCGTTGCTCCGCCAGACCCTAGATCCGACCCTTCTAGATTTCTAATCCAATCTAGAAGGTCTTCTCCAAAATGGCCCAATTTTCTCCCAGCAGACAAGGATTAGCTGGGAAAACACATTCACAATTTGAACAGTCTTGAGCTGAAGAAAAAAACAAACAAACCAGCGGATCGAAGTCGATTTTCTGCGAGATCTGAGAGATTAATTTGTTCTTTTTTGTCGATCGGTTTGTTTGCTGTCGATTTTGTTAATTAATGCTCCGTTATGGAAGTTTCTTTTTTTATCTTTAGAAATTTAAAAAATAAAAAATGGAGCCCTAAAATGAAGGGAGAAAGCTGAACTAAAACGCGACTTCGGTTGGGAAAGAAAGGGCAAGAAATGGCAAATTAATGATGACGACGATGAACACACAAACTCTCTCTCTCTCTGTTTCTCTCTGTACTGCTGTTTTTGGACGGCCTCTCCGCGCCTTGTTTCTCGCTCTATATCTCTCTATCTCTCTCCTGTCTTTATTTTCTTCGCTTTTCACTTTTCTCTTTATAAAAAAAGGAAATAAATAAAAAAAAAAAAACTATATTCCACGTTCACACAACAATACTTCTCCTCGGCCACGTCAGCTCATGATACTCGACGAGTAGGCCTTCCACGTGGCATCTGGAAATTGTTAAGCAGACGTGATTGCCTCTTAGCTTAAGTATGAGATTTTTATTTTTTTTTCTTAGTAATTTTCAATTATGGAAATTTCACAGATAAGAAAGCTCTTCTGTCCTTAGTCGCATTTGGCTTCTCCTTTGATTTTCTTTTTTCCTGCCATAATTTTCTTGATTTTGTTGCTTAAATAGAAATTATTGAAAAATCTTCTTTTAAGGGGAAAAAAAAAAGTAAGATTTGCTTTATTATGCTTACTGTTTTTTTACATATTTTTTGGTCGGCTTTTTATTACAGATTATTAAACTACTTTTGCTTATACATTACTTAACGACAAAGGCAATTTATCTTAGCTTGGGTCGTCCCAGTGCCTTATATAATTCCTCGTTTTTGTGTTATTTCTTGGCTTTTGACTTGAAAATAATTGAATTTAAATTTAACGGAATTAAAATTATTTTTATCACCATCATCGGTTGGAATTAGAAGTTTATTAGAGATTACATATTTTTATTATGCATACGTAGTTGAGAAGTATTATCTATAATTCAAAATATATAAGAATTTTATTATTTTTCTAGTTATAATTCAAATTCTACTCTTTCAACTCTCAAATAATATATTAAATAATACGATGCACCATTTGATAAATGAATAAAAAAGAAAAAAAGTTCAATTAATTGAATAGTATACATGCATTGCTATCAATAGCACGTCTTTTTTTAATAGGCTCAAATATCAAATTAAAAAAAAATGAAAGCAACTTCTTTTTCACAATTAAGAAATTGTATTTTAAACTTTTCAGATTGATATGTATTGACATGACCTCAGCCCTAAAATATCCGATTTTGTCCCCAGTTTAAGTCGTTAGTTGGAGTTCAAACTTGCATAGATTTAGCAAGTGAAGAAATTGCAAATAAATTTCCCAATTTTTTTAATCACGAAATCGTCAAAGCTTAACAATCTATAATTTAAAAGTCTTGATAAAAAATAATTAAAATATTCATTTTGTATAAATTCGATTCGACAGTCAAAATCAATTGTCTGAATTACATTATCTTTACATAGTTTCTCATTAAAATTGAATGAAAATCGTCGCATTATAGTTCATTGATTAGCTAATATCGATTTCGATTTTATCTAATAAAACTTATTTATAACAAAGCAATATTGGGAAAAATATGTAGGCAGGTAGGTAGCTAATGTGCATGGTTTTTTGGGCAGAGAAACTCGAAAAGGTTATAAAAAAAAAATTACTTTATGAAGTTAATATCCAGAACAATATCATGAAATAAATTTTGTCAGCGGGGTGAGTGAAGTTAATTTAAGTTAGGTAAATTGGATACTTACTGGAGTTTGACATGGGACCTAATTTAATTTTGCTGTTGGCATAAGTTTATTTTTATTCCTTGAAAAATAATTAAACTGTTTTATTATTAATTTCCATACCATGGTTATTTTTAATAGTTAAAAAATATTGCAAAAATATAAAAAATACAAATCAAATATGATATGATATGATATTTATTAAAAAAAATAAGAATTAATTGTAAAAATTGAATGTATTTAACACAAAAATAACAATAGTATGCCTGTTATTCACGTATAATGAATAAATGACTGTAATAAGAAGATATTCAAATGTTTATTTATTAAAAATATATATTATAATAAAATTTTAAAAAACATATATCGTGATATTTTAAAGTACAAAAATTATTAAAAAATTTACTTGTAAAAATTAAAATATAAAATGTAAAATGTTGATTTTTAAAATTAAAAATCACAATTATAAATTATGTGTTTAGTTATAAAATGTACAATGTTGATTTTTAAAATTAAAAATCATAATTCTAAATTATGTGTTTAGTTAACTGAAAATCAATTCGATAGAAATGAGCATGAAGTCAGTCTACAGTTTCCATATGGGTTTGATTGAATCCCACTAAAGTGGATTGGCGGAGAAAAGGTGTTAGGTGAGAATAGAGTATATCTTATTATCTTTTGTGCATTTGAAGCTGTCAGCAAAGCACCAAAATGCTAATTTCATTCCAATAACATCGTTTGAGACATTTCTCTTGCTTGTAAGGACGGGGAATTATATATATATTAATAATATGATATTATAATTTTATAGCGAGCCTTTGACCAACATCAATCTTTCTTATAAAAAAACATTGCTGTAGAGGACCAAAGGGGTTGTGTTGTCATGTTGTGGTAATATTAATTAAGCTCAGTAATTATTATTTTATGTGATACGTGTACGCTCCTAAATGGTCTAAATATATGAATATCTCCTTTTTGGCGATGCCGTACTCCACCTAAAATCATTTTAATTTTCAATTTATCACCTAAAACGTGCCATATTATAGGCATGCACTTTCTTGAGATTAATGGACCGAACTCATAATTGACTTTTTTCTTAATGGATTTTTGGAGCAATTTGTCCCAGGGGCCATACTTTTCCAAAACTTATAAAATAAAAATATATATAAATTTGGTTATTAATTATAAGTTAGTCGAAGTTAAATTTAAAATATTAAGATTTTACCGAGTTTGAATCGTTAGGTGAATGGATCTTGTAAATTAATATATCTGTGCATATTTTGATTTTTTTTTTTTATTTTCTTCTTTTTGAGAAGTGCAATATAGAGTTTTTTGAAAATATATAATTAAATCTCTTAGTTTAAATTTATGCAATTATATCCTTAATTCAACCTCAATTTCATTAACTTTGTTTAATTAGACTATCTGTGAAATGTTCCAATGTTCCACTTACTTATACTTAAATGGGATATATGTATATATTGAAAAACTTGCATTTTAACATTTAATTTTTATTTATATTTAAAATCATAAACTCTCAATATATTCAGGAATATTCTATTAATTTTGGACAAACTTTTTAACAGAGTTTTTGATTTAAAATAAATTAAAAGTTTGGTTTGGTGTCATATCGAAACTTTTTTAATTTAAATTAAATAAAATTTTGAGAATTATTTTATAATTAATATATAATGGGTATTTTTTTTTTTTTTGGTCAATAATCAATATGGAGAATTATTCTTATTGTTGGTCCAAACGCGCCGTTGAATGTTGTTCCGGCTTTAGGCCAATTGGCATTAATTCTTCCCGTGGATTTCCGAAATTGAAATTTCCCGCCATTTCCGTGATTTTGTCCTAATCTCTTTTAATTTATTTTCTTTTTTATTCCTGCTGCCTGATCTCCTCTAATTTGTGTTTCCATAATTTTGCAACATTTTCTCCACTTGCATTCAAGGAGCGTGATGCTTCAACCGCTGCTCGAGCTGGCCCACTTCCTTTCCGTAACACACAAGCATGATTCGATCTTGGCCATTAAAAATGACTCGTGGTCACTACGTGCGCTATATGCCATGCACATCTCTTAAAATACACAAACTAAGATTATATCGCACCATTCAATACAGTTAAAATTAAAGAGTCTTATATCTATAAATTTTTGGTTTTGAATTTTATATTTCCTTATCAAAAAAAAAAGTATATTAATATTTGGATGTGAAAGATACAGTTTTTTTTTTAAAATATATATATATATGTAATTTGTACTTTTGTAGTGTATACAAGATTAATTGTATATTGTATATGCATGTTGGCCTTATCATGCAAGAATAGTATTCTATTCTGAGTTGGAATAGTATTCTATTTGTTAATCTGAGTTGGAATAGTATTCTATTTGTTTAAATAAATTGCATTACAATCATTAAAAAATAAAATTTTGAATAGTTTCAGAATTTGGAATTGTTTATCTCGCATGTTGATGGGTGACAAGGTGTATAATTTGAGGATATTATATTGAATTTTGAAAACATAAATGAAACAAGTAAAATTAAATTAATGCAAGTGCATTTAAAAATTAAAATGCTGAATGCTTTTTATTTTTAACGGCGCTAAATAGTAAAAACTTTTCTTTTGTATTTTTTACAATTTGAATATTATGTCCGTAATTGTAATAAAACATTTAAATTTGTTGTAAATAAATAAGTTTATAAATGTCCATAAATCATGGGAATTACACAGATATAGAAAATGTTTCATATCAGGTCATTTAATTAAAAGTTTTTTTCTTAATTAAATGAATTAAATAAGTGACATTATATATTAATTTTTTAATTAATAGTTGTAACTGACCATTTAATTTTCATTAATTTTGTAACTTTCATTTCTTATTAATTATCTTAATTAATAGCCCTCCTAATTAAGAAAATAAGACTCTCTATAAATATGACAAATGTAAAAATAAAATTAGATAATAAGATAATACTTACTTTCTCCCAATTCCTCCCTAAAACTCATTCTATTATTTTTATTCTTATAACTGGTTCTTATAATATTTCATATAGTTCTCGTATTTTACAACACGTTATCAGCACGAATTCACTTCACGGGCTTAAAAATACAATTTTAATTGGAAATGAAGTATCCAACCAAGACAAAATAAGAGCAATGATATTTTTTTTGTCATCATCTACATGAAGGGTTAAAAGCTGAATATCTAACAGTGAAAGATCCGCTTGAATTATAAAATAATTTAAAAGAGCAATATGACCACCAACGAACGATAATATTACCTAAAACTCGTTATGAATTGATGCACTTGCGATTTCAAGATTTTAAAACTCAGCAATATAGAGAAAAGGGTTTCAAAAAATATTCTGAATTAATCTCATGTTTACTGGTAGCTGAACAAAATAATGAGCTATTAATAAAAAATCATGAGACTCGTCCTACAGAATCTGCTCCATTCCCTAAAGTTAATGTAACAAAACACAATCATAGACATGGCCACAGTGGTAGTCGTGATAGAGGAAGAGGACGACGATGAAACAATTACCGTTATTATAGTGGCAATAATGACAATAATTCTTTCCACCACCTGAAGTGGAACAATAATAGAGAAAAAAGAAAAAATAAGGTCGATCATAATAGCTATTCAAAAACTAAAGAAAATTCATGTTATCGATGTGGAATGAAAGGCCATTGGTTCCGTACCTATCGTACGGCTGACCATCTCGTTAAACTTTATCAAGCCTCTGTTAAAAGAAAAGGAAAAATTGTGGAAACAAATTAAGTTGACCAAAATGATGATGTTGAGACAAATTTCGCTTATAATGATGATGACGGTTTGGGAGATCTTGCGAATATTACTCATTTGAATGTTTCGGATTTTTTTCTAGAGTTATTAAGAATAAATGAAGAAAATAAAAGATAAGAAAGTTTAAAATTATTATCTTATTTCTATATTACAATATTGTGTTTGTTTAAGTGTTTTATTTATGTATTTTTTTCCCTTGTTTGAGTAGTTATATATATATTTAAATATTTGTCATATTTTAATTATATGTTATGTTTTTTTTTTCAATGAAAAAATGGATGTTTCACATTCTTTATTTTGACATATACTCAATAATGACGATATTTGCCTTATTGATAGTGCTACAATACATACCATACTAAAAAATAAAAAATATTTCTATTATTTGATATTAAAAAAAATGCTAATGTTAATACTATATCGGGTAATATAAAGTTAATTGAAGGCTCTAGAAGAGCTACTATATTATTACCTAAATGAACAGAACTTACCATAAATGATGCATTATTTTCTTCCAAATCTCGAAAAAATTTATTAAATTTTAAAGATATTATTTCCAATGGATATCATGTTGAGACTAGAAATGAGAATGATATTGAATATTTATATATTACAAATAATGCATCAGGTAACAAATGTATTTTAAAAAGATTACCAACATTATCTTCTAACTTGTATTATACAAAAATTAGTACAATTGAGACATATACTACAGTAAATTAGAAGTTTACTAATCCAAAAATATTCATAATTTGGCATGACCAGTTAGGCCATCCGGGTTCAATAATGATGTGTAAAATTATAGAGAATTCACATGAATATCCATTGAAGAACCAAAAGATTTTTCAATTCAAAGAATTCTCATGTGCTGCTTGTTCTCAAGAAAAATTGATTATTAGACTATCACCGGCTAAAATTGGAACTGAATCCCCTTGCATTCTTAGAACGTATTAAGGGTGATATTTGTGGGCCCATTCATCCACCATGTGGACCATTTAAGTATTTTGTGATATTAATTGATGCATCTATAAGATGGTCACATATGTATTTATTATCAACTTGTAACCTGGCATTTGCAAAATTGCTTGCTCATATAATTCAATTGAGAGCACAGTTTCCAGATTATACAATCAAGTCAATTCGTCTTGATAATGCTGGTGAATTTATGTTTCAGACTTTTAATAATTATTGCATGTCAATTGGAATAACAATTAAAATGCCTGTTGCATATGTTTATACACAAAATGATTTAGCAGAATCATTTATTAAACGCCTCCAATTAATAGTTAGACCATTACTTATGAGAACAAAACTCCTCATTTTTGCTTGGGGGCATGTTGTTTTACATGCAACAGCACTTGTGCGCATTAGGCCAACAAGTTATCATACATTCTCTCCATTACAATTAGCTTTTGATCAAGAACTTAATATTACACATCTTATAATTTTTGATTGTGCAGTATATGTGCCAATTACTCTACCATAATGCACAAAAAATGGTCCTCAAAAGAGGTTAGGAATATATATTGGGTATGAATCTCTTTTAATAATTAAATATCTTGAACCACTAATTGGAGATTTATTTACGGCAAGATTTGCCGATTACCATTTTGACAAAACAATTTTCTCAACATTAGGGAGAGAGAATAAACAGCTGGAAAAATAAGTTACTCGGAATGCATTATCACTATCTCATTTAGATTATCGAACAAAACAATGTGAACTGAAAGTTCAAAAGATAATACATTTGCAAAATATTGCAAATCAGCTGCCATATGCATTCACTAATTTAAGAAAAGTTACTAAATCTCATATACCAGCTGAAAATACTCTGATTCGAATTGATATCCTTAATTAAATAAGAGACGTTACACATTAATTCTTTAATTAATAGTTGTAACTGCCCATTATTAATTTTGTAACTGTCATTTCTTATTAATTACTTTAATTAATAGCTCTCATAATTAAAAACATAAGACTCTCTATAAATAGAGTAAATGCAAATATAAGATTAAATAATAAGAGAATACTTATTTTCTCTCCATTCCTCTCTGAAACTCATTCTATTATCTTTATTCTTATAATCCGTTCTTATAATATTTCATATAATTATCGTATTTTAAAACAAAATTACATTTTTTACCATTTTCTATATCTATATACTATGCTATATATAAATGTACAAAATAGGATGAAAACTTTAAAGAATTAGTAGTGTTTTTATCTTATACTAATTTAATAAATTTGCTTTGTTGCTCTTAATAATTTTCGTTGCAATTGCCAATAAAAAAATTAGAAAAAATTACTAATATATAGCATGGAATTAATTGAGATATGATTGGTTTTTTTTTTTTTTTGTTTTCTTTAAAATCTTTGCAATTTATTCATAAAAGCTTATAAGATATATGAAATTTTCAGCAAACAAAATGGGATCAATGACATATCAATTTATCACTAGTAAAAGTAAAATTCATTAGAACTTAAATTGAAATTAATATTTAAATAATTTAAGTATCAAACTGCAACATTTTAATAATTAGAGTTTTATTTGTATATATTGTAAAAAACTTATATAATTAAAAAAATGTAATCCATACATAATTCTTGTTTCATACTCACTTAACAACACTAGTAAATTTAGGATGGTGATAGATGCATATTTGTCAAATTTGGACGAGTAAAGACAAATTCGAAAAATTTGAGTGTATAATAGATTTATTTTACCAATTTTTGGGTAAAATATACATTACATTATGTTCGTGTCTTGCATGTGTCACTTAATTGGGTGTTGTTTTTTTATGGCGGTGAAAGGTGAAATTTTATCAAATTTGGATGTATAATAAGAGATGGGAAAATTTTGAATATGAAATAGATTTTTTTTTGTTAACTTTGAGATAAAATATACATTACGCATTAATCTGACAATATTTTTTTATGATAGTAAAAAATACAATTTTATCAAATTCAAATGTGTAATAGCACTTTTAAAATAATTTTTGAAATATCTAATAACTTTTTTTATCAATTTTAGAATGTAAATTATATATTGTGCCGAATATATTTAAAAATACTGTGTAGTTCAGTGATGTAATTATTATATATATAAAAAAATTATATGTAGTTGAGCGATGCAATTATTAAAAAAAAAAATTGCGGATAATATAAATCCAAACAAAAGAAACAATTGCCGTGAGGGCCACAACTCCGAACATAATGAACCGCGTGAAAGCGGACCCCACCGCTTGATGATTCCAACGTGAGATGGCGCGGCGGACTAACAGGAAATCGATTTGCATTGGGTTTCCATTCGATTCGTAAATCACTGCAATTATACAATGAGTAATTAAATACTAATTTGGTTGGGTAAGGTTTTAGCCATTCAAATTTCAATTATTTTATCATTTATTAATTATTGTCACTACATTAGCATCGTTATTAAATTTTATTTTCTTTTTATAAGAGGATATTTTAATCCATTTAAATCATTTTTTTATAAGATTAAAATCTAATTATTATTTTACTATATGTGAAAAAAAGTCAAAGATAAGTACATAACTCTTAAGTGGAGGGTGCATCTACCACCCGTCACAATTTCTTATATTTCACAATTAGAAATACCACTAAATGGGACACGATCGGACCATTCAAATGAAATTTATATCAAGTGATCCATACAACCAAAAGAAAATCCATCTTTTTTTCTTAAATAACTTATTCTAAACTTAGACTTTAAATTAGGTATTTGGGGATACTAAATTTTTATATTTCAGGTGTCTATTCTATTGCATCAAAAACAATAGTTAATGATTCACTTCCGGTTAACAAAATGAAATGATAAGAATTTTTTCTCAATAAATAGAGATTTCGAATTTTGAATATGAAATATTTATAAATTATTTATAAATTTATCTGACATAAATTTAAATTAATGGAATATCATATTGTTACAAAGAAAAACTAATAATTATTTTTTCACAGTTTACAGCCAAGCAATAAAATATTGAGTATTAATTTATTGCAAAGGTGTATATAATGCGTGCATATTTAAGTTTTTCGATTACATGCAATGCATTGATTTGATGTGATTAATTTTTTAAAATATTTGGTAACTCAATCAGTGGAAAAACAAAAATAAAAGCACAAATATTTATAATTCTCATAAATACAATAATTTTTATTTTAGTATTTTAAAGTTGATTAGTATTGTTTTTGAATTGTAAGTTGGTAAGTAATATATTATGAACACACGAAACACTGTTCACTTTCTTTTTTTTAATATAAAAAAAGAGGGCAACATGTTTATTTAGGAAGTAATTTAAAATGATGTCAATCTCGTTGTTTTATCAAAAGCTGGGCCACATTGCAATAAATTTAAAACAATGTATTAAATTAACTTAAATTATTTCAAATTAAAGGGGCAAAGTAGCCTTTATTTCTCAAACAATTACATAGGTGCTGCCTAGATGTTAACCTGACAAGCAGCAGACCAATTCAAATTATGGAAATAGTAATATATGCATTTTAATGGCATAGAGTATTTGGTAGAGCCCCATGATACAAATTCTATTGTAAAGTAGCCAAAAATGAGGGAAATGATTGAATTAATGTTATCATAGATTTGGTAAGAAATGAAGGTACCGACATAGAAAAGAAGGTTTGAAGTATAAATTTATTATGAAAATGACAATTTTATTTTTAATATTTATATTTGTGTAATATTACTTTTGATGTTTTCAAATTAAAAGAAATTGATATTTTTGTACGACGTGTCTGTTTATCAAAAGACAATTGGAAGAGAATTGAATTTTTTTAATTTTAAAAATACTTACGATAATATTACATCAATTGAAAAATAAAAAAAAAATACATTTTTTTATAAAAAATTAAGGGCACATTTGCAAAAACTATTTGACTTTGACATTTTTTTATAGTTAATTTCTTGTTAATTTTATTAGACTCTGTTTGGATAGAGGGATAGGGAGGAGTAATTAATGGAAGAGTAGTAGGGAATGATAGAGACAGAAAAAGAAGGAGAAAGAAGGGAAAGAATATGTGACTATCTTTTCATTGTTTGGAAAAAAAATAAAAATAGATGAGTAATTAAAGGAAAAGTAAGTATATAATGACAAAAATAACCTCATGACATGAATGTAATATAAAACAATTATATACATATCAATACATTTATGCCATTATAGTAATATTAATTTTATACCTCTAATATGTTAAAAAATTATACACAAATTTAAAATTATATATTTTAAATAATTTATTTATTTATTGGAGTTATCATAATTTATTTATTTATATAATTAATGTTATATTTTTTATAAATATTAAAAAAATGTTTTAATATTAATTAAGCATTATAATGTGATAAAGCAAATGAATTTTCAAAAACCAAACAAACTTTCAAATGATGTAAAAGATATTTATTATGGTCCTACATTTAAGATTAATAAACGATTAATCAATTTTTTTTTATTCAAAGGTAAAAAAAAAACAAACAAACAAAAAACAAAACCAACTTTGTATATGACAAAAACATGGCTATGCCACGCCATTTTGTCTTGAGTGAGCAGCTCCATTCTCCTTTTATATTATTTTGATTAGTTGTGGTTTATGGCCAAAACACAATAAGAAAAATAAAAAAAAGATAGAACTGATATGAAACAAAAGAGTCGAGTGAAAGAACAGTTTGAGTATGCTGCTGTAAATGGTAAAAAGATAAAAAAAAACAAAAGATTCTAAATTTGTAGTGTTATAAATTAATAAGGTTAGTTTTGAATTACAATAAATAAGATGAGAATAAAATTGAAAAACAATTATTTTTTTAATCACTTACCTCTCCTTGCACTCTAAATCGGGGTGTAGTTGAAATAAAAATAACTAAAGCAAGAGGAGTGTAAGAGCTACACGTCCAATTTCTTCTATTTTTCAGCCTATCCGAACAGAGCCTTAGGCTCAACCTCAAACGACAGAAAACACTTGGTTTTCAAGCAAAAACAAGAAGACAACGTCTTACGCAAGTCAGAACCCAACAAATACAAGAAAACAACAGCTTTTACTGGGCCAAATTGAGCCCAATTTCTAATTAGCCCAAGGCCCAATACATAATCTAACCGAGTTCTGTTAATTACTCGCCCAGCGCCCAACCACTGCTTTCCGTTCGACACTCATTCCACGGAAGAAGAGATCCACGCGCCGACGTGTTGGCAGATTCTTGGCAAGGTTCAACAAGTTCTTCCTTCCGTAAGTCATTTGGTGTGCATGTCTTCTTTTCTTTTAGGATTTATTAAGAAATCTTGCCAAGCGGAGGGATTTTGAATTATCGTATTGTAATTTTGATTAATTGAAGGATTGGTGTGAAATTGTTATGATTGTTTGTTTTCGAGTAAAATCACTTGTATTTTTTTGGATCGGCTTTTGGCTGATTCTATTTTTGTGCAATTCTTTTATCTTAAGAACGAAGATGGAGACACAAAAGAGTGGACCGCCACAACAGGCTCCATCGGCCGTTCCTCCATGTCGAAAGAAGAAAACGGAAGATGCATCGTTTATTCAGGATGTAAAGGATCACATCGACGAGTTCATTCATGCATCTATGGATGAGCACAAGAATTGCTTCAAGAAGTCCATACAAAGGGTTAATTTGCCGCTTTTTAAATTTAGTTGTATTGATTCTCGATTGAATCTAACAAATTTTTTTCTTTCTTTTTGTTATTGTATTGTGTTGAATTGCAGATGTTTGGAATGTCAAAGATTGTAGCAGAGAGGAGTGCTGAGACCAAAGAAGTTGAAAGTTCTCTGCCCTTGCAAACTGTAGGGCGGGACTAGAATTCAGCCCCATTGGATAGCTTGGCATCTAGAGAATTGCAAATTCTGGTGTAAATTTTGAAGATTATACTGCTATGTTTTCAGATTCATTTTTCTGAGTTTGAATGTGAGTTAGTAGAGTTGTTCAGTTGAATTGCGCAGTGAAGTGATTGGCTTGTCATCAGGACTCCATTTTCCTACACTAATGTTGCATCATTTCTAAAAAGCAACTGCTGTATGGCAATTGTTTTAATGCCAACTGGACACCTATTTTAGTTTTAGTGCAATTCACCTTCTCCCATTTCAAACAGAATAATGTGGATGGCGCATAGGGGCCGTGTGTTTAAGAACAATAAGCATTACTGAGCACTAAATATTTGCAATTTTATTTGTTTAATTATTTATTTAAGTATACTTATTGCATAAAAATGGACAGTTGCATTACAAAAATAATACTCTTTTATTTTTCATTTAACGGTTTGTACTTGGTATATTCATTGCATTCGATCTAGCTAGACATATGAGTAAGTAAATATATACCATTGAATTAAAAAATAAATAATTTTTATTTAATTATCCATGTTTAGTATATTTTAGCACCAAGCATACTAAATCACACAATGACTTACTAGAATTTAGTAAAAAATTTATTAAAAAAAAAAAAAAGAGAATGGGCAATGCTGTAGGGATGAATATCTTATGAAATTAGTAGGCTCCTGTTGGATTTCGAATTAAAAGGAATTTACCTTTTGTTAATTTAAGTGAAATTGAGAGTAATTGAAGAAAAAGTAAGTAAAATTTATCATATCTTTTACTGTTTGGTTTGTTTGTAAAATACCATAATGAAGGAGAGTAAATGAATGAAAATTATTCTTTTCAATTTACTATCAGACTTCAAAAATATTTTTTCTCAATTTGAAAAGAAAGTAAAGTAAATATGAGAGAAGTGGTGAATGAAAGACCAAATAATCAGGTTTTAGACTTTAAGTTGAAAAGTAACGGGCTAAGAAGTTGTAACACCCTACACCCGTAAATAGTACGGATATCGGATGTCACGACATTATACTGAAATACACTGAAAGTACTTAATAGATTCAGTATAATTTTTTTTTCACCAATAATAATCACAAAATACATATACGAAACCTTAACAATACACTAACATATAAATCAAATACTTATACCATATATTATTGCTTTCATCTACTGCGGTCGTATACATGCCATGCCAATATCATTATCCTTGTTGTCTAAATTCTTTCGATCATCAGTAACATCGGCCACATCACTTCTTTTCTTTTTATAATCTGCACGCAGTAACAATACTACGCGCTGAGCATTTGGAATCTCCAGTTACATATCCTAAATTTTTCACTATACTAATTAAATAATATATGCATGAGCACACAAGCATATTTTCATTTAAACTATATGTACATCAAATCTTTTAACTATTACCCGTCAATTACCTTTTAATCCTTTATTTTACATTATTATTGACAAATTACATTTTAGTCTCTAGCCTTCCACTAATTTACAATTTGTCCTTCATTTTTTCATTTATTTACCGTAATGCCATTAATTAATCTATTTTTCTTATTTAACGTACAATTTACCATTTAGCCCAAAGTAAAATAAACTAATATATATATTTCATTTAACCATATACATGTAATAATATTCACTATCACCATTAAATCCTTTATTTAAAATCATATATGCAAATAGTACACATGAAAATCTATATTTGCATTTTGGTCCTTCAAATATGGCATATTTACAATCTAGTCCCTAAACTATAGCATATTTACACTTAGGTCCTTGAACTTCCTCATATTTACACAAATGCCACCAATTTAGTTCATTTACTTATTTAACCCATTATTTCATTATCTAAAATATTCACATTATACTGTCATTATTTTCCTTAATCAATATTTCCATAAATAAATTTAATTAATTGTCAAATTGAAATTCTAATTCACTTTGAATTCTAATCCAATTAGAGTTCTAACCCATATTGACTTCTAATTCATTTAGAGTTCTAGTCCAATTAGAGTTATAATCCAAATAGACTTTTAATTTAAATATTATTCATTAATTACATCTAAGTCCTTTAACTTACCATACTTTTGTAAACTTACAATTAGGTCCTTGTACTTTCTTTATATTATCAATATGCCATTATTTACTCTTATCATGCACTTTAATCATCATTTGACTTACAAATTACCAATTGGTCTTGAATTAACATTTGCACATCAAATTACACTTTAATCCCTGAACTTTACATTCTTTTACACATTTAAAATTTTAACTTCACCTTTCTATCAAATTTCACTTATTAACTTACTTTTATACATAATTACTATTTTGCCCCTAAATTTTTATAAAATTACAATATTGCCCTTCTTTTTACTTTTATTTACATTTATGCCATTGAACTTTCACATTTATTAACTTCTTAACTTATAATTTATCAACTAGTCCCCTATTTAATAACTTTCACAGTAAATTACATTTTAGTCCTTAAATTACTATTTTCAAGTCAAATTTCATTTTAGTTTTTATCTTATCTTATCTTATCTTATCTTATCCATATCTTATCTTATCCTTATTTTATATTTATCTTTTCTTAACACTTATCTTATCTTATCACTTTTTTTTTTTTTTGAAGAAATCTTATCTTATCACTTAATTACATATATAACCATGTAATTATTCATCCCTTTTTCACTATATTTCTCAAACGATCTTATTTTAATTCATTTTTCTTACTTTGCCCCCAGTACCATCCAGTAGGAATCGCTAGACCTCATATGCGGGACTGCATTCTATAGCCCTAACCTACCGAAATGGCCACTAGGGGGCCAAATTACACTTCGGTAGTGTCGGAGTGGCCACTAGGGGGCCAAATTATACTCCAACGTCATTACACTTATACTTTACACTACACTGACACTTATGAATAGACCGTCATTAGTCTACAATTACAAGTCGTCATCACTTACTACCGCGGTATATATTGACGTTCTTACAGCTAGCCATCTATATGCTGAACTAAATTTACTACCAAATTATTAAGGGCAATACATATTCATCATTCAATACATTTTTCACTTACAATACAATATGGAACAAATCCATAACATTAATCAGTACAATACAGTTTCACTTTTAGTTCATTGTTTTTCCATCAGTTCCATTCCAATTCACATCGTTTTCATTCAATTATCATTATATACCATGATATTCCATAAATCATCAAAATATACCATATTATCCTCACGGATACCATTCGGCCAAGTTAGCTTTCATTCACCACAATCGGGAGTAATTTATGTGGAGAAAAATAAAGGATTAAAAGAGAAAAACTGAACTAAAAAATTGATAATATTAAAATTAGGGAGCTGCAAGAGAATGGCATAGAGAGTAGAGAAAGGAGGAAAAAAAATAAGAGAAGAAAAATGAATAATTTACTTTAAATTAATCAAACAATAAAAATAAAATCAAATTTACATTACCTCTATTTTTAATTTTCATCTTAATTTTATCTCATCCAGGCTTAGAAACTTGTCCTATTAAATTTGGCTATTTTTGGGCCCATAAGAAAGGAAATGTTTAACAATTCTCCCAAGAGGTCCTCGCTTTGTCCTAACTCGGACGACTCAGAGTGGTGTACATTATTCCTGTATAAAGTTGAAGTTTTAACTCGATTGCTCTATCGTTTGCCGCCGACTCAGCAACAAACTCAGCGTGACTCGTCTTTGGCAAGGAGGAGACCATGCAATCGCAGATACAAAGATTCGAAGAGCTTCCTTCGCCTCCAGTTTTCGAGTCTCAGATAGAGTCCAAAAACATCCCCGCTGTAATTTTCTCAACGGTCAATTGTGTTCAGCTTTCCACTAACGGTTACTTTATTGCTTATGCATTTTGTTCTTTTCTAATTCAAAAGGTATTCCATGGATGTATCAAGGAGTGGAAAGCTTTCACTCTCTGGAATCCGGCTAACGGCGGTCTCGATTACTTGAAGGTGCTGCTTCTTCAAAGTCTATTACTGCGCCCTTTTTTTTTTGTCAATTTTTAATTTTGCTTCGAGAGGACATTTTTGAGCATTGCTTGATTCTGTGTTGTTTCTTTCATGGCGACCAATGTGATGCAAATTTAGGAACGGATAGGATCGTTCACTGTTGAGGCTATGTTATCAAGAATGGCTCCTGTCTTTTATGGTGATCTTAGAAGCCACAAGAGGGTAATTCAGTGGCTCTTGAACGCTCTTGGACTCTTCGGTTACATGTAGCTTATATGGGCTTCGTTTATGTTTCAGGTGCCGTTACCATTCTCCACTTTCATTGATCTTTGTAAGCAGCGTATGGTAAACGCGGAAAGACATCAGCCTGCAATGTCTGATACGGAAGAGAAGGATCCGTTGCTCTGTGGTGTTGCTCCTCAACAAATTTATTTGGCCCAGGTTCATACTTCGTGGCTTCTGGGCAATGAACTTTATTCTGTTTATAGGGTGTTTTCTAGTGACGGGTATATTTTGAAACAATTTGGTTGTTTTTCAGGTGCCAATTATGAATGTTGAGGATCAAGAGAGAGTTCAACTGGGAAATCTTCGGGAAGATATTCAGATCGTTTGTGCATTTCTTTCTTCACCTTCTTTATGGCTCTCGATGAGAAGCTTCTATTTATGAATAATTACTTTGTGCAGCCTACCTTTATGGAGACAAAGGAGCTTGCTTCTACTAATCTATGGATGAACAATGCTCATGCCAGATCAAGCACGCACTATGACCCGCATCATAATGTTCTATGTGTAGTTGCTGGTCAGAAACAAGGTTCTGTTCCTTTTCTTTGCACCTGGAGGAGCTTTGTCTTTTAATATGCGATTAATTGATTTCTGGTAATGGCGATTTCTACTCCCTGCATCTGTCTTGTCATTTGTGAGGGAACTTGGAAGTTTTTCAACTTGTGGTTCCAGGTGCTTCCATCTTAAATGCTTTGTCTATCTGATGCCTATACTTCAAAGAGTTGATGGTTTAACTTCAACTTCCTTTTCTATGGGTACCCTATCTAGGATTTGGAAGCTGTCCTTTAATTGAATTGTTTCTCTTTTGTATACGTGTTGTAGGCATATGTCCCATTTGATTAGTAAAAAATGTTTTAATTGTCAAGAGAAAGATAAATTGGAAGACAAAAGTCTTGTTTCTTATCCATTGATTGATATTCTGACTTTGTTTTACAATATTGTGGTCACATTAAGCCTCTATATATGTATGATCTCTTATCTTTTTCTGATTTTGCATAAATGTTTATATTTTTTGCAGTTTTTTTGTGGCCCCCTTCAGCCAGCCCATTTTTATACCCAATGCCTATATATGGCGAAGCCTCAAACCACAGGTATGTTGCTTTCATACAATGTAATAAATTGGTCATTCACCAGGTATTGAAAGGAATCCTTCTGCATATCAATTACAGTTTAGTTACACTTTTGTCCTTTTTATTTCTCCTGTCTGGCAGTTCTGTTCCTTTAGATAGCCCCGATTTTTCATTGTATCCAAGAGCAGAGAGTTCCATGGCGTACTCTCAGAAGGTTATTCTTCATGCAGGTGATGCCCTTTTCATCCCTGAAGGCTGGTAAGGTTTAAATTATTTTGCTTTTGAAGAAATGATCACGTGAACCCTTGTTTGCATTTCACTCAACTTTGTACCTAGACTTATTGTATGTTAGTATATTTGTATTTTCAAGCTTCTAATTTTGTTCCTTCCACAATAAACTCTGTATCTTGCTGATTTGTAGTTTGTTATTGATCTTTTTTCTCCTCTTCCAAAACCAAAATAGTAATTAGATCCTTTCAAGTTCACGTGCCTTGTTATACAAAGGGAAAAATGAATAAGTTCCACCTCTTAACGAGCCTAGTTAGTAGTTAGGGATCAATATACATATTATTATGGGACATTAAACTATAGAAAGTCTGAGATAGTCATACTTACAATGAGGATGAAACTAAGTACACAACATGTGACCATGTCAAACACCAATAGAATTCAGCAAATTAAAATGAAAAGAAACAAACGGTAAAACCCTAAATAGACTCCATATCACATCAGTATCATTGTTCATACTGCTTTTGATATTCTTTTCCTTGAACTTCCAGATCTCTGCATCTCTCATACACTAGTATTTCATTTGGGACAGCCTTGGTCTTTAACTAGAGAATGATTGTGCAACTGACTCGGAATTTTACTTCGCCACCTTGTGCAACTTCTCTTATACAGCCTCTGAACTTGTTATAACTACTAGAACATAAAGTCAATGGAACACTCATAATTTTTTACCATAAAACTTTTTTCCTTTTTTTTTTTACAATTTTGATGCACCTAAATTCATGGAAATGAGTTTGGTCATGCAATTGAAATTTAAACTACTGAGCCAGATTTTACACGTTACCTGGTGCAATATATTAGCCACAAAATTGCTTCACATATAACTATTTGCTGAGAGTTCTATTCCCATGCATTGCTTTAGTGTTACATAGAAAAGCATTTAAGCAATGATATAAAATGTTGAATAGTATTAAAATGGAAGGTAGAGATGATCAGTGGGAGACTATAATGAACGTATGTACAATATTT
Organism: Excoecaria cochinchinensis; assembly: GCA_947683425.1. Classification (NCBI taxonomy): domain Eukaryota; kingdom Viridiplantae; phylum Streptophyta; class Magnoliopsida; order Malpighiales; family Euphorbiaceae; genus Excoecaria; species Excoecaria cochinchinensis. The sequence goes on from CANTUQ010000045.1 coordinate 3,035,199, forward strand.
ACAAATTTGTGAGGAAAATAATTTAACCAATAACATATATGCACTTGGTTATGGCTTAACTCTTCATTGAAGTATAGTTCCTCAATGATATGCTTTTTCCCTTGCCTTTTTTTTTCCTTCTTATTTTAAAGTAGCAGCATTATATGCAATACATAGATTAATCAAATTGAACTCATGATTTTACATCTAGTGTCAATTTGCCATTTCTAATTAATATCACCATAATTTCTTTACTGTACTTAAAAAGAAAAGAGAAGATGAAAGCAATGAGGCTAAAAGTATGAAGTGTGATTGATGTTATAAAATTATCAAGATGGAAGAACAAAGCTCTTCAAGTATCTATGCACTCCGTCCCAAATAGATATGCACACATTCAATATCACATAGGTTAAGAAAATGTAATTAATGCTCTTAGAACTACATAATTTACTTGTATTTTTACTAATTTATCTCTATATTTATTAGGGTAATATGTGAGAAATATAAAATAAAACTTAAAATTTGTTGATAACAAGAATTATTAAATAAGAGTATATTAGAAAATCAACCAATTGATTATACTGTTGAAAAGGAAAATGGGCTATAATTCTGGACAATTGTGCCTATCAAATTGGGATGGAGGAAGTAATATTTTTTGGAAAACCAGATATTTGAGTTTTCGTTTTTTCCCCCACTGAAAGTTTCATAAGCTTTTCTATTTTTTGTTTTTGTTTTTTGACTATGTACTTTTTAGCTATATATTTGTTTTTGTTTGTGCTGATTCAAAATGAACTATTTCCTTGAAACATATATGTTGAAGAAACATATTTTCATGTAAACAAAAATTAGTTAGCTTTTACAAAATCTTCCCACTTTCAATGATTGTTTGAATTGGATTATTCTTTCTCATATCACATATTTTTTAGAAATTAAAATTGGAAAATCTATCTTGTTACAGAACTTATTGCTTACCTAAACAACAAAATGCTTTCCCATAATTGATTTTCAAGGAAAAGTACTCCAAACTGCCATGTGGCTTGGGTTTCTGATGCTTTAAGATATGTGATTTGATTCATATCAAACCGATACTTCTTGATTTTGTTTTGCGGCAGTAAGTAGCCTATCATTTTCTTTTCCAATGTGCAAAGTTTGACTTCCTAACTTAAGTTATGAAAAAAAAAATTAAATCTTCTAGTATGTCAGATAATCTATATGAACCTAATAACTTATGCTAAATGACTAACAAGACAGTTTCTGATAAAGAAAACGGCTACTTTTGCTAACATAAAGTACATGGTACTAGTTTGACGCAAATCACATCACTGCTGTTGATGTACCACAAAGTAGTGTTGTATACTTTCAATTGACCGGAGAATTTAATTATTGAAAACATCCAAACAGTTATTGGCTGGTCCAAAATATCTATACTCAAAGGTCCTAAGATTCCAAATCCTCTTTATATCGATTCAGACTGTAGGATGCAATTTCAAGTGATACGAAAATGATTTGTATCAAATTAAATAAAGAGAAAGAAAAGGTCAGGTCTTTCTATTCTTCAGGAATATGAACTTGTGCTGTATGATCTCTGTTGATAAAAATTTTAAGGAGAAGTATTGCTAAATGTTCCAATATTTATTTCATGCGCTTGCTGTCCTTTTACTGGTTGCTACTGGTTTAGAAACTCAAATAAGTAGCTGACTAGTGCCTTTATGTGTAATTTCTCAGATCATTTCATTCTTGGACTCAGTTTCTCTTTTAGCATATGGCCTTGCTATATGATTGTTGTTTCTAATTGCTACAGGTTCCATCAAGTAGATAGTGAGGATTTGACCATCGCTGTTAACTTCTGGTGGCGATCTGATATAATGTCTAGCATGTTGGAACACATGGATGCATATTATTTACGAAGAATATTAAGAAGGTTGATTTTCCTGGATCCTTTCCCTCTCCTTCTTTTTCTTTTCTTTTTCTTGTCATGAAACTATTTCTATTAGGTCTATTTTTGTAATCCTGCAGACTAACTTCATTCTGTCTTCTTGTCTCTTTGTCATCTTTTGCTGCTTCTGAAATCAAGATTGATTGATAAAGAAATGGTATGTCTATTACCGTAACGTGTCAATTATTGCACACTTGGTACTTATTTTGGGTGATTGGTTATTACCTCTGTCCTCCCCATGTCTGTTGCTGTTTTGGGCATTGCAAGAGTGTTCTTCTCACAATTTAATTTTTGTTAATTGTATGTGTATTAAAACATTTTATATGAACTTTTCCTATGGAAAATTGTATTTGGGGTCTTCATGCTGTACTGCCTGTCCCCTGAGATGGATCCTTGGGAAAAGCTTCAAGTTTAATTGACATAGTTGTGAATATGGTTGATTGTAACTTGGTCTCTTTTTGAAACTGCAAGCACGATTTTGTTCTGAATTTGAAATTTGGCTAGATGAGTTTGTTAAAATTTATCATTTTGTTTTACTCAGTAACTGGGGGGACTTGTATATACTACTTTGTATTTTCCTTATCTCGTGCTTCCAGTGAGAAGTTCATATTCAAAAACTGCAACACATGTATTATATCTTAATTTAGGACAGGACCACATACTCCCAAAGACTTCTTCTGGAATGGAGAAACAGAGAATACATTCATGCCAGCTGCTCAGAACTGGAGGGGAAGGTCAGTTAATCATAACATGAATAGATCCTGCAGCTTTTAGTTCTATAGAGAAATTTCAACTTATTTTTGTGCTGGCAGATTGGCTGATCTTAATTTTTCGTTACCAGATGAATGTCATTTGAATTTGGTCCAGGCAAGTGAAAAGAAGGAATTACATGGGAAACACGAACAACAGAGTGTCGATTTGCATGCATTGGAACCATTTGCTCTCAAGGCTCTTCACAAACTTGTTTCTTTGGTTCATGACCACATCAACATGATTGACCAAGGTCGATCTGAACAGTCAACTTCAGCAAACGTTCCTGCAGTTAGTCTGAAAGGTCAATGTGACGAGTCTGTAACAACCTATTGCTTGGAGGATGATCCAGTTGCTAAAATTCTTTGTGCACTTGATACGAACGCTCTTCAAAATGTCCTTCTTGCAATGGCAGTGAGTTTGCACTCTTGTACTAAGCATGTGCTTTAATGTACTAAGCCTGCACTTTAAGTAGCCGGGTAGAATATCTATCCAAAATGCATGCAATGCCCCTATGATTTTAAAAAAAGCTCCATCTATGTTATTCGTGGCGTTGGACATTTTTCTGTATGCTTTTTCATGTTATATCACTCATTTTCCAGCACAATTTCCCAAGAACCTTGGAGGCTCTTGTACTGCATATGCTTTCACCAGTGGCAGCAGAAGTACTCACACAGAAATTTGAGGAGATGGATAAAAAAACCACTGAGGAAGATAGGTGTTTTGTCGAGTTCTTGGATATTCTTGTAATGAAAGAAAATGCTATATCAAGATCGCCTTATCATCCATGATTTTTTTTTTAACTTCCTTTTCAGGAACAAATTCTACCAAGTTTTATATGGTGCATTTGACGACCAATTTGTTGCGATGGATGCCATATTGAATGGGAAAGAATCATTTGCTCGTCAGGTACTACTGGGTCTTGTTTATCTTAGTTTTTGTATCTCAGTATTATACCTTATTACCAAAATGCTTCTACTTCTACATATGTTTTTTGTCAATTTGTTAGGGAAATTTATTTTTCATTAGGTTTACTTGATTACCTATTGTGGTTAAAGAAATGCATGTGTGTATGTTTACTAGGAATATGTAGGCTATGTAAGACTTTAGTAATCGATAAAGGATTATCGTTATCTTCTCTCTTGCAAATCCAACTCAATGAAAACATAATGCTTCCGAGATTACTGATATGGAAATTAATGCATTGTTTCTGTTCCTGTTTCGTGGTATATCTTGCTTCTCTTCCTGATGCATGCTTTTCAATGAACAGTTTAACACTAAAATGCACTAGCCTTGCCTTGATAAGTAAAGCTAGTTAATGGATTGTCTTTTCTTCCAAAAGCCCATGGCTCTTTATATAGCCCTCTTATATACACACACAAGATTGATGTCTTGACAAACTGAGCTCGTAGACCAATAATAGTAATGAAATGCAAACATAATAAAAATCAAAAAGTTAACCTTGAATGAAAAAAAAAATGGAATTCTGAAAGATTTGTTTGGTTTTCATGCATTGTCATTTCTGCATCTGCGCTTCTAAGACTAACCAGCAATCATCTTGATTGATACTGTGGGAAAAAGTCTCATTGGTTCTACTACATATTTTCTTCAATTTATAAATTTTTTTCAGGTTACAAATTTTCCAATGTTATTAGTGTCAGTTTGATCCTTTGGTGATCTCTTATCCTGAATTTATATTGAAATATGAACAGTTTTCTTGGGTTGCTTAGCAGGAAAATGAAATCTTTCTTTAGGTTATTACTCGTTAGTTACTAGGGAAAACAAGCTCTGCCCTATTTCTTGTGTCCATTCTTTGAATGGGTGAAAAAGGAGTTCATTTTCTGAGCATTATTATTGGATTTGATAAAAGTTTTTCATGGGGCTGGTGCTATATCATGTTAATTGCCATGCAAGGTCATAACTTTCATGTTCTAATAAATATTTTGGATCATCATCACCATCATTATTATTTTGAACTAAAAGTTGCACTACTGACTGATACCAGCTCAATTTTTGCATCCTGCACCAATTATGGTTTTCTGGACCTATTCAGCTTTGACCACATCGGTTTGTTCCCAAATGAGCAGTCTTTATAAAGCTACTCAGGCAATTGTTCTTTTTGTTCTTTACATTTTTATATTTTCATAGCATCTTTATTTGAGTGAACTTTTTGTGCATTAGTTATTCCACATCTGCATCTTTCCCTTCCAATTGATGTATGTGGACAATAAAAATCTTCCAAGCATGCCCATAGATAAGTACTTTGTGGACAGTTCAGAACCCAGCTGAAATGAATCTAATGATTGTCAAGATGATGGGATTAGCATCACCTGTGAATGAAAACTTTGTTCTATTGCTAATAATTAAATCACCATCATTATTTCGTTTTTCCTTATATCTTGGTTCATGTATCTTTCTGTGATTCTCTTTGCTTTTTGCTTTCATAAACCCTTCCTCTTTGAGAAAATAAATAATAAAGAGAGAAAAGAAATAAAAGATGAAAGGATGTTGTTCACAACTTAATTGGATGCACTAGACTTGAGTAAATTTGAACTTAGGTCTGAAATTGGGTTTTCTTGTTGCAGGCATTTAAAAACGTATTGGATAAATTCTTGGGAGTTAACATGGATGTGCGGAAACCGCAAGCTGGATAAGATGTGTAGTGATTCAATTTCATGGAAGACATGGTCCCATTGGTGATATCAAGAGAGTCAATCAGTGATATTCAAAAGATGAAGCTTTCTGTCCTAATCGTACTTTTATATTTGAGTCGTCCACAATTTTGTAGAAATATGAATTATTGCTAACTTTGAATGATGATGTATACCTTAGCTGTCAACTTGCCATATACCATCCAAGTTTTCTAGACTGTAATGATGCCCGACAATTCTTAATAATTTTGAAGTCTAAAATTTTCGGATGTCACGCTCGTGTTCCCTGATTTAGGATTCTATCATACAAGCAATGCTAACAAATACTGGGGATGGGTTCTTGTATTTTGCTGGTTAAAACAGTTGAGTATAATTTGTGGTATAAAAGATCCTTATATAATTGCTATAGACACTACTAACATTAGGTATGATATTGCCAGCACATGAAATGATGAATTTTCCCTGCTGGTGTATTACAAACTGGTATATATTCGAGTGGGGAAAAGCATTATAGTCATTGTTTTCTTTAGGTTGTCTTTTTTCTCTTTTTGTTCCAATTCTGTACAAATCATCACATGCTAGCATCCATCTTTATCTAAATTAGTGTAGATGAAGAACAAAAATGTCAATGAAAATGTTGTTTCAAAGAAACAATGAATGATGCAGTTATGGTGGAAGATGACAAAAAGAAGTGTAAATTTCTTTATTGATTCTGAATTGAATGGTGATACTGATCAAGAAGGTAGTGGAAAAGAGAGAGTTGCAGAAGGGGGTGGGGGGGAAAAGAAAAGAGAGAGAAAGTTTTGGTAATAATTAGGTCTGGAACTGGAAGGAAGCAAAGAAGGGAAAAGGAAGGTTTGTTAGGATGAGATTCCCTGAAGGAAGATGACATATGCAAATGAACATTGTAATTTTTAGAGAAGAAAATGGAAGAGAAACTTTTAGTTTGTCTGGTTGTGAAGCAGAGGGAGATAAAAAGATGCAGTCTTTTTAACCAGGCAAATGGTATGTATTGTACCTTAACCCTGCAACTTATACTTTCTAAAAGCTTTGGATATACCGCAAACACAACCCCCTCCTTTCATTAATCCCTAGGCCTCTTCTCTCTTTCTCTATGTGAATATACTAAGATCATTAGGGTTTTCCATTTCTTTTCTGCTTAAGGTAGTTAAATGTGTTGCCAAAAAAAAAAGTAGTTTAAATGTTCAACTCATCAGTTGCAACATAAATTCTTGCTTTATCATTTATCACATCCTAATATATATCTTACCACATCTAGAAGATTAAAGAATTGGCTAGTTAGATGGAAATTGATGGTAAACAAGTAATCAACATTTTCAAGAATGATAAACAAAAGGAGAGGAAGGAGTGGTGGGTCAGGCGAAGAAAGTAAGAAAAATGATTTGATTTGAATGTAAATGCAAGGTGAAGATGCACAGCAAAGGCTGTATAATATGGGGACATGCACAGAAATTGATAAAGGAAGTCATCAAGTAATATCATATAAAAGAAAGAATGAGAATTTATAATTCAAAGTTTCAAAGTTCTATAGACAGATAACCGTTGACATTTTTCTCTTCTTTTCTTTTCCTTTCCGTTCTTTTATTTTTCTTTCCTTTTCCTTTTGGTTTAGTAGCACTATCACTATATGCATCGGACCACCACCACACTTTGCACAAATAACAGCATCAACTTAGTTTGCCTTTACCACTCACGCTTATAACAGGTTTTAGAGCTTCTCTAGGTTTTAGAGCTTCTCTTTAGAAAAGGCTATATTTCTTTGAAATTATCAATTTTTCTTTTTAATATATTTTTTTTTTCCATAGTATCATAAAGCTATTTAGAAAAAGAAATTCTTGGAAACTGCTAATGCTTTCTTATTTTTTCAACCAGAAATTCCATTTTTTTTAAAAAAAAAAATAATAAAAGAGTAATTGCCATTTTCAACATAATGTATTAAACATGTAGGAAATTAAGGAATAGTTAGCTGCCTCTTCTTTTAGGTTTGTTGTATTTTAGGACCTCCCATTAATTGTATTGTTACATGGATATTTGTTCGTGTGTGAATGTGTCGACGTTTTTCATTCTATTAAAGAGGGGTCGTTCGGCTTTATTTATTTTTCCATTAATGATATATACATGATCAAAGGATCTAAACCCCAAAGGACTTTTAGCTGTTGAATTAGAGATCATAGAAGATTCAATATAATTGATTGTCTTTTCCAGAGGAACCCAACGGACTAATTGAAATATTCAATCTTCACAGCTGCAGTCCCTTGCCTTTCATTAAACTCAACTTGTAATATAGAGTTTTTTTCTCCCTGAATATAAAGAGACCTTTTTCTGAATTTTTTAAATGCGAATTTAAATTAATAAAATACTTATACATATATATATATATATATATATATATATATAAATGAAGGATTAATTTTTCTCTAGAATGATTAAAATCATAGGAGTGACAAATCATTAGTCTTATCTCGTGGAGAACTTGCAATGTCAAAGTGTCAAATAGATTGGATTTGGAGGGTATATTCGTCAATTCATAGAATATAAGGTATGGCCCTCTTCATCAACATGGCTAGTTGCTTACCTCATATGGTACTTGCTTATCTTTGGCTGTGCAAATATTTCAACTCCGAGAATATACTCTTTCCTTTCGCCTTTAATTTATTAAATAATAATTCTCTTTCTTTTTCTCTCTCTATGGGGTCATTTCTTTGGAGATGAAGGGCATAATGGTAATTCTGTTGCATGCATGTATTGCATTCTTTGTTATGTACGTCTAACTCCATCGATCAATTATTGATTTTATGAAGAGAATGCTTACATGCACTATTATAATTTATAATTTCTCTTTGGAATATTTCTTTCTTTTTTTACTTTATTGCTTCACCAAATTAATATTGACATGCCAATAATTGCTATATAAGAATAAAAGTTTTTATTTCTACGCGTTGCGTGCATGGAATTGCACGCAATCCAGTAGTAGAATATTAAATTATAATGTGAACTGAATATGGAAATTACAATTAATTTGTAACCAAAATCACGTAAATAACTAGATAGCTAATAATTCAATTAACATCAAGAGAAATATATATATATATATATATATATATATATATATATATATATATATATATATATATATAAATTCTTGATTTTCAATTTTGCATTATTTTGCTGTTTTTTTTTATCTTTATATCCTAAAGGATTTTGATTGAAATTAGACTATATATATGAAACAATAACTAAACAGTTTTACCTTTATATTACATTGAATAACAAAAAAAAAAAAAAAAAGAAGCAATAATTATAAAATAAGAGATCCGATCCTATTAAAGAATCGAAATGCATATATAATTCGATGCAATAACAATTAAACAACCTCCAATTTTGTTGTTATCAAAGATGAAGGAAGACTAATGATACTTTATGTTTGGATGATTAAAGTTATATATGATGGGCAAAAAGAAAGAGTTGAAAGCAAAGCTAAAAGGATTTTACTTTTGATAATTATAAGATAATAATGGTTAGCATAGGTCCATGAGGCCCATTGCTAATTGTCTTTTTAGCCACACTTTTGAACAAGACAAAAAAAATAATAATAATAATAAATAATATTAAAATTAATGAACCAGAAGAATTTCATTTCAAAAAACAATCCTTAGCGTCTCTATTGCAAATTGCAATCCTGTCTTGTGAACCATAGCTGTCCAGATAAAGATGGGACAATGCCATATCAGAAATATTCATCAAATTACTATAAAATAGGAAAAGAAAAAAAAAACTTTCATAATTCTGCATATTTTTTCCTCAACAAAATTACAGGGCTGCCCTTCACCATTGGCTAACACGTTATATGCTTGAAGAGGGTAACAAAACTAAGTTGGCTATGGAACCAACCTTTCTTAATTTACCATCTCTAAATCTATTACTAATTAAGAAATTAATTTAAAAAAGGCAACAAACCTTTATGATTAGAACCGACTAATTAAGCATTTAGAAATTTAAGACGTAATTCTTGAAAAAAAATAAAATACAATGCTGTAATGACATAAATTAACACGAAATTAAGTTCCTCTTTACCCCTCCTTGTCTCCCTCATGTTTTTTAGCTACTTAAGGAGAGCGGGAGTAATTATGTCTTTGCGGGTACTCTAGCAGTCACCCCATGTTTCCGAGGCATGAGGCTGAGCGAATCCAAAACCATGAGGTCTCTCGTCGTATTGCTGCAAACCTACTCCCCCTGTGTATGTTAGCATCTCCCTTACATTCATGCTAACGTTAACCCCAGCAGTCCCATTCGCCACATTTGCATTCCCATTGCCAGCGTGGCCATGATGATTACCAGTCAGACCCAGAAAGTCTCTGGTCAAATGGTCATTCTTCTGCCACGTGGCAAGGTTGCCCAGGTAAGAGCCTTGATGATGATGATGACGACGACGAGAGATTTGAGTTGCAGAATCAGCACCCTGACTCACCGTCCCCAACTCGCTCATGTCCAGCTGGGTCATGTGACTGTGACTCACTCCCTGAGTGGCACCCACGCTGGCAGCCTTTTGAAGCAGTGCAGTGGCTGACAGGTGGTGGGATGATGCTGTCGTGGCACAGCTTGATGATAGGGTCTGAAAGGCTGAGGTGGCCATCAAGCCACCCTTGTGGTGGGTTGCCAATGCTGGCGGCGGATCTTGAAAGAGTGAAGGAAGCTGAAATTGGTGAGTTTCAGGCTTGATTTGAACTGGGTTTTGAGGATTATTATTGGTATTGCTAGAATGATTGGTAGGGTTTTGTGGTGGGTCCCAGGGGTTTAGGGAAATCTGATGATGCAGAGGAAAGAGAGAAGGTGGGTTTTGAAGAAGAAGATGATGATTTGAGGAAACTAATTGATGAGCTGAAAGTCTTGCACTTTCTTCTGCTAATGCATCACAAAATGCCCTGTGGGTTATGAAGCTATCTTTCCTGTACATTCACAAGACAAGAGTAATGTAAATGCATAAAACCAGAAACAAATTGATACTATTGGTTAAGCTAATTAAGTGAATTACTCGATGTTTTTGTTGCTAAACTGAAAATAAAAAGAGGGACACAAGCATGCGGATTGGATTGATACATAATTGTCATAAAAGAAAAAGTAAAAATCATCTTTTTTTTTTTGGGGTCAAAACTAAAGTAGAGAAGATGAGAGAGAAATGAAAGGCAGGCAGTGGATTGATGTGTGTGTATATATACTGCATGGAGAAATAGGGCTATGGATGCTAATTAAGGCTCAAAATTTCAACAATTTTGAAATCAGAGCTCCTCATGAATTTAAACAAAGATATGCAAAGCAAATAGAATCCTCTCAACTATGCATATCTTTGGATATGAATGAACCAAAATGTAAAGAAATCAGAATATCAGATATTTTTGCAGATTTTATCAGTTTGCATCATCATTATGAAAGGTCAGACCCCTCACTGTGTTCTGCAAACTAAATTATAGCATGCTTCATCGAATTATATATTAAAAAATAAAAATATATATATCACGGGCCATGAAATCCCAAAAGCCAAATTATAATAAGACCTTTTTTTTTTCTTGGAGAAGTAGAAATTTTCATCATTATTTTAGAGACTGCAGTCACTACATTGCAAAGTACCAAAAGGGGCAATACAAAGTGGAAAAAGCAACCACGATCTAAAACACAGTTCAAGAATTAAATGATATATGTATAAATAGGAAATGAAAATGGAATTTCAATTAATTAATATTTTGTTTCTTTTGAACACAGAATCCCTAACCAAGAAAAATCATAAATACTCTACCTACATTTAATGCAACGACAAAACATCAGAAATGTATGAGTATATCAAGGACATGTTTTTGGATTAAAGACAAACAATATATCAATAAAACAAAAGATTATACATGTTGATTGTTCTTTCTTTTCTTTTCTTTTTTCCTCAAAAAAAAAAAAAATAAATAAATTCTTTCTATTTGTTCTTTTCATATGTGATAATTTGGCAGGTTCAGATTTTCAGATATATTGCTTTCAGTTTCTCTTATAATGTCATAAGTAACAGGCACTTGTATTAATGGTGTCCTCTTCTATGCAAACTGCCATTAAATATATAATTTGATGAAATATATATATATATACACACCATGCAGAGAGCCATAGCAATTTTTGTACAAATAAAACCAAAAACCAAAACCTATTCATACAAAATAATCTAAAAGACATAAAACTTCCCACTTCAAACAAAAGACCAATATTTTCTTTGATTTCCAAAACCATGAAAAATAACTTTGCAACATGAAAAAAATGAATAAATAAATGTAAGGGAACATTGGGAATTTCAGATAAACATAATAAAGATTGAAAGAAACCAAATAAGGAATTACTATATTTCAATAATATTTTCCTTGAATAAAAAAAGAAGAATTACCTGGAGAAAAGGGTTCCACAGTCACATCTATACTCTCTAGTACCGCAAGTTTTAGAGTGAGCTTTCCAATCAGATTGAACAGCATAGATCTTAGAGCATTTTTCACACTTCCATTTCTTTTCTCCATGTTTTCTGGAATAGTGTTTCTTGATACCTGTAAGATCACCTAAAGCCCTTGAAGGATGATGATGAACACATGTTGGCTCAGGGCAAACATATGCTCTTTTCTTTATCTCTTTGCTGTTTCTTTGCTTCAGCTTCCATGGAAGATTATGCCCTCTCCTGTGAAGCTGAAGATTCTGATCTCTTTGAAACCCTTTGTTGCAGATCTCACACACAAATCTATTTGTGGCTAGTAGTGTTTTTGGAGATAATGCTATCACTTCAGCATCTGGGTCTGCAAATTCATTAATTAATAACATCAACAAACAATCTATCAAAATTTAACACACACATATGTATATAAGAGGATATATAGAAATTAACCAGGATTTCCTGGGAGGCTTCTCTTCTTCTTGATCTTTTGTTGTTGTTGTTGTTGGTGAGGGGAAATAAGAAGATTTAAGCAAGAAAAATCTTGAATTCTATTTCCAGAAGAAACAGTAGCTTCTTCGGACAAAGAAGTGGGTGCAGGGAACATCATGGATGTGAAGTAGAAAACTCCAAAGAAAGAAAAACAATAACTTTTTGGATTTAAAGAGTTTGTGGAAACGAAGTGACCACTTAAATTTGCACCTTTGAAGAAGAAAGAAACAAGAGAAAGAAGAGACTGAAATGAAAATAGAGAGAGAGAGAGAGAGAGATTGAAACAACTAAGAACAGGTTTGGAGAGGAACAGATGGCAGTGAGACACAGAAAGGCATCATTCATTGGGTAGCAAATAGCAAAAGCAAAATCTCGTGAAGAGAAAAATAGGATGATGATGATGATGATGCCTTATTCTCTAACTCCCTATCTTTACCCATGGATTGCTTCTCTGAACATCTCTGCAACCCAATTCAGATACATCTCTTTCCTACTCTCTCTCTCTCTCTGTCTAAAACCATTATCAAGAACATGCAAATCTAACTTAGCATGCCTTTTTCTCTCTACCTATACCAAGTAAATGAAAGGGAAATTATATATCAGAATATGGGTATTGTAGATAATACTGTACAGCAGGTGATGATTATAGTGGCAGACCAAGAAGGGGGGTGGCAAATTACTTAATTAAATAATTTTTTAAAAGAAAAATAATAGCAAAACTAAAAAATGAAGACAATTCTACAAAGTAGAGAGAATCCTAATCCCACTTGAGCTTTTTTTTTTTTTTTTTTTTTATGAGAAAAAAAAAAAGAAAGAATAGTAATAATAATTTTCAACTCTGTCTTTATTATTTGTTCAATAATTTTTCTTTTGGTATCTGACGTTGGCACTTTCTGTCTTTTCCTTTGTTGCTGTTATAAAACACCCAAACCCTAAAAGGACCTTGATTTGAATGGAATGATATTGCATTTTAAAAGATGGGATTTTGCTTACCAGAAGAATGCTTAGAAAGAATGAGAAGCTTAAAAAGCTTTGAAGATATGGCAAAGGCAACCAAGTAGAGCTTCATAACCTTTCTTAACCTTTTCTCTATTACCCCACAAACTACCATGATTGATCTCTTTCTTGACTTCCTAAGCTTATATACTTTGTTTAATACACGTTTAGTTACACTTGCTTTTAAGTATTTCTTTCACTAAAATGAATTTATGAATTGTTATATATATTTTAATTATATACACATGGCATTTTTTTTATTGAATCATTTTACAAATATATAATTATATTTGAAAAGTTATTATAGTAACCGTCGTATATGCATCAAGTTAATAATAAATTGCCACGCATAAAAAAAATATTTATACGCAACATGTGTATAAGTATAAATATACTATATGTAGGCAAAAATAATTATATTTTATATATCCAAGATCAAATGCATTTATCAATGTTAGTTTATTTATTATGGTAAAAAGAAAGTTACTTTATTTATATTTTTAATTTAAAATTTCTACTTTAGACTTATCATTGCATATGATATAATTAATCTCTTAGGGTTTGGATGGTGTTTAATTAAGTTTAATGATTTTTCAATTATTGTTGGTTTTTGGAATCGAGTTTTCCATAATTTATTAGAGGATTTTGGCCTCCTTTCTGTGGCTGTTTGTTTTGTAATTATTCGCATATCCTAGTGCATGGTGAAAGTGGTATAAGCAAACCCCACCATGGGGGAATTTGGAAGCTCTCTTCTTCCTTTTTCCCCCCTCTTTTTTTTATTCCAAACCCAAATCTAAAGCCATGAAATTGACCTTTTTATCCTCTTGTGTAAAAGAACATATAGTAAATTTAAATAATAACAATGTCCGTATATAAAACATGGCGGCTCTAAAGCAGAATAAACCATGCAAAAACACATAAAATAAAGATATAGAATTGATTAGTAAGTAAAAAAAAAAAAAAAAAAAGGAGCCATCTATAATAATATGGGGACTACCTCTGAGAGACAATGCATATATACATGCATGGTCATGATCAAATTGCTGCTCATACAGATCCTTTGGAATCCTATGTGCTCTCTTTTGAATCAGTTTAGCTTTCTGGTGAGAATGATTCATTTTGCTTTTCTTTTGGGATAAGATGAGATTTATGCTTCATTTATTCACCTTTAACCAACCCAATAAAGCTTTAGGCTGATGCTACTTCCTCAAACTAACATCTCATGTAATTTTATATTCTTTTTTTTATTAAAAAAAATTACTTTATAATCATACTAATCTTTCTATGTTTTCAACAAAATATATAATTATAATTAGCTCCAAACATGTTATTAGACGCATTATTGTATAGTTATTAGTTGAAAATTAAAAGAGGAAAATTCAACTAAATTTTACTTGTATTAGTATGAGATGTACCTAAAAGCAGTAAATGGAGAATGTTCTCACCAACTAGAATGATACCATATATAAACTTTGAATAATACAAATGAAGAATGATATATATAAATATATATCGTTTATTGAACTCATTACTCTAAGTCTTGATGAGAATAATGTGGTCAATACTTTCTTGATGTGACGTTTGCCCTAACATTGATGAAATACCAAATTTCATCCCAGATTTTTTTTATATATATAAGTCATGCATCTTAGAATAATTCACTAGAAGACTAACTATATATAAATTAGCTGTCATCTTTGAATTTTTTCTTTAACTAAAAAAGAAAAAACCCATTAGTTATTTTTAAAGTTTTTTTTTTTTAAAGTTACCATCTTATATCCGAAATACACCAAACCGACTAATTTAAATTTCTACCAAATAGACTCGTAAGAGAGAAAAAACGCTAAATTTTAAATTAATATATTCACGAAATCTAATTACAATTTAATTTTGATGATTTTTTTTTTTTTAAAAAAAGGGAGCTGAAATGTGGGCCATAGTACTCTTCACGGGTTCTTCTATTACCAGATTCTCTCATGCAGTTTTTGGCTTTCTTAACCATCAAGGGCACAACAAAAGACATAATTGCAGTTTGTGATTCACACTTTCTTACATATTTCTGTATTGTCCCTCTTCATCATTTTATTATCGTTTAGCTCCTTGTCCCTTATTGTCTTCTTCTTCTTCTTCTACTACTACTACTACTACTACTATACTAACCCTTATTGAAATGGTTCTTTTCTTTTTATACATTTACATCCTATTTTAAGCTTTTATATATATGACAATTACTGATCAAAAGCTTCAACAATATCTACCTGAAAACAATTTCTCCTGTCCTCAGTACAAACACCAAAACTAAAATTTGAACTACCTGCTAGATTTCATGGTGTTTGCTTTTAGTTCAAGAATAATTAATATTTTCGAGTTAATTTTTGGTAAAAATAAAGATTCATACTTATATAGTTTTCGTAATAAAATAATTTTTCTACATAATTATTAAATTGCCTGTCACCTTCTCAATTTCTTAAATTTAATCAACCTATGCTTTTACTTTTCAAGGCCTAATTAATTATTTAAACTATTTTATCATTAAAAACATTTTTTTAATACGACGTAGTTGAGAAATTTCACACGCTAGTATATACAAATGTCATTAATCAATGTCTTATATGTACATTCATTTGTACCATGGGAAAAGAAAAATTTGTTCTTTTATGCTTTTATAATAATAATAAATTATCTCCACAGTACAATATTATTTGAAATTAATGTTTTTTCTTTTTGGGTCTCGTATTGGGCTTTAGCAGACTGAGCCTAACCCTGAGAAAATTGTGGTCAATGTGTAGATCAGTGATCCCTTATGGAACTGCCATGTCATTGTCAGTACTGATGGGCCCTATATTGGACTAACTCTGTAAATGAACTGATTTTTGTCTCCACGAATCAAACAATCTAATTGTTGTATGCACTGAAAGCTTAATACATGCAAGCAACGCCTCATCTTATCAATTTTTTTGCCAATCTGATTCTTGAAGTTTTTAGAAATTTCAACTTATAAATTTATTAACTAATAACACATTTTATATCTTAAGGGGCTAATTTGAAACACTGAAATTGAGTATACAGACTACGACTAATTAATATGTATTTCAAGTGCATAAGATCATACAATTGAAGATTATCATTTATCAGTTCTTATAAAACTCTCTCTCTTTCTCTTTCTCTCTCTGAGTTCCATAACCGCCAAATTGTTAACTTAATTTTGGGGCCGCCGTCAATTCATTTTCTGACAGCAGCCACTCATATCTTTTTTTCTATCTTTTTCTATAATAATTTTCAGATCAGTACAGATCTGAATTTTTAACTTTATTCGTTATTTTTTTTTTGTGTTTTTGAGTATGTTATTTGTTTTAATAAATTCAGATTTGAGTTTTTTGTGTTTTTCTTTCGTTTTTGGATTATTGTGTTAGATCTGAAATCTTTTGTATTTTGTTTCTGTGTTTTTGGTTTCAATAAACACAGATCTGTATAGATCTGATTTAGTTTTTATTTTTTTTTTGTATTTTTTTTTTGTTTTTATAACCTCAGATCTAAATTTTCTGTATTTTTATTTTCGAGTTTATCTTTTTATCAAATCTGAAATTTTTATTTAGATCTAGTTTTTTAATTAAAATTGAGTGCAATTTAAATTTTTATTATAAAAATTTGTTCTCCAAATTTGGAGGTTGTGGTTTTCTTTCATGGAATTTGGATTGTCTTCAGTTATGGAAGTTTGATAGTCTTTTTTTTATGAAAGTTTCCTTTAAACAACAGATGGACGGAGTTTCCCGCTGATAGCCAGATTGCGCATCGCATGTTACCATTATCCACTGTTTTTGTCGAAAAAGTTCAGAGATATAATCCAGTAACTTCATTTATTTCATACATTTTATGTACTTTTAATTTTTATAAGTTTATTTATATTTTTCAGATATATTTTTTATTATATTAATGAAAGTTTAATTTGCATTAAAAAAAAAATCATACAATTGAAATTTTATTAACGTCATTCTTTTATTTTTTCTAGTACATTTTAACTGTCATAAAAATGTTTTATAAAATTATATTGTAACATATATATATTGAGCTAAACTTAAAATCTTATTTTCATTTTGCATCGGAGTTTTCTCGAGGCTTTTTAAAGACCAAAATATCTAAGGCCCGGCCCATTTCAAGGAGGCCTTATAGTACAATGTGCCAGTGGGCCCCGTAAGTGGGGCTCTCATGACCTCACGAGAAAGGTTCCAAGTTGTCCTTTTGTATGAAAATGAAAATACACTTTTTTTTTTTCTAATTTTCCTGATTATTAAGATCACGAGTGCTTGCATGTACCCAGCTCAGACCTCGATACACGTGTCATACTCACGTGCTTCCAAGACAGACTTCCACATGGACCATATCCAATTTAAGCACTGCCACCCAGGACACCAGCCGTGCGTTTTCCTCTGCATTTCTGGTTCCTAATCATCATTCGTAAACCCCCAGATGTTTACTCAGCGCGTGCAGTTCAAACTCTGTAATAATGCGATCCTTTTGTACGATTATCATTTACACACACATGATATAACGTATCACTGATCAGAGACAATGTTTAATTCGCTGCATTCTATATGAGATATAGTATATACTAATATTAAATATAAATATAATATTTGAGAGATTTTTTTAAAAAAATTAATATGAAAATAATATAATATACCATAAGTCGATTATTTCACCTATACCGTATAAAATAATATACAGTATATCTTTAAGTTCGTGTAATATAGTAAATACCGTATTATAAAATAAAGAGATAAATTTTCAATATTTTCTTATTTTCGGTGTCGCTTTCATATCCGACATCTTTTTAATTCAATTTTTTTCTCAATTTTTTCATTTTGAGTTTAAAAAATAAAAAATAAAAATAAATATGAGACTAGTGGTATATTTTATTGGATTCATTTTGTTATTTCAGTTCATCAAGTTTTAAAATTACTAATTTGTATTTCATTTTTCTTTTTATTTTTTGTTTTCACAGTAAAATTTATTGAACTAAAAAATTGATGTATGTATGAAAAATTGTATTTTATAACCATAATTTTTTTTTTATCTAAATTAACAATAATACAAATAACTTAATTTTGTTTATTTTTAATTTTTTTTATAAAATTAATATAATGTCATTTTGTACACCAAATACAGCATAAAATATTACAAGTTAATACAGTTTTGCACCAAAACAATCTTTTGCACATTTGTCAAGTGTTAAATAAATTATTTACGGCATATTTGGATCGTTGTATTGTATTAATCCATATAATATTAGCCTGTAAAGTTATTAGCCTGAAAGTTTTAACATGTACTTTAGATATTTAAAACTGATATTCGTTTTCACTTTTGCATAATAGAAATATTAATCTAGATTCAAATAAGTATTAGTTTAGCATTTACCAAATATATATATATATATATATATATATATATATATATATTAGTTTAGCACATTGTATGATGTGAACTGTTGAATTAAAAAATAAATACTCTGCACCTAATTCTCGTATCACTTTCCTTTTTTATAATTTATATCAGCGGTTTGCATGATCTTATTTGAAAATGAAGTTGAATTTGTTGTCAAGTTCATGTTGGTATTAGTGAATCATATTGTTAAAATATATTAAGGAGCCTGATTTAGTAGTACAGGTCCTAAACTTAAAATGCTTTGGAAATGCTCACCAGAAATTGAAGGACAATGATTTTTGGTTGGTGGAGTCAATGTTGTTAAGAAATCAAACAGTGTCAATGAAGTGGGGTCACTAACACTATGATCCTTGTGACTTGGACACAGATTTCATCCTTTTCATTCCAAGTATTTGGGTCAATCTTGCATTTTTAAAATTTGAAATTTCTTCTTTTTTAAAAAAATAAAAAATAAAAAGCTTGAATTGTTCAGTTTGGTGACTGCAAGTCACGGATGAGAAGGAAAAATGGCATTTACCTGAAAGTAGGACCACGAATACAAATATCATGACAATAATGATGACATGATCAACAGTTTTTGGCCCTTTTCGGTTAGCAGCCTCTCACCTTTCCTGGTCCTATGTCAATATTCCGGATTCATTAGCTGGAACTTAGTAGCACACTTTTTTCCTCGTAATATTTTTCCTCTCCTTGCAGTTCCATAGAAATTTGCAGAAGACATTTACTTATTTATAGACTTCAATAGCTATCAGTGTTTCAAAATTTTCAGCCAATGTATGGAAAATGTGAGAGACTCTGTGGCCCTTGTAACCTTCTTTCAGCATCTTATGGAGTGCACTAACTAAATAGCATGAGTTCCCAAGAGAATTGTCTAATGATCAAATGCCGCTTTGACCACAAAAATGTGGTAATTATGTATATGACATGCACGATCATCCTTGTTGAGTAGCCCAGCCTTGAGATAAACAGTTCACCGTTGCAGTTTCGTGTATTTGGAAAATTTTAGTATTCTTTTGAAGTCCAAAATGCACAGGTGAAATCACAAAGTTCTGCATAGCCAACAATATGAAGACAAAAGCAGAAGCAGCCAAGTTGGAGATATCAGTTAATGGTTTTAAATAAAACTATTGGCTTTAAGCTATGGGTTACCATCCACCATGATGGCACAAAAAGTTGCCACCATTTTCCATCATATCATAATGCTCAAGTATAAAGAAAAATTATCTGCATATTTAAGTTCTCTCTATGCAGATTTGGACATTTCTCCATTGGTTTGTAAACCTGTGAGGACAACATTTAGCACCATTTACATTCTGTCAACAGCTGCTTCTGTAAAGACCTCTAATAAGTTACAAACTTTGTCCTTCTACTGTTAGATACAAAATCTAAATTCTATTTGTCATCAAGGGAATACCAATGAAGTTATCCAACACATTCCTTCTTTTATTTTATTATGTATTTGTCATTTCATGAAAGCTCTGATATAGACATAGGTCCATAGGTATAAATTAAGACATCCCGTGGTATCTGCCAGAACCACCACCTGGAATCAACTACCCATGTTTTATTAGCAATAGGCATCATTCTCTTCCACTTCACCTTTTATTGTGAAATATAAGCTGTTTTGCACTAATGCCGAAACTACTTGACCAAAAAAGCACCCTTTTAGATGTTGCAAACAGAATATCTCACTGTGATTTTTTTAATTGTTTTTAATCAGTGTATTGAATTGCTGCTTTTCGCAATAACTAAAAGCGTAAGACCAAAAAGACGGTTTCTATGCAAAATTTTTTGACTCTTTTTCCTGCACATACCATTTATAAGACTATCTGAAAAAGAAACTAATATACCGACGAACAAACTTTAGTTACCACAAGTGTGTAAACATGCACTGAATAGTACTAGCATAAGCAACCATATCTTTATAAATTTTGATAGAAAGTAACTTGCATTTATTCATTTATTAGAATGACAATTATGAAATTTAATCTTGTACAAACCAAACACCTTTTACTTTTACTCCTTTTCCATCACACTCTATCTTATTACATGATGCTCTACCGGACACCAATTAATAGCCAATTAATCACTTCTTTGCTATTTACAAATGGTTCTAATTCCCTTCAAGGGAAATAAGCATCTCTCTCACACATTTCTAGGCAAGAATAATTTACATTTAACAGGAAAGCATATTGTGCTAGGTCCTCCAACAAAGAACTTTGAGCACTTTAACTTCCATTGCGAAATTCATTTAGGCAAAGGAATCGCACATCATTGATTATGAACATTTTCCACTTGGCCATGATTGAGATAAATGCCGAGTTACCAAAAAAAAGGTGCTAAGCATGTTATCAACTGTATAGCCTGAGTGCAAAGTTGTCACGCAATTATAAAAGTTGGAGAGAGATCACCAATCTAATTAAGATTCAGCGATAACATTATTCCACATGTAGAATTTGGTGCTAAAGAGGTTGTTCGACGTACTTCAAGAACTAAGGACAGCTTCCTCACCAGCTTTTCATTAACAAACTTTCATGCAGATAATTACATGGTAGTGACCATATTTCCTGCAAATTCCTAAACAATTTCTCACATCTCTACTTCGCGTAGAAAAGAAGCTCACCTGTCTTCTCTTAACATACTGTTATTTATATAATTATATTATGATATAAAATGGCTAACCATTTTGTGACCGACAGTGGATACATAGTGGCCACTATAGCTTTATTTAAATAGCTGATATTTGAGTTAAAAAGGAACAACAAAGTCAGACACCAGATTGATAATGTATTCAATCTCTATTTCGCCAACGTTATAAAATGAGTACAATTGGTTTAACAAATTCTTTAGCAATTATTTTAAAATTCAGAAAAGAATTCCAAGTCATTGATCAAATCAAGAATTTTATTCACGTTCGCTTATGATCAGTGGACCTAGTTGCAGGGTCATTTGTTCATGATCAGTCACAGTCATTGTGGCGTGATTAGTGACACAGTCATATACGAAGTGCATGGTCATTAAAAATAAACGCAAGAGGCAACTATGAAATTTATGCCATACAGCATCTACTTGATGCTACACATATGCATACAAATGAGGATAGCCAAAAGCAAACGGATAAAGGAACCAGGTCAAACTAATTGCACCAGCAATGAGGATGCAAATAATATTTCTTTAAAAGCATACATAGTCAGCAAAGTAGGTGAATCAATTTACAAATCAATCTTAATGATCTCACCTATGCAAACACCTAAGGAAAGGCTTAGGATGGATCACCCAGTAACATGTCCCTAACAAAATCTCAGATTGCCATGAGGGCAGACCATTAGTACAGAAATGATAATTTTTCTGGTTCAAGTCACCATGAAATGTAATGGAACTTACCTAAAAGGCTGACTTTGTAGCATGATTTGATAAATAAAAAAATTATGCCCTGTGTTTCTTAAAATAATTTCTTGTAATAAGAACTTTGCAATTGGCTTATGTGTTGAATCTGATTATTCAGTTCCATCTTTCTATCCAATTATAACGACAGGGGCAATGTCTAAAGTCCAATTTGTAATGCAGTATACCTTCTACGGACTGAAAATCACCTTAAAACATGATAAGTATCAATGATTACATTTACTTCTGGATTTGAATCCTTCTTTTTCAACTTAAACACGATTCTCTTGAGTTTGTCCAGACAGAGAGTAAAAATAGAATCACGCAATCAATCCATTGAATATTAGTCCCAAAAGGATCAAATCGCATAAAGAGGCAACAGAAAGATCCAAACCAGGACTCTGATAAGTTCATCATTTAAATGCAATCAGAATGTATTTTCACATATCAAAAAACAATTGTACGGGTTTTATAGCGTATTTGCATATCAATTATGGAGCCAATTGTAGCCGGATATCGAGGGAAAATAGAATTAAAAAGCTAAATTAGACTTAGCAAAGTGAATATTGTAGAATTACTCACCTGTTTTCTCATGAAATCTCTGCTTATTCAGTTCGGCCTGTAATACAAGCGGGAGAGAAAGCGGGCATCATTTTTCGCCCTTTGGATCCGAAGTAGCAAAGTATCGAACATCGTGGATAATTAAACCCTCTGTCATTCACTTATACCATAATAACACGATTTGATAACAAAAAATTATTCAATAAAAAACACTTCTACCTTTTAAATATTTCAATTAAAGTTACCTTTCATCATGGACATCAGGTCATATCATCAATTCAAAATATTCCGAAACGTGGAAAGTGAAGAATTTCATCTAAAGATGCAATGATTTGTTTCAAGTCGACGCTAACAGCTGATATTATTGTCAACTAAAATAATTTTAATTATAATTTTTTTTTAATACAAATTAAAATTTCATTAATATAATAAGAAATACATCTGAAAAGTACAAACAAAATTATCAAAGTTAAAAGTAAATAAGATGTATGAAATAGATTTGCTGAATTATATTTCCGAACTTTTTCGATAAAAACAATCGATAATGGTAACATACGGTGCGCAATATGGTTTAAAGCGGAAAACTCCATCCATCTGTTATTCAAAGGAAAACTTCGATAAACGAAAACAACCAAACTTACATAACGGAAGACAACAAAACTTTCATGAAGGAAAACAACAACCTCCAACTTTGGAAAACAAACTTTTATTATAAAAATTTAAATTGCATTCAATTTTAATAAAAAATTAAACCTAAACAAAAATTTCAAATTTGATAACAATTCAAACTCAAAAACAAAAACACAAAAAATTTCAGATCTGAGATTATAAAAACAAAAAATACGAAAAATTCAAAAACAAATAAAAACTAATAAGATCTATACAGCTGCGTTTATTGAAACCAAAATCACAAAAACAAAAAAATAAATGATTTCAGATCTGGCACAATAATAAAAAACGAGAGAAAAACACAAAAAAAATTTAAATCTGAGTTTATTAAATCAAATAATACAACCAAAAATACAAAAAATTTAAAATAAATAAAAGAACAACAACTAAAATTAAAAATTCAGATCTGTACTGATTTGAAAATTATTATAGAGAAAAAAAGATGAAATAAGAGAGGTGAGATGAGGGGCTGCCGCCTAAAAGTGAGTGACGTCAGCCTCAAAATTAGGTTAAGAATTTGGTGGCTATGGAACTCTTAAATTTTCAACTTTCATTTTAATTATAATATTTAAAAATTGAGATATCTGTATAAGACATGGATTTTTTTTATTATATTATTATTAAAATATAAGTAGGTCAATTTAATTGTATTATTAGAGTATAAATAGGTCAATTTAATGGTGAAGAATATTACTTTTAATGCTCTCAGAGTTCACAAACTTAAATATTTTAAATTTGTAAAGTGAGAAAAATTAATCTTTGAAAGAGAATTTAATATAATGATAATCAAAATTTTAATTTTATTACATTTTACTGTTTTTACTTAAATAAAAGGATTATAACATGTAAATATATTTTAGTCAAATGATTTTCATCCAAGATAAGAATCTTTTTTATCATATTTTATGTTTTTTATATATATATAATTACATTTTTAAGGATGGATCATGGAATATCTAAAAATTAAAATTTAATTAATCAAAAAAACTGTATAATGACTACTAACTATTTGAACTAGATGTAGTTTCCTATCATATTCTATTTATGAACATTACAAAAATAAATATATTTTATTTTATCTTAATTTGCTTCATTAAACCTTTAAAAAAAAATCCGTGCCCATAATCATTTTGTTTGACTTAGCGTTATGATATATTGTTGCTCCTTCTCCGAAGCATTCATAGCCAGCAATTAAAATTCCCGTTGACCATTTCTTTTCAATGCATTGATTACAAAGTTGATTTTCTTCTGCATTTCCAAATTAACAATAAAAACATACTGTTACCGTTTCGTAACCAATTTTCTTCTCACCTCACCTGAGTTCAGAAGGGAATATAATTTGTGCCATTAAATTCAATCCTTTATACAAGTTGATTCTGTCAAGGGAAAATTAATATAATTTGTGCCATTAAATTCAATCCTTTATATAAGTTGATTCTGTCAAGGGAAAATGATGTATGGCATTTGGTAATCTTTCGGCCAATTGCATGCTCACCTAACTTTACTAACTAATAAAAGGAATGATTATTTTCTTGCAAATACGCCAAACGACTCCTTAATTAACTAGCATGGAACTATTTACATGGCATACCACATAAAATTATTCATGCTATATAGAACTGTTATATAAACAAGAAATAAAAAATATATATATATTAAATATGTGTGTGGCTACATATGGCATAAGGGTATGATGTGGCAGTTCAGCATGACATGCCATGTCAGCACACGAATGCCGATTTAGAAGCTATTTCTATTTCACCTGAAATAAATAATTTTTCTGTTACTAATCATTTATTTTTGCTAGCTAGTTATAAGGGAAAAGTTCGATACTAACAGGGAACCCTAATATCTGGCAGGCACCCAAGGTTCTGATGATCATTGTATGACCACAGACCCTTCTGTTGGTTTAACTATTACTCCATATACATACGATGAAGGAATTGATATCATTCAATGCTCACACAAAACAAATAAATAATCACCTTTCATTTTTCCCTTCTTTTTTCTAGTATATTGGGATAACAATATCATCACAGACAGCAACTAATTATAAACCAGTCACCAGTCTATTATAACACAAAAAAAAAAAAAAAAAAATCAATTATATTCATTGGAAATTCAAATGTAATAAATAAAACAAGTAAAATAATAATAACTCTACGGCCCGGAAAATCTTTGGCTCCACCAAAGGGAAAACAAAGAGTGACGAGACAAGATATGAAAATATCTAGCGAGTAAAAAGATGCGACATCGTCAAACCCAGCACCACCGACAAGAATACTTGCACGACGAAAAGGACAGCAAAACAGAAAGCTGGGAAAAATATCGAACCGACATAAATAACTACCAAGTGACATGGTTGATTCGAAAAGGCACTTATAATTTGTGGTTCTTGAAATTTTGCAGCTACATCTTTCCATTTCAACTCAGCTTCTGAACAATCTACATTGAATTCCAGAGGCCACGAATAAAAATTACATTTTGCAGTTAACCAATGAAATTAAATATATTAAAAAGACAAAAATTAACCTTTTACACTCTTATTAAATTGACAAGGATAACCAGATTCTTTGCGCATGCACTGCTTCAACCTAATCATGATTAAAGAAAGATCAAGAAATAAAATTTGAAAACAAAGATTAAAAATACAGGGTTAGAGAAACCAAAAACAAAGTTATTTTCCACGGCTACACTTCTACCCCTATCCTGCCAACATGAACAAATCAAAGGTGAAAATTATAGCCTAATGGCTTCTTAAGAGACCTAATTTACACAGAATATGAAGTGTTAACGTAAGAAAAAGCACTGGCGAATTTAAAATCTTTCTACCGGAAAAAAACAATATCATCATCGGAGAAATTATCACCGTCGAGGACCACCATTGGGACTTGATGAACCTAAATAGCCCAATCGTTCTGCTAATACATTCACATCTTCGTCTTCGCCTACTTCCTTGCTCTCACTTAACAATTCTTCCCAAAATCCCTCATCAAGTTCTCTATCTCCACTTTCAGATGCCTCGATTTCTTCTTCTTCTTCTTCTTCTTCTTCTGGGCCTCTTCTCGATTTGCCATATCCTTGCATTTCCAATGCAAGTGCTTCCAATTCTGAAACTCCGAGCCCGTAATCTCCAAGCTCTAAAGGTTCAGTTTTTATGGGATTTTTACTTTGACTACTAGTACAAGTTCCTTGATCAATAGGCCTTCTTCTTTTTCTATTTATTGCTTCTTCAATTTCTTTCTTTTTATCTTTCAGCTGAGCTAATTGCTGTAAAAAGGCAGGATTTTGAACTGCTCTGGCCAAGAATTGCATCATTTGCTGCTGATTTAATTCTGTGCCTTGTAGTCTCTGCTCCATGGTTTGAATATATGATCTGGTGTTCTGTTGTTGCTGTCTTAGCTTTACTAATTCCATCATTAAAACCTGTTTATCACGCCTTAATCGATCGATTTCTCCATCTAAACCGAATTGCCCAACTTCAACACAAGCACCCAAAGCTTGCTGCTGAGATAGAGGCAAAGATGATGCCTTTCTTCTTCTGATATTTCTTAGAAGATGCTTTTGCCCCCTTAAAAATCCTTCATTGGCAAACTCCCATCTATCTGGATCTATCTTCTTGAAACCCTGCACAATACAACCATCAACCATCATATTCCACTGGCAATAATTAATTTGCATAATTGCCATCACAAAAGCTAAATCCAAAAACAGGCAAGACCCCACTTCGGCACATCCTGATAGAACCATTGGGGAAAGAGAATTTTAATATTAAATAATTTAATAAAAGGACCTCTTAGAGCAAGTGGCATGAAAATTCCAGAACTTCTTAGAACAATCTTCTCTGCAGGTGCTGGTGAGTAAGAATTTTAAAATATCAGGTCACTGTTCGTTAAAGCATAATTAAAATATTTATATTACAAAAAAAGAAAAAAAGGGTTAACCTCACTAGGAAGAAAAGTCAGAGGCATCCATTTTTGAATTAAAAAAAAAAAAAAAACTCAAAAAATACAAGTGGCATTCAACCAGTAATATTGAAAGAATTTGAACAATTTTGTTGAGTTCCAAAAACCGGATTAAAATTGAAGAAGAGATACTTACATAAGTGTTAAGTTGCCTGACAAAGCTAGAGAAATTATTATGCTTAAAGTATCTTGGGAGGAGGCTTGTCGAGAAGGAATGAGGATCCCAAACCACGAAGCTAGAGCCTCCTGTGCTCCAAGAAATTACATGATTAGTAATTGGGTCATCTACCATCTCATAAGTTTTCGTCAGAAATGGCGGTGGTCCTGTGTCGTGAAGCCTCTCCATTGGCTGCGGCGGCACTATCATTGACGGCGACTCATCGCCTATCTGCGATGAACTTGATCCTGTGTACTCTTCCTTTACCAAGAAAAATGGATTCATATTGATCCTTATGTCATTTTCTTCAATTCAATTCGACGCTTAAAAAGTCAAAACAAAATTTTCTCTTTTTTTCAGTTTCCTGTAAATGCAGGGTGGAGAAGAACAGGGGAAATTCGCAGAGACAGAGAGAGCGCGTGGCAATTTAAAGCTGAATTCTCGAGAAAAAGTGGAAACGGGTGAGTGGTTTTGACCACAAAAAAAAAATAAAAAGAACAAGAAGAAGGAGAAGAAGACAAGGAAGGATTGAAGTTTTCTTTCCTTTCCTTTTTTACTTTTTCCGTTTCGTTTACCTTTTATGGGACTCTAATTTTATTTCCTCTGTTTTGCTGTATACAGAGAAAGGTCGCCTTCAACATGTTGATAACCAGGTCGGTCACTCATTAATGAAGAAGGCAGTGAAGAAATGTTAAACCTCTTAAATAGAGCCAAATAGGATTAACAAATAAAAAAAAGAAAAGGATTATTATAAAAATCAAAATGGAAAGTTCTAGAGTTATTGATTGTGTAAAGTACTTTTTAATCCCTTTCTTGATTTGGCAAGTATGGTGGCTGGCCACTAAGGAGAGAAAAGGTGGAGAGTGTGAGGGTGGTCCTTAGGAAACTTCTGGAACTTCCAAGGGTAAGTATGGCATGGTGTAGGTATGGCAGGTTCAGGACCGTGGGATCCTTTCTCATTCCTCTATTTTCACCTGTCGTTTACTGTGAGATACTGAGATTAATATATTGTGCCAGAAGATGATGCGATACCACGTGCATTGTCCGATAAAATAAATATAAAATAAATATTTTTATATGATAAGATAGTGTGTATAATGCAACACACTTATTTAATTATATACTTTTAAATTTTTCATATTAGCTACCGTTAGAAAAAAATAATAATAATAATAATAATGGTTATTAGTGACCGCTTCGGTCGCTAAAGAATTCAAGATTAAAAAATACGTTTTTATTCAATTTATATATATATATATATATATAAAAGTAATTTATATCACAGGACATCAAACTTTCTTTTAAAAAAAATCTAGAAATCTATTTATACAAAATATCAATCATTCAGTAGTCTCAATTTATATATAAAAATGATGGAGAGTTTAAGGAGCAAATAAAAACAAACCCGACTCAAACTAAATAAAATGTATTTAAAACACATTAATTAGTACAATGGTATCCTCTCCTTCGCAAGCCTATCCACTGGCAGCTCCAATTTCGCAATAAGAATTCCTAATAATTTATTTTTTTTCTTTAATTTGATAATTAATTAATTTTTCTAATCTTATAATTGTATTGTAAAATAAAATCTTTATATTGTAGTATCCAAAAAAATTTAGATAATTTAGTACTGTTTTTATTGTTTCGGTTCTAAACAATTCATTACAAATTTACAATACATCAAATGTTTTGAATAGTTAAATAATTTTTCTATAAAAAAATCATACTACAAATCTACAATATTATAAGTAAATATAACTAAGTTCCTACAAATGTAAATTCTATTTGTTTCGAGTTAAA
Organism: Excoecaria cochinchinensis; assembly: GCA_947683425.1. Classification (NCBI taxonomy): domain Eukaryota; kingdom Viridiplantae; phylum Streptophyta; class Magnoliopsida; order Malpighiales; family Euphorbiaceae; genus Excoecaria; species Excoecaria cochinchinensis. The sequence continues at coordinate 3,064,450 of CANTUQ010000045.1, forward strand.
TTATATATATAAACACGCACATCATTATCAACGTAATTAAAATATTTTTAATAATTTACGTGTAAAATATATATTACTTAATAAACCCTCTATTAAAAAGTTTATAAATAAACACCTGCACACATTACAAAGAAAATACAATTTATTGTTTAACCACAACTATAAATATTTAAGCAAGTCGAACTGATAAAACCTAAAATGTCTTTATCTGAAAAGGCGGGATCAAGCCGATCGGATGAGAATAACTATGCAGGAAAGAGTGTCCGGTCGGATCAGGCGTGAATACTTCGAAACTTAAGTTAGTAGCTTAGAGAGAAAGAATGTGCTTTTAGAGAGATAATGCTAGAGATTCAATACCTGAAACTATCGTTGGCTGGACTATTTATATGAGATAGTTGAGGGGCACTCGAGTGCTTGGGGAGTGATTACTGGCTGTCAGAGTAGATGTGGGGCGAAGTGACAGGGAGCAGGTGGAAGGCATGAACGCTGCCTTGTGTCAGACGGCTGATGGAACTGGCGGTCACATCAGCCGAACGGGTGTTTGCGTTGCCTAGGAGTTTGTGCCTGCTACTCTTGGTTGTTAGGCTTTGGGTTTTGTCAGTTAAGTGGACCGACGGGATGCGTCTTAAAACAAATGATATTTGCTGTATTATCACGAACTAACGTTCATATATACAATTTTTCCAAGAGTGCAACTTATGAATTAAATCAATATTCAACATATTTATCACCGTTACATTTAAAAAAAAAATACACAATTAGACCAAAATATTTGAACATGATTTAATAGTATACATAGATATAACAATTAATATTTAGTTTAATGGCCAATACTAATAAACAAAATACAAAACATTTGGAGTTCAATTCCTTTTAATGATATATTTATAATTAGACATTATATGTTATTTGTAATTAAAAAAAATAATAATATGTGAATATAATGCACACAAACTTTTTAAATTTTTAAACTGATTTTTTCTAGTACTAAAAGTTATTTACATTTCAACAACTGCAATTGAAATCATAACTTCTAAACTTTATTTAAGGTCCTTATATGATCTGGATAAAAGGAAATATAGAGTCGGAATGGGGATGGCATGGATTTTTTTTGGATTTTTCTCTTTTAATATAAAAATTATAAAATTTTAATTTTAATTATGGACCATATTTAAATAATTAAAAAATAATACTTTACATTTTTGCAGTACTATGGGCAAATTAAAATTAATTAAACAGTATATTACGAACGTAGGATGGCGCTGAAAAAAAAAATCCAATTCAAATTTAGTGAATCTTCTCCTTTTATTTCATTGACAACATGGTTGAGTGACGTATACGTGGAAATTCATGCATATATAGCTATAGGTTTATCCATTGCTAATTTCAAGCGTCATTTCCAATGCGATTCTTTTCATGGAACTTTTAATAGTTACCCCGGAATTTCAGAGTGATGTAACAATAACATGATCAAGAAGAATTAAATGCCAAGTGACATTATTTTATGGGTAAATTCAAATTTTATAAAAATATGAGCATGTTATATTTATGAAGATTCACTGTGTTTCACAAAGATAATTCCCTTTAGTCACTGTAAAAGTTAATCAATTCTGTTCTATTTCCTAATTTTACACCTCCTTTTTTTTGGCAACAGATAACCTCTATTAATTTTCTTTTTCCAAAATTAATAGAATATGGATGAAATTTTAACAGATAATTTTAGATAGAGTTAAATTGTAATATTTTTAAAAAATAGATGAAAATCTATGTATAAATTTATAATTAATCCTTTTTTTTTTTTAAATTAATGAGGGAGCACGTCTCTGATAAGAGAGAGATGATGCAAAAGTTGAATTCTGATGATGCTCTACTAGAAGCAGTGGGCTGTGGTCTGTGGGCATTGTCCCCTAATATATATACATATATAGTTATATGCTATTTTGTTAAAAAAAAGAAGGGTTCTTCTCCCGTCCCCACCCATCAAATTGCATTATTTTAATCCCCAAATTGCACGGGAAAACCCTACCTTTCTGTCTTTTTTCAAATTAAAATATTAATTTTCCGGAAATTCTCAACAATAAAATAACAGCATGATCTGACTATTATTTTTTTAATTTATCAAACAATCCATCTAGGACCTTCTACAATCTTCTTGAATGTACTAGACTCTACAAGGATTTTTTTTTTTTTTTATTATTAGGTACATCTAAAAGGATATATATCTCCTGGTTTTTTTAATCTCTCGGTGCAAAAAATCTGACACTGAAAGACCTAAAGACACTATTTTTAATGGTGTGCTACCAGGCCAAAGGCTTAATGACCATTTTAGGTGGATATACAAGATTACAAATTAATTAATAGCGACCCTCATAGAATTATATATATATGCCCCTAAACTTTACATTATCACATCATTGTAAATAATTTGGTTTGAGCTTGAACTCAACATGAGTTGAAAAAGAACTACTCCTGATCTGGTCCCAAAAAAGGGTTCTTTTTTTCATAGATATTAAGAAACTTGCTGATGCGATTGAATAAATGCATTTTTTTCAATATATTCATACATTAATTAGTTAACAATTTAATAATGTCAAAAGGGATAAATTTAAATTATGATGTGAGAAAAATAAAAGAAATTTGGAAGGCAGCGAAGGAATAAAAACAACGTCGTATCCATCTAAGGTTGGCGGATTTCAGCAAAATCAATCTTATAAATTGGAAACAGATGCTGCACAATATTAAAGTTAGGTGTCAAGCGTAGGTAAACTTGATTTCTGCTCTAGTCAACTAAGTGACAGCTGGCCGTTGCTACTTGGCATCTATCCGCACTTCCACGTCTCTCTTATGTGAGTAAAGTACATGATTTACGTCTACTTGTCACTTGCTTAGCTACTTCAGGCATGATGTTGATACTGGGTTTTTTTTTTAAATGGGGTGAAATTACAAAGAAATTAGGGAAAGGGGGCTACAGTAAAAGTATTTAGGAAAAAGGGGTGATAGAAACCGGCGCTACAGTGCGCCGGTTTCTGACAGTGGTGGGCCCAGCCGGCTGAACCGGCTGGGGTGATAAAAACCGGCACTATAGGTGCCGGTAAAGTACAGAAATGCTGGAAACCGGCGCCACATGTTGCCGGTTTCCAGCAATGCTGCAGGGAGCAGATTTGCTGGAAACCGGTGCTACCTGGCGCCGGTTTCCAGCTGGCTGCAGCCCCCTACAGCTTCACGTGGAGCTGCAGGGGAAGGCTCCGGTTTCCAGCAAAGCTGCTGTTCCCTACAGCTTCACGTGAAGCTGCAGGGAGAGCATAATTGAGCAAAATTTTGTAATTTTTTTTCTTTACCTCCTTCATTTGCATTGCTTGAGCTCCATATTTGCATTGTTTGAGCTTCATATCTGCATTGTTTGTATCAGTGTTTGCACCTTTCTTTTATTTTTAGTCTGTGAAAGTGTATTTTGCATCCAAGAAATAAAAATCGTGCCGGCTTCTACAATCAGGTAAGATAATTTTATTTATTATTATATTTAATATTAATTAAAAATTTATATTATTATTATTATTAATTAGATATTATATGTAAATTTTAGGTGTTGGAATTTCTGAAAATTAAATAACATTATATGTATGTTATAAGTGTTCGTTAATTTAAATAAACAATGTATTTAAGTATTTTTAAGATTAGATAATAAATATGGCAATAAGAATTCATGATATGTGTGCATATGATGCAGGAAAAATGTCAATTCCAACAACTTTTATAATTCATACCGGAGGGCAATCGACCTTTGGCGCATCTGGGTTTAATTATGATGCTTCGAGCCCTTCAGCTAGATCGAGAAGAATGAAATTAAGGTATAAACCGACATTTGCAGAACTTCTTCACAAATTGTCAGTTAAATTGGAATTGGCAGCAGAAGTCAGAATCTGTAGGGTGATATATAAGTGTCCAGTTTACAGTCAGGGAGCGATTTCCTGGGCTACAATGGATATATTGGATGATAATGATATTGAGCAAATTTATGAAAATTTTAATAATTTTCCTGGATACAGTATTGTGGAGCTAATAGTCATGACGGAAGAAATAGCAATTGGTGATCCCGAAAATGAATTGAATAATTTTAATCAAATGGGAACTGGAGGAGAAATAGGGGATGGACCATCTATGAACGAAGTAAACGAGTTGGGTGGCAATACACAGTATCCAACTGTTAGTCAGTCCGAGTTCTGTACACAGTTTGAGGTGCCAACAGAATTTGAAAATAATGATGAAACTGAGACAATAGATGCAAGTCCAATCAGAGAGTTAAGGGTTCCAAATGAAGTAAATTTTGGGCAGTTTGATTGTTAAATTTATTTAAATTAACTTAAACATTTTCAAAAATAATTTAAGTAGCAATATCATACCTATAATGTTGACAATTGGTAATTTTCAGAAATTCCAACACCTAAAATTAACATATAATATCTAATTAATAATAATAATAATAATATAAATTTTTAATTAATTTTAAATATAATAATAAATAAAATTATCTTACCTGATTGTAGAAGCCGGCACGATTTTTGTTCCTTAGATGTAAAATACACTTCCACAGACTAAGAATAAAAGAAAGGAAATAGAGAGAATTGAGAGAATAGAGTGAAATGAGCAAAAACTTAACAATGCAAATATGAAACTTGCAACCAAAGAGGTAAAGGAAAATGGCCAAAAAATTTGGGTCAATTTTGCTCTCCCTGCAGCTCCACGTGAAGCTGCAGGGAGGAGCAGCTTTGATGGAAACCGGCGCCATGTGGCACCGGTTTCCATCACTCTCCCTGCAGCTCCACGTAAAGCTGCAGGGAGGAGCAGCTTTGATGGAAACCGGCGCCATGTGGCACCGGTTTCCATCACTCCCCTGCAGCTCCACGTGAAGCTGCAGGGGGCTGCATCCTTGCTGGAAATCGGCGCCAGGTGGCGCCGGTTTCCAGCAAAGCTGCCGCTTCCAGCATTGCTGGAAACCGGTGCCACATGGCGCCGGTTTCCAGCAAAATTACACCCCTACCGGCACCTATAGTGCCGGTTTTTATCACCCCAGCCGGTTCAGCCGGCTGGGCCCACCACTGTCAGAAACCGGCGCACTGTAGCGCCGGTTTCTATCACCCCTTTTTCCTAAATACTTTTACTGTAGCCCCCTTTCCCTAATTTCTTTGTAATTTCACCCCATTTAAAAAAAAAACCCGTTGATACTCGTCTCACCATCTAAAGGAAGAATCCCACTTTCTATTTCATCTGTCCATTTATCTTATCGTAAATTGTCTACTATAATATTTTTATTTTATTTTATAATCAATTATCTACTTAATTATCTATACTATATATGCATATAAAATAGTAAAAATTACTAGCACGTAAGGTGAGTTTTTAAGACATAAATGACCTTATTATTTCATATGATTGACAAAACTAATATAATTAATGATATTTTTTAAAAAAACCATTTGATATAAATCCAATCTTCATTGGTTTGACTAATATGAATTTCATCAAATAAATCCACACTTAGAGAATAAAGTATTCCATTTAAGTATTTTACTAAAGAGTTATATAGATTTCAGTAACAAAAATTTACATTTCTAAAAGTCTATCGCCTTAACTGGAGATTTGGCCCGGAAATAAATTCATTAGTGAAATGTGAGTTTGTATCATTTTGGAGAATGATTTAATCTGTCACTATTTTTAGCGACGGAAATTTATCATCGCTAAAAATACAACTGTCATTTAAAACAGATAGATTTTGATTGTTTTAGCATAGTTTTTGGAATTTTTGCAATTTTTTTACCCAAGATTTATTCTTCGCTGGATTTTTTAAAATATTAATAAAATAACTAGTCCCATTTTACGTAAATGATATTTACATCAATAAATTTACATTAATCTGTTCATAAAAAAAAATTCAAGAAAAATAACAAACAGAAGAGATTTCCTTTTGGTGGAATAAAAAATCCCATTATTACCCAAAAAAAAAAGGAGTATTACTCAATACTACAGATGCAGCTATACTTGTTTTAATGTTTTTGAGTGAGAATTCTCATTTCTTTCAACAAAAAACTAATAAAATCCTTAATTTAAAAAATGAATGACATTTAAATTTGGAAAGGAAATTAAAATTGGAAGAATTTATAAATTGAATCTAAAATAAAAAAAATATCCTATAATATTTGGATCCAATTTTTTAATTAACCATCTAATCATCGCCCGTTGAGGCATGGCAAGTGAAAAGAAAATAAAAAAAATGGAAGTGAAATATTGTTGGGAAACTTCTATAATTGTCGGGCTTCAAGAGAGCAGGGTAGGAGGTGAGCAGTACGGGTGTGCAAATGGTCGGTTCGGTTCGGTTCGATTTTGGATCGAATCGAAAAGCGAATTTTACAAATTTTTAGAACCAAACCGCATATCGAAATTATTAGGACCGAAACCGAAATAATTTTAGTCGGTTCAGTTCAATCAAATTTATTTTATATACCAAATGAGTAATAAAATAATTTTTTTTCATTCTCTCACGTTCACTCTCTCTCTCTCTCACTCTTTCTCTCCCTCTCATTTGCTTCTTCCTCTCCTATGCTTCTTCACTCTCTCTCTCTCTCCTCTGCTTTCTGCTTCTTCTTCTCCTCTGCTGCTTGGATCTCTGATCGGAGCTCACTCCCACCGCGTCGCCCTCCTCCGCCGTCCCCTCCTCCTTCTCCTTCTTTCTCTCTCTCTCCCCGTCTCCTTCTCCCTTCTTCCCTCTCTCCCTCTCTCTCGACAGATCTGGTCCTCGCCAGTCGCCCCCCGTCGACACTCACCCCCACGCTGCCTTCCTCCACTGCACACGGTCTCCGTCGCTCCTAAATCACCATAAATCGAAATTTTATTTACCGTGTTGTATTTTATTTTCAATTCTTTATATATATTTATGTGTGTGTGTAGATCAGTTATCTATGGTTTTGATTATAGAACTGTGTTGGTTTTTGTTATAGATATGTGTTGTTTGATGATTTGTAATATATATATATATATATATATATATATACACACATACGGTTTTGGTTTTTTTTTGTTGGCTTGGTAATATATATATACATAATGAAAAACGGCGAGGGTTAAATAGTTCGGTTGGTTCGGTTCCTTTGGTTTTGCAATTTTGAGAACCGAAAATTAATTTCGGTTCAAAATCGAATGAACCAAAAATTGAAAAAATCGAACTAAGCAGACCAAAATCCATTTGGTTCGGTTTCGGTTCTGCACACCCCTAGTGGGCAGTGGCCACATACGCGACAAAAAGTTTCGAAGCAATCATATTCTCGCACTATTCATTTTTATTTATTATTTTTATTGAAATTAAAAAATATTAATTAGATTTAAATTTAAAATAAAATTGAGTAATTCAATTTATAAATTTAAATTTAATTGATCAATTTTTATTAAAAATAAAATTAAATAAAAAAAATAAATTTAACTAAAAATGTAAAAATGACGAATAAATGATTTATTTTAAATAATAAATAAAAATAAATTGAGAGAGTATAATAATATTAATTACTCCTAAAATCCACTTATTTCTCGGAACTTCTAAAAAGTAATGTGCGTTTATTTAAATATGTGACTGACAATCTTCTACATCACTCTCGGATTGAATTTCCTCTTCACTCGTTATTGGAATCTGCCGGAATCTACCACAATCTAATAAGTAAAAAAATAAAAAATAAAAAAAAGAATCTACAAGAATCTGCAGGATGCAAGTTGAATATGCTCTATACATAAAAAAAAAATAAACAATTTCCAAATACATTACGTTTTCCAAATTATATATATTAAACCTTACAGGATATAAACGTTAATCATATCTAATTTATTATACTTTAAAAATGAATTGGTGTTATATTTTCAAAAACCTCCGCTGGAAAACATTACCTTCAGTTCAAATGTTTTGAAATCTCTGTCATCTAAGATATGCTAGCCATCAACCTAGCTACGACAGATACAAACAACACGTTTTGAAAAGATGAATAGTAGAGACCCTTATATCTTCAATCTCTTCATCAAGAGAGATATGCAAGAGAAACAATAAAAAAACCAAAAATCTCTTACGAGAGAGAAAGAAAATAAAAGAAAAGAAGAAAAAAACTATATAAGGTGGATAAAAGGGAAGAAAGCAAAATACTACCGAAAACTAATTAAGAAAGGAAGAAAAAGGAGGGAAAAGAGGAGTTACCGTCGGCAGCTAATGTCACCGGAACAACAGCCGGAGACATGAGTTTGGTAAAGTTTAAATGCTTCTAGCAAGATGGCAGAGAAAAAGTTTTAGGGAGAGGGGTGATGATATATAGTTGGCTTGAGTCCATTCCTTAATCATAGAAGGATCAAGATTTGGATGCATGATTCCACATTTTTCTTTCTTATACTATGAAATAGACCTATATATTGTTATCTTTTTAAATCAGATTATTATATAATATATAGCATAATCATTGCGAAGTATATGCCATTTGGAGTCAGAATTTGATTTTCAGGAGAAAAAAATCCTATTATATTTATTTGAAAAGAAAATAACTTAACTAAAAAGAAAAGAAAAGAAAATAACGAATCAATATTTTTTCTTTTGCTATAATATATTGTTAATAGACCAGCATGGCTAAATATTTTCAAAATTGATTTTTGTTATTTATAGTATTCGAATTCAAGATATTATTAAGAAAATAAATAGCGAACTATTTAAATCAATTAAGGTCTGTAACTCTATCAATATTTAATACTTAATATTATTCTTCACGCAACTAGTAGGAGTTACAGCATTAGTTCAAAATGCAGAAAATTTTAAACATGATTTTTAGCATTTTTAATTGTAATTAGATATTATTTTTTTATTGGTTCTCACCGATATTTGTTATGGATCCTAACTTTATAGGAGGCAAGTTTAAGTCTATTTTTTTATCCAAATTAATTATTATTCGATACATAATAATTGAATTTATGATATCGCTTAAATTAAGAGAGTTTTTTACCAACTCATGGGCTAACCACCGGAATTGTAATTAGATACTATTATATCTACCCTATCTTCAAAATAAATAAATTTTAAAAAAATATTGTTTCCGACCCGGGCGAGATGCTAAAAATTAATCGGTGTAAACGACTAGCAAAATTTGTGAAAACGGTGCCGCACCTATTTAACTATAAATCACAGTTAGCTTGGGAAGAATTGGATAGCATTTTCATAGTCAATTCCCGAAGAGCAGAACCTTTCGTGGCAAGCGCGCGAACGGGAATTAGTTAAATAATTTTCTTTTCCTGTTCCACCCCCTCCCGTGATTCGTTTCTGCAATTTCAAATTTCCAATGAAATTCTTTGAGAAATTGGTTCACGCACAATAATGTTAACATTCAATTGGAAGCTTTTAGTTTTAGGGTTTCTCATCGCCGTGTATGCGCCTGGCAGTTGCAGCGGAGAATCGTCCACGTGTTTGACGGTGTACAAAGAAGGCGGGGCTCCGGCTGTATTCCAATCTCCCAAGTGCCCTCGATGGAACCTTCCGAATCACGATTATCGATCACGCACCACCACCACTACCTCCGGCGGTACCCTCTGCCAATCGGCTATGGTTCAGGGTCGAAGAAATTATCAGGAGGACCGTACTCTCTGCGCCCTCGACATTGTCATTCCGTTTCCTGGTCTCTCTCCTAGCCTACCATCTTCCACATTTTAATGTGCACACCTCTTATAAGCTCTTGATGTGTTCAAATATTTCTAATTTATTTTTGTTTAAACATCCATTCAAAATGAACAAGATGATATTGGTCACAATATGGTAGAAAGAAACAAGTTATGATATTTTCCTGTACAAACATTAACCAGAATGAGTTACAGTAACGGAGACTAGATAATATTAGAATTAGATGGTATTCCTCTAGTGCATTCGCAAATAGGTAGAGCATATTTCCTATCTAAATAGGAATGCTTTTCTCACAGATAAACTTTTTGTTTGGATCAGGTAAAACTGGGATTAGGGAGGTTATGGTTGGAATTGTGGCAGTTTTTGATGGTCATAATGGTGCTGAGGCTAGTGAGATGGCTTCAAAGTTGCTGCTGGAGTATTTTGCTTTGCATACATATTTTCTTTTGGATGCAACGTATTCTCTCGTGTTGAAGAAATCCACAGGAAGATTACCCAGCAAGGGAGGAAGGGATGTTGTCTTTAAGGTGTTAATCTGGGACGAAGAACTTGGTCGGCATGAGCTGAACTTCGACAGGTGCTTGTAAATATGAATATGCAAATTTGTTTGAAGAGTTTTTGTGGGATGAGTATTTTCTTTAAGCAATCTCTTATACTGGTAGCACTCGATGTGAGTCAAAAAGTTATTATTACTGCTGATTTGCTGTTACTCTTTTTTTGCATTTTGATATGGTAAATAACTAAAAATTGTATGAGCAAAAAACAAAAAAAACATTAGTATGTGTTCATCCTTTTGAGGCTAACAATATGACTTGTATTTTGTTCAACAGACACTACTTGTACTCTAATAAAATATAGAAAAGCCAGAATGGGTATAAGGCACATGCACAGCATGCAGAATCTTTTGAGTATTATTTTTGACTTGCAGGTTTAGTGGTGTTTCTGTTGTAATGAGTTTTTGTCTTGATCATGAATTTTATACTTCTATATTTTTCTAAAAAACATATAGTAATACCAGCTTCTGCAGGTCTAAATTTTCAGTTCTGGAAAAGTTTGATGATTCTTTTCATTTAAAAGTCCTAAAGGAAGCATTATTGAGGGCAATCCATGATATTGATGCAAAATTTTCTAAGGCAAGTTTAATTTGGCTTTCTTTGTTACTTGTCATACTCCTTAGTCTTGATGTGCAGAACACGCTTTTCTCTTTTCCTAATGTGGATAATTGGCATTTATTTATTTGGGTTATGAAGGAAGCATCTAGAAAAAATCTCAATTCAGGTTCTACAGCCACCATAGTGCTTATAGTGGACGGTCAAATATTAGTTGCGAACATCGGAGATTCAAAGGCTCTTTTGTGCTCTGAAAAATTTCAGTCTCCTACAGATGCTAGAGGTCAGAAACGTATTGGCCCATTATAAATTATTTAAAGTTCATATACTCATTTTCTTATTATAGCATAATTACACTACTTGCTGAATGTTTCAGTGTTTTGTCTATAGCATGTCAAAGGTTATTGACTTCATGGGCTTTGAATTTGCAGCTACTTTGTTAAGGTTATATAGAGAGAAGAGACGAAATGGGGCTGTTTCACGAATGAGATATCACGACATTAAATTGGCTGCTTCTAATGGACTGGCACATTTTATTGTTGAGGAATTAACTAGAGATCATCATCCTGACAGACATGACGAGAAATTTCGAGTGGAGACTTCTGGTGGATATGTTCATGAGTGGGGTGGTGTTCCTCGAGTAAATGGCCAGTTGGCTGTTTCCAGAGCCATTGGTGATGTGTATTATAAGAGGTGGGCTTCATAATCACTAAAGATTTCATGTTTTATCATATTGTTCATGCCTCAAATGTTCTTAAGTGCAACTTCCACTTCAGACATGCTAACTTATATTCTTGCGTTTCCCCATCCAGTATCCCTGGATGAATTGCCATTTACTTTGGTATAAGAAATCTATTTCCTTTTCTAATTCAATGTTTCTCAAGTATTTTCAGCTACGGTGTCATATCTTCACCTGAAGTGACAGATTGGCAACCTCTCACCAGAAACGATTCATATCTGGTGGTTGCTTCAGATGGCATGTTTGAAAAGTTGAGCTTACAAGATGTTTGTGACCTACTTTGGGAAGTACATAGTTATGGTGCTGAGAGATCCGAAATTTCTTCTGCATGTTCACAGTCGTTAGCTGAATGCTTAGTAAACACGGCCTTTGAAAAGGGCAGCATGGACAATGTGGCAACAGTTGTTGTGCCATTAGGAGGAATTCAGCAAAGATTGGCGTGGCAAAGGTGTGTTGGGGGGGAAGACATGCATTGCTCATCTATAGGACTAAAGAATTCCATGCATGGAAATTCAGGTAAAATTTTGTGCTTAAAAATTTCTGAATATATATTCTACTTAATAAATATGGGTCCTTAATCATTGTTGTTTGGGTAGCATTGCGACATATACTACCTAGTACTCTTTTTTTTTTTTTGAAGGATATATTACCTGGTACTCATGGTAAGGAGTTCCTCGGCGTAAATTCAGATGCTCTGAGCATATTTTTCTTTGGTTTTCTAGTAGGATCAGTGTACCTAGTTTGTCTTTAGTTGAGGAGTTTTCCTTGGAAAAATGTTATGGTGGCTGTAATTTGGGATCTTGTGGTTGCAAACAAGCTAGATAGGTGGAAGAGTCCTACGCTCTGTGGTAGCGGACATTATTTATCATTCCCTCCTTTTTATTTTTGTTAAGGATTTCTGTGGAACTTGCCTCTGAATGTAAGAAATTGGTGAGAGATGTTTGATCTTGTGCTGTACCCCGCTTGAGGGATCAATTGGTTAGTTGGAAATAGTGTGTATGCCTGTCTTCGGATGGTGTAAGACTTGGGAAGCTAGTTTCTAGGAAAAATGCTAGTAAGAAAAAATGTGGCGGACTCTCCTTGGCATAAGATGGTTAGAATTAAGTGTGTTCTGTTGAAGGATGATTGAGAGGACAAGCAAAAATTGATATCACTCATATAGGTGCTAGAAGTTTGATTAAGATATCTTATTCTTTCAATTGTAATTATTTGTCTTGAAATAAATAGTTTAAATGGAAAAAAAAATTGTATTGTCAAGAAGAATGCTTTCTTCTAGGCTTTGGCTCAAAAAAGAACCAACCCCAGAATTGCTTTATTTTTTTTTTCCTGATGTCTCATCAATTCATTGCATCTTATCTTGCCTGCACAGAAGTCTTATGTGCTATGCAAACAACTTAAATCAGTCAGCTTATACTGCTAATCTAATTTTTTCCAGAGCCTCCTCAACGAGTTTTCCATATATAAAGAATCTCTCAGTTTCTCTTGTTTTATGATGCTCAAGCCTATTGTATGTGTAGTTAGGCACATCCATAATGATTCTGATTGTTGTGCTGTTTCTAAGCTCATGGTGAACATGTAGTCTGATGATGGCAGTCTGGGATGTTGAGAATGTAATATGCTGGACAAGTAGAGAATATTCTACATTGAACTTCTTTGTTGTGAGCACCATGCTTACAGCTTCTGCTTCATCTTCTCTCCATCAATGCTGATTTGTATGGAGCCTGTTTCTGTTATTCAAAATTCAACCATTATCTGCTTTTAAAGAGCTCATCTTATTGTGTCACTCTTTGACAGATAGTGGCATCACTTCTGATCTCTTGCAATTGACACATGGACATCCACTTATTGCGAATTTTGACAGGCTATTGGTGAGGCATTGAAAGCCGATGCTGTTAATAATTTCCCATGATATTGGCTCTTTGCTTATTTAAATTGGGTGGGTTACATTGCAGTTTCTCATGCGGGTACAAATTGTTCTGCCTGTATGATAGAAGTATTGAGTCACTTGTGGAATGTTAGGTGTTATATAATTAACCAGATCAATTGCAATACTTGTGGTGTTATAAATTTTATTTTGATTATGACTTGCATGTTTGATGTTATTGGAAGGAAATTTCAGTGCTAGAAAATACATAAAATTCTGCTGTTTTAGTTTGGGAGAATCAAAGACCTAATGTGTGTTTATTAAAAAAAAAAGAAGGATCTAGGAAGGATTCTTATACATGATGAACTGTTAGGTGATTTTCTGTCACTGTTACTGATCTTGTACCGTGTTTTTGACACTTCTTTCTTCTTCTTCTTCCTTTTTTTGATGTATTGTTTAGGTTGGAGGAAAACAAGGGAATTTCGGATGTTATTACTTGTTTGAGAACTTAAATGATGCAGATAGAATACGAGCTCAAATTAACAACAAGGGAGATTATTTGTGTGATCTACCTCAGGCCCTACCAGAAGCATCTGGTAACCAAAATGGTAAGTGAAGTTGCTCCACGGTACTTTTTCCTATTGTGATAATAAGTTGCTTTATGACAGAATATTCTTATGGCATGTTTTGAGAGATATATGGCTTGTTTAACATCCCAAGATACTTTTGTCAACAAATGCTATTACTTTTATTTTATGTTCTCTTGGAGCAACTTTATACGATTTGCTCTCTGCCAGCAAGCTGTGCATGGGTACTCATGAATATGGTTGTTTGAAATGTATTTTAGGTGGGCCTCTAAATTTGTATATTGACCTGAATTTATGCTTACATCTTGGGATGACTGTTGGTGGAGTTAAAGATCAATGCCCTAATCATGATGGCTTTGCAAATTTTCTTGGTTTGCTGGAATCTATTCCTTTCCACGATGCTGGTTCAAATTATGGATCAACTGAGTATGCAATGCCTGATTTAAGGTTCACATCTCTTCTTCCTTAATATTTTCCTATATTTGTGAGTTTTAGCTTAGGGAACAAAATTCAATTTTCTGCATTAAATGAGAAAGAACAGGAGCAGTTTCACATCCAGTCAGCTGAGCTCTAGTTAATTCTCTTTGTACTATAACATAGACTATAGCAAAGAATCCTGCTTGAGATTTGAGCAAAGCATGTTGTCTTGGAGTTAAGCCTTGTTATATCCCACATTTTAAAAATTAGAGGACATTGGGTGTTGGCAGTTCAGTAGGGTGGAGTGGACAGACCTTGTAACTACACAATGACTTTGTGCGGCTGTGCCATTATTACTGGGCTGCCACATGTTTTTGGTTGAGAAACATCTTTAGTAGTTCTTGTAATTAATGCTTGGCCTTGTGATGCAAATATCTGAACATTTTGTGTTCCCGTACTTTTATCCAAACCTTTTAATGTTGGCAAGTTCTATCTGTATTTTAATGATTTAGGTGCAATTTTATTGAAGCACTAAAATGGTTACAATTTTGCCACGCTTTTTCTTTTGTTCTGGCAATTAAATCTTAAAGATCTTTATTTTTGAAAATTTATGGTGCATTGGACTTCCGACAAATCAGTATATGCTCATCTAGTTTGATCCTTGATCATTGAAATCAATTTTAGCATTTGTGTAGATTTCCTGCTAATTAACTGAAATTAGGATAGAGTTTCTAACAGTAGAAGGTTTGGATGAAATGGCCAACAATTGAAAAAAATTTGGATATTTTATGTTATTGGGCTTTATTGCTTTTGTTGAGCTATATCATTTGGATATTCAAACCTGATTTTAGGTGTGTTTCCTTTTGAAATCAAACTACCAAGGCACTCATTAATTTTTGTTCTTAGGTATGTTTTAAAGACAAGATTTGGTCGTGGAGCATATGGTGAAGTATGGCTGGGTTTTTATTGGAATTGTCATCAAGACAGTAATGCTTCAAGTTGCACTGAAAAAAATGAACACATCTCATTTAATACTTGTTATAATGAGAATAGAAGAAAATCAGCACATAGCACTTGTCATGATTGCAATGCTCATGCTGATGATGACTTGTTTGTTTTGAAACGCATCATGGTAATTTTCAAAAAGTCAAATATTTAACTATTATTTCATTTTGATGCTGCACCAATACAAGCCCCAATTGCTTTTCGGTATTTTAAGTTCCCGCGAAATTCTGTGTTTTCATCATTTAAAAGGAGAGCATATTAATTAATCTGATTACTTTATTTATATACGATTTCTAAACAAGATTAATTAAATTTTGGACTCAAATTTGTGAAATTGTATAGAGAATATGTTTTATACAACTGTTGAGAATACATATTGGGGGTTTGGAAATTCATGCTTCTCATTTTTTTATGTTTGAGTTGTAATTTCTGAATGTGAGAAGTTTCATAAGCAGTTAATTATTGTTAACAGGTAGAGAGAGGACCTACTGTTTATTTGAGTGGTCTACGGGAGAAATATTTTGGTGAAGTTTTTCTAAATGCCTCAAGGTGTCTTGGAGGTTTATCTTCAGATGGAATCACGACCTCTTTATTTGAAGAATGGGAATCAAGTTTCGATGAATTATTAGAAACAAATGAATCAGTTTATGAATTAAGGAACAATTGGAATTTTGAAAATATGGTCCCTAACAAATTTAGAATACAGAGAACTGCCGAAGATGGTTTGAACCATATAGCAAGATATGTAGAGTCTTTTGAATCGAGATCTAATGAAATATGGCTTGTATTTCATCATGAAGGCATCTCCTTGTCGAAGCTCATCTACAGTGTGGAGGAAATAGAAAATAATGCTGGTGGAGAAAATACTGAAGAATTAAAACATGTTCAGGTATTGCACCCCTCCAAGTGGTGGCATTGGCTGAGGATGACAGAAGCTGGAAAAGAAGAAATGCGGAACCTTATTTGGCAGTTGGTATGTCTACAAACAAATTTTAGACTTGTTTCAAGGGCCTTTAATTTCTGGGAACTCAGATTCCCCCATCGTTCTACTTTCTCATATTGTTGTTTGCCTAACTTCGAGCATACTGTGATTTATTTATTCTACTTCTGTGTACATAGACAGTGGGTTATTCAATTTTGAAGTGTGCAATTTTTCTGATTAAAATAATTTTCATTCCTGTGTTTGCTGAAAAAGCCGTTGCTAGGATAACTAAAATTAGTTGATGTAAAACACACACACACACATATATATATATATATATTTTGTTTTTAAACTTTTAAAAGATTTATTTCTAGTGAAATATTCATTTGAGAGTTGCATTTGGTCTTCAAGTGTGACAGGGAAAGCTTTATTTCTTATTAGCATGTTTCGATGGTTGCGATTTGTATTGACATGTTTCAAATCTATATGAAGTAATAAGATTTGGCTCCTGTCTGTTTCTGATTAAAGGGATCTTTGTAAATTTTGTTTCTGTTTTTATTTATAGCCTCACCACTCTTATTTTAGAGAGATTTGATATACATAGAATTTTTATATACGCAGCTGACAGCAATAAAGTCCTGCCATGACCGTAACATCACCCACAGAGATATCAAACCTGGTGAGAGCATAAAGTTATTGTTTGTTATTTGTGATATTGAATTTTGAGAATGTACAAATATATTTAGAAGTGCAAGATCATAAATAATGCCTTGTGGAATTTGTTACATGCATATTCACAAGATAAAAGACTTAATATCGCATTGATGAAATCTGCCAAGCCTTGTTGGTCCTTAATTCTGATTTTGCCATTTGGCTATCTTTTCATCAAAAAAGGTCAAATTATGCACTTGCCATCCTATCATTTAACATGACTACTTATCCTTGCAACTATGGAACTCAGATTCTATACTCTTCAAATGAGCTGAACTTGCACCCATTATAGAACCAGAAAAAGAAATGAACCAAAACCCTGCTCAATAAAACTAAATAACTAAAACTTCCTCTTGCAGGCATAGGCTGGCCTGATGTTTTGGGGGGTTATTTTGACTCTTCATCGTCTGCACTGCAGCTATACTTATATCAGCATTAACATCATAAACTGTTGTATTCCGAAGCATATTAACTGTTTATTTGTTTGAGCATACTTTTATAATCTAATGTTAAAACTGCTTCTGAGGGGTTATGACTTGAGCCATCTTCATCTTCATCTTCTTATTGGTAGAAAACATGGTTGTATGCTTTGAAGATCAAGACACTGGTAGATGCTTGGAAGCAGGTCCTAGTGGAGAGAAGAACTATACCACGAAAATGTATGATGCAAATATTTTATAATAATTCTTGTAACTTGCAGTTTTTTAGGTTTGTAGATATGTACAATTCTATACTCATTGATTAGGTTGGTATGTGTTTTGGGAGAAAAGATGGGTCACAACTTCTGTTTTCTGATCATGTTGAGTGTTCCAAACTGGTTGTTGATCCTTCATTTATGGTCTGTTAGGCGCATTATTGACTTTGGCAGTGCTATGGATGAGTTTACTCTGAAACATTTGTATGGGTCAACAGGACCTTCTAGGTATCTCATCTCTTTTCAGGAGCCTTTCTGTTTCTCCTCATGTATGTTTTTGTATTGCATCAAAAAGTTAATGATAGATATGTATTTGTTAATCAGGTCTGAACAAACTTATGACTATGCGCCTCCTGAAGCACTACTTAATGCTAGTTGGTATCAGGGGTCACCAGGCTCAAATTTAAAGTACGTTGTCCTTCCATTTATTAATGTTGATTTTTAGCCTTTTTTTAATCTATTTTGCAGGATAAATTTATTTCCCTTCTCCATGAATTTCTCTTCATTTCCTGTACTTGAATGCCACCATTCTCGTCTTTGACTAACCTATTGTCACTACTTTTGGGTTTTGACAGATACGATATGTGGAGCGTTGGTGTTGTCATGCTAGAATTGATTTTGGGATCACCAAATGTTTTTCAAGTTGGTGCTTTGACACGGGCCCTTCTAGATCCACATATTGAAGGTTGGAATGAAGACCTCAAGGAGCTTGCGTACAAGTGAGTGCTGTAAAATATGCTCCTATGGTTATTAGATTTTTCAGATTCTCATTGTCTTTGGAGCTAAAACATGATTTCTTTGCAAATAATGTGCTTTCTGAGCATTGTCCGTGTGCATGTGTGGATGTTGAAGAGTGTGAAATCTGTTGAGAGTGTGCAAGTTTCAAGAGGTGATATAGAATGAAGGTCCAACTTGTTTTCTCATAATTATGCTTGGTGGTTCTCAGCAGAAATGAAGGGACTTAATGCTGCATAGGATTTATATTATTTAACCTTGTACAAAAGATGGGGATGTTTCACTGAGCCAACCCAGTGCTGTGGATATAGGTGTAACTTTTCTGTTTGTACCTTTCCTTCTGATGGAAGTATGAAGTTTCATGGAACAATAGGGTCATTGGTTATATCTTGTTTGGATGTGCAAAAAGTTTTAACCTTTAATCTCAGGGTAGGATAATTTTCTTTCACTTTTAGTTTACAGGTATAATTGATGCTTCAAAATAAAGATTATATAACTGTATTTAGTTTATTGAGAAGCTGCTTTAAGCCTTATCTCCAGCTCATGAAAGAGCCTCTATGTTTTTCTTCTAATCATTGCCTTTTTGATCCTTGGTAAATTTAGATGCACATTGAGGGACAGAGAGGTGTATCTGGGTGTGTGTGTGTGTTTTATCTGCCAGCTGCAGCTTGGAGAAATCAGCCATTGTGTTCTAGTTCTGTATTCTGTGTATCTGTATTACATTATTATTTGTATTTTTTAAACTTGATTTCCTTTTCTGATATTTTAGTTGGCATCAGATATTGTGATGATTGGCAGTGATGAGAGTTGCCTATGATAATGGATAATGACTCAGTTGTTTGTATACTCTTATGATCTCAAACAATGGGATCCAGAAATTCAACAAAATTTTTGATTGTGGTGCCAGGCTTAGGTCATTCATGGAGTTGTGTATCTTACTCCCTGGGAGTTCCTCAAGGGTTCATCACACAATTGGCCAAGTATGTTGCCTTCCTAATCTCTAAGCATCCTTAATTCTCTCTGCATGGCAACCTATTCTTAGGTATTATCTTAAGGGGATTCTCTTTATTCATATAATGTTCTGGTGATATTCTATTTTGTCTGGTTGTATTGGGAACTTGATTTTCCAGTGATGTCGTGAATTGCTAAATGTATGTCTGATTTGGTATTAGGAAATTCAGTTGGCAGTCATTATTGTCTAATGACACTGTCCTAGCAAAACATAAGCTATATGAACTATGAGTTCTATCCCAGGCACCAAAAAGGTTTGGATAAGTATGAGAGATGGAAGCTCACCAAATGTGCAGCTAATAGGGGAAACAAATAAAAATAAAAAAACTGAATAGAGACAAACTTCTACTGGTGGGGGTGGTATAAGCTGATTTTAGGTCCGAAATCTAGTTTCACATATGGTTCCTCCTAGGATCCCTTCTACAACTGGATTGATTGTGTTCATATTTGAGCTCTATCATTTTTGAACTTTTGTAGATTTCTAAATACCTATGACTTTGCAGCCACAGCATAGACTTCTACGCGTCCTTATAAAAGTTGAAAATACAATTTAGCATCAGACATTTGACGAAATCAACGTGGTCCACTACTATACCAAACATCTTATATGTGGGAAAGCTTAATTACAATTATATTTTCCGTAGCACTCCAAATTCTCAATTCTATTCTGAAACAAACCATCTTAAACCCAGAAAAAGAAGACAAATCCAACATTTTCTTTCACGGATCTGAGGAAGTTGCTATCAAATATGGCTTTTCGTGTTATTGTATATTTATTATGTTTAATATATGTGCTGGAAAAAAAAAATCTCATGTCTTCACATGCAGGGTGGAGTTTCACCTGCTTCCTGGAGATGCTCTGAGGAGTTCTTCTCGCAACAAATCAAGACCCGAGATCCTCTAAAATTAGGGTAGTCGACAATGTCCTGGATATTATCTTGATTAAATTACAGCATTCATGATGACTTATCCTCATTCTCATTTGGTACTGGTGTTTATGTATCTAGTGTTGTTTTTACAATATATTCAGGTTTCCGAATGTATGGGCTTTGCGGTTAGTGCGCCAGCTGTTACTATGGAATCCTGTAAGTTCACAAATAGTTTGATAATTTTGTTGCAATTGTATGCGAGGTGCAATTCTTTTGAAGAGAGATCCATAACCTGTCTTTAAGAGTGTTAAATTGCTATGTGAGAATACCTGGGTTGAGATGTTGCTCCAAATTGAAGAGAGCACAGGTTTTGCACTTCTATCTCAAATGTCCAATCTATGCTATCAATTCATGTATTGTTGTGGTGACTTGAGATATTTCTTGCCAAATGTGTCTTGGAATGGATGTATGGTTGAAGACTAGTCTAAACATTTATATGCAATCTTATGTTTGATGGATATCTTTTGCATCTTCTCTACTAACTGGCTGCCAAGATTTCGGCAATGTCTTAATTCTTGCATTCAATAGAAATAGTGATAATAAATCCAAGCTTTAGAATGTTAAATGTCTTGGCTAATCTTGGAATATCTTGTGTAGAGATTGAGAAGAATATGTGTAGTGAGAAACGGCTGCCTTTTGTACATGGAAATTTTGTTTGTGATAACTGGACAATTAGAGGTTAAACGTGTTTACCTATTTTATTTTGAGGACATAATTGCAGACATGGTTTGCAATTTGATGTAAGTTATATCTTAAACTTTTTTGGTATGTAAGTTATATCTTAAACTCTTTTGGTTGCAGGAGGATCGATTGAGTGTTGATGATGCTTTGCAGCATCCTTATTTCCAAAATCCTCCAAAGAGATGAGGTAATAAGTGGCATTCAAGTTTTTTTTTTTCGTTCACAATATATATCTATAGATTTTTGCTCTCAAAAGGCAATTTTTTTTTTGTTCTCCATCATTGTGTAGTGAACAAATGTGAAAGCTTGTCCTATCCTTAATTTTTTATTGGCTTGCAGGTTCAACATTTTCTTATTCTAATGTTTAAAATTCAGCCATATCTCAGTAAAGGCAAAGTTTGAAGAATGAAAAAACATAGATCTTCCAGGGGTTCTTTTTGAAGATTGGAATGCTGAGGGAAAAGAGAGCTGGGAAGGTGTTCTGACTTAATGGGAACAGAGATCTTTCAGCAGACCTTTTTGAAGATGGCAATGGCCAGGGAAAAGAAAACAGGGAGGGTGTCCTGATTTCTTAATGGGAAGTCTTCTTGCAGCACCGTAAGCTAAATGTTGTCTCCAGGTTTCATTTCATTAAGAACGCTTACCATCTCAGAATCCTGTAGATGCACCATGTATGTATCTATCACCAATTTTACAGTGTAGTCAGAATGTTTGCCATCCTCTTTGTTTTTACTCTTTTGGCTCTCTAACACTGTTTACTTTGTTTTCCATCAGCTGTGGCATGGAGAGAAAGTTAGAAAATGAAAATTTATAGGATGCTGGAGCATAGACAGGAAGAACTGATATATGCTCTACCGATTAACTCAATATCCTATGCGGTTCATTGTTCAGAAAATACACCATCATTTTTCTTGTGTGATTGTACGTGTAGTTAATCCCAACTACTTTGCAGTTTATAATTTCTCACGTGCGAATGACGACGCATCATGAACAGAAGCCAGAGGTCATAGCATAGTTGGGCCATTGACATGCTGCAAAGAAATGGTTGGCTAGTTGGTTCCTCAGGCCATCGGTAATGTAATTTGCGGATAGCAGGTAGCACATAGCCATCTGGACCGTATTAATTGTTAAATGAATTAAAATTCTTTGTGCCAATTGTTCACAGCTATTAGCGATTAGACATGTGATGATTTCGCCTAATGCCTTGTGACCTTATTCTTTTGTTTAATGTTTCTATAGAACGTTATTGCTTCATGGGAAATAGAAGTATAACGGATCATCTGAGCAGCAAAACTTTATTTTTTGGCATTCAAATGTTACGTATTATACAGTAAAACTGTGATAAAAAGCGGTGGTGGTCCTAAGCATTCCATTGTATCTCAAGCACAATTTTAAGACAATCCCATATATTTAAAACCAAAATGCAAAATTTTGTATTTACTAGTAAAAATATTATAAGACTGGACGCAATTGAGAAAAGCTAACTTAAGATTACTAAGATGATTATTTTTTAATATGAGGAATCGACAATGATGTTCTGCACAATGATGAAATGTAGCGCTGTTACTTAAAAGTCTACAAATCTGATATTATTGCGACCCTTGATGATTATTGACGCACTCTGATTGCTTCACTCAGTTCAACAAATTATCATTGCAAAGTTCCTCTTTTTTGCAGCAAATTTTTTGTTTGCCATCTGAGCAAGTCATGTGGCTTTTCAGCGATAAATGTTTGTTATTTTCATCAAAGTGACTCTAGATATGGAGAAATATGGAATAACGGGGGCCTTCGTTTTTAGCTTGATAACTGATAGTGGTTCGAGTGTCAAAACAGTTTATTTTTGTTGTTTTATCCTCAGTTGACATATGAGGCTTCATAATTCAACGCCCTCAGCTGGTTTTTTAAAGTAGATCCAGCTCTATAGCCAAGTTCATACATCTGCTTTCTTTATCACATGTGAAAAAAGTTTGTTGGTCTCAAGGGAACTACAATAGCAGACAAGTTATCTTGGCTGCCTTTATTGTATGCAGTATGTACAATACAATCTGCCAGTGAGGTCGATGACGAGCATGAAAATGACATCTTTCCATCTCGACTATCTGAATTCCATTTGAGAATCAGGTCACCAATATCCTGCTGTGTCAAGCTCTCAAATATACCATCCGATGCAACCACCAAAAACGCATCTTTATTGGTTAAAAGTCGCCAACCTGTGAACTCTGGCTCAGATATGACACCATACCTATGAGAGCAGCAATGTTTTTGTTAAAGAGTTGGACACACTCTTTTCTTTTTTCAGTAATTTTTTATCACATTGTGATATTTAGAACAGGCTGGCAGAATATGATACCCTAGAATCAGCATGTGTTTTTGTCAACCTTATTTTTCTATTGGATTTCAAAATGATTGTTTTTCTAATGAAATTGATAACAAGAAAGAGCAAAGTTACAAACTTGCCTTCTTAAATAAACATCACCAATCGATCGAGACATAGCAAGAATCCCATTGACTCTAGGCACACCCCACATAACAACAGAACCACCGGCAGCTTCAATTCGAGTTCTTTCATCCTCTCTGTCGGGATGGTGGTCATTTGTCAGTGCCGCACCTGAAATTTGCACTGTTGAATCACCTGCAAATTTCTCTAATAATTCAATCAATGATCTCATCAAGGGTCACTACTGTTAACGGATATAAAGCATCAAACACAGGCATTGAAGACAGAGAGACGCTAAGGAACAATTTAGACCTTTAGTTGCTAGACAACAGTCGGTTTTCTCCGAGAAAAGAAGAGCTTTGGAGTCGCCAACATTGGCAACCAAAATTTGTCTATCATACAAAAGAGCAATAGTGGCAGTGGAGCCGGAGACAATGTCGTTTCTAAAAGCTTCCTGAAACAAATGATGACATGATTTATGAGCAGAGTGCAGTACTATCAACAGGATGCAATGAGAATGAACAAAGTCAGTGCTTGCCTGAGAAAAACTAAGATCAATGTCGGCAATAGTTTTGGATAATGCTTCTTTCATAATTTCAAGCTGAAGCGATTTATAATCAGTTGAAGTTAACACCATATCATGATTTAGAGCCACGATCTTGTATGATTGGCATACCAAATGCAGGTAAAAGTAATCAAACAAAAGTTTCGAAGCCATCTCACTTGCTTCTTTGCCCCCATGTCCGTCAAATACTGCAAAAACACCTAGTTTTTCCTCCTGAAACCCATTTTTCTCCTGCATCCCTAGCTTCACAAAAGTAGCTTCGTTTAGACTAAAAGCTGAAATTGACAATGGAGAAAAAAGAAATTCTAATCCAAAGTTCGTTTTTAAATGTTGGTTTCTATTGTTTAATGGAAGAAAGAATTCATAGAAGTCCCCAATTCAATCAAATAAGATTGCAATCTTTTATGTATTGATGTATAAAATTGGTAATATAAATTGAGGTTATGAATAGTTGAATCAAAGCTGAAACTTCATGAACCGGAGAGAGAGAGAGAGTGAGAGAGAGAGAGGGGTGAGATTACCGATTAATGGCATTTTGAAATCAAGATTACAAGCTACGGCATCCTCTTGGTAATGCCTACGTCCCTGAAGGATGGCAAACTGGCAATTCTGTGTTTGATTTGGAATAGATCCAACAGCGGAGATGACCCACTTTTGACACTCCGGAGACGAATAAACGGCCGGAGCACCGCCATTTTCATACTCCATCATACATGATACAGACAGACCATAGGAAGATGGGACGATCACCAAAAAAACAAGTACTTCAAATCCTCCTCTCATTTCATCGAGATTGTCACAGAAGACGGAAGCAGAGAACAAGATTACTGGAAACTGAGCAAGATTGTATGATTGCGTTTTGGGTTTTCACTACGAGAAAGTTCTAAGATTGCGTTGTTCCCGAGGACCAAACAAACCATAACGACTTTTGAAATTGTTGCTTACATGTCACTTTCTTGCAGATGACGAGCAAATATCTCGCTTCTTGCGGTAGATTTGGCCTCCAATAGAAATCATATTAAGTATAATCTATATTTTTTTTCAGAATGCAAATTTGCAGAGAACATAAAGACTGAACTCAAATGTCCGAGTAGCATCCATTTCCAACGTGTTGAAGAAATTAATTTCATATTCATCCACATTGTCTTTCTTTAACTTAATAAGCTATAGCGGGGAATCAGAACTATAACAGGGAAGAAACATTGATGCTTCCACATTGACTAATAAAAATGACAAAAATGGAACACCAAAAATTACAAAAGAGAAAAAAGGAAAGAGAGAATAGTATACATTGTGGTTGTGAATGTGATGGTAAGGAGAAAGTATGGCATTGTTTTTGGGCGTTGTACATTCTCAGGGCTCTTGGCTGTTTACACGGCTATGGAGTTCTAACATTTCTTGATGGTTTGGGTCAACAGAAAGTGCTGCCCGACAGTCGCGTAGAGCGGCTGAAACATCACCCACATGCTCGTAGAAAGCCGCCCTCAGGTGTAGAAGATGAAGGTCTGCTTTGAATGCAATTGCCCTTGATAGTTCAGCGATTGCTTCCTTCTCCTTGTGGCTGTCCATCAACACTGCCTCAGCACAGAAAAACATCAGCATGCAGCTTCAATGTCAGGTGCAATAGTCTTGGTCCTTATTATTATTATTATTTTTTAATCTGACATAATAATTGGCAGTGCAGCGAACCATGGATGGAAAATAATCTCACCTGCAGCTCGATATCGGTAAGGGTACACTCGAAGAGGATCTAATTTGGTGACCATCTCCAGATCTGCTTTTGTGAGTTCACGATCACAGTATTCTGACCTTTTCTCGTAGGCAGATGCGTTGTTCTTTGCCTTCTCGATCAATTTTGTCATTTCCTCGTATGCAGCAGCCTTGTCATTTCTGAGAAAATGGACTCGAGCAAGGCCCTGATGTGCTCTTGTGTGCCTGATTTTAAGGGCATTTATGTAGCAATCAGCTGCCAACTCATATTTCCCGCAGTCTACATAGACGCTTCCGAGATTGTTAAGTGCCTGGCAAAAATAAAATTTCATGGACTAAAATGTTAGCACATTCACAGCCAATTAGATTTGAGATTAGAACATCACACCAAAGACTATATGCAACCACAAATAGTTAATTGATCCCTCATTATGCTTAACAGTATCACTAAGTCATAAAAATAAATAAATCCAAAAGATCATTCACGCAGTACACAAGATGCTGGGCCGATAATTTCCCAAAATCGGTTACTTCCAGAACTAATCTCTTGAACTAATAATCAGTACACAGGACTATAAGCAGCCTCTTTCACATGGCTGCAGGCCCCCACTACATAGCAGAGGCAATGACCTCTGGGCAGTAGTTGGATGTGTTTAAGAATGGGAAAGGTATTTTTGGATAATTGAAATTCTCCCTCAAATTATTCAGGGAACTTATGTCAAAACAAATATATGACGAGAAAAAAAAAAGGCAATGTACCTCCCTTAAAGTTATTTTACTTTTATGGAGATTCCTTAGTGAAGAAGCTTTTGATAGTATTGGAAGTCAACCATCCCCCATAACAATTTCTAAGAAACAGATTACGAGAACTTCTCCAGTTATTCAGTATCTTCATCCAACTGCAGTTCTTGCTGCAACTATATTATAAACAAGATCAAGTTTATGAAAAGCTCCAATTTTAAATAGGAGACTCGACTAAAAACCCTGAAAAATTAAGGAAAGCTCGGCAATTTGGATTGGGTGTAAATTTCACCCACTGCACTTGCAATAACTGCTAAAATTCACTCTTATCCTCCATCTATGCTTGCAGACTACTCATTTCTTAAAGTTTTGGTTGGTGCTTTTTTTTTTCTTTCCTAGGCTTAGGATGAAACAGAAGTTCTATCTCCAATAGCCTTTCAAAATCAGGCAAAAAACAAGAAAAAAAATTAACAAAGGTCATTAATGCTGTTCTCTCAATGCAATGACAGAGAAAGTATGCTAATTTCATAGCTCGCTTGAGACATAATAAAACATTTGGGTTTCTTCAAGTTAAATTTCAAGCTCTCGTTTAAATCTGTATGCACGAGTACACTTACCTGAATATTTTTTTATTTTCGTTGCCAATTTTGCTTAGATCTCCATGGTTACAAGGTAAAGGCATATGGACGTTTGGGGTTTTGATTTTTAACAGAGTGAAAAGGGAAAATTTTGCTAGGCAAATAAAAAGTGAGATTCAATTCCTTTGATTTGGATGGAGAGAAGGGAAAAACGTTGTAAAGGAGAGAATAATGTTAAAATTATAAAAGATAGAAAATAGGCAGCCAAAGGAGAGGAGAGAATTTATGGTATACATGTGTCATTTAAAAATAATAACATAATACAACGTGAATGCTACATCAACATTTTGCCTGAAATTTCATCAAAAAACATCAAGTGGACCAAAATTAATGATTTTGAAGTAGTGAAATGAATATCAAGGACAATTAAGTTGACTATTAGCAGTTTAAGAACTGTAAATTCCAGATACTGGTATAATCTGAGAAGACACTTTTAGGTAAGGGTATATCACTATGCAGCCAGCATTGGAAAACAATAATTAACAACTAAAACATGACGCTAAAATCTTGAAATCAAAGGCATAATGCCCTAAATTTTGTCAATTTCCTCAAATATTTGATAAATAAACCCAAGCACTCGAGATATTATTCTAGATTCAACATCAACCGATGCATTATTTCTTCACCATTAAGTATGAAGCAGATCATTACTTTATTACCATCAGAGGGGTAAATTTCACAAATGATCATTGTATATTCTTTTCAAATATAACACAATCCAATAAATGATTAAATAAAAAATTGAAAGGTAAATGTTAGCAATTCGTGGGAAGGAATATTGCTATATTAACGTAGGCGATATAATAAATACCTGGCCCTTTCGCAGCCTGTCTGAAGGACACTTCAAAGCATCTTCAAGCAGTGAAACAACAGTGGAGGAACAAGATGGATCCTGGCTGGAGTCAGCCAGTGCATAGGCTTTTAGGAAGAAGGCCTCAAAAGATCTATTAATGCTGATAGATTGTTCAGCTTTTCGAAGCCCTTCCTCACAATGACCAGTGTCATACAAGATCCATCCTTCATAAACTAGACGCTCATGCTCACTCAATGCATGTTGGCGGGCTAATTGTAAACTTTGCATAGCTGCCTCAGGACAGTTCAACCTGGCAAGTGCAGGCATGAGCTTATTAGCAATCTTAATTGAACAATGATCATGCAATCGGTAACAAAATCCCAGAAAAATATATTACATGGAAAAGAAAATTTCGTCAAAGCAGAACATAAGGATCAGAAAACTTTCTCAATTGGTAGCAAAACTGAAGAATGAAAAATACTGGGGAAATAGTAATGCACTAGAAGGAAACATTTTGCCTATGCCTATGCTCCGATTCTGACTCTAAAGAGGATACTTCAAAAATCATCCCCATGCTTCATAAGATAAACATTTTGCCTACGTCTACCAGGAACATTCATTAAAAGGCTGCATGAGCCCTGATGTTGGGCTGCAATAGCCAAAACCAAACAAGTTTTGTATATTATGTCAAAACATCAGCAAAAAATTTAAGAAAATGCAAGGACGGACCTAAGAAGAAGCAGTGACTGTCTGAAATGTAGAACACCTTTTGGCGCATCAGATTCAAGCATTTGATAAATGACAGAGAGGGACCCTATATCATCAACTGCAGACCACCTGTCATACAATTGCATCCAACAATCTGCTGTTGTCCAATTCCCAACATGCTCACGCACAAGAGTACGGAGTTGGTTTGCTGCCACCCGCCCCTCAAACATCCTATAATCTGGGGAGAGTGTGAGAATTGCCTGAACATCACAAAGAGCTGCTTGGTAGTCCTCAAGAGCTAGATAAAAACAAAATCGGAGTTCCAAGCATTCCAATGCAAGTTTAAACCCAAGAACCCTGTTGATTTCTGCAAGTGCAGCTTGAACATCCTGTTTCCTCATCAATGAAGCAGCACGATACATGTAGGGATAAGTCAGAGTTGGGTCCAGTTCAGTTGCTTTTTCAATGTCCTCAATCTTCTTATTGCCTTCACAATACAAGGACCTCTCCTGATACATCCATCCCAGAGGTGTAACAGATGAAATCACAGAGCTAATCTTGTCATATGCCCAAAGCCTATGACCTTTGATGGAACCCAGTCTAGCCAAGCCTGATACAGAGTATAAATGGCCAGCATTCAAAGCTGCCTCAAAAAGACCTTCAGCTTCATCATACTCCTTCCTCAAGAGCCTCACACATCCCAACTGATGAAAAGCCAACAGTTTCTGCCGGGTAGTTTCTGCTGACTCCACTAATCGTTCTAGGAAACATACTGTTTTCTTGGACTGAGGATCAAGGTTCATTGATACTTCACTTAACAAACAGTATAGTGAAAATGAGGCTGCCCCAGCCATAATCCTTCTTTCTTGTTTTCCAGCCTGGCCAAATATTTCCACCACCCGATCATCATTTAGACAATCAGGCAGCTCCTGTAAGAAAATTTGCAGACATGATGCAGCAAGTACAGGTGAGTTCTCTTGTAAAGCATATTCCATGAGTTCTACAGAGTCTTCTCTTGACGAAACCAAAGAAGCTAGTTCTCTATCACATGCATCTTTTAGCCTTTCGCAACAGAATTTATTTGCAAAAATCAATATTTCTAATAAAACATTTGGCGAGACCTCATTCAAACTGCCAGTCACACTGAACTCATTGATTGCCTTGAAACCCAATGGGGATATTTCATTATCTGAAAAATCTATGTTTTCACAAAGAGATTCTGAGAAACATCCATTGAGCATAGCATTAAATGGACCAGAAAGACCTGCAATTTTCTTCCTATCGCAAACTATCTTCTCATCTCCAATTCTGAAAATGACATTACTCAAATTAGAGTCAGCATCAATCAAAACAGTCTCATTGGAACTCGAATTTAAATCAGTATGAAGCTGGGAGGCAATATCCATTGATCCAAACTCCTGTGCACATTTACCACAAGTGGAAAGCAAGTCAGCAATAAGCTCTTCACCTTGCTTCTCATATCTTAACCATGCTCCAAATACAAGCTTCTCATGCACAGTGCTAGAATTCTGCCACGCTAAGCGCAGACTTCTCGTCATCAATTTGACTTCACCAAGACCCCTAAAGACCTGAAATTGCAATAAATAGAGATTTGGCCTCTCTTGAGGAGGACATGATTCAAGTTCTTCATGAATCTGAGCTAAGACATCTACATAGTCAACAGGTTTAAAGAATGGTAGAACTGCGGGTTCCGGGACCTTGATAAGTGATTCTCTACAAATAGTAACACCAAAAACAGAAAAAGAAAAAAAAATCAAACAGTTGGCAAAGAAATTAACTTTAGCCATTGAAATTCAAACAGATGAAAACCAAAACTTACATAGATGAAGAAGAAGAGCACGAAGAAAGTTTGGGAAGTTTCCCTCTTTCGACCTGGAGCCAAGACTGTGGATTTAGAGCATTGAGCTGTGATTCTTTACATGATTCAGAGGGGAAGAAAGTCCTCATGGGACATAAGAGATGAAACAAGTCCCAGATCTCCACAGTAGCCAGATAATTTTTTCCCTTACCTTTCTTTCTCGGTCTTCCCCTTCTCCTCCTTCCCCAGAACTCAAACACAACAGTTTGTGAATCAAAAGGTAACAATTGAGAAAAAAAGGAGAAAAAGAAAACAGCTAACAGTTCACTCTGATCAGAAATCACTACCCTAAGACTAGAGATTTCCCAGAGTCTACAAGGCAACAAAAGTTTAATACACGGTAAAAGCTGAGAAAAATAAAAACAAATAAATAAGCAAACAGCCAATAACAAATACAATCTCACTTCAGTAAGCTTGATACAGAAATAAATTTTGACCCCAAAAAAGAAGGCAAAAACTTGAAGATTTCTAGGTTAGCTCTAATTCACAGAAATGGATAACCAGAATCTCCTATTCTGTAATATACAACAAATGAAACCAGAAAAGGCCAAACGCCCACCAATAGCTAAGTAAGATCTCTAACTGAAAGGTCACCAAACCCACATTAGACCCCACCCAATTCCCTAAAAGCAAACCCACAAACACCAAAATGAATAGAAAATAGATGGAAGATGGAGACAAAGAGTGAGACACAGTAGTTCAGTTTGTGACTTTGAATTTGAAGATGGAAAACACAGATTCCGAGCTGGACTGGAGCTTGCAAAGGCACGATAAATCAAAGTGAAGGAATCCAAAGGGAAAATTCTGAATTCCAACTTTTATTAACTTTCTTTTGTTTGGTAAAAGGAAAGTTTCTCCTTTTTTCTTTGCTTTTTCTGTTTCTCATCTCTCTCTCTCTCTCTCCACTTTTCTCCCGTTGGAGTTCTACAAGGCTGTGTTTGTTGAAAGTAGAAAACAAAGAAAAGGGCAAATGGAAAATAAAAATTTGCATATAATATTTTATTGCAAGAGTTAAAACGACACAAAAATGGTCATTTTTGATAGATGTATCATGTATGCACGGAGGAATCGCGTCGTTTAGGGGCACAGTGATTGTAGTACCTGGAAAATCATTTTTTTTTCCAAATTATAATATACCACACCATCTTCTCATATACATTAACAAGTATTACCACCTATCAAAAAAAAAAAAAAAACAAGTATTACCACCTCCACCCATCCTACCTCGTAAACTACTATATCCCAACATAGTGCTAGTTAAAATACTATTCGATTGATGAGCAAGATATGCTCGGCTTTGCACAATTACAACATCAGGATATTTTAATTGGGATTAGCTAACAACAAATATCTCTACAGTACTAGAATCAATTAAGATTGCATATAGTTGACTTGAAATCAACGTAAATTGTTTAACGGAACCGAGCATTGAGTTGGAGTAGAAGCGGGTGGGTGAGTGAGAAACACCCATGTTGCCTTGTCCTTGCGAGATCAGACTATTGACCCAAATAGATTGTGCGTAGATCTTCCTCAAAATAATTGAAACCTTTCATTGTCCACCAATTGTATCATGCTCATCATTTTTTTGGTGTTCACTTTACAATTACATGCGCTTCATCAGAGTCTACTTTATTGCTATCTGGCATTAATTGTCTAATAGCTGGTTTCATTCCAATACTTCAATACCCTTATCCAAAATTGTTTCTTCCATTCCACTTTACCCCTTAAATAAAATCTTACCACACTATAAAATTTAAAAACCTTAATTTTATAAAGATGCATTCTCTTTGTTCCTTTTTAAATGTTAAATTTTACCATTTGACTTCCAATGCTTATTTAAAAATTTCAAATATAAATTTATATATTTATTTAATAAAATGATAAATTTTATTTTAATAATGTTAAAACTAAATGGAAATTCTTAAAATTAAAAATGGGCAATTTAGTCAACTTTTTATAAAATCATTTTTTTTTAATTTTTATATTAAAGTGAGATTAAATACTTAAAATGGAATGGAAGAAATTATAATTAATTAAATTGTCCATTTTTAATTCAAACTATTCCATTTAATTTTTTATATATCAAAACTAAATTTATCATTGATGCATAAAAATATAAATTTTTTATTAATATTTTTAAATTCTTTAAAAATTTAAAATAAATAAAATTAAATGGTAAAATTGACTTCTTAAAGTAAAATACGAGAGAAAATACTTTCTTAGAAACTGATTTCTAAACATGCTTCAGAAATTTATTTTTATAAAATTTAATAAAAAATATATTTTTTTCATCAATCATTACTTCAGTAGTTTAGTTTTCCTAAGAAATTTTATATAGTTGAACCATAAGAAATTTATGAATCATAACCGAATCCATTTATACTCAATTAATTTTTTTCCTATTTTTAATACAAATCAAATTCATCTAGTCTGTTTGACTTCGACACACATAACCCATTCGTTTGTTTATTTAGATTAATTTACATAATCATAACATTGACATTATTACACATAACTGAAATAAGTGCATATTTTTAGTCAAACTAAAATAATTTTAAGCGTAAATCACGCATTCCAAATCTTATATTTTTACTCTTCATATTTGTGTAAAATTCCTCTTTTATTTAATTTTAAAGATTAAATATTTACTAAACATGCAAAACGCAACAATATTTTCTTTTCATAAATCATATAGATTTAAAAAATTTAAATATTTGCATTAAAGAAAATAAATATTTGTTTAGCTGCTGTCACTAATTTGCTGCAAAAGTCCAGAATATTATTAAGTAGGTTAATTTTTTTTTTCTTTTTTTTTCAAGAAACGGTAACAAAGACATGCAAATAATATTGTAAATTACCATAATAGTGTGTTAGCATGGTTAAATTTTATTTTGTTTTCTTTTTTTACTTTATTTATCTCATAATCCTCCAGGATCCACAATTTTAAGAGTTCTCATTTTCAAATAGTTGAATGGAAATTTTTAGACAAACTAAAACGCTCAAAAATTACTTTCCTAGCAAATTTAGAATCAATCACATCATTGCGTTGTTCAATTTACAGCTAAACATATTTGGGTCGATTACTTGATCATCTCTGTCAGCTTGAAACAAAACAACTCTAATCCTGAAAGTACGTGATCTAAGTGCTTATTTCATAATCATCACAAACATTTTATGCAAATAATAATAATAATTCAAAGACAAATTTATAACCAAATACTACAAATGTTTTAAACTAAAATATAGCGAAATTTCAGTAAAACCATCTCAAAGACAATGACCAGACTGCCAACAAAATCATAAGAGTTGGTGTATGTTCTAATAACCCCATTGTTCGAAGACCTTTTAGACCTAATTCATGATTTTTTTTTATTACAACGCCACATAAAAGAAGTATTAAACTCACTTTTCTAATTATAGTCCAGAAAATTATCACAAAGATTTTCTAATTAATACAGTTCGAAACAATTTTTTTTTCTAATTAAAAGAACATTCTAGTAATAATATATATAGAACGGGAGAATAATATTTTTTTCTTTTCTATACCATTTCCATGAGAACAAGAATTTGGATGCATGGAATTTGGATGCATGTAGAGACACAAAATACGTGCTTCAATATGACCGAAAGGCAATAGAAATTTGGAAACGATAGTTTAGAGGAAGAAAAGAGGCGATGGCTCCTCGCTTTCCAAGTCTTTTCTTTTCTCTACGAGGAGAGCGAATTCCAAGTTTCTAACATTTAAGTATAGACAGTTGGCTCAACGATAAATTTGAAAAATAGTAATAATAATAAAAATGCAAGTTCACAACAGACCCTTGATTGCCATCTGTATCCCATCAATGTGTTATAGTTTAGTGGAAAAGTCTTTTAATAAAGACAAGTCGGCACATCTTTCATGATGTGATTTTTAAGATTGTGGAAAATTGGAAATAATGCATGTTCAAGCCATCATACTTCTATTTCAAATAGATAATCACACTTTCAAATTCATATGTATTGAAAAAATATATAATTAATATTTCTAATTCATTTACCATATGTTTAAGAAGTATGAAATATTACTTACTATTTATTGATAATAAAAAAATATTAAATAAAGGCATTTTTTTTAGAAAATAAAGACATTTAATAATTAACCAAGTTGTAATGTGAAAAACGAAAAAGGGTGGCTATTATATTGAAATGCAGGGAGCATTATAACATGTGAAGGCAAGAAACAGCCGTACTCATTAGAGCCCAAGCTGAATATATCATCAGAAATACAATGAAAAACTCTTGTAACCTGCATATGGATAAAGTAGGAAAGAAGAGGGACTAATTTAAAAGGTTACCATGTAGGGGTGGGTCATCATAATAATTGACTTATGGACAAATTGAGGGAGCAACAATTGGTGGATTTAGGTTCCTCCACCTTTCTAATCAACTAAACGATCCAAGAGCACATATCCTTTCTACACTCAATTAATAATTTGACTTGTCTTGCCAATCTAGTCACAATTCTTAATTATTTATCTCCTTCACTTATCCTAGTGCGGCGCCTCTGGCTCATTTTTATGGCGCTTTGATGCCCCACCTGCATTCCCCTTAGCTAAAAGTTTCAAAATCTATCACTAACGTGCACATCTTAACTATCACTCTGAAAAAAGATTTTTCTTTTTATCTGATCATGCAACCTTCCAGCCCAAATGCTTTTTTGTCATGATGGATGAGCAACTGCACCTCAGCTAAAGGAATCAGTATTTGCCCATTCTTAACACACATCAGTTACCAGATGCTAAGAGAGAGAATGGATATGGATAAGCATTGATAGATTCTATGTTAGGATTTGTTTTCTCAATAACTCAGAGATGGCCGCAACTTCTACAATAGACTACCTAAAGGCATAAATTCTTCCAAAGGAGCTTCTCTTTATAGTACTTCAGTAGTACCTGAGAATTAGAATTGGTGATTGGTTGAATACGTGATCCATGCAAGTCCTTGCTCGCTGTTCAAAAGATTCATTCTCTCCATTTTGAACATTCTTGGCCATCTGCACTACATGTATATATCAATCAGAACCATCAAAATTTAACCTCTCTCTTCATAATTTTCATATAGAGGTATAAAATAAGCAGAAGTGAGATTATTAATTGTCTTCACGGTAATAGCATCACATCAAAGTTCTCTGTCTGGCCAGTAAACGAAATTTGGTTGCCAATGCCGCTAAACATCACGTAGTAAAATTTTTGTTATCATTTTAAGAAAACAGCACATGGCATTGAGTCCTGGGCCAGAATGAATCCTGAATGTGTATACTAACAAAGATCATCCATGTCATTGAAGTTAGAATGCATTGCATAATAACTTCCCACCACAGTTTTGCATATCAAGACAAAAGCACTATCTACAATTACTTGATTTTTAATAACAACAACAACAACAACTAAGCTTTAATCTCATACTAGATGGGGCTTACGTGATTTTTAATTATTTAATAGAAATGACAGTCAAAAATAATGATATGGAACTATAAAATATTTTGCTACAAAAGGGTTTATAGAAAAAGCCAGAAAACAAGTAACATGATAAAATAAATTAGCATTTGCAAGACATCTTTACCAGTTGATGAATTCTAGTGGATATAAGTCAGTAAACAAATAGGCAGAAATAAATTTTCTGAAAACAAAAGGCAGGAAAAAACACAATGCAAATGGCACGCATGAATTGTATCCTCGAGACACCAAGTGCAAACCACTTCCAAGATAACTTTAAGTTTGTGGAACTCAGCAGAAAACTCAACTAAGCAAAGAATTTTTACTTTGCATCCATTTCAGAATGGTGTTATATTAGTGCAAATGAAAGCAGATCCTCATATGTCCATACTTGATAATGATACTATAACACATTTTGAGATGCAGTGATAGAATACAAGGCATATATTGTAGTTAGTGAAGGGCTGTCATTTATTAGCATAAACTTATGGTCTTTAATTGCGATCTGTATTACATCAAAAGACAAATTAATCTTAAATCAGAAATTCCAAGATTTCATTGTTGCATTTCCGTATGACACTAATAAGAATGCAACAGAGAGTAGCCATCATCACCTTTATCATTGAGATCTGCAGATAGATAGGAATGCTTAGCCACATTCTCATCAGAGCTACATTGAGTAGGTGTTTGAGCTGTTTTGTGATGAGGAGTGGAGCATGCATCAGTTAGGTTCCATTGATTACTTGTGAATTGATCTCTCACTTGATGGTTTGAGTAGATGTCTGAGCTAGTACATGAAGGCATTGAGACCTTTCTCTTGTTCTTGAACCTTCACCTAACAGGGGTATGAGGGACAAATAACAGAGCAAAATAGACTGCTGGACTTATCTTATTGTCAATAAAAGCATATGAACAATTTAAGATACCTGTCTTTTCGCTTCTCAAGATATCTCTGAACAGATGCTTTTCTACTTGTTGGGCCTTCTGAAACATTTTGCACAAAGTGGAAGGATATAAGATGAGAAAAAACAGATGAACTAAAGTATAATAATGAAAGAAGAAAAGATCTCATTAAATATATATTTAGATTTTCTTTTTTCCATATTTATAACCTGAAATTTGTATACTCTGGAAGAAAATGAAAGTATGTTAAGGAACAGCACAAAAATGGAAAAGCGAAAAACAGGAGGCAACAGTGATCCCACATTCTTTCTCCATTATTTTCTAAGTATCTCCAGTCTTTGTGCAGTACAATTGTTTCTAGAAAACAGATGGACGTACAAAGCTGACGGAGTCAGTCAGCTCAACATAATAAATTTACATGAAATGCCAAAAATAATAAATAAATAAAAGATGCCAATCCAAAATCTTGACAAATATTTCAGAACATGGTAATATTAATGCACCAAACCCTCAAGCAGATTGGCAAAAGAAATAGCTGTCTTCCCTGATCATGCAAGCAGTGCATAGTTTTTACCAACATCAGCATGGCCTAGTATATTAGTAGAGATTGCATGGAGGTAACAGAAATGAAAAAGAGGAATGACTTCAATATCTGCATGATCTCGGCCAAATTTTGAACCACAAATTGATAGCAAGATTTCAAGGAACTAAATCAAAATACTTATCCCAACTCAGTCAATTAAAGAGCTGGAGTTAAGTTCTAGTTAGCTCATGCTTATGATCAACTATTTGGCATAGTACAAGAGTCCAATTATCTAATTCGTGGCTAACAAAGAAAATACAATACGATGATGGACACATAAGTAAGAATTGCAGAGTCCATCACAACAATTGAAATATCAGATCAATTACTAAAACATCAAATACAGTACAAAGTAAAATTTATCAGGGTGTCATGCAGTCTAGTTTGTTTCCAGAATAAAGGTTTCACTCATAAACAGAGAGAGAGAGAGAGAGAGAGAGAGAGAGGGGTTTGGGGGAGGGGACATTATCATGAGTTTATTAGTTTAGCATGGGCATTAACCTAGACTATCATCATGAGATAAGTTGCTGTCTTCTTTAGGCAGCTGACGGTTTTCTGCCACTTTCCCTGTAAATTAAACCCATAAAACCTGTTAACGAGAAAACTCAAAAGAATAGCAGGCCATTGATGACCTATAGGCATATGAACATCTCAAGACTCATCTGTTAATAATTAATTCTGGTGTCATAATGTAGGGACAGGAAATAAAATTATATAGAAAACTATGAAAAGATTGGGGAAGAAAAGAACTGAACATGCTTGAGAACCAACCTATAGGCTGGGTTGGAAAGATCATTGGAGAACTAGAAGCTGTCTTGACTCCTTGAGTTTCTAACTGGCATGGTATGGGCCATAGTGTCGGGTTCGAGTCAGGAGAAGTTTCCAGGGACAAAGAGAATGGGCATGAAGCAAGTTGCATAATTGCTTGTGCCTGAAAATAATTACATCTGAAGCATTATAAAAAAGGAATTAATATCCACCAGTCTTCCCACAAACGAAACTTGCTACCTTATTTGTTGGTACATCATCATAGACGTTCACCTTCCCACAGTAAAAAATCGTCATCTGTCCTATGGGCTCATTCGCCGCACCCATAGTCCTAGCAAGTTAAAATGTATTATTTCAGTTTTTGAACTTCAAATCTATGACACTTAAAACTTGCTATGCCTCCAAAAAATCACAAACTCATTTACACAGCTGCATGGGATTAAACTGACCATGTTCCAATTATATTTTAATTACATAGGCAGATAGTAAGCTGCTGTCAAGCAACACAAAGGATAACAGAAGATTTTTTTGGTACATTTTGCAATAGATATTTTAGATACATAGGCAGATTGCAAGTGCAGTCATGAGGATAAAAGGAAGAACGAAAACCAAATAGCATATTCAACCCAATTCAGAAAGCCTAGACCTAAAACGAGCCACTATGGGAAATTACACACCATATACTATTGAAAGGAAATTTCATACAGAAATGGGGTTATGGTTCCGTAAAAAATCCCTGGCAAAGTCAGAAACAATTTCATACTCGAGCAGATACTGACTCCAGCATTAAATAAGCCAAAACATATTTTTTATTCTGGAAGTAATCTCTTTATAACTAAAAGAAATAAAGAAAGAACATCCTATTCTTACATGCTAACTAGCAAAACTCAATAACAGAGAAGATGCATTGCATTCAAATTTCTAACGAACTCCAAGTATTGTGATTCAACTGATACTAAGTCATTAAACAAAGATATGACAAAGGGCTGCATAACTTCCCATACGGTTATACCATAGAGACTAGAAGATCAAGACCATACGAGTGAGAGAGAGAGAAATGAAAGATACATCCACTGAAAGTAAAAAAATGAAAAAAAAAAAGGTCATAGCAATTGCAATTCTATGCAAGTCAAAAAAAACCGTCATAGTTGACCAAAAAGTTGTTGCACTTGTGCAAATCCTTGGAAAAACCATTCATAAACTCACAACAAACACAAACATGCCATTCAAATTCCAGACATAAACACGCTGACGCAATAGTCATAACTCATCATCACATTAATGGACCCATAAGTCAAAACCAACTCTATCCGCCAAGAGATCATTAAAGGCGAGAAGATAAAGAGGAAAAACCTAGAGCATCTCCGTAATCTCATATGAGCACTGCTAAAAAATAAATGTCTTGTACACCGGCTGCGGAGGCCAAATGTTAAGATAAGGATGAGGATAATTAGGCTGTAAATCCACTAAAATTATGCAAGAATGAGGGAATAACCTAGGAGCCAACGAGTCGTTTTCGGTGGCTACGAGATGGGCCAGAGGATCACCGAGAAAATCAAGCTTTGGC
Organism: Excoecaria cochinchinensis; assembly: GCA_947683425.1. Taxonomy (NCBI): domain Eukaryota; kingdom Viridiplantae; phylum Streptophyta; class Magnoliopsida; order Malpighiales; family Euphorbiaceae; genus Excoecaria; species Excoecaria cochinchinensis. The sequence goes on from CANTUQ010000045.1 coordinate 3,104,305, forward strand.
GGATCATGTCGTCGATGCAGCACCGTTTCGCCATGCGGCGCGGAGATCGGTGCATCGCCGCTTGTTTCCTTCGCTGAAACAAAGAAATCAGCAGGTGCCTAAAATAAAAATAAATATCGAGTCAACAATCAGTAAACGAATACAGTTACGCACAAGAATCAACGAAACATCTTATTTTAATATAATTCTTAATTAGAAAACCTCTCCTCAGCTTTTCATTTGTTATATAATAATAACCAAATAAAAATAATAAAAATTATGAGCTTAAAACAATACGCCTTCTTGAGGATTATCAGAGCGGGGAATGCACAGCCTTCTTCGAGCATCGTGGCCATCGGAATCCAGCGCCGTTTCAAGCAACGTTTTGAGAGAGATCACTTGCTGGATTGCCTGCGATTTGTTCCATGACGGCCGTCTCATACCTGCAGCGACAAACTACTCACAAACTGTACTTGAAATACTTGTAAACTAGAGATAAAAAAAAATGCAGAGAAACCTTTTTCTTTGAGGAATCTGCGGCAATCTTCGCGAGTAAGCTGAGAAATGTCATCTTCAGTGAGCTGGTGGAGAGGTTTGTAGAGAGGTGACCGGGACACGGTGTCTCCCGGTTGCATGGTGTTAGATTCCGGCAAGTAATGGGCGAAGCAGGCGTGAGCTGATCAGGGAAGAATAGAGAGGCTCCACAATTTCCACAGATTTTTGGTGATATTGTGGTAAATAATAGTGTACTTGAGGGGTGTTTTGTCAAGGGGGAGTGGGCGAGAGAGTGAGTGAGTGGCGATGGAGGGAAGGGCACTTCGGTCAGCCTTGCCTTCTGTAAAGTAGTTTTTATTTTATTTTATTGCTCTCATGGGGCTGCAACCCCAGGATGCCACGTAATGCATCATCCCTTGACAAATGATAAATACACCATATAAAATAAATAAATAATCCAATAATTTTACATATTTATCATCGGCTATTACAATGCATTACATGCATACATACATTACTTCCAATACCCAATTACATGTCTTTATTTTTTCCCTTAATACATAAAAAAAAACAAATGTAAAACTACCAACTTTGTCGGTTGTAGTGATTCTACATTTATTTCTCCTAAAGCAACTCTCATGTTTTAGTATTATGAAGAAAGAAAATTAAAATTTCTAGAATTTTACACATTTTATAATGAGGACACCCAACTGGAGTTAAATTAACTAGGCCTGTAAATTTTCAAATACTAGTAGTTTGATTAAAAAAAATATATATCTTAATTTGATTATATAATAACAAACTCAGCTTCTAATTTTTTTTTGAGGAGTTGATTTAATAATAAAATCTGAATTTATTGTATAATTATTCAATATTCGAAATTCATGTATTTATGGACATAAATTTGACATATTATCAAAACCATGTAGTTCTTAATTCTTTGTTTTAATGGGCAAACATTTTATTGAGTTCAATTAATCATCATTAAGTTTTCAATTAAATAATTTTTCATTCATTTTTAAATTAAATTATAACTTTTTGTTAATTTTCTAAATTTTTATTTGAACTAATAAATTTTTTTTCATCAATTTCAATCATTGGAATTATTTTTTAAATTAAATTATAATTATGCCTTTAATAAATTTTCAATTTATATAAATTGGATTAGTTGTAATTGAATAGATTTATCATTTATTATATTTATCACCAAATAAGATTATAATTAATAGTTTGCACAGTGATATAAAGCCAAATTCATTAAATATAACGTAACATGCATAAAGTATCAATTTAATAATTAGTCCATCAATATGTAAAATATTGATTTCTAAAATTACCTCTTATGCTAATCGTAAATAAAAAAAATATATATATATATATATAAAATTTAATGTTAAAATATTTCATGATAAAAAAATTATTAAATAAAAAATATTATTTTATTCGTATCAGATAATTGAACAAAAAAATTTATATTTGAAAAAATTACACAAAATACCATTTGTTTTAATCTTACTTTTCTAAAATGCATTCTTTACTTATGAAGTTTCAAACTTACCCTTTTTTTAAGTTGCTTTTTAAAAAAATATCTCTTTTTATTGGAAAAACTTATAGACCTTTTTCTTTTTAATGGTCAAACTCTCATTTTTGCAAATAGTTCTATTTACTTATATATATATATATATATATATATATATATATATATATATATATATATATATATATTCACTCTTTTTTAACCGTTGCCATTTATCGCTCATTCAGTTTTTTTTCTACTCTATCTCTCTATTATTAGGATGTAAAACCCATACCAATGGATGATATTTATCCACATAGAAAATATAATCTCATAAAAATTTTCGAGTTTTTTTTGGAATTTGGGAGAAATTAGATAGGGATTATACGTTCTTTTTCTATTTGGGGATTTTGGCTTTTTAATATTTGCTCTATTTGGATTTTCAGTGAGCATTATAATTGGGTTTCATTCCGTTTTAGAAAGAACAGGTTTGATTTTTTTTTTAATTTACAGTGTTGAAATTTCTATTTTTCACTTCGGTATATCAAGATATGTCCATTGGTATGCTAAACTAAGGTATTGAAGTTTTTACCCTTCACTTCTGCATATTTATGTATACTAAAGTATGTCTACTAGTATAATAAACTATTTACCCTTCATTTTAGTATATTTATAAATACCAAGGTTTAGTATATTTATATATACTAAGGTATACCCATTGATATACCAAATTGTATTCCTCTTCACTTCGGTATACTAAGTGATGAGACGTAGAATGTCTTTATCTGAAATAGAGGGAGAGCCGATCGGATGGCTGTGATCTGGAAGAAAATGTCCGGTCGGACCAGGCATGAGCATTCCGAAACTTAAGTTAGTAGCTTTCTAGAGAGAGAATACTTAGAGAGAGAGTCTTAGAGATTCGATACCTGATGCCACTGTTTTTTGGGCTATTTATAAGAGACAGGAGAGGTGCATTTGAGTGCTTAGGGTGTGATAACTGGCAGTCGGAGCAGATGAGCGGCGAAGTGACAGGGAGCAGGTGAAGGGCATGGGCGCTGCCTTGTGTCAGTGGACCGATGGGACTTGCGGTCACATCAGTCCGATCAGACGTGGGCGCTGCCTCTCACGCCTAGTGCTCTTTGCTGATGGGCTTTGGACCCTGTCAGGTAGATTGGGCCAACTGAATGGGCCTTTTAGTAGATGTTATTTATGTGGTTATCACTTGTCCCCCCTTAAAAGGGTCCGATCGGGAGACATCCGTTGGCGAGTTTTTTGAATTTTGAAAGGCGCTCATTTGAAGAGGCACATCTGTTCAGACAGCTGTCCCATTTAATGATGCGCGTGCACCGAGGGTGACGTTTCGTTCTTCGTACATCAATGATGCTTTTAGAACACGTGACGAGCATTCAGTAGTGAGACGATTGGCGTGCCCAGGAAGTTTTTGCCTATAAATAGGTAACTTCAGGGCGATTTTTCTGCACTTTTCAGCAATCCTTGGAGAGATTCTGCCAAAATTTCTTCTCACTTCTTTCATACTTCGGCGATTCTCGCTTTCAGTTCCTTAAAATTTTTCAAAGTACCTACAATCAAGTAAGTAATCCATTCTCGCTTGCTTTTGATCGATTTTTCCCTCATTTTTCTATTGCGCCACTGCATTCATCTTAGTTCATCCCATTAGTGAGTAGGAGCTACCGTGTTTTTTCCTCCTTTGTGTTGAAGATGGCTTCCAGCAGTGGTCAGTCAATAGATAGGAGTTTTATGGAGAAGTACAGGGACAAGCTGGCGGCTGAGTATTTTTCCAGATTGAGCTATCGAGAAATAGCTGAGATTCCTTCTCAATATGGCCTTCCTGAAGACGTGTTCGTGATGCCCTGCCCCGAATCCATGACGATGACGGAGGGGCCTTTTGGGAAGGAGCAGAATGAGTGGTTCATCTGCCATCTCTGGAGTTTAGATGCAGGGATGCAGTTTCCATTTGGCGCATTTGAGATTGCTGTGTTAGAAGGTTATGGGATTGCCCCAAACCAATTGCATCCGAACCGGTGGAGATCGGTGGTCTACTTAAAGATCTTGTGTAAGATAGAGGGAGTGGCCCCGACTCTGGATCTTTTCACCCACTTCTTTTACATATCGGGTCGGAGTGATGGGATAGAGTATTTCTTCACTAGCAGACCGAGGAGGAAGCTTTTCAATGTTCCCTCCTCCATGAAAGGGTTCAAGGAGAGGTTCTTTCTAGTCGGGATGACTGGTGGATTTGGGGTGTGCCTTATCCGATCGGGAGGACCCAATATTTTGAGAGACCAAGCTGTCGGGCAACCCCTGTATGAGGTTGGCATTAAGAAGTTGATGGACGCCGTGGCGAGGCGAGGAGGACCCTATGAGTCCAACTAGCTCTTGGGGGTGTTGTTCGGGTCTTCTAGCTTCGAAACTGGCGAAAACGCAGATCGTGAGCATTAGGATCGGAGTAGAGGGAGCAACATGAGTTAACAATCATGCATTGCATGTGCACTGAGTATTAATTTTTCTGAAAAGAATACTTATCTTATTTGTCTTTGTGATGCAGCTGTGATGGCTAGAGGAGATGATATGACAAAGCAGCTCGCCAATCGGACCAAAGCCAAGAGGGAGGCCGATCGGGCTGCGAGGGAGGAGAATAAGACGAAAAAGAGGAGGATCCTGCCTGCCTCAGAAGTTCATGCTTCACGGGGTCCAGTTGATGCTCCTCCCCCCGCTGCCCCAATTGCTGCTGCCGTCCCTGCCTCTCGTCCAGCTTTGATCATCTCCGAACCCGCGGCCCCCCAATCTGATGCTGAGGATCAGCGTCCACACAGACGGCTATTGTTGAGGGAAGAGTCTGATTTCGATGAAGCGCAGCCAGCCGCCATTCCTCCCAATATTCAGCTTCCGAGGGAGGTCGCTCAAAAGAAGGCTGCCAAGCTGGTGGCTACCTCGGACGCTCGGGTTGCAGCGAGAGGCAAGGCGCTGATCCAAGGCAAGTCTGCCCGGCGAGTTGCGGGGGGAGCCCCTAAGAGGTGAACTGTGCCCTTGAAGGACGTGCTGAGAAAGAACTTCAGCAATGACTGGTCAGCGGGCAATAAAGTAGTTGCCAGTTACCTTTGCTGGGGTATTCTTCAGGACGACGACTTCAAGGCCATGGGAGATCCAAGCATGCTCGCCCGGGAGTGCAGCATGTTCTCAGCCTTTTTATTTGCCTTCCTGTCTGTTTCTCTATCATGGTTTTCTATTGCTTGAATGTGGAAAACACCTGATCCTTGTGTTTAAGAAAGTAAACCCAAACCTTCCTCGAGAAGTCGTCAATGAAGACAAGCATGTATATGGCACCACCTTTTGATGGAACTTGTGATGGCTCCCACAGATCAGAATGGATGTAATCCAAAGTACCTTTGGTTGTGTGGGTACCTGTGCTGAAACTGACACGTTTTTGCTTTCCGAAAACACAATGCTTGCAAAAATTAAGCTTGCCAGTATTTTATCCACATAAAAAACCCTTATTGCTTAACAGGGTTAAGCCTTTCTCGCTCATATATGCCATACTTTGGTGATGTCGGTTTCAGACATTTGAGTAGTAATTGCAGCAGCAGCTCCTGTAACTGTGATTTCTTGTAGGATATAAAGTCTTCCAAGTAGTTGAGCCTTCATCACTACCAGAGCACCTTTGCTAACTTTCATGACTCCACCTTCACTTGTGTATTTGCACCCATTAGCATCAAGAGTGCCTAAAGAGATGAGATTTTTCTTCAAGTCAGGAGTATGACGAACGTCTGTCAAAGTTCATACCACGCCATTATGCATCTTGATTCGGATTGTGCCCTTGCCAATAACTTTGCAAGCTGCATCGTTGCCCATCAAAATAACTCCACCTGCAAAAGATTCATATGTGGAGAACCAGTCTCTATTGGGACATATGTGATAGGAGCAACCTGAATCCATAATCCAACCATCATTGAATCTGCACCTTTCACTGTTAGTTACTAAAAGAATATCAGATGTGGACTCATTTTCGGCAATACTAGCTTCGGCGGAATTTTCTCTTCTTTCTTCAGTTGATTGTTTATTTTTTAACTTATAACAATCAGCTTTAATGTGCCCCTTTTTATGACAATAGTTACATATCAAATTCTTATGTCTAGATTTTGACCTAAACCTATTACTGCCAAAACTCTTATTTTTAGACATTCCTCTAGCAACAAGGCCTTCTGCTACATTATCTTCTTTACTACCGACAATTCCTCTATCAATTATAATTTTAGAGAGTAAAGCTATCTTAACCTCCGCCAAACACACACTATCTTTTTCATAAAGCATTGTGTCCCTAAAACTTTTATGTGACGGTGGTAATGAACACAACAATTTCAAAATAGCATTTTCATCATCAATTTTAGCACCCACATTTTCTAGACTTACTAAAATTGATGTATATTCTTCCAGATAAGTTTTAATAGAAGTACTTTCCTGCATTTGAAATGTGTAGAATCGCGTCATGTGGTATAACTTGTCGGTCAGGGTTTTGGACATATACAAGGACTCCAGCTTTGCCCATAAGCCAGCTGCTGTATCTTCATTGATGACCTCCTGAAGAACTTCATTAGACAAACAGAGCTGAATAGTGAAAACTGCCTTTTATGTTACGATCAAATTTCTCAATATCAAATCTTGTAGTTACCATTACTTCTGTCACGAACTTTTTTTTTTGATAAAAAAAATAGCTCCAACTATTCCAAGTGAATAATAACCGTATACGTGAACAGTACCGTATAGGTGAACAGTAACCGTATAGATGAACAGTATCCAAAGAAAAATCTTTTCTGATGTGAAAGATCAGTTTATACTGCAACCACAGAGCATATTCAAAAAGAACCTTGGCTCTGATGCTAATTTGTTAGGATCGACGGGCTATTTAGACAGTGAATTTTATGGCAACAACGAAGAAATAGCCAAAATAATAAAAATAAATACACACAAAATTTACGTGGTTCGGTAATGTACCTACGTCCACGGGAGAAGAGGAGAAATAATTTACTTATCAAAAGAAAATGGAGAATACAAATTTCTTGGTGTTTAACTCTCAACCCAAAACCCAATTACACCCAATAATCTGGCAAATATACAACACAAGAAATATTACAAAATGTGTTGTATAATCACACAAATATGAGATTTTAAACTCTCTCTTTTTCTTTATGCCAATTGCCAAGTGAAGCTCTCCTTTTATAGGCATAAATTGTGCCACCAAATTCAAAGAAGGAGTTGGTGGCCTTTGAAAAATATTGATGAAATTATTTCAACAATTTCAGAATGTAGAGGGGTTGAAAATATAGATGAAATATTTTCAATAATTTCAGCATCTAGAGGAGTTGAAATGCAAAATTCAAGGCACCCTTTTGACACACTGTTTATTTAATATACATTAGTTTATAGAAAAAGTCTTGTCTCGAACGTTTTTAAATAAATTTTATGAAATAAATAATGATGTATTGACATCAATTTATATAAATACTTTTACACCTTTAATTAGGGGTGAGTATGGACCGGTTAACCGATTCATGAGCCCCAAAAAAATCAATCCATTAACTATCGGTTTTTGAAAATCACTAATCATTAATCAGTCAGTTACTATCGGTTAACCAGTACATGAATTTTGGATTTTCGGATCGGTTAACCACTATAATTATAATATATATTCATAAAAAAATTAAAATGTCCAAAATACTTAAAAATAAATATTAGAAACCAATATAATTCAATATAATATTCAAATTATAAATATAAACTAAAAATATTGTGTCAATATGCATGCATAGGATATAAAAATGTAATAAATGAAAAAATTGTAATTTATTAATTTTATTAAATATTAATTATTATTTACAATGAAATTTTTTATTTTTAAAGCGAAATATATTTAATTCGAATTGCAAGTGTTAAATGCTACCTATAAGAATATTAAAACAAACATTCCACATTTTAATTAAATATTATTTATCATATTAAATTTTAATAATTTTAATATAAAATATTTTAATTAAAGAGTTAAAATTATTAAATTAATTACAATTAGGAATTAATTATATATATTAAAAAAGTTTGAAAGGTAAAAAAATTTGTGTGTGTGGAAATAAAAGTCCATCATAAATATAATTTTTCGTTAATATATTAATGTTATATAACTTTTCAAATATATTATTATTTTCATTATTGAAAAATTGATAAATTTTATCAAGAAATAATAATAAATACTAAATATGAATATATTAAATAATTAATAAATTAATAAAAAATCCGATTATCTGTTCGGTTAACCGGTTATATGAGCCAAAATCATTAACCAATCTATTAATATCGATTTTTTTTTTAAAATTACTAATCATTAACCAGTCTATTACGATCGGTTAACCAGTCTATCGATTCGGTTTCGGACCGATTTACCGGTTTACCGCATAAACCGATTTTTTTTCTCACCCTTACCTTTAATGAATTAAAAGTATTTTTTTTTTCTTTTATAAATCAGTTTAATGATTATCTTAAATTTATGTAAGGAAAAAAAAATGGTCATGAGACTGGAGGGAGCAGTTATTATGCAAATATTGCACTCCATTATAACTAGTGGAATTAATGAGGAATCTCTGCAACAAGTTCAGGTAAGGAACTTCTCAAAAATTAATACAAATTTCAGTCACAAGAATAAAGAAGATCACAGAATCCACAAAACACAAAAAGGGAAAAGAAATAAAAAATCAAAGAGCCACCATGTAGCTGCGCTGCGGAACCTTCTTAAAGGTAGCCCATGCAAGATCAACATACAGTGGAAACTGGGCTATGGCGAATAAGGTGACTGGCAAGCAAGTTACTGCATAAACTGGAAACGCCGCGACCTTGAGTTCATCTCGGAGCATAAAGAAATGGCCTGCACAAAAAGACACCAAAATGGCGCCAATTGACACGAACAGCGAACTCATCCCCACCAAAAGCCTCCTTGGCAAAACTACCCCAAAATCCTTTTCTTCGTATCGAGAAGTCAGAATTGCAAGAAACATCACCACTGCAGTTACTGAGAAGCACAGAGCCACCAGCGATGAGATAGCAAATGCGTTGAAAGGCGGTTGCTTTTCCAGGGTTGGTGTACCACTATCTTGCTTCACTCCACCTGGGACGGTGGCTGATGTGGCAAAGGCCACTGTGGCAATTAGTGCTGCCACCACAGAACACGATTCGGAGGTGTGTGTCAGCCATTCGCCACCGTTCTTAACCAGTTCCTGGTGTGTGTCGGTAAATATGTCCTTCGCCGTCTGATAGTTGTTGTTGTAGCGAGCAAAAAAGTGGCGTGGCATCGAGTTCTTAACATACTGCATGTGCATTACGGTTTTTCTAATGGCCTTTTTCTTTGTTTCTTAGGCATATGGTGCGTGAAAATTTTTACATAACAATTCAATGAAAAAAATATTACATATGCAGAATCATAACTATCTTACAAGCATGACAGGTTTTTTACTACATTGAATATAATTTAGATGAAAAACATATTCAAATATTTGAATTATAAATGGAAAAAACTTTTCTTAATGCACCATGCCAATTTTACAAACTAATATGTATTAAAAATTAACTGCATTGTAATACATGATATTTTTTGATTTATCTTATTCTGAAAAGAAAAATTCTTAAATTATAATGATTTTTTTTATTAAATCTTTCAATTTTTATTGTATGTTATAATGGGTATTTTTTTATTTTAATATATACTGATTTTTTTAAATTCAATATATATATATATATATGATATGTACCAAACTAATAGTATAGTATATTATATGCATAAAAAAAGTTATAAAAGTGTTTTTTTTTTCACTTGTTCGTGCACCATTCAGTTTACACATTTCTTTTAAGTGAATAAAAAATCCCTTCATAAATCAGGCCAAGTACGCAGCCATAAATGCATAACAATCAACATTACATTCATGTTTTAATAAATTTTGCATGAATGAATGAAACTTATTTAGGCAAGAAGTACTATTTAGCAATTTCTAATTAGTTGGTTGATCATAAACCTAGTCTATACACATTTTTTCCACTAAAACAAAGGTTCAGAGTTAACTATATAGATGACATTAATGGTTTTGTTTGATTTATATCGATAAGTTGTAGAAAAGCATTATCTAAATTATAAGGAAAGAATAAACGAAGCGTACCTCATACCACTTGATTTCCCATTCCATTTGCAAAGCAGCGCCAGGAATGCGCCAAGGCTTGTGGCTGCCGAGAGTGGCGGCAAGGTGGAGGGCGCTATTCCCTTCTTTATCCACTTGACGAAAGATGCTGTCCCTCATTACTTTTCTCTTTAGCAGCTGTTTATAAACAAGAGGCTGTCTGTTTTCAACTGCCAATAGCACTATATTCTTCTTCTCTGAGTTCATATCATGAATTGCCACTGGGAAGTTTTCCAAGATATTTTCCACCATTTCAGTTATCCCATTCTTGGCTGCTAATAGTGTGGGTGACTCCTCCACTGCCCTTTTAGTAGCCTTGGGCTTCTCCGTCGCCATTATTACTATATCATTCCTGTCCAAGTTCTTGTCTCCTAAAGAAGGACAATATTCTATGATTTTATCCACCATTGGAGCCCGAAGATGCTTTTCCGGGGATATTAATTTTAAGCTTTTGGCATCTTTGTTATCCGAACTAGTGTGCTGTGTGGTGTTCTTGTCCCATAATTCAGCGTTTTCTTTAACCTCGCCACCTTCTCCAATTGCGTAGGGCACTTCATCTGGGTGGGGTACGTTGGGACTCTTTCCTGTGTGCTCATACTCATACAGTCTAACCCGTCTAATAAGTTCTTCCATTATCTGAACTGACCATGTGTGCTTCTCTTTCTTCTCCTGCAGCTTTTTTATCTCGCTTGATCCTTAAATCCATTGAAATCAAAGCCTTATTAATTTAAAGGAGGGTAGAATTTGAGATTGTATAAAAAATAATCTGTTATTTCTGTTTACTGCAAATGTATGAATTATGAGGGAGCTATATATAGTATCCATATGTAAGAAAAAAGATATTAAGAGAAGGGAAAACCTAATCCCAGTATGATCAAGATTGCCTTGGACACAAACTTGATAATATCAAAGCATGTATCGTAATTTGAAGGAATTAATCGAGGTCTCGGAGCTCCACTTTTTGACGGATCACTTCCTGTATATAGGTTATATATTATTAGATATGTTTTTATTTAGCCTCATGTTTAAAATACTCAAATTTAACTGATGATTGATTTTATCTGTAAAAATATGAATCTAATTTTTTTTTTTTTTAAATAAAAGATATTCCGTAGAGTTATAACAATGTCGATCACATAGAGTTATAGCTCACCTTGTTGGTTCTCTGTATCTACTGGCAAATTATTTGAATGTCTATACCAAGTTTTCGCTGAAAACAGGAATTAATAATTATCAATAGGTACAGGATTGAAGTATTAATAATTAAGTTCATCACACATAACATAATGTGAAATATTTAATTTAGGTACATACCAAATGCGTAAACCTTCCCAGGCAACCGAAACAAATTCATGCATGTTTCATAATTCTGTGGATAAACAGGTTTCTCATTGTTGTTGGATGCCTTAACTGCCAGCGGTTCATCAGGCAGTTCCGCCACTTTGAGCTCATCAATAAATATAACTTGCAAATACAAATTCATTTGAATTTTTTAGCTACAATTTTCCTGCTTAATTAATTATAAATAAGTAATAAGAAGGGAATGTAATAACTTTATGGTATATACATACAGTTATATATGAGCTTCTGGTAGCCAGCAAGGTAGGTACCGCTTCTGAATACATTAGGTTTAGTTGCTAAGATATGGAGAGGAGTTGCTGCTCTAGCATTGAAACTGTTAACTAGATCGTCATACAGATAAATTATTTGAAATGCCAAATCTGTCAAAAATGTCAAACTTTTGTAATGGATGAAGCCAGAAATAAAATTACTCTCACGTATAATATATCAAAACCGTTTTCATTAACTATTATTTTTCTACCTTCTTTCACTTTTTTGTTTTAGTTTACAGCACTTGAATTCTCATCATAAGCAAACACATGGGTAAAGGTACTATTTTGCTATCCATGTTTGTCATGGAGTTATATTTTGCCATTTCAGTTATTTTTAGAGCAAAAATACTTCTATAATAGTTTAAAGTGCAACTAAAATGTTTTATATATAGTTGTTGAAAATAATGCAAAAATTTTCTTATAGTTAATAAAAAATATGCTGAAATTAATACCTCATTTTAATACTGTTTTCAATACCTATAGGGAAAATAACTTAAAGGGACAAAGGCAAAGGGTAAAAATAGTACTTTTATCCAAGAAATTTTCATTAAAATAGATGGGAATGCAAAAGAAAAAGTTAAAAAATGCTGACCGAAAAATTCGCCGATAATGGCGACGTGAAGAACAGTGTCACCATCGTCTCCTCTCCGGGAATAAGAAAGACCTAGCTTAGGTCCACAAATTGCATGAAGGCAAAGGAAAGCATCTGTTTTACCATGAAGAGCAGCCAGAAAGAAAGGGGTCTCTTGATCAACATTACGTTCGCCCACCATTGATGGATCAACCTTAGCAATGGCATTACACATTGGAACATTCCCCACTGCAGCTGCAATGTGGAGAGCTGTATTCTTTCGATCGTTCCCTGTTTTGAGAGCTGCTTTGGCTTCATCAATGGAGCGGTTGCACATTATACTTACTAGCTCTTCCACTACATTCTCTTGGCTATCGCGAACTGCTAGGTGCAATGTTGTGTCCCCTGCTTTTGTGATTTTTGCAGTGAAAGCTCGAGGTTCGTCCCTGTAGGTTTGAACCACTTCTACCCATTCACCTCTCATGGCGGATTTAAACAAGTTTCTCCTTATACGACCCATCTCTGGATCCATTTCTACTGCCTCCAAAGGAGACCCCATTTCTTTCTTTCTTTCTTTATTTATTTAAACCAGTGTGATAGCTCAACAAGTCTATATGGACATGGTGTTATATAAGCTTGAGTTAGAACAAGAAAAATGTCAGATTTATTCTTTAAGATGGGACCAAAGAAGACTTGTTTGTCAAGCATTTTAAGTTCTATTCCATCGTCTTGCTCAAGGTTTCTTTCTCTGGATTCATCTTTTACTTTTTCAAAATTGATCCATTTTTATGAGCTTTCAAATAAGAATGCGTATTACTTTTTACTGAATGCGTATTACTTTATACTCTTTGAAAATAATTAAAGTGTAGATTGTTCGCTTTTCATTTTCTTCTGAACCACGCTTATTAAATCCATGAATACACAACAATCTGGAGACGAGTTTAACTTCCCTATACCTGCTCCATGAGCAATTTTATGGACCATATATGCAAAAGGAAATTACATAAGAAAAAAAAAATGAATACATTTGCTAAAAATTAATTGTGTAATCTCTTTAAATTACGTAATAAGATACTATTCATTTGGATTATAAGTAATTTTATAAATCGGATATAGAAAAGCGTAATGTAAGTATGAAATTCACTTAGCTCAGGGCAGAACAAATAAACAATTAAATTAGATGACCCTCCAAATTAGAAATCATAATTCCCCGCCTTTAGTTCAACTCCACAGTTCTTGTCTCCTTCCTTGCCAACTTTAACTTTTCTTGCAATGATTTTTTTTTTTTTTCATTCAATATGTTGATAATAATTTTGTGATTCACTTTGAATTAAGCCTATCTTGGCATAATATATCATATAGTATATGCCAATTCGCATTAAATGCAATAGCAATATACCTATTTACTTACCCTGTCACAATCTTATTATTACTTATTCACACTCAGATTTGTCTCACTCTAGAAAGAATCGATGGTGGTCCATGATATATTATTATCATATACGTAGTCGAGGATATATCTTTTCAAATATGTTCCAAAACTTTGAGAGTAAGTGTTATTTTTTTCTTGGAATTTGATGGATTTGAATTGTAATCTATTAGAAAAGCTTATGGTGCAACTCGAATTGGAAGTCACAAGGAATTTTTTAGGAGATTTAGCGAGAGACTTTATGTTTCTCAATTTCATAGTAGAAATCTCTCCATACTCATTGGCCAAATTTTGTTAAATATTTGTGTGTGCAAATTGTGATTTTTCACAACCATAAGTTCCGCAATTTATCAGATAGAAATATTTAATTTATATAATTTAAGGTTTGAAAGAACATAGTTAATTATCAATCAATTTGAAAATATCATGTTCATATCGTTCATTTTCGCCACGTCATCATAATAGGAAGCAGGCGAAACCTTGCTTCTAGCCCTTTCATTCTTATTCACAAATGAACTGGAAAAGCCCACAGAAAGATTCAATTCTGACGCAGGGCCGTCCTCACTTGAATTTGGCATCTTTTAATAGGATATTTTTTTGGGAGCATGTTAAAGAATTAATTTAGCTAGTATATACACTTCCAATATCATGTTGGTATGATTTTTGTTCTCTTTTTCATATTTATATTTTGATTCAATATTATTAATTTACTCATATAGAAAAACGTAAAAGAACCTAAACAAGACTAAAAATTCTTAATTTGTTTATTATTTTTCGGAGCAACAAATATTGAGAAATTATTTCATGCACCACGAAATAATTACTAGCTTACCGCATAATAGGATATCTAAATACTTTCTTATAAAACTATCATTGCTGCTTAATCGCCCATTGAATGACTAGTCATTTTGCGCACGTTATTAATTATTCTTGAAGGACGATTTCATTTTTCTCTAACAAGAACTAATGATTAAAAGAAAATAAGCGAAGCAAAAAGAGAGTAGAAAGTAGGATATACAACTATACAAGGCTTAATACAACTGGGAAACCTGTTTTTATTTAAATATATTGTACCAGGGAACAAATTAAAGCAAGGCTCTAAACCTCAAAGGCCTAGCACAAAGCACATGACATTAAGATTTTTGAATACAAAGAGTTCAATTCGAACTCGAACTCAATATATTACAGCTCTATTTATCAGACCAATATATACATCAAAGATAAAGCTTATTGGCAATATAATACTAAACTTAGTACAAAGAGAAGACATTTGAATTTATTTAAATATATATCTCAATCTTGTAGAACAAGGCTAGGGCCATTGGTTTTATTTAAATATTGATATCTTAGACTAGGCCTTAATTAAACTTGAGCATAGTTGATGAGTACTCCTTTGGATTGGGGAGTGACGGGTCCTCGGCAAGTGTACCGAATCGACAAGTAATAAAGTGGGGTATAGTTAGGACCCCGAGTTATCGTACCCAAGGGAAAAAGGATTGTTCAGTTAAATATCTATGGTTGAGTGAATTTGAGATGTCCCCGGTGTGATTGGTGGAGAAGATTAAACTAAACCAGAAAATAAATTAACAATTGAAAATAAAATTGTTCATCAAGAAATTATTCAAAGATGAAATTAAATACTTGGGAAATTCTATCCTCATATATGTAACTGAAAATTGGTAAAATAATATAACATGAAATTCTGGATAACCTATCTAAACCCAAGCCTACCTTTCGGACTCAGCTATTCTAATTAATGAACCTACCTTTCGGATTCAGCACATATATTAGCATTATCACATGTTTGTAAGTTCTAAGTCAGATAATCCTACCAGTTCGGATTCAGATATCAAACTCATTTATCTTCCACCATTCTGAACCTATTAAAATAAACATTCACAGATTTAAATACCAATTCGGATTCATCAAACCAATGAAAGTTGATTAAAATAGAACAGAGCATATGTATGTATTTATGAACTGATTACAATCAAAGTTTATCCTGGTAGATCTTCCCTTAACTTGCATTCAATTCAGCAACAACAGATAATTTCAGAGAAGATAAAACCGAACTATATGTATAATATGACCAATTCCTAGATCTAAGACAACCTACCATCCCGGATTCAGTTATCTAAAACCTATTTATTCCTCACAATTCTTAATCTAATAATATGAACACCCACAAACCAACCTACCATCCCGGATTTAGCTGGAAATATAAATGTCAGTATTAAAAGAATAGAACATTTGCACAAATAACAATTTTCAGATTTAGCTTCAATTATCATCATATTGGCAAAACAATTTATAACAAGAGGAATAAAAGAAAACATGAAAATATTCATTACCAAATTTTCAGAATACACATATGATTCAAGAACTCCCAAGTATGAACAACTACCTTAACATCAAGAATATAAATATAAAATATGAAAAATTAAGTTTAGAATACACCCTTGATGAAAAGAGAAAATGGATCTTGAAGTTCTTGTTCATCCACCGTTGAATTTCCTTAAATCCCAAAATACAAAATTAAAATAAAAATAATCTAAATTAAATTGGAATAAAAGTGCAATTTGAAATGAAATCTAAGCTAAAACAAAGTTTAAAAGAAGAATTAAAACATGGAAATTAAATAAAATATTGCTGGAATTTAATAGAAAATAAATCTAAGTCTCCCCTAAGGAGAAGAGAGAAAAATACAATTAAAACTAAACCTAAAAACTACCAGCTCCCTGGTTTCATGCGGCGTCATATTGTATTTAACTGAAGAAAAGCACAGCTGTGCTTTGATAAGCACAGCTGTGTCCTGGAATTAAATGGGGGCGCTAGGGTTTCTTACGTCGTTGCATCGTTGTGGGAAACAGCGTGACACAGCTGTGCATTTCATTAGCACGGCTGTGCAATGAGCGTCGTTCCTCATCCTCGCGCGCCTCATGCGTTACACGGCTGTGCTCTGCGAGGAAGCACGACTGTGCTTCTGGGGGAGAGAGGCGATATTTGCGTCGTCAAGCTCCGTGCGCGCGCCTTCATTTGCGTGACACAGCTGTGCCTTGCACCTGCATAGCTGTGCAATCCGAAAGCACAGCTGTGCAATTCGAAAGCACGGCTGTGCAATAGGCAAATCTGCCTCTTTTTGCCTTAATTCTTCTAAATTCACCCCACAACCTCCAATTTAGCTCCGATTAATAATATAACACCTGAAAACATTCCAAACTTATTAAAAATTATAAAAATACTATAAATTAATAAAAATACAAAAACTCATTAATTATTATTAAAATTAAATAAATAAAACATATAATTAGGCCAATAATTAATCTAAAATATTAATATAATTGCAACTTATCAACTACCCCAAACTCAAACCTTTACTCGTCCTCGAGTAAACTGAATGAACCACATTCTCAATCATCTCAATCTCAACAAAAGAAAATAAGGAGTCATTCTCAATTAAGGGACAAGAAAATAAGTTTGCAAATACCAATGCTCACTAAATAACAAATAAACACAAGAACATACTAAACAATTTCTGTGTGTGTGTGCAAAAGGCCAAAACAGAATTTTTATCATTTAAAAACAAAACTTCTAGATACAATGTTGGAAAAATGAATCAACTCGAATGCATGAATGCACTCATGGCTTTTCACTCAAAGCTCAAGAAACACCATATGCCTTTTCTTACGTACCAAACCTTACTAAAAGGTCATCTCCACTGAATAGAACAAGACAAAACAAAGAATCAAGATGTCTTACATTTTGGTTGTAACGTTAGGCTTAGGTAAATTGGCTAACAAAGAAAGATCAAGTCACTAGAGAAAAATAGCCACTACCTAAACAAAACACAATCACCCAACTGTACTAATAAATATTCCCAACTCAATCACATATAATCAAAATAAAATTGGTCTAAAAGACACCTTAGCATCATCAAACTCAACTTACAATAACAAATGCCACATAATATGCAACCCCAATTTTCACAAGGCACTAGTTCAAGTCTCACTAAATTTTGTACCCCAAACTCACATTTTGCCCAATCAGCTAGGAAAAACTTACAATACTTCTTATTTTTTTCAATTTTTTTATTTATTTATTTATTTATTATTATTTATTTATTATTATTTATTATTTTATTTTATTTTATTTTATTTTACTTTTTTATTTTTATTTTTATTTAATTTTTTTTTTATTTTTTTTTTTAGAAGTATAAAAACCAACTAGCCATTAACAATAAATAAAGTACTTAATTAGTCTATAAATCCCAACAAGAACTAAACTTGAGCTCTAATTTTTAAAAGACCAATAAACCACTTAAATCACATTCCTCTTTATCAACCCCAAACTCATTTCTTTAAATGGGCTCAACTCTCCATTACACACACCAATCAATTCTCAAACAGAAATTTACACCAAGAATTGACAAAATCTAAACTCCTTTTTACCCAAAATAGAAACCCAACCTTACTAGAGTGGCCACTCTTCTAAGGGGAGGCAAAAATTATTTAAGGCTAAAGGTAGTTTTAATATGTGTAACAATAAAACAAGCACGCATTTAGCATACTAAAATAATAGGCTCAACGGGCTAACAAGAGATAATGAAATTAAGGTAGGAAAAGTCATTTAAAGTAGTTATACAAAGAAGAGTTGCCTAAATCATTTTCTAAGTTGTGTCTCATTTGATGTCGCTTCGATGGGTAATCAGAAAGGTTCTAGTGCTCTTAGTGAGTTTTCATCTAATCCCCTAATTGCAACTAGATTTTTCTCAATTTTTTGAAAACTGGCCCAAAGTGCTCAAAATTTAGAAATTGCAAAGTATAATCAAGGTTTATATGCAATCTAGCAAACAAAGATATAAACATGACTATATCTCACTCAACTTAAAATTGAATGAAACACAAATTTCTAAAATTGAGATCAAAATCATTCACAATTGAGAACTACTAGGACGAAATAAAAATTTAAATCGAAGGAACGTCAAAAAGAAACAATCATAAAAAATATTTAGACACAAACTTAGCATAAAACACACCACAAACAAAACAAAAACAAATTAAAAAGCCAACAAAACAAACTTACACAACCAAACAAAACTGACTTTAATTTTAAACAAATTAAAAAGCCAACAAAACAAACTTACACAACCAAACAAAACTGACTTTAATTTTAAAAACTAAAAAGGTACTCCACCCCAAACTCAAAATGTTGCACTGTCCTCAGTGCAAGGAAGTGAAACACAAATTGATTGATTAATTAATTAATTAATTTATTTATTATTTTTTTTCTTTTTTTCCTTTTTTTTTATATTTTCTTATATATATATATATATATATATATATATATATATATATATATATATATATATATATATATATATATATATATTTATATTTTCTCTCAATGCTGCATAAATGCTTTTTGCAATTTAAAAACTTTTACAATTTTCTCAACTATGGCAATATCAAATTATTACTATGCACAACTAAAAACACTGCAAAATTTCTGCATACCACCTGTGCAAAATGAGAAACTCGAAACCTGTGCAAAAATCCAATAATCACTGTGCAAAATGTAATACTCTGAAACCTGTGCAATTTCATAGCCAACACAAAATACTATATATCTATCCTATCACACGGCATTGGCTCAGCCACACAATTTCAAAATATAACAAAGTAAAATAAATAACATCATACATTGCCAAACTCATCAATTTCATTAACTAAATAAATAAATAATATACAAAAAAAAAATCTGTTATGTAAGAAGTACTTCCTGAAATATATATACAATAGTCTATGGTGGTGCTCGTCTGAGGTGTGGAGGGAACACAGTGGAAACAGGCGTGAAAAATCCACGAATCTCACTGCCCAACCTGTCCAACTGTGCCATAATATTATGCTGGAAGGCATCCAAAAATGTATCTCTCTGCTCTGCTCCCAGGATCATATCTCGGCGCACCTGCTCTATCTGTGTCTCAATGGAAGCCAGTCGCTCCCATACTCGCTGCACCGACAGGTCCAAGCCTGAAATCAGCTGATCACTCTGAGAGGTAGCTGCCCTGACCTCCGCCAGCTCTCTGCTCAATGTATCCAGTCTCTCCCACACCCTCTCCTGGAAGGCTGCCTGCTCCCTCCTCGACTCACTGAATGACTCCTGAAGCGTGCCAATCGCAGTCTCAAACCTCATCATCATAGCAGTCATGGACCGCATCTCCGAGATCAATGTCTGGACCTGCGAGGCATCTAACGATGGAGCTGAGGGTGGAGGTGCTGTGGAAGATGACGGCTCGTCATGTGCCTGAGCATATCGACTCATGTCTGGAGGGGAGAACGGTACATCAATCCTCTGTCTCACCCTCCTACTGTATGTACTGAATACCTGTCCCTGTGGCGGTGGTGGTGGTGGTGGAGCATCATCATGATCAACTGGCGCTGGGGCGTCATCAGAATCACCCTCTCCATCATCACCCAAGTCCTGAGCCTCCTCCTCCGCTCTCCTAACTCTATAGCCACACTCAGAAGAGGGATCCTCTATAGCTATCCTACATCTAAGCACTACCTCCTCATCAATAAAATAAGACGACGTCAAGTGTCTGCCCATGTCGGCAGTAGGTAGATGCAGGGCCCTCATAATAACGGTGATCAACCCACCGATCCCAATCCTCTTTCCTGAGGTGGCTGCAGCTCTCTTCAGCTGCTTACACAACCAGGGTACTGCATTCACTCGTACCCCAGCCTCCATAGCATATAAAAAAAATAGGTCAGATGTACTCACATTGCTAGGGCACTCTGGTCGCATAAACGCTGATGATGTCATAACTCTATGCAAGTACTGATATACCGGAGAGCGGAGTTTGGTAGACTTGGTGTTTCGCGCATTAAATTCCATGTTGGGTTTCCCAACAATAGCCCAGTGCGCAGTTGATTCACCCACTATATGTACTTCCCCATCCACTGGCAGTCCTAGATGTGTGGCTAAGTCTGTAATAGACAGATGGTAGGGTATCTCACATACTGTAAACTGAATGGTATTCCGATCATCCTTGGATAACCTTGGAGAGTACTTAAAAGTACTAAGGAACTCCAAGGTTATCTTAGGATGAGTCGGACCATTCAGAGAAAAGAATTCCTCCCATCCGATATTTCTTAGCAGTGATAGCACCCTCTCCTCAATGCCTAGATCCATGAGTGTTTTCCTACTCATGAACCTGCTGGATATGATAATTTTTGCAGCTAATTTGTTGAACAGTGTGCGTTGAGCTGGAGTCAACCACTCAGGAGGCTGAAGAGGTGCTGATGGTTGCTCCTCTCTATTACGTACCATGGTGCCTGAGAAAGAAAATATAAATTCTATGCACAACATTCTTGGTTTCATTAAGCACATATCACAACCATAACTAATTTGAAAGAATAAAAGCAGGACTCACCAAGACTTCACAACAGAAAATTGCAATTAAATAAGATTTTTAGCTAATGAAAAAGCAAAATATAAAACATTAAGCATAAGGCAAATATATAAACATATTCAAGCACAAAATCAATGCACAAAAGAGTAAAAATTGAAAAATTGCACAAATTAGAATTTAAAGAATTTAAAAATGAAAAGCACAAGGTGGAAACTAAAATAAGCATAAGTAATTAATCAATGAAGTGCAAATGCCAAGAATAAAATAGATGCAATTGATGAAAAATAATAGAGAACAATGCACAGTTTGCTTAATCGCAGCTCTATTCAGAGCAAAAGTATGTAGGAAAAACTCAAAGCTGCATGTACATAAAACCATGAAAATTTGGCATCAATTGCAACTTATCCTAATCCCATCAAGTCGGGAACTAACAAACATGCATTTGTCTCAACACAATGAAGCATAATTACAACTTACATCTGAATTAAAAAGCTAAAGGCAAAAGCAGCTATTTCTAAACCAAAATAATAACAAGCATAATCTCAAGCAATCCCAAATTAATCCTGCAAAATCTCCACATTCATGTTATGCCTCACATAAATCAATTCAATTGAGACATTTCATTTCCCCAAGTGAAGTACAAAATCCCATTTTCCATTATTCTTTTCTTTCAAAAGACAAATTAAGAACAAATGCCAGCTAGATAATTGAAAAATAAACTCAAGTAACATGGCAGCCTCAAAACTCAGCAAAGAATGACACACAAATTAAGCTCAGAACAATGATGATTCCTAAACAAACTGCTCCTACAAAAGTTGGCCAGACTCTCATCACAGCAGCCGTTAAATCAGCTCCAACAGTGCCACGATTAACACAATTTCATGACAATTAAGCACAGAGTTCATGCCATCAGTTCTCAAAGCAGTTGAACCTAACTGTACATATGAACTAAACTCAATAATATAATTACTCAGCATACAACATCCTCAGACAAATTCCAGTTGAGGGAAGTTTCCAAATCAACAGTGCACATGCCACTGTCATAAATTTGCTTATTAAAAATCTGAATCATGCACACAAAATTGAAAACAACCTCAACAGATCATATTGGCACAAGCTGGTCAAAACAAATGAAAATTCTGTTGAATTAATCACACTTTCAGTACTGAATTTACATGGATATCTCATTCAGGCATTTCATCGAACAGATAGTGAGTATAATTTCAATTAGTTTTTCAAGCACAATATTTCTAATTCCAAACACCCATTCTGTCAACATTGGCCCAAAGAAGTATAACACCTCAAAATTTCACAACAAACTCAACAAAATCAACGTTAAAAATCAGGCACAGCATACTTAAAATGAGAAGAAAATTGCGTGAGAGTAGGGAATTGACATACCTGGGTAGAATTTAGCTACTGACTACAGAAATGTTTGAAGATAAACAACGGAAAAGAGGGATAGAGTTCTTGATTCCTCTTACCCAAAAATTCTGGAATTTCACGCAGGGAATTGGGGAAAAATTCAGATTCGAAAAAAAGAAAAAAAAAATTGTAGGAGAAAGATGAAAAGAATTATAATTAAGCTCAAAGAAATGCATAAAGTAAATATTACCTGAGATTATCTTGGGTGTTCGTGAAGATCGAAGGAAAAATTGAGAGAGATTTTAATTTTTAAAGAAAGAGGGAAAACGAGAGGAGAAGAAAAAGAAAGGCACAGGCGTGTTTTAAGTGCTGTGCGAAAAGCACAGCTGTGCTTTAGTTAAAAGCACGGCTGTGTTTTTCCTTTGCGCGCCTGTATTGGCGTTTCTTAATTGGAAGCACAGCTGTGCTTTTGTTTGAAGCACAACTGTGTCCTTCTTCAGCGCTAAGTAATGGCGTGTTTTAAATGGAGGCATAGCTGTGCTTTTGATTGCACAGCTGTGCTTTACCTCTAAATGGCTCACCGCCGTGTAATTAGCTTCTGACCTGCTTGTCCCATATTCCATTCCATGCTCTTTATTTGCAATTTCCTTCCCTCTCAATTATTATTTCCCTACAACAATGAAATCAATTAAATTCAAATAACACAAAAATTAAAACTAATAAATTAAACATTAAAAATAGCAAATTAACATTCTAATACACTAAAATTTTAAGGAACAATTTATTCTATAAAAATTTATAATATATATATATATATATATATATATATATATATATATTAATTTTTTTTAAATAGATACTAAAAATTAAAACATAAAACTTAATTAAATGACATGAAAATAAAGAGAAAGGGTTAAGAAAAAGTTCTGGTTTATTGAGTCCCAGCTCGACTCATGTCACTTTCGGGTGGACGAGCTTGTGAACCAAATAATGGTCTTTCCGGTTTTTGCTCTTCATTTTCCCCCATCAGTAGGAGAAAATCATCGAAAGCTACCAAGGTGGGAAATTCCATGTATTCGATGAAGTATGACTCCACCTTGGGTTCACTGTAAATGAACTCCACCGGCTCTTCAAGCCTAAATAAATCCTTCAAATGGACTGAATTCAGTGTTTCCATTTGAGAATCGCACAACTCTTGCTTCTTTGGTGCACTCTCCTGCACAAAAAAATTGATATTAGTTTCCAAAGCAATACAAAATTTTTCCTCAACAATGAGTGGTTCCTTTTCTTCTTCATGCAACTTATCCTCAAAAATTTCAGAGTTCTCTTTAATTTCTGTAGGCGCATGACTCAATTCACCACCATCTTTTTGATCACCCACAGATATAGTTGCAAGCTTCAACTTGGCTTCCAAACTTTTGATCTCCAATGCTTGACTCTTTATTAGATTCCCTTGGGCCATAATCTTCTCCTCTTGATAATTAATTGTAGCCTGCAACTCTTCCTTTTCCGCACGAAATTGCATATCTCTATTATACATGAGGTCGTGAAGACGTAGGATACTAGCATTGCTAGACTCTACTGATACCCACTGAGGGTAAGGATCTTCAAAGGATGGTGAATGAGTGACTGGTGAGGTTGAATACATTTGTCGTAACTCTTGCATGTCCCTCATCATATTATTCACTTGCCATCTCAACTGGGCCAACTCATAGTCTTGAGCGCTATCTTGCATCATTTTAAAAATATCTCAACAATTTTCTGCAAGAACAAACACCAAATTAAAATAAAGAAAAATAAAATAAAAATTCTCAAACTAACTCAACTAAAGATATAACACAAACAACACCGCTTTCCCCGGCAACGGCGCCAAAAACTTGACGGATCCTCGGCAAGTGTACCGAATCGACAAGTAATAAAGTGGGGTATAGTTAGGACCCCGAGTTATTGTACCCAAGGGAAAAAGGATTGTTCAGTTAAATATCTATGGTTGAGTGAATTTGAGATGTCCCCGGTGTGATTGGTGGAGAAGATTAAACTAAACCAGAAAATAAATTAACAATTGAAAATAAAATTGTTCATCAAGAAATTATTCAAAGATGAAATTAAATACTTGGGAAATTCTATCCTCATATATGTAACTGAAAATTGGTAAAATAATATAACATGAAATTCTGGATAACCTATCTAAACCCAAGCCTACCTTTCGGACTCAGCTATTCTAATTAATGAACCTACCTTTCGGATTCAGCACATATATTAGCATTATCACATGTTTGTAAGTTCTAAGTCAGATAATCCTACCAGTTCGGATTCAGATATCAAACTCATTTATCTTCCACCATTCTGAACCTATTAAAATAAACATTCACAGATTTAAATACCAATTCGGATTCATCAAACCAATGAAAGTTGATTAAAATAGAACAGAGCATATGTATGTATTTATGAACTGATTACAATCAAAGTTTATCCTGGTAGATCTCCCCTTAACTTGCATTCAATTCAGCAACAACAGATAATTTCAGAGAAGATAAAACTGAACTATATGTATAATATGACCAATTCCTAGATCTAAGACAACTTACCATCCCGGATTCAGTTATCTAAAACCTATTTATTCCTCACAATTCTTAATCTAATAATATGAACACCCACAAACCAACCTACCATCCCGGATTTAGCTGGAAATATAAATGTCAGTATTAAAAGAATAGAACATTTGCACAAATAACAATTTTCAGATTTAGCTCCAATTATCATCATATTGGCAAAACAATTTATAACAAGAGGAATAAAAGAAAACATGAAAATATTCATTACCAAATTTCCAGAATACACATATGATTCAAGAACTCCCAAGTATGAACAACTACCTTAACATCAAGAATATAAATATAAAATATGAAAAATTAAGTTTAGAATACACCCTTGATGAAAAGAGAAAATGGATCTTGAAGTTCTTGTTCATCCACCGTTGAATTTCCTTAAATCCCAAAATACAAAATTAAAATAAAAATAATCTAAATTAAATTGGAATAAAAGTGCAATTTGAAATGAAATCTAAGCTAAAACAAAGTTTAAAAGAAGAATTAAAACATGAAAATTAAATAAAATATTGCTGGAATTTAATAGAAAATAAATCTAAGTCTCCCCTAAGGAGAAGAGAGAAAAATACAATTAAAACTAAACCTAAAAACTACCAGCTCCCTGGTTTCATGCGGCGTCATATTGTATTTAACTGAAGAAAAGCACAGCTGTGCTTTGATAAGCACAGCTGTGTCCTGGAATTAAATGGGGGCGCTAGGGTTTCTTACGTCGTTGCATCGTTGTGGGAAACAGCGTGACACAGCTGTGCATTTCATTAGCACGGCTGTGCAATGAGCGTCGTTCCTCATCCTCGCGCGCCTCATGCGTTACACGGCTGTGCTCTGCGAGGAAGCACGGCTGTGCTTCTGGGGGACAGAGGCGATATTTGCGTCGTCAAGCTTCGTGCGCGCGCCTTCATTTGCGTGACACAGCTGTGCCTTGCACCTGCATAGCTGTGCAATCCGAAAGCACAGCTGTGCAATTCGAAAGCACGGCTGTGCAATAGGCAAATCTGCCTCTTTTTGCCTTAATTCTTCTAAATTCACCCCACAACCTCCAATTTAGCTCCGATTAATAATATAACATCTGAAAACATTCCAAACTTATTAAAAATTATAAAAATACTATAAATTAATAAAAATACAAAAACTCATTAATTATTATTAAAATTAAATAAATAAAACATATAATTAGGCCAATAATTAATCTAAAATATTAATATAATTGCAACTTATCAGGGAGGATCAAGCTTAGCGGGAGCAACAGATGGATTTTTCAAAATGGTCAAGTAATCTTTCTTGTTTCCATGGAAATAAGCTTTAAAAAATGCAACAGCAATGCCTCCAACAGTTCTCCGCATGGGATCTTTATTAGGATCCTTACTATTTTTGCACAGATTTTTCGCTAGACAACCCTCCAAACCCGGTAAATAGTCATTTAGCAAGTCAGTGTGACCATACTCAGTAGTCACAAAATGGGTAACAGGGGCTTTGCATTCATTGTAAAACTCCTCATGATTCACGCTATTTGATGCACAAGTTGTCCACCATCTTGACTGATTACCCTGTTGGACTTTTCTTCCACATGAGGAGTCCAAATTTTTGACCATTCATATTACAGTTGTGTGTTTTGAATATGTATGTGTAAAATAAAGAAAAGAAAAGAGAGGGTTGGCAGAGTGTTGAAAAAAGAAAAAGAAAAAAAGAGTTGGCAGAGAGTGAGAGAGTTGAAGAAAGAGGGAGAAGAAAAAAATCTGGTTTTCTACACAAAACCAGTCCCACGATTTTTCCCTTTTTCGGAGATTCAGCCGTTGGATCGGGCTGAAATTTGAAGAGAAGCTTACTCACACGTTGATCTTCATTATCAACAGTGGAGATCGGATTCTGAACTCCAAAAGTTATTTCGTGGTGGAGACAACAGAACTTTCTTCTACAACAGAACTTTCTTCTAAAACAGACCAGTCTGACAAATCATCTATTTATCTGAGATTAAACCGTCGGATTGAGCTGTATTTTTGATAGTATCTTACTCACATCTTGATCCTCATTCTGAACGGTGGAGATTGGATTTTGAGATCCGGAGGTCAGTTCGTGGCTGGGACAGAATAAAAATTTCTGGGTATTAGCTCTCTTGCTTTTGTCTTTGATTTATTCCATATATCTTGATGTTCATTCCAAGATTATGATGATGATGATGATGATGATGATGATATGCCTTTAGTTCAGTATAGAGAAGATTTGCTGTAATATACAAAATATATATTGTATTTGCCCATTAATTGATAGTGAAAGATTTAAGCGGCCTAAGGGTCCCATGGTTTTTACTCCTTACATCGAGAAGGTTTTTCACGTAAAAATTTTGCGTGTTCTTGTGTTGATTGTGGGTGTAGAGTTCAGATTTTATTGCTGGATTATTTATTTTGGATATTGCTTTATTTGTTAGTTTACCTAAAAGGTTCATTCAAGTAGGGAAAGATAAACAACGAAGATTCATTCCGCAAATTAAGTGTTTTCGTTGTTGGTCATTTTTCCCATCAGATTGGTATCAGAGCATTTGGTTGTTATTGCTGTTGTGAGACTTGTTTGAATAATGAAAGTTAATACAAGTAGAATGGTTAATTTAAATGGTTCAAATTACCATGTCTGGAAAGGCAAAATGGAGGATCTTCTTTATATGAAAGATTATTATCTACTGGTGTTTATGGAAAATATGCCTGATGATAAGAAAGAGGCAGAATGGACTATTTTGCATCGACAGGTTTGTGGGTATATACGGCAATGGGTGGATGATAATGTTTTGAACCATATTAGTGGTGAGATAGATGCACGCAAGTTATGGAACAAACTTGAGCAGTTGTATGGTCGAAAGACAGAGAATAACAAGTTATTCTTGATTAAGCAAATGATGAATTTGAAGTACCAAAATGGAACTGTTATGGGAGATCACTTAAATGCCTTTCAAGGAATTATAAATCAGCTTGAAGGAATGGAAATCAAGTTTGAGGATGAGATACAGGCTTTGTGGGTTCTTGGTACATTATCGGACTCTTGGGAGACGTTTAGAACTTCATTATCTAACTCTGCGCTAGATGGGGTTATTACCATGGAATTGGCTAAGGGCAGTGTCTTGAATGAAGAGATTAGAAGAAAATCACAAGGTTCCTCCTCACATTCAGAAGTCTTAGTCACAGAAAGGCGGGGGAGAAGTAAGAGTAGAGGTCCGAATAGAGGAAATCAGCGTAGTAGTTCTAAAGGTAAGCTTGCTGATGTTGAGTGTTTTCATTGTGGTAAGAAGGGGCACACTAAAAGATTTTGCAGAAAGCTGAAGAGAGAGAACAAACAACATGCTGATAACAGACAACGGGCTGACAACAATCATAAGAATACTGACAGTGGTAATGAAAATGCTATGGTTAATGCTACTACTGATAACTATCTTGTTTGTTGTGATTGTGATATTGTTAACCTTGCACATGATGAGTCGAGTTGGGTAATTGACAGTGGTGCTACGTGTCATGTTGCATCACGAAGGGATTATTTTTCATCTTACACTTCAGGTGACTTTGGTGATGTACAGATGGGTAATGATGGGATATCAAAGGCTATTGGTATTGGAGAAGTCTGTTTGAAATTTGACATTGGGATGGAATTAGTTTTGCATAATGTGAAACATGTCCCAGACATGAGATTGAATTTGATTTCTACAGGCTTGCTTAATGATGATGGCTATTACAACGGCCTTGGTAATGGACAATGGAAGCTCACTCGAGGTTCTTTGATTGTGGCAAGAGGTAGTAAACATTCAAAGTTGTACACGGTGCATCCAAAGATCTCCAAAAACTTTGTTAATGTAGTGGAGAATACTGATATGATTGATTTATGGCATAAGAGACTTGCCCATATGAGTAAAAAGGGCATGTCTATGTTGTCAAAGAAGAAATTGCTATCTAGTGTGCAGGATATTCACTTGAAGAAATGTTCTGACTGCTTGACAGGTAAACAGATAAGAGTTTCTTTTAAGAGCCATCCTCCTTCCAGGAAGGAGAAAATACTTAATTTGGTGCATTCCGATGTCTGTGGTCATATGTCTACAAGGACACTTGGTGGTTCTCTTTATTTTGTTACATTCATCGATGATTATTCAAGGAAGATTTGGGTTTATACCTTGAAGTCTAAAGATAAAGTGTTAGATGCATTCAAGCAGTTTTAAGCTCTAGTTGAGAGACAGACTGGGAAGAAGCTCAAGTGTATCCGGACAGACAATGGAAGGGAATACATAGGCCCTTTCGATGCATATTGCAGACAACAAGGTATTCGGCACCAAAAGACTCCTCCAAAGACCCCGCAGCTAAATGGTTTAGCAGAGAGGACAAACAGAACATTGGTTGAGCGAGTCAGATGTGTGCTATCACATGCAGGATTGCCTAGATCATTTTGGGGTGAGGCTTTGAGTACTGTGGTACATGTTTTAAATCTAACACCCTGTGTTCCTTTGCATGTTGATGTTCCTGACAGGGTTTGGAGCGACAAAGATGTTTCATATGATCATTTGCGCGTCTTTGGATGCAAGGCTTTTGTTCATATTCCAAAAGATGAGAGATCTAAGCTTTATGTGAAGACTAGGCAATGTGTATTCATTGGCTATGGACAAGATGAGATGGGTTACAAGTTGTATGATCCAATTATAAAGAAAATTGTGAGAAGCCGAGATGTTATCTTTATGGAAGATCAGACTTTGAAAGATGTTGAGAAGGCAGAGACAGTTCCTCAGAATACTGATGATCTTATTGATTTGGATCCAGTTCCTCCTCAGCATGCTGATACGCAGACTGGAGATGATGATCAGAATGCTGACCAGCAAGGTACTGGTGATGTTGATGCTCCACAGCAAGTTGAAATGGATGAGATTATCCATGAGAAGTTACCAGTACCAGATGCACCACCATTTGTTCCACTTAGGCGGTCTGTTAGAGATCGTCATTCTTCTACACGTTATTCTGCTGATGAGTATGTGTTGTTGACTGATGGGGGAGAACCTGAAAGTTATGCAGAAGCTATGGAAGATGAGCACAAGAAAAAGTGGATTGATGCCATGCAAGATGAAATGAAGTCCTTGTATGAGAATAGCACTTTTGAGTTGGTGGAGTTACCTAAAGAAAAAAGAGCTTTGAAGAATAAGTGGGTGTACAAAGTGAAGCAAGATGAGAACTCTTCACAGCCACGGTACAAAGCTAGATTGGTGGTCAAAGGATTTAGCCAGAAGAAAGGTATTGATTTTGATGAGATCTTTTCTCTAGTTGTAAAAATGGCATCTATTCGTGTTGTTCTCGGTTTAGCAGCTAACCTTGATTTGGAGGTTGAGCAGATGGATGTCAAGACTGCTTTTCTTCATGGTGACTTGGATAAGAAGATTTACATGGAGCAGCCTGAAGGGTTTCAGATGAAAGGCAAAGAGAGGTATGTGTGCAGACTTCAGAAAAGTCTATATGGTTTAAAGTAAGCACCAAGATAGTGGTACAAAAAATTTGAGTCTGTTATAGGGGAGCAAGGCTACCGGAAGGTTTGGTAGTGACTGCAGATAACTGCGTATTTGTTCAAAGGTTTGGTAGTGATGATTTTATCATTTTGTTGATGTATGTTGATGACATGTTAATTGTTGGAAAGAATGCTGGAAGGATTGCCCAGTTGAAGCAACAATTGAGTAAGTCTTTTGCTATGAAAGACTTAGGGCTTGCAAAACAAATTCTTGGCATTAAAATTACTCGAGATAGGGCTGCCAAGAAATTGCATATGTCACAGGAAAAGTACATTGAAAAGGTGCTTTGTAGGTTCAACATGGATAAAGCTAAAGTGGTTAGTTCTCCTCTTACAACCAACTTTAAGCTAACTGAAAAAGATTGCCCTTCTACTGAGGAAGAGAAGGAAGAGATGGATAGAGTTTCATATGCCTCAGCTGTAGGAAGTTTGATGTATGCTATGGTGTGCATACGGCCTGATATAGCTCATGCAGTAGGTGTTGTTAGTCGTTTTCTGTCAAATCCAGATAGGAAACATTGGGAAGCAGTTAAGTGGATATTTAGATATCTTCGAGGTACTTCCAAATTAGGTCTTACATTTGGAAATGAAAAGCCAGTGCTAGTTGGGTATACAGATTCTGATATGGCAGGAGATAAGGATAGTCACAAATCAACTTCTGAGTATTTGATAACTTTTGCAGGGGGAGCTGTGTCATGGCAATCAAGACTGCAAAAGTGTGTTGCACTTTCTACTACAAAGGCCGAGTATATAGCAGCAACGGAAGCAGGTAAGGAGATGTTATGGTTGAAGAGATTTGTGCAAGAGTTAGACCTCAAGCAACAACGTTATGTGGTGCTTTGTGATAATCAAAGCGCGATTCATCTTGCTAAAAACTCGACTTACCACAAGAAAACAAAACATATTGATGTGAGGTATCATTGGATTAGAGATGCTCTTGAAGAGAAGCTGTTTGAACTTGATAAGGTTCATACCGATGATAATGGTTCCGATATGTTAACAAAAGCTTTAGCTAAGGAGAAGCTAAATGTGTGTTGCTTTATCGCCGGGATGGCAGACTCTTCCTCATAGTTAGAAAGGGGGAGATTTGTTGGACTTTTCTTCCATATGAGGAGTCCAAATTTTTGACCATTCATATTACAGTTGTGTGTTTTGAATATGTATGTGTGAAATAAAGAAAAGAAAAGAGAGGGTTGGCAGAGTGTTGAAAAAAGAAAAAGAAAAAAAGAGTTGGCAGAGAGTGAGACAGTTGAAAAAAGAGGGAGAAGAAAAAACTCTGGTTTTCTACACAAAACCAGTCCCACGATTTTTCCATTTTCCGGAGATTCAGCCGTTGGATCGGGCTGAAATTTGAAGAGAAGCTTACTCACACGTCGATATTCATTATCAACGGTGAAGATCGGATTCTGAACTCCAAAAGTTATTTCGTGGTGGAGACAACAGAACTTTCTTTTACAACAGACCAGTCTGACGAATCATCTATTTATCAGAGATTAAACCGTCGGATTGAGCTGTCTTTTTGATAGTATCTTACTCACATCTTGATCCTCATTCTGAACGGTGAAGATTGGATTCTGAGATCCGGAAGTTAGTTCGTGGCTGGGACAGAATAGAAATGTCTGGGTATTAGCTCTCTTGCTTTTGTTTTTGATTTATTCCATATATATATCTTGATGTTCATTCCAAGATTATGATGATGATGATGATGATATGCCTCTAGTTCAGTATAGAGAAGATTTGCTGTAATAGAAAGAATATATGTTGTATTTGCCTATTAATTGATAGTGGAAGATTTAAGCGGCCTAAGGGTCCCGTGATTTTTACTTCTTACATCGAGGAGGTTTTTCACGTAAAAATTTTGCGTGTTCTTGTATTGATTGTGGGTGTAGAGTTCAGATTTTGTTGCTGGATTATTTATTTTAGATATTGCTCTATTTGTTAGTTTACCTAAAAGGTTCATTCAAGTAGGGAAAGATAAACAACGAAAATTCATTTCGCAAATTAAGTGTTTCCGTTGTTGGTCATTTTTCCCATCAGACCCAACCTAGTACCGATTACAGTAACTGGGATCGATAAATTAAAGGAGTCTGGAATATATGTGAGAATTTTAGGATCTGTACGCCATTCTTTGCTTATTCCTGCAACAGGATCTACACCTACTAGTGCTGAGATTTTACAGTATGGGGCTCGTTAGCTTTTCCAAGTGCCACTGCAAATGCTGTCTTTCCACCTCGGCTATGGCCGCCAAGAGCGATTTTGTCAAGGTCAGCTTTCACATTTTTTGGCAGCGCAGCCTGTAGCCCTTTCGGTTTAGTTTCAGATAACCAGTTTGCTACTTTTGCTGCTAAATTAACCTCGACCTGTCCACGGATTGGCACTTTAGGTGGCCAAATTGAGCAACTATATAACTGTTGGTTAGGATTAAAATGGAGATAAATTAGTAGAAATTATTAATATCTATACACCATTTATTAATTAACCTGCGCACAAAAAAATAAAATAAAAAATACTCGGAGTTTTGAAATCAAAACAAGAAATATGCATGTAATTATGTGCATGGATAAGACGTAGTATTACAAATAAAATTTGCTGCATCTTAAGTTTATGTGAGCCTGATAAAGTTGAGACGAGCATTATTTCCAAATAATTTAAAACATTCTCAAGTTAATGAGCACCTGAGGAGCGACCACAATATATCCATGAGAAGTAATAGGTTGAAGGAGCTGACCGTAGAAAGAGGTTTCAATACAAGTGCCAGCGAAAAATAAAAGGACAGAGTAAGTGCCAGCCGTAGTCGGAGTGAAAATTATTAAGGATTTAGGAGGTTTAGTAGAGTTTGATTCCATCACTGTGTAAGTAGTTGTAGGAAATATTCCTTCTTTAAAAACAGGTAGTGTTTCTCCAACTTCAGGATTCTCAAGTATTGATCGGAACTTCTAGCTTAGCTTCCGTCACGAAAGCCAGCGCAACTATCAACAACATTATTGCAAGTGTAAACATGATTTAACTTCGAAACTTGACTATGTTTGAGAGGATGACAAATATTATGCCTTTTTATAGTAGTGGTCGGATATAAATTTGTGGTTGAGGTCCAACCATTTTCTTTTTAATTTGGTATAATTCATCAGGTGAGAGAGGAAATGGGTAGCTTATAAGAATTTAAAATTATTTTATATTCAGAATTTAAGTCCGAGACCAATTAGAGAATAGACCCTCTTATCATCATATCCCGTTCCCTTGAGGGTAAGGTCCAACCATTTTTACTAATTCACATATGCTTAAAAAAAAATCGGATGAAATTTAACTCAAAAAATTAGTTCATGGTATGAAAAGTATCCAAATCATATAAAAAAAAGATTTTATATAGTCAATGTAGGATATATAGAAAAATTCAGACCATGAAATTTATAAGACTATATGTTTAGTAAACATATAAGACATTGTTTACGCGTGGCTTGATAAACTGTTGCTCTATTGGTTGAGTATAATAGGAAAAGAACTTGCAATACATAAAGAATTCTATACTAGAAAGTCATAACCCAATCATATCATTTATATCCTAATCATAACGTACGTATAATATATAGGAAGGATGCTAAATACTTTTTAGGAAGATGGTAAAATTTGTGTGTAAAATATTGAAAATTGTATAAATTTATTTTTTAAGTTTTAAGCATATTTTGGGTCAATTTGCTTTTGAAGTATTAAACATTATTTTTGGATTAAAATTTACGTAATTGACTCATTATCATTAAAAATAATATGATTGCAATAAGTCAATAGAAACACATATGACAGGTGAATTGAAACCATATAAACTTATTACATGTGATTTGAAAATTAATATCTTATTTTACCTCTTGAAAAAATGTTAAAATTTCTTAATATCAGGTATTTTCCATTTGCTTAATTGGAGTATGATTCTTTTTTTTTTTAAAAAACTTGCCTTTAAAAATTTTAACTTTTTTTAGAGAGTTAAAAAATAGTGTCAATTGTACATTCGCGGTAATCTTATGTGCCTTCAATCAATATGCTATGTATGTTTTCATGTACTTACATGAAAATAATAAATTTGAGTTGATTACATTACAGCAAGGCCAATTTTGGTCAAAAACATATATTTTCAATCTTATAAAAGTAAAATTTATCATTTATACTACTTTTTAATATTATTTATTTTTACCTTAAAAATTTATTTATTTTATATATGCAATGTAATTAAGATATTTTAATAAATTTAAACACTTATAATATATGTGGCTTAAACTCGAGAAAAACGTTGTTTAAAAAAAAAAAAAAGAAATCGAGAAAAAGGATTAAAATGTTAACCATGTGTTGCACGTTGAAAGACAAACGATTAATTGATCAGCAATGTGCCATTTTTTCAAAGCAATCTGGCAATTTAATTAATGAGATATCGACGCAACTTCTCCATCCACGAATGACGGGAGGGGGAAGGCCCCACCCAAAGCTGAATGTCTCTGTTTGGACTGGTGATTTAAGATTGTAAAGATCTAGTACAGCTCTAGGTCTAATGCTTCAGTACGTTGAGTTCGTAGGCAAAAGTTAAAATGGAAGCACCAACGCTTCTCATATGCATGCTAACTTCATTGTTTTCGATTGTATGCCGGATTATCCGTTTGATTCTTAATAAAACAGTAGTAAAAAAAACACAAACATCATGCATATCTTTTCAGTCTGGAATATGTTCATATTCTCCTTTATACTTTTAGGAACTTTTACTTAACAAAAAGAGACTTAAAAAGGAAAAAAAAGATAAAATTCTGACTTGCTTACAATATTTTGTTGAGAGAGTAAGAAAATAGGATATGCAACGGTACAAGGCTTAATACAACTACAAAACCCCTGTTTTTATTTAAATATATTGTACCAGGGTGCAAATTAAGGCAAGGCTCTAGACCTCAGAGGCCTAGGACATAGCACATGACATTGAGATTTTTGAATACAAAGAGTTCAATTCGAACTCGAACTCAATATATTACAGCTCTATTTATCAGACCAATATTTACATCAAAGATAAAGCTTGTTGGCAATATAATACTAAACTTAGTACAAAGAGAAGACACTTGAATTTATTTAAATATATATCTCAATCTTGTAGAACAAGGGTAGTGCCATTGGTTTTATTTAAATATTGATATCTTAGACTAGGCCTTAATTAAACTTGAGCATGGCTGATGAGTACTCCTTTGGATTGGGGAGGATCAAGCTTAGCGGGAGCAACAGATGGATTTTTCAAAATGGTCAAATAATCTCCCTTATTTCCTTGGAAATAAGCTTCTAGAAAAGCCACAATAATGCCACCAACAGTTCTTCTCATTGGATCTCTAGGAAGATTGCTATTCTTGCAGATCCGTTCTGCTATAAAACCCATCAAATCCTCCAAATCATCATCTAACAAGTCCATGTGACCATAATCACTAGTCACAAAATGGCTAGCAGGGGCTTTGCTTTCATTGTAAAACTCCACATGATTCACCCCATTTGGCGCACAAGATGGACAAACCAACCAGCAACTTGACTCATTACCCAATCCAGTTCCGATCACAGTAACTGGGATAGATAAATTAAACGAGTTAGGAATATATGTGAGAATTTTAGGATCTGTACGACATTCTTTGCTTGTCCCTGCAACGGGACCTACGCCAATTAATGCTGAGAGGTTTACAGTAAGCTGTGTTTTCGCATAACCAAGTGCCACGGCAAATGCTGTCTTTCCACCACGGCTATGGCCACTAAGAGCAATTTTGTCAAGGTTAGCTGTAACATTTATTGGCAACACTGACTGTAAACCTGAAGGTTCAGTTTCCGATAACCAGTTAGCCACCTCGGCAGCAGCTTCCACCTCGTCCGGCCCACTTATGGGCAGTACAGGGATTAGTCCGAAAAAAATTGTGCAACTATATAACTGCAAATAGGAATAAATCGGTAAAAATGAATTTGGGTTGAACTCAAATTTAAAAATTAACATGTGAGATGAGAATTGTCCAAGCCATTACAATATACAATATGAGATACTTAGCACATTAAGCTATTGCTTGTTCTTAATTTTTTTTCCCCTCAATATAGAGATCAATTAATCCTTAAAAGATGTAAAGAATAGGGAAAAGGAGTACCTGAGGAGCAACCACAATGTAACCATGAGAAGCAATATGTTGAAGGACGTCAGTGTAAAACGATTTCTCAAGGCAGGTGCCATGGAAGAATAAAAGGACAGAGTAAGTGGCAGCCACAGTTGGGGTTTTAAATGCGTGTGGACAGCTTATTGTGAGCTGTCCACCGCAGTTGCAATCTTTGAAGGAAAAATCAAAGATTGCAGCCGCAATCTTTGATTTTTTCATCAAAACACCTTTTTTTTTTTAATTATGTGGGTCCCACACTATGTGCAGGAAACCCACATCTAACAATTCTCCCCCTTCCGACTACATGGTGGCGGACTCCACTAATCCTGCTGCCAGCCGACAATACTCAAAATTCCGTCTTGGTAGAATTTTTGTTAACATGTCTGATCCATTTTCTTCCGTATGCATCTTCTCAAGCTGTAGTAGCTTCTTCTCCATCACATCTCTTATCCAATGATATCTCACATCAATATGTTTTGATCTTGAGTGAAAGGAGGCATTCTTTCCAAGATGAATAGCACTCTGACTATCACAAAATAGCTGATATTTGTCTTGCTGCAAACCCAGTTCTTTCAAGAACTTCTTCATCCATAGCAACTCTTTACAAGCTTCCGTTGCTGCTATAAACTCCGCTTCTGTAGTAGAAAGTGCAACACACTTTTGTAACTTTGACTGCCATGACACAGCTCCCCCTGCAAAGGTAATCAGGTAACCAGAAGTGGATTTTCTGGAATCCACATCGCCAGCCATATCTGCATCTGTGTATCCAGCTAACACAGGTTTGTCATTTCCAAAACATAGACATATTTTGGAAGTTCCTCGAAGATACCTGAAAATCCATTTTACTGCAGCCCAATGTTCCTTTCCTGGATTTGAAAGAAATCTACTCACAACTCCAACTGCATGAGCGATATCTAGCCGTGTGCACACCATAGCATACATCAAACTTCCAACTGCTGAAGCATATGGAACTTTATCCATCTCTTCCTTCTCTTTGTCTGTAGAAGGGATTTGTTCAGAACTCAGCTTAAAGTGAGTAGCAAGAGGACAACTAACTGCTTTAGCCTTGTCCATATTAAATCTCTGAAGTACTTACCTCTCCTGTGACAACCACAATTTCTTGACGCCTCTGTCTCTGATAATATTATTGCCAAGAATCTGTTTTGCTGGCCCCAAATCTTTCATAGCAAAAGACTTATTCAACTGCTTTTTCAAATTGTTAATTCTGGAAACATTCTGGCCAGCAATCAACATATCATCCACATAGAGCAAAAGGATAATAAAATCATCATCAGATAATTTTTGCACAAAAACACAATGATCTGAAGTAGTCTTTTTGTAGCCTTGCTCCCCCATAACAGACTCAAACTTCTTATACCATTGCCTCGGCGCCTGTTTTAAGCCGTAGAGGCTTTTCTTCAACTTGCAAACATAATTCTCTTTACCTCTTTCTTTGAACCCCTCTGGTTGCTCCATGTATATTTCTTCTTCCAAATCACCATGCAGGAAGGCAGTTTTGACATCCATCTGTTCAACCTCCAGGTCAAGACTTGCTGTTAACCCCAGCACAGTTCGAATAGATGTCATTTTCACAACTGGTGAGAAAATCTCATCAAAGTCAACCCCTTTTCTTTGACTGAATCCCTTGACAACCAGTCTGGCTTTGTAACGTGGATTGCAACTGTGTTCTTCATGCTTAATCCCAAACACCCATCTGTTTTTCAAGGCCCTTCTACCTTTGGGCAACTTCACCAGTTCAAAAGTTTTGTTCTCATGCAAGTACTTCATCTCATCTTGCATGGCCTCAATCCATTTCTGTTTGGATTCATCATTTATGGCTTCTTGATAACTCTCAGGTTCTCCCCCTTCAGTAATAGTCACATACTGGTCACGAGGATATCTGGAAGATGGCCATCTTGTTCTTTCACTTCTCCATTGTGGAGGTGGAGAAGCCATAGGTGTTGGTGCTGGAACATCATCTTGATCTTCATCATCATCATCTTCAGAACCAACTTCTATAGGAGCATCATCATCAGGTGGATAAACCTGGTCTTCATCTCCAACTTCTCTTGGCAACGGTGTTGGAGGAATTAATTTTAAATCCGATAAGTCGTCATTGGAATCAGGAACATCCTTCTTCATTTTGTCAATATCTTTAATGGTCTCATCTTCAACAAATACAGCATCACGACTCCTGACAAGTTTCTTCTCAATAGGATCATAAAATCTATAGCCAAATTGATCTTGACCATAGCCAATAAAAATACACTGTCTTGTCTTGGCATCAAGTTTGTATCTCTCATCCTTGGGGATATGAACAAATGCTTTACAGCCAAACACCCGCAGATGATCATAGGAAACATCTTTTCCTGACCATGCTCTTTCTGGAACATCCATCTTAAGAGGAGTACAAGGTGAACGATTCAACACATGTGCAACTGTGAGAATAGCTTCACCCCAAAATCTCTTAGGTAACTTTGCATGTGAGAGTAGACATCGGACTCTCTCCATCAAAGTTCTGTTCATCCTCTCAGCTAAGCCATTCAACTGCGGTGTCTTTGGAGGTGTCATCTGATGGCGAATACCATGCTCTTTGCAATAAACATCAAATGGCCCAGTGTATTCTCCACCATTGTCTGTCCGGATGCATTTTAACTTTTTCCCAGTCTGTCTCTCAACTGAGGCATGAAATTCTTTGAAGACATCTAGCACCTGATCTTTTGTCTTCAGAAGATATACCCACGTCTTCCTCGAATGATCATCAATGAAAGTCACAAAATACTGAGCACCACCAAGTGACTTTGGCATTGGTCCACACAAATCTGAATGAATCAGATCTAACACATTCTTCATTCTGGAAGGAGGGGAACTTTTAAAAGCAACTCTATTTTGCTTTCCAAATAGACAATCAACACATTTGTCTAAGTACACTTCATCCATATCGGGCAATACTTTCTTCTTGGCGAGGCTTTTCATTGCTTTTTCTCCCATGTGGCCAAGTCTCCGATGCCACCGTTCAATTGTACTATCTTTCTCCACTGCAGCTACTGTGTCGGTGGAGAGCTTTGCTTCCATCACATACAGAGTTGTATGATTTTCACCTCTAGCCACTACTAAGGAGCCTTTTGTAAGCTTCCATTTGTCATCAATGAAGGAGCTGCAATATCCCTCATTTCCAAGTTTGCGTACAGAGATCAAATTCAGGCGCATATCTGGAATATGCCTGACATCCTTCAGAATTAATCTGGTACCATTCTCTGTTTCCAAGCAAACATCTCCTCTGCCAACAATCTTTGACAGGCCTTCATTTCCCATCTTAACAACACCAAAATCTCCAGGTGTGTATGATGAGAAGAATTCTCTACGGAATGTAGCATGAATGGTAGCACCACTATCAAGTACCCAACTGGACTCCTGAGATACAAGATTAACAATATCTTCATCATAAATGATATTGAATTCATCTACGATATTAGTCCGCTCGTCATCACTGCTATCTTCTATCTTCACAGCTCTGCTTCGGTTCTCCTGTTCCTTTTTGAACTTTCTACAGAACTTTTTAATGTGACCCTTCTTTTTACAGTGATGGCATTCAACATTGGCATATTTGTTTGACTTCCCTCTGCTCTTGCCTCTAGGGTTTTGTTCCCTAGACTGTCTCCTTCCTCTAGATTCTGCAACTAGAACATCTGATTGTGATGAAGAAGATGAGGCCTGTGATCTCCTTCTCATTTCTTCATTCAGGATACTGCTTTTTACAATCTCCATGTTGACTACACCATTGGGCGCAGTGTTTGTGATGGAGATTTTCAAAGTCTCCCAAGACTGTGGCAGAGAGGCTAACACCAATAAAGCAAATACTTCATCATCCAGCTTTACTCCCATTCTGTTTAGCTGATCCTAGATTCCTTCCATCTCGTTCAAGTGGTCTGGCAAGGAAGTGCCTTCTCTATATCTTACTTGCACCAACTTGGTCAAGTAAAATAATTTATTATTTTCCGTCTTTGAAGAGTACAACGTCTCCAGCTTACTCCACAGTGTTCTGGCATCTGTCTCATTACAGATATGATTGAACACATTATCTTCGACAAATTATCGGATAAAACTGCACACCTGCTCATGGTTAAACTTCCAGTCCTCATCGGTTTTACCTTCGGGTTTAGCTGTGGCAAACACCGGCAAATGCATATTCGTCACAACTAGAAGATCTTTCATCTTTTTACTCCAGATGTGGTAGTTTGAGCCATTTAAGTAGATCATTCTGCTATTTTTTGCCTCCATTTAGATCGGAATTCGATGAACTTCTTCGATCCAAAAAAAATTTCTGACGGTGAATAGTACCCGTATACGTGAATAGTAACTGTATACGTGAATAGTACCGTATGTATGAACAGTGCCGTATACGTAAACAGTACTCAAGGAAAAATCTTTTCTGAGTCTACGCTGCAACCACAGAGCATACTAAGAAATAACCTTGGCTCTGATACCAGTTGTTGGGCACAGCGGATAAATGAAAATGAATTAGCAGAGCAAAATATCGACACCAGCAATTTAACGTGGTTCACCCAAAATGTTTGGGTTACGTCCACGGGACAAACTCCGAAAATATTTCTTCCACTAATAAAATTAATGGGTACAAGAGAAAGAGGTAATACAATAATTTTGAGATAAACCCAAAATAGTGGCACACAAGTATTTCCCAAACTCACTATTTTGTCACTCCCCTTTTAGAAAAATATCCCAATTATTTTTCTAAGATACTTCTCTCTCTCTATTTACAAAACTATCTCAATCCTTTTTCTTAGGAATGGAATAAATTTAAACTGAAAAACTAATGCCTATTTATAGAAAAAGTATACGCGTAATTTATGCGTTAAATGCGTGTGGACAGCTTATTGTGAGCTGTCCACCGCAATTGCAATCTTTGAAGGAAAAATCAAAGATTGCAGCCGCAATCTTTGATTTTTTCATCAAAACACCTTTTTTTTTTTAATTATGTGGGTCCCACACTATGTGTAGGAAACCCACATCTAACAGGGGTGAATATCAGTAAGGGTTTAGGAGGTTTAGAAGAGTGAGATGTTCTCAGTAGAATAGAAGTTGTAGGAAATGTTCCTTCTTCAAACACAGTTAATGTTTCTACAAGTCGAGGCTTTTTGGGTTGCTCAAGTATTGTTGGAAATGCTGGCTTAGCCTCCGTCAAGAATGCTAACAGAACTCCCACCAGGATCATCACTCCTTTAGCCATGCTTTAAATTAATTTGAAAGCTGCAAATAATTTGAGATCCAGTGAGAACAATGAGAGTCTATGCCTGAGCTCTACCTTATTTATGACAGCCATTGAATATAATTTTGTGGTTAAGATTAAACCATTTTCATTAATTCTACTGATTGAGATATATGGTATGTTAAAAGAATTTATGCTCAATTACTTAGCGCTTTATCCTTTAGTTAATGCGTCATCCTATTGTGAATGTGTCGGTGCAAATTATTGTTAATGGACCATTGCATACCAAATTTTTTTATTTTCTTGCCTAGTACCATAATTAGTGCTGGTTATTAAAAGGTACGATAATTTTGGTGTCTCTTTCTTTTTCTTCTCTCTTTTTACGTGGGATTGTAAAATTTCTCAACAATTTAAATCTATAAAACTCTTATGAATACCATTGACTAGAAAAAAATAAAAAACGTGGATCACATTCATCTTTTCCTGCTATACCTCTCTCTCTCTCTTTTTTATTGTGTTTTTTTTATCCCTGCTTTTGGCAGACCTTTCCTTTTCATTATTCTGCTTTCTTTTTGATTCCTTCTTTTTCTTTTATTACCTTTAAATCGTTTTCCATTTTATATGGAGTAGTTGATTGACAAGTACTTGTAACTAGTTATCACGAATCAGTAGTGAAAGTCTCTTGTTCATTAGTGTAATTCCAATGCTTTAACAATCAGGCCACATCTTTGTTATCATGCACGCATTATTTAATCAGTTGAGAGCAAGAACAGAAATGAGCCTGTGCTCTAATTCTTTAATTGGGGTTTTGAAATCAAGAGAACTTTGCTTGCTCGCTACACCCGTGGCTTTAAGGAGCATGTCGATCTTTCTGGGAGAAAGTATATGTACTGCTTTGCAGTTCTCATTTTTAATTTCTCAAGACTGATTTTTGCCAAAATTTGAAATATTGAAACAGTTTCCAAACCCTGGCTAATCTTTATATATGACCACTTTCATGCGTTGTTAGTTTAAAAATTTTATCACTAATGCATTTTTCCATTTAAGATATCCATCATTAACAACGTTACCATTACTTCTATCGTAACTGTATCTTCCATTTGGATTTGACATCACTACTTCATTACAAAACACACTTTCTCCTTATATTCAGATCCACTCAAGATTTCAACACTTCAAATGGCTTTTTTAT
Source organism: Excoecaria cochinchinensis (assembly GCA_947683425.1). Lineage (NCBI taxonomy): Eukaryota > Viridiplantae > Streptophyta > Magnoliopsida > Malpighiales > Euphorbiaceae > Excoecaria > Excoecaria cochinchinensis. The sequence continues at coordinate 3,147,594 of CANTUQ010000045.1, forward strand.
TTTTTCTCGCCTTCGCCTAGCAAAATAAAAAAATAAATAAAGAAAGAAAAAATTGACTTGAAAAAATAATGGAGATGAAGATGACATTGGAAATAGAAAGATATTGAATATTTACCTCTCTATTTTATTAATATGGTGTTTATAGTATTACACAAACCCAAAAATAAATAATGCTGGAATGTTCAAGTTAATTATTCTCATCTACACTAAAAGGCGTAACTAAGAATTTAATTCAGTTGGATCAAAAATTACAATAACTTATAAGAAATTTATTTACATAAAAAATATAAATAAGTGCGATTTTTTTTAAATATTGAAATTAGTACAAACTTATTATTTAATTTTTTTTAAATGTGTTAAAATATTAAAAATTGTACATATTTACTTTTAAGAAAATAAATATGGATATTTTTATTGATGACTAATATAAAAATATAGTTCATATTTATCCAAAAAAATTAAAATGATCCACGTTTGTCTCTCAAAGTACTGAATAAGAGTAAAACAGTACTATTTTAATATATTAAGTGGTTTTTTTAAAAAAAAATAAACAAATTTTAGAGAAAAATATTTACTATTTTTAATAATTTAAGAGCAAATTTAGACTTTATCACTGAAAAATAAGGAACTCATTTATATATTTTAGTAGGATCAATTTAAAAAAAATTAAACTTATAAAGTGATTTTAATTTTTTTTCATGGTCATTTTTAAAAAAAATTAAAATTATAAGAGTAATTTTTATAGTTGAGTGGAGTCAATTGACCCCACTCAATATGGAGTGGCTACGCCCCTATCTACACTGTTAAACTATCAGTATCTCTAAATTTTAAAATTTTTTAAATTTGAAAATTTAAACTTGAATCAAAAACATGAATTTTTCGTTGTTACGTTAATTGATACAATTATACAAAGAAACAAAATTACAAGAGAATGAATTGGATCTTAAATTCAAATTAGCAAAATAAATAAATAATGATTAAGATAAACAATAAACTTATTGGTACATATTTTTTTTTTTTTTTTTTTGAAGAAACTTATTGGTACATATTATGCCTTGAACTGCACAGGATTAAGCTTTGCAGGAGCAACAGAAGGTTCTTGCAAAATCTTCATATATTCTTCATTTTTACCTTCAAAATAAGCTTTCAGAAACGCCACAATAATGCCTCCTACAGTTTTTCTCATGGGCTCCTTAGGATCTTCACTACTCTTGCACAATGAACTTGTAAATCTCCCCACTAAATCAGTTATATTGTCATTCAACATATCCATGTGGCCATAATCTGTAGCAACAAAATGGCTAGAGGGATCTTTGCACTCATTGTAAAATTCTTGATGGTTCATATCATCAGGAGCACAAGCAGGACAAACTAGCCAGCAAATGGGTTGATTACCCAACCCAGTACCGATTACAGCTACAGGAATTGTTAAGTTAAGAGAGTTAGGGATGTAAGTGAGAATCTTGGGCAAAATTGGGGTGTTTTTGCTAGTTCCTTCCACAGGATCTACTCCTGCTAATGCAGAAATATGGACTTGCAGAGGAGTGCTGGCGTACCCAAGTGAAAGCGCAAATGCTATCTTTCCACCTCTACTGTGGCCTGCAACGGAAAGCTTGTTCAGGTCTGCTTGTACATTTTCAGGCAGCAAATCCTGAAGGCCTGAGGGTAACCAGTTTGCTACTTCTGCTGCGCACTCCAGTTCTGATGGTCCGCTTATAGGCAGCATTGGTATCACGCCATTTAGGCAAACATATAGCTGAAAACAAATACATTAGACAATTTATCATGGTCTTCACCTAGAGCAGCTAAAAAACTGGTGAAAATAAAGGGTTACGGATTAGAGATTTAATTAATCATGATAAAATCCGGACTGAACCGGGTAAAAGTTCGGGAGATCACAACTATAATTTTCATATTAGCACTTATTATTAAACTAGACTCAATGTAAATAAATCACACGCATGTGAAAATAAAGAATTATTAAATTCTTTTATATATATATATATAAAAGAAGTATCAAATTATTGAGATGTCTTGGTGGCACAGTGTCTTAGATTTAGGGGGTCTCGGTTCGAAACTTTCCATAACATATATAAAAGAAAGAAAGTATATATGAACCTGAGGAGCCACGACTATATACCCATGAGAGGAAATATGTTGGAGAATGTTAGTGTAGAAAGAGTTGAGGAGGCAGGTGCCATGGAGAAAAATAAGGACGGGGTATTTGGCCTTCACAGTTGGCGTAACAAGTAACAGAGGTTTTGGAGGTGAAGAAACCTCTGATTCATCCACTTCATAATATGTTGTGGAAACTATTCCTTTTTCAAATACACTATCTGCTCCTGAATTTCCAAGAACGCAGAACCCAACAAGTAGTGTTACTAATACCACCACTAATTTTGCCATTAGAGAGAAGAATTGAATGGATGATCATACGTGAGAAACTACAACCTACCCTCACACCCCTCGCCTATTTATACTTAGTAATAATTATTCCAAATTTGATTTTTCATTCAATAGTCAAAAGAAAGAAAGACAATATGTGTACCGTTTTAAAATTTGAACACGTGATCTGCATCTCATCTCCCATTCTTTTCTAAGAATTCGGTCTAGAATTTAATTTATAAATCAATCTAGTAATAAAATGTGGCACAAACAATACTTCTTTCCTTTCTTTTATATATACGGAGTTGCGTAGCGTACCTCATCCAAATTTGTCCTAAAATGAAACCTGCTCCATCTGTATGCTATTAATTCCTCCTGACAATTTGACAATTTCAACTTCAAAATAATATTAACCACTGCTAGCAATTTCGATCATCTAATGAATTAAAAATTTAGTGGATTTTCTTAGTACATGAAGAGAAAAATGATAAAAGGTAATTTGAATATATTTAGATTAGCATACCAGCTGGTGCCGATGTTCCTTTTGTAATGTCTATATATATATATATAGATATAAATACATATATATAATGAATCAAGCAGGAGTAATTGATGATATATTGAAGGTGAGCAGTGTTAGGAACGCCAATAATGCACATGGCAATCAGGACAATAATAGAAAGCAGTGTCAAACTTGTGTATTGTTTTGTTTCTGATAATTTTGTCAAGAAAAGGCAGCTGATTCAGTGTTCTTGTCGTGTTAAATATGTATGCCAATGGGGAAGGCCGAACTACATATATCCTATTAGCCTATATGCATATCATTTTTGTCGTGTTATGTAGGGTTTCTGTTCTCCTTTCTTCTTGTATTTTGATCAAATATCATTTTTTCTAAAATAGAAAGCTAAAAAAGGCTAATGATTTTATACTCGTAATAAAAATAAAAATAGCACATCTAAATTCTACAGGACACATATAATTTCACGGTTTAACATTGCGTTTAGATAATGAACTTGTCAGTTATTGCTGAAGGACTATTTCATGTATGAAAAAATCTTTTTTTATTTTTATTTTCATAATTCAATATATGCATAGAGAAACCACTGTTTTGTTTAAATACTTTTTCTTTTTACGAAGGTGCCAAGAATAAATCAAATTCAAGATGTCACATATAAAAAAAATAGGTTATAAAAGTGTCAAAATTTTGTAAGTAATGAACGAAATGGATCGGGTTAGATTGAATAATTATTAAAATGGATCATCGTTTAACAGATAAAAAAATGGACTCAATTATAAACGGATCAAGCTATATAAAATTATTTTTTTTATCTTTTTTTAAAAAAAAATTTCATTAAAAATATACAAAAATATCTCTCTATATGTACCTATAAAAATAATTATTTTTATATTTACATTATATAAAAAATTATAAAATCACAAAAAATATAAATGGACCACAAGTAGATTATAAACAGATAGGATCAAGTTTCAAATCAACAATAAACTTATAGGATTATACAGGTCACGTAATAGGCTTAGTCGCATTGCCAGGCAAGCAACTCGAGTAATAATGAATCATGAGTCTGATCGAATTTGGATCACAATTTTACGTATAAATTAAATTAGATATACATGTCGGATCAAAATGTTAACTATCCAAAATTTTTGAGCTGCCAGCTTGAATCAGTCACCTGAAAACAAAAAATTCCGGCGGATTTTCATTTTAAAATACTCTGACGGTCAAGTCAGAAAGATTGACGATAATATGATGTAAAAAGTTGTAAAAGAATCAAGAAAAAATATATATTTGGATTCCCCCTTTTATAGATTTAGGGATCAGTGTTGGAATAGAAATCTTTTTTCGCGTGTGACAGGTATTCCAAACAGAGCTGGAGATGGAATCTGGAGCTGAGAGTCCTAACTGGAACAGGACTCGGATTCTGAGTAGATAAGAGTATTTTCTGACCAGATAAGAATAATTTCCATTTGCATAAGATTGAATTACCAGCTGGATAAAATTAATAGCGTAGGAAACGCGTTACAAGGCAATAGAAGCCCTTGAAAAACTCCAATAATCTTGATGATTCCGAGGGACGAGCCCTTACCGATCTCATGGATAATATCGAGCTGTTGTTCAAAGATTTCAGATTTGCTTGGCTGTTTGGGCTCACGGGCAAGACAAAACCGAACTCGTTAATCATGACAAGGCTAAACTCTTTGCAGGGTGCTTGGTTATCATAAATCTATCGCCTATATTTCTCATCCAATTTTTCATTTACTAAATCATAATTTCAGCTATTTGTAATACAATATGATTGCATTCAACCGTGTGGTCTTTCGATAAAAATATGACACATTAAATAAGAGAAATATAAGTTTCTTTTTTTTTTTTTAGAAAAAAAAAAAAGAATACGTAGGTATAATTATAAATTGATAGAAAAAATATTCATGAAAATGGGCCCATAAAATGTTAAGATGAAATACTTAGGCAAATCATTTCATGGCCCTTTTCCTAAGCGAATCCATTAGAAGACCTCACCTAGTGTAGGCGGTCCACCCATCGAGGCTTCCTGCAACCAAATAAATAATTCTAGTTGAACTACAAATTATTCGTAAAAGTTTTTACTAAAATTTCGGCAGAGTTTTTCATATATTTTAACCAAATCCCCTGAACACAAAAATAAAAAAATACTTCAAATTTATTGTTATACTTGCATTCAACATCCAACCACAATACATACTCCTCAAACAATTTAGTCATCCCCATCCACCTCAATGGTAACGAGTGAAATCTTAAACAGTAATAACATTAATTACAGTAATAACAGGAATATTACTTAACACTTACCAGTCTATCTGCATGTTTTCGATGGGACATTGATCCTCCAGTATGCAAGTACGAACTTATTTATTTACTAATAATAATAATCATAATTGTAAACCTAACTATTAAAAAATTTTAATAATAATTTTAATAACAATAACAATAATAAACATAACTATTTACTATTAATAATAATAATGATAACAATAATAATAACAACTACATATTAACGTAACTATTCGCTAATAATATTGACAATAATAATAAACAATTATTTTTAGCATGACTACTTAATAATAATAATTATTTAATAACAATAATAATATTAATCATACTAATAATAATCATAATTCACACTACTATTTAATAATAATAGTAATAATAACGTTAATCATTAAGATAATTATTTAATAATACTAATTAACATTCCCATTAAATAATAATAAAAATACTAATAATAATAATTAGCACAACTATTTAATAAAAATTACAATACTACTTTAATAAAAATTACAATACTACTCATAATACTAATCAAGATAAATATTTAGTAATACTAATTAACATACCCAAATAACAACAACAACAACAACAACAACAACAACAACAACAATAATAATAATAATAATAATAATAATAACAATAATAACAATAATTAACACAACTTCTTAATAAAAATACTAAGAATAATAATAATAATAATAATAATAACAATAATGAACATAATTATTTAATAATGCTAATAATATATCTACTTAATAAAAATTAAAATAATCATAATAACAATTAGAGTAAATATTTAATAATACAAATAACAATACTAATTAGCATACCCAATTAACAACAACAACAACAACAACAACAACAACAACAACAACAATAATAATAATAATAATAATAATAATAATAATAATTAATACAACTTCTTAACAATAATAACAACAATAATAATGATTAACATTATTATTTAATAATACTAATAACAATTAAGATAATTATTTAATAAAACTATTAATAATACTAATTAACATTCCCATTACATAATAATAATAATAATTAACACAAATACTAAATAAAAATTATAATATTCATAATAATAATTAAGATAAACATTTAATAATACTCATAATTATTAAATTTAACATACCCATTGCATAATAATAATAATAATAATAATAATAATAATAATAATAATAATAATAATAATAAAATTAATAATTAATAAAAAAAAAAAAAAACAACTTACCCAAAATGCCGATCAACCCAGGAGCTTCCACCAGAGACAGATTAGGCGACGGCCAGGCAGGGGGAGGCGGAGATCCAAGCGTCACTGGCCGCAACTCGCTGGCGAGGGATATCGGGGGCGGGGGGGAAGGGAAAACGGGGGAGGGGAGCGGGGGAGAAAGGGAAGGAGAAAGAGAGGGGGGGAGAGGGGAAACCGCCGCCGGAGGGGAGGGGGACGGGAGATCGGCGGCCGGTAGGGGGGCAACGCCGGCAATGGGGTAGGGAAGATTTCTGGGCAGAGAGAAGAGGGAGGAGAGGAGAGAGGGGAGAGGAGGGTTGATATTTTATTTTTAGCAACGGGACCATAATCAGTCGCTAAATTTTTAACAGTATTTTTTTAGTGATGAAATTTAAATTCCGTCGTTGTTTTTAGCGACGGATCAAATATCTGTCACTAAATGTTAATTTTGAATTTTTTTTAACAACGGAGAACAAATTTCTATCGTTAGAAATTTTTTCCGTCGCTAAATTTTAGTTATTATAAATTATATTTTTTGGCGACAGATATTTAAATCCGTCACTACTTTTAGCGACAGAATTCAGAATTCCGTCGCTAATTTTGTCGGTATTTTTAGAGGAAAGTATTGGTGCCATATTTAGCGACGGAAATAATTTTTCGTCGCTAAATGTTTTTCCATCGCTAATGTCGCTATTTACCGACGGTTTTAAATCCGTCGTTAAATTTTCGTCGCTATTTTCGCAATTTCTTGTAGTGTTAGCCATTTTTATTGTCAAGGGTTGGAGCATACACCAGCTAGATATCAATAATACTTTCCTTTATGGTTATCTTAAGGAAGAGGTTTATTTGACACCACCTGAAGGTTACAACAAGGCTGGTCCTAATGAGATTTATAGACTTAAGAAATCTCTATATGGGCTGAAACAAGCATCCAGAGAGTGGAATGCAGAATTTATTACTCAATTAAAAACTATGGTTTTGTGCAATCTCAGAATGATTATTACTTGTTCACAAAATCTTCTATTTATTCTTTTGTGGTGTTAGTAGTATATGTGGATGATGTCTTGATTGCTGGAGATAATGAGAATGAAATTGATGCTGTCAAGAAGTTTCTTCACTCACAGTTCACCATTAAAGATCTGGGATATGCAAAATATTTTCTGAGTATTGAGATTACTAGGTCCAAAACTGGTACTTTTATTTTTCAAAGAAAATGTCTTTATGATATTTTGAAGGATGTGGGGTTGAATGGTTCCAAGTCAATTGTGACACCTCTTCCTAGAAATCATAAATTTGATTCGGATTCAGCTTTGTTTCAAGATCCGGATTCTTACAGAAGGCTTATTGGGAGATTGTTGTATTTGAATATGACCAGACCTGATATTTCTTATAGTGTTCTCAGTTGAGTTAATTTATTTGTAATCCTTGTGAGACTTATTGGTCTGCTGCCATGCATGTTTTGAAGTATCTCAAAGGTACTAGTTCTTATGGTCTTTTTTACAAAGCTGATTCTGCACTTTCTGTTGAAGGGTACTTTGACAGTGACTGGACAACTTGTCCTTTCACCAAAAAATCACTCACCGGTTACTACATTTTCCTTGGGAGTTCTCTTGTTTCCTAAACCAAAAAGCAAAACACAGTATCTAAAAGCTCTTGTGAAGCATAGTACCGAAGTATGGATTCCACAGTTTGTGAGTTGCAATGGTTGAGTTACTTATTAAAAGATTTTAAGATACAGATTCCTTTTTCAATTTCTCTATGGTGTGACAATAAATCTGCACTGCACATCATTGAGAATCCAATCTTTCATGAACGTACAAAACACTTGGAGATTGATTGTCACATTGCTCGAAACAAATTCAAGCGGGGGTTCATTAATCCTCAATATATCTCCACTCATTTGCAGTTGGCTGATGTTCTCACAAAATCTTTAGGGCATCCTCAGTTTCATTCCAATATTGTCAAGTTTGGAATGGTTTCCCAACCATTTCCAACTTGAGGAAGGATGTTGAGTTTATACTATAGTTTAGCTATGTAGTTATGTTAATCATGGTTAGTTAACTATAGTTAATATTAGTTAGCTAAATTAATTATGTATATAAACGACACACAATTATTCTTTCATTAATAAGATCTGGAATAGCAGTTACAGATTCTTTCTTCGTGTTTTGCTCTGTTCTTCTTGCTCCAACTCTGCATCTCTCGCTACAATTCAAAATCCTAACAACAGCTTCGTTGTAATGTCCACTTCAATCATGACTTGTCTATACCCATCTTCCAAGCAATAAAAAGACTATCCAAGACTTGCCTTCATTCTGTTTGGGTGACTGAACAATGCCCTGCATTTCTAATACATCGCCCAATCCAATTACCTAAATGGTTACGAATGACCCCACTACAAGATTATCTTTCTAGATTGAATCACTTGACACCTCCATCTTAGTCAGTTTAATATCCATCTTTCTAGTATCGTATGTCCAAGCCGCAAATTCTAGCTTTCAACAACACAATGCTAACGAATAAATGAAAATGCATTGCATATAGGCTTTATATTTAACAAAATACAAAATATGTTAATATTTTAAGAAATGAGATATTCACTACACGAATATATATATTTTTTAATCGGATATCTCGAGTTTAAAATTGTGTAAATTTTAAGAATAAAATATTTTTAATATTTGAAAAAAAAAAAGCATTTTGCCCTTTATAAAACTTTTTCATAACTTAAGTGCCAATTAATTTTGCTTGAATAAAGTGGCATATGATTAATTTTTAAACAAAAGACGTCTCTAAAAGCAATTGCATATGAAAAGTTGGTGAGTGAATGTCTTCAATGTTCTGTTTGACTGATTAAATACTCAATTTCCTTGCCCGAATGCATTTGCCTACTATTCTTAATAGATAAACTTTTGTTATTCCAAATGTATAAAAATATTTCATTTTATTTCTAATAACTACATTAATTTTTTGTAATAAGATTTTAAAAAGTTCACCTGCCTGCCCTATGTCCATCCTGTATATACTTAAGATTAAGATTAAGATATATAAAAGCATGAGTCATGAGATATAAATATTTATATGAGATTTGACTTTCTGATATTTCTATGTCTAAACAGATTTTCTTCTTCTTTGTTTTTTTTTTTTTTTTGGTTTTTTTGTTACAATTTTCTTTCTTTCTTTTTATAAAGGTGTAAGGTATTTTTTTTTTTGCAAATAAACTTTTTAAATTAATTAAAAAATGTCAATAATTTTTTTTCATTGTTTTCGCCTCTAAAATTTCAAAAAAAAGAGATATTATGCCACTATATTTTTTAAAATAGATAATTTTTATCACTATATTTATGAAAATTGATGTATTTTATTTTTAAAATGTAAAATACGAGGCATTATATGATAAATTTCTTAAAAAATAATAGTATTTTTTTATTTTTTTGACATTTTATTGGTAAAAATGGCTAAAAAAATTTAATGTCATTTTTTCAACAAATTTAAAAATTTCAGACAAAAAAATGAGCTTAACCTTTTTATAAATTTTGCTTAGAAGAAAGGAGAAGTTGCTTGAAAGTAACCATATTATTTATATCCATAAAGCATATGCTTTAATGTTATCCCCTATAACTAAAAACAACTAAGCTATAATTAAGGTACATATGCTTAACAACTAAGCTACAAACAACTGAGACATATCTAGATTTTCTGCAATAACCGTGTGCTGACACGTGTCGCTTAAGCACTCTCCACCAAGATACATACCCGACTCCTCTTGAACATTCCAAATCACCAAACCGCTCTTCTTTATCTACCCCTCAAATTCAGTTCTTTCACCCGTCGTTCATTTTGACAACCGATTATCTTAAACGCCAACTTTCCTTCGCATTCCCTCGTTCCAAACAATTATCGAGGTTTTCTGTTGAATTTCCTGAAGAGTAAGCAAGATGTGGGCTCAATCGTATCAGAAGGGCGACGTGGAGGCGGGGTCGAGGCCTCTTTATCCGATGATGTTAGAGAACCCGGAGCTCCGGTGGTCTTTTATAAGGAAGGTCTATTCGATCTTGTGCTTACAATTGCTGGCGACGATCGCGGTGGCTTCCGTCGTGGTTTCTGTCCATCCGATTGCGACATTCTTCGTTTCCTCCGGGGCCGGGTTGGCACTTTACATCGTCCTCATCATTTTGCCCTTTATTGGTAAGGTTCTGGATTTTCTGTATCTATTTTGTTGTTTGGGCTTCTGATTTCGTGGTTTTTAATTTGATTTCGGTTATTATTGCAGTTTTATGCCCGTTATACTACTACCATCAGAAGCATCCGGTGAATTACCTTCTCCTCGGAATTTTTACAATATCTCTCGCGTTTGCGGTTGGATTAACTTGTGCATTTACCAGTGGTATGATTACTTTTGAGTTTGCCCTTTATATTTGTTTGGTTGTCAAAATTTACTTTTTTATTTTCTCTCTGTTTATTTTTATCTTTCATTGGGACATGATATATTAGACCCTTGAGAGGGTGAGGGTGTTGGTAACAATTAAATTGGTGCTAAATGCATATCTCAGCGTGTTCTGTTGATTTTGGCCGGTTGTACTGATGTTTTGTGGGGTTTGTCCCTGTATGTCTCTTACACAGTCATATGAGGACTGTTGACATGTTTTTGCATCACCATGCGAGCAGGTCACAGTCCACGCAATTGTATTTCAGTAGTAGTATGTGAATGTCACCCAGCTCTCGATATTTTATAGCAGTCTGCCATTGATTCTCTTTTAATTGATGTTGTTGCCCTTGACCGAACTGAGTAGTCCATGAGTAACATCTACATCTGAATGCGTTTTAATTCTATGAAATCAAGATACTGAATTCATCTAGGTCAACTTTCAAGGTTCAAAACATTTACTTATAACATAGCATGTTAGGTTCATAAAGAAAATTTCTTGACAATATAGCTATATGGCAAGGAAACTATTGGGGCACAATGGTATATCTCTATGCTGTAGTGTGATCTCCTATCATTCTATGGATTTTGTAGAATTATGCGGTAGAGTTGGTGATGATTTCTCTATTGCATTTGATAGTATGTTTCCATATTATATTCTCATACATTTGTGTCTGCTGTCATCCTTTTTTGTTTTTAGCCATTGTATCTTTTCTTTTCCATAGATGGAAGATTTATTCTATTTCATTTTGCAACAGGGAAAGTTATTTTAGAATCAGTCATTTTGACGGCTGTAGTGGTCGTCAGTCTTACTCTATACACATTCTGGGCAGCGAAGAGAGGCCATGATTTCAACTTCCTGGGTCCATTCTTGTTTGGTGCCATCATGATTCTTATGGTCTTTGCTTTAATACAGGTATGTTTGTAGTTGTCCTTTAGCGTCCTCTTTCTGGACTTTCCTATGCTGAAGGTTTTTTTGGTTCTTCAGAATTTAGAAGTTTTCTTAAAGTTTCTAGGGCTGATTCTGGGGTTAAATTCCGGTTTCTGGATGCAGATTCTTTTCCCATTGGGCAAGATTTCTGTTATGATATATGGGTGTTTGGCTTCTATCATATTCTGTGGATACATCATATATGACACGGACAACCTAATCAAGCGTTTCACATACGATGAGTACATTTGGGCTGCTGTCTCTCTCTACCTGGACGTCATTAATCTCTTTCTCTCATTGCTTACCGTCTTCAGGGCTGCTGATAGCTAAGATAATAGCTCAAGTTTTGTACATTTTGCTCCTTGTGGGAAAATAAGAGATTGGTATCAAGATGTAAATGGGACCAAGTTGTTCTCCTCAACCCTTTTTTTTCCAGGGGCAAGTGCCAACTTAATGAGAAATTCCTGGCTATAGTGATTAAATTGTTGATGATACTCCATTTTTTTTTTTTTTTGAATTATGTTATATTACTGTAGAGTTGTAACAGTGATTTATAGCAATTTAAAGTAATAGATTTTTCTATGCTGAGAAAAGCCAGAGTCGCGCGCCTGTTATCCTCTGTCCTCATTGCCTACTTTCTTGCCAGCTTCATAGATTGAAGTCTAAAACTGAATTTAACTGAACTTAAAAAGTATTTTTTGGGCGCTAGGGTTATTGAATATTGGTGGATTGAGGGGGACTTGATCCTTTTGAGAAGGTCAGCTTGTTGAGGTCATGCATATTCTTGTTAGCAAATGTATGACGAATTATGCTTTGCTTGTTGAAAGAAGAAGAATATGCATGACCTCAAAACAAATTTTCTCATTCAGGAAGCGATCTCCTGGCGAGATGACAGTTGGCTTTAGTAGGAGAGATGACGGTTGGCTTTAATAAATTTTATCAGTTAACGAAGGACTAACGAGAAAATGTAGAAATTAATAGTATTAACAATAGAGCTATTTTCAGTAATGAGAGTATAAGTTGAGTTCTTGTGCACTCGGCAGTTGAATAAAAACTAATATCAGTGCAATAGTTTGCTTAAATTCGCCTCCTATGCAGCCGTTGATACGGTCTTTCCAAGTGATTTTAGTTTTTTTCTTTTCCTATTTTTGGATGAATAAAGCATATAGAAATTATGAGTTATGGCAGAAGTTAATCACATTAATCAATCTAGCTGTAAAATATTGTTTTCGTTTTTAATAAAAGAAAGCTAAAATTGTGAGAACAACATCTTTATTTTTTCTTTCATCCGGAAGAAAATCTAACTTGAGATCCACTTACCAATAACAAGCTGAGGAAATTTGCAGTTGGCTTCATTTTGGATCTATATAACTCTCATCAGGGTATAAGGCAGAATAGCATGTTTCTAATTAGATCTTAAAGTTTGAGACATGGATATGAGATATTTTTAAGTAGTTTAGAGAAAGCGTTTCATCCCCCTTCTTATGCGGATTTGTACGGCATAAATTTTGATGGGCAAGAGGCTAGTGAAGTTTGTTATATTGAATGGTTTGTTAACCCATATGGCACAGCTATCTGAGTAATTGTGCCATTAATCTTCTTATAGAAGGGTGGACCATTAATCCACCTAGTCCCAAAGTCAGAAGGAAATAGAAATCGAAGGCTTTCAATCTCAATGGCAGAATACAGGTGGCATTATGCATAGCCAGTGGAAGAGATTATCTTCCAAGAATAGCCATTTGATAGGTGAAAAACAAAACAGATCTGTGGAAGTCAGCTCCTAAGGCTTATAGGTTGGTCCCAGAACAATGTTAAAAGCGTTGGCCGGCACTTGTTCCAGGATTATAAACACCATTAAAAGTTAATAACATGTCTCTGCATTTCCAAACAAAGCAATAATCCTGACACTAATCTTTGAAAATGTGTGGTGAGCTACAGGAATATAAAGATGTGGAATCAGGGTGGGAAATTCCTGATCAGGAATTCATTTGGAAAGTATATCTGGTTATAGCAATTCAGTTGCTTCTGACGATTATTATAGCCTACGTAGTTATGATCCCTATTCATCATTTGGCTTACTTTCTGAGACGGACTAGTACTGGACTGCTAATTTACTTGATCGCCACCATAATGATGATTACGGGTAGGTGATGTTGCTTTCATTTTTGCGTTGAGATTGTACATGATAATTCTGATATATTGAATAAATGAATGCAGCATTCTGCCTCTTGGACTACTCCCCCTTCGCCAATTACTTTCTGGTTGGTGTATTGACCACTGTTACTGGTTTCTTAGTTGGATTAACATGTGCAGCAACCAGTGGTAAGATTTATGGGCACCAAATGTGTTGATTGTTGTTCAATTGCAATGGGATTATAATCAAATTATTTGATTTGGATACAGGGAAAGTAAATCATGAATCTGTGATGGTGACAATAGCCATGGTGGTGAATCTTACAGTGTTCTCTTTCTGGGGAGCAAGCAAGGGCTATGATTTTGAGTTCCTAATGCCTTTCTTGTTTGGTGCCGTTGTTTCTATTACGCTGTTTGTTTCTGTACATGTCCGTTCTCTATTGTTCATATCAAATATTCTTATCATTCTTAAGATTTCGCAGGGCGGTTTATATATTAAGGCCTTTTGTTTTTTTCTTGGCTGTGATTGTTTGCAGATGATCTTTTTTCCAATGGGTAAAATCTTTGAGATGATCTATTGGTGTTTGGGTTCAATCACATTCTGCGGCCAGATTGTGTGTGTTACTAATAGCTTGATTACGAAGAACTGGTCCCATAACAAATACATTTGTGCTGCTGCTTTCCTCTATGTGGAATTCATTAATCTTTTCCTCTCGATTTTCATTGTTGTCGAAGCCCTTCATTGCTAGGTTTCTTCTTCCTTCCTGTTATAGAGCTGCAAATTTATGGAGGGTTACACATTCAAAAGTAGACAATTTGGAAAATTGTAATTCATTTACTAAACTATACTATTTTCTTTCAATAATTTTAGTCTATAGTGGGGCTTAAACTCTCAATTTCACAGTATCACCGAGGCAAAGTCTGGTTTTGTGAAACTTGTAGACTGAGGCAAAACGCTACATTTGAAGTATTTGAAATGTTCCATACTCTGCACTTCTTACAGTATCACTAGAGAAAAATTTCGTGAAAGGAGTACTTTTTTTTCTTTTTATATGACCATTTAGCATTCAAAACTCTAAATGTTTAATGATATTTTATACTCAGAATTCAAACCGAGACCTTGGGTTATCGTGGATTTATTTAAAAATATTTATCCTTTATTTTACGTAGAGTTGTAAAATAAATTCCAAGGTTGTGGCTTGGAAACTTTGGACAAGGGGTTATGATTGTTTCTGATAAGCAAAGGATACTGTCCCAAGAAAGGAATAAAAAAGAAAAGAAAAGAAAAGCTAATGCTTCAAAGGAGAACTTTCCTCGAGGTTATGCTTTGGTAGAATTTTCTGATTGCTTCACATCCAAACTGTAATTCCTTTTCTTTTGCTGAATGGATAAACAAGGAACAAAATCCCATTCTCACCTTCTTAATTTCCTTCTTCAAACTTTGAACTAATAAAACCTCACAAGAATTAAACTTGAACAATGTGGCAGAAGAAAGACCAAGAAACAGGACCCATTCAGGGGACAAATGTGTTTCCTAGACCAATCCCTACGGTCTTGGAATCTCCAGAAAATCATTGGTTCTTCATTCGCAAAGTTTATTCGATCATAACCATACAATTGCTGATCACAGTTGCCGTGGCAGCTACTGTCAATTTTGTCCATCCTGTTAAACATTTTATTGTGCATACTAAAGCCGGCTTGGCTCTCTACATTGTCATAATCATTATTCCTTTCATTGGTACTTCTCTTTTCTAGTATTCTTTTCACAAATTTTTGGTTGATATTAAAAGATTTTGACTGTAGTTTCAAAAAAAAATTGATGCAGTTCTATGCCCATTATACTTCTATTACCGGCTGTGGCCCGTAAATTATCTTCTCCTTGGTGTATTTACAATTGCTCTTGGATTTATAGTTGGATTCACATGCGCGTTTGTCAGTGGTAATGCATACATTTTGTATTTGTGTTAATTATACAAAAAGAAAAACAAATCTGATGTTAATTGATCTGACTTGAAAACAGGGAAAGTAATTCTGGAATCTGTGTCCTTAACAGCTGTAGCTATTGTGAGTCTGACCCTGTACACATTTTGGGCAGCAAAGAGAGGCCATGACTTCAGCTTTCTTGGGCCATTCTTGTTTTGTGCCTTTATTATTCTTCTGCTGTTTGCTCTGGTTCAGGTATATAATTATAAGTGGTTACTTCTGTAGGCTTATAAAATATGGGTTTTATAACGTGAATGGTTGGTAAAACTTGCAGATTTTGTTTCCTCTGGGGAAGATTGGGTTGATGGTGTATGGGTGCTTGGGGTCAATCATATTTTGCGGATATATAGTATATGACACAGACAATCTGATTAAACGTTATGCTTATGATGAGTACATTTGGGCAGCTGTCTCTTTGTATCTGGATATTATCAATCTCTTCTTCTCTCTGCTAACTCTTTTTAGTGCCTCGGATTAGGAGTGTTTAATATTTGGATTTCAGCTCAATCCACGTCGAACATTAAGTTAAATGGTATAATCCAAATCAATTGGATTATATTGTTTTTATTATATGGATTGATCTAGTTTTAATTCTTTAGAGATGAAATTGGTGTAATCAAAATTATTTAATTATAGGGGAAGAAGGTAGAGAAGGGAACAGCCAGTCCTACTACTTGTAACGGCTTGAGAGAATCGGAAAGCGTAATTATACTTTTATACTATCATACAAACTCTCCCTATATTCTAGTTGTTCTCTCCTACATTCAGCATTGGATAAATTCAGAAAATCGAAATGGTTCTACAACATTCTTTTCTTCCTTTGGGACACAATGGAGAGAAGCTTTGAGACCCCATCAGTCCACATATCATGTTCTCTCTGGTTCCGGCATTCGAATTCTACAATTCCTCTGTCAGCTGTTTTCAATCCGAAGTATCTGCGCTGGTCTCCGTCGTCCAACAGGTGTCTTCCTGGCCATGCCGCCATGTCCTTGCATACATCCACCACCACATCTGCACTTAAAAGAAATTACCCAATTCTTGATATTGGAATTTCCATTAATGTCTAAACCCCTTTTTTTTTTTAAGTTGGAAAGACTCACTCTTTTTCTTTTTGGTGATTGTCCCTGCTACATGTTTGCTCTTCATCTTCAGCATCACCTGTAACATTAAATTTGGACAGTCAGTACTAATCAACACAATCAAACTTCAATTTTTAAAAAGAAAATGAATTAATCCCCACCTGACCGGATCGGTGAATGTAAACAGAGATAATTTTCCAATGCAAGTCACCTAAACAATCAAATTAACATTCATTAATTAAAAGAGAAAATGCATAAAACAAAGAAAAGCTGAGTAAAGCGTACCTTGACGGGTTCGTTTTAGAAGCTCACTGCCTCTGGCAAGGAATTCTAAGTTACAAGCACCAAGAAAGCTGTCTCCATAGACAAGCTCGTCGCTATTATTCTTGTTAGCATTATTATCATTATTTCCAGAACCACAGATTCCCAAACCTTTCTCTGTTGGAATAACTGCTGCAACGTTCAAAACGTCTTTCAATGCTCTTGCCTTCAAAGTCGCCGCCCCACGAAGAGCTGCATTTTGATCATAAATTGGAACTTTCATTAAAAAATTTCACAAATTTCCGTATAATTTTGATGATTTTATATAATTACCGGTAGCAGCAGCTGCTGTGAGAGTGGTGATGTCATCATGAGACTTGACATTCACAGCAGAGCTAATTACTGAAGCAAGATGATCACGCTCAGCCCCCATAGCCTCTGCCGCCTCCACGCACTGAGCGGCCACCAAAGTGGCCGCCGATGCAACCGCCATATCGATCTTAGCCAGCTGCTCGTTTCTCCCAGATGATGAAGAAGAAGCTGTGGCAGCTGCAATGGCAGCCACCCCAGCAGCCACTGCAGCTACTGAAACTGCAGCGTGAAGCTGTGCATTGTGTGCTCTCGTTTCTTCCTTCTTTTTCTCTTTTCTCTCCTTTAACCATCTCCCAACCGTCTTAGTCCCACCGGCAGCTGTGCCACCGCCATTGCCCCCGCTGGCGCGGCCGCCATTGAATAGTGGATTTATGGTGTTTTGTGAATTGAAATACTGCATAAAAATGAAATGATCCATTAGAAAACAAATGGGTTTTATAAAGTTGAAAGCTTTAATGATTTTGAAGTGGTTAACACTGTTCATTTCTTTTTCTTCTATACTAATCCGTGAAGGGTAAGAGATGGAAGGCGCAGAAGTTATGAAACCGAGGCTAAGTTGAGTTGGTGATTAGTGTTAGTTTCTTTTTTTTTTTGAAGTGAAGCAAGGTAAAGGGAGTTGCTACATGTGATGTAGCTGGAAAGGGAAAAGATTTTACTAGATTCAGTAAAACTGCAGTTTGCTCGACTGAGCAAGACAAGCAAATATTAATTTAGACATGAATACACTATTTTTAGCTCCATTGTTGGCCTGCTTACTTCACCCTCACTCCACCACTTCTTTCATCAAAATACCTTTCTTTTTCTTCTGGAAATTCTATTATTTCCACAATTTTGAATTTTCACTGCTCTTTCCCTTTTCCCTAATCCTTTCACTGTTATTTCGTTCAAGGTAAAAATATTTATAAGAAAGTGATTCCGCACGTATTCTAAGCTATAGGGTTCGAGTTTGGTATATGAGAAAATTTTGAAGTTTTACTAATCAACTTATCCGACTTAAAATCGAATTAATCCAAACTTGTGGGGTTTCAAATTAAATTCAAATAACAGTGCATGGTTACACGAAAATTATTTGCAAGAACCTAACTAAAGTTTTACTATATTCACATATTTCAAGCATTAAAGTAATATAATCTTGTTTAAAAATTGCAAACATGCATCTTGTCGTGACGAAGAGGGACGCAGGCCTTCTGTCGCAATCAATTTTTAAAAGCACAAGAATAATTCATTATTGTGTAGAAAATATAATAAAAAAAATCAAGAAGAGGGAAGCTTAAAAATTTGGGAATGGTCAGAGAATCACGTTCATGAAAACTGTAATTAAGCCACAGCTGAGCTCAAATGGCAGCCTTTTGTCATTCTTTTTCTTTTTCTTCTGGATTACTTTTGTATTCAAACGAAACCAAAAGGTGAACACCATTTAACTTAGTTGACATGACAATTCAAGAAATCAGAGGAAGGACAAAACAATAGGTTTTATTGAAACCATATTTTCTGCAATATATAACTATACTACACTTAAAACCATATTCTTCTTGTGATAAACTATATATTATTTACGGTATTGTAATTATCCAAACTAAAAAGATAAAAGTAATTGACAAGCTTTGAAGTTTCATTTATAAGTCATGTATATAAACAAAAATAAGTAAGATACCTTAATGACTTCATCTAATTCTTCAGAAGGTGAAATTGGAGGGCTATCTGATTCAGCCAAGTTCAGAGGTCCACTACTGTAAGAATGCCTACCAGATGTCAATGGTGACACTTCCTGCAAAATGCACACTAAGTTTAAAAAAACAAAATACGATTTATTATTATTATTATTATTATTATGTACTCACGGATTGAGACATGATGCGTTCAAGAACAAGCTGGGAAGTAGCAGCAGAGGCAAAAGAGAACTGGTTATTATTAACATTATTAGTAGCATGAATCTCCTGAATCTCGGCAGTGACATCTTCAGGTATAGAAGCAGTAGTGCAAGAAGAAGTACTGTTAGTAGATTTATGGCAAGCCTTGGATGAGAGAGTTTTAGAAACTTCAAGAGCAGAAATACTCCATGTTCTTGATAAGAATTCCATGGGGACTTTCGGGCTTTCAGGGAGCTGCATGCCGTAGGCTGAGCTGTTGTGCTCTAACCTTCGAGGGATGATTAGAGGGATCTCTTCCATCATGTGAATAAAGGAAAAATAAAAGAAACAAATGTTGTTTTTGAATTTTGAGCTGTTAAAGAATAGCAGGAGTAGAGGGATTTTAGGGGTTGCTTTATACCCATAGGGGGTATCAATTCCATGTGGCTAATTTTCGTAGTCCTTTTTGTATGCTTGTGTCATTAGGGTAATGATTGAATGCGTTAATGGTAATGTGCACAATAAAATATGTGCAAATGATATTTACAGTTCACTGTATTAACACTAGTGTGTTGTACTGCTAGGTCCGGGTGACAAAGCTAGCAAAGGACTGGTCAACACTAAACTAAACTAAGCTTCCTAAACTAAGTAATTTGTAGAGTTGAGGTTCGTAGGAGGGATGTGGTCATGGGATTTTATGATTGGAGCCCACTTTCTGCGCCAGGTAGGGTAACCCGGCCTGTTTATGATTGGACTAGATTCAGGGCTATGTACTTTGTTTATATTGTTCATTTTTTTTTTCAGAGCATTACTAAACATGTAATTGGAACTATTTTTTACCGAGTGTTGGTGCTGGTACTGTTGAGTATTTCTACTGACAAGATCTTCATGGATCAATTCATACGTATGCAAAATAATTAAAAAAAATATTATGGGGTAGTTTATATGTATTCTCCTGACAAGATCTTCATGGATCAATTTATATGTATGCAAAATAATTTAGTGGTGTTAGTTTGTATTTATCATGGATGTCAATGCATTAAGATCTTCTCTGTTAACTTCGTTTAAAGCCTCGTATTCATTAAAATAAGATGGGAGTGCATTTGCAATTAAAACTGAAACGTGGTTTGATTTGTTAAGTTATACCTTTTGATGCTTAATTAGCACTATTTGTTTAGTTTCATGTCCATAAATTTCCAAGTTTCAACCTCATTCATATATAAATAAATAAATAAAAGGTGTTAATAACAAGTTAAATTATTTATTTGTCTATTACAACGAATAGCAACGAGCTACATAATATGTTATTTTTTGGTGTCTTGATTATTTATTTGTCTATTACAACGAATAGCAACGAGCTACATAATATGTTACTTTTTGGTGTCTTAAGTTGCTTTTATTTTTTCTTGAATTTTGACAAATTTAATAGAAATTTGAAAAGTTAGGAAATAAATAATGATTAACATTATAATGGCAAATGATAAGACTTTTACTTAAGAGATGAACTTAAAAACGTTCTTACCCTTTACACTCTTATCGAGTAAAATTAGTTTTATACCAATTGATACATGATTTTCATAATAAAGGTAGTCTCTTTTGGCATCCAATTCAACTTTTTCGATTCCTAGAAACATAAAATTTTATAAAAGACATCTGCCTAAGCAAATGACAATTGAAACAAAAGAAACACAAAATTGAGTAGTAATTTGTTTAGTCACGCATCAAATTCTGTATAAAAGACACATTCAATGCCTTTGAGAATGGCAAAGCAATGATGTTTCCCCGTCTGCCTTGGGTGTTGGCAACGTCCAAGGCCGACAAGTTTGGAGGTCCAAACAAATCTGCCTTAACCAATTTTGCCTCTACAGTTTCGGACACAAAGCTGCTTACTTCAAGACACAGACCCATACATGCTAAAATGCGCGTGCCTGTATACGTCACTACTACTGTTATTATTTTTTTAAAGGTAGAAAAAAATAATATTTATCTTCACTTGCCCTTCTACCTATGTACTATTCTTTTTCTTTTGTTTTGTAATTTTCTGATCAGAGGTCTATATCAGAACAACAATGTGAAGAAAACATGCTTTAATTAAAGTCTTTCTGCTTCTTGCTTGGTGACCACTCCCTTTATTCCTTTTGCCACTTTCAATTGTGTTTCAAATATTTTCGTTTCCTGCCTTTATATCTCAATTATTCAACCATTCAGCTCAGCTTTTTTGCTCTTTATGTTAAAATTATCCCGCACATCCCTAGCTATATTGCTCACAGATGCTAAATTTTACCCCTTGAGCCATGAAAAACAAGAAACTTTATTTGTTTTTGAAACATTTAGATGCCAACTTGGCTCCTATGAACTATAAAGTGCTACCCTGCCATGGCTTTTGTCCCCATCAAGTTTCCAATGAGACTTGAATGATTGAGGAGGCTCAACTTCGTTTTCCTTTTTGTTCTAAACAAGGGTGGGATGGGAAACTTGCATAAATCAAATGAAATTCTGCGGTGCCTGATATCCAACGGCAGGAAACCTCCACAATTTAAAATTTGGTTTTTGGAGTGCCACATGAGAATCAAGAGACAACGTCCAACTCCAATGATTTACTAGTATATCCAGACCAATGATTGAAATCACCCTACAAACCAGATAATCATTAGTAGCGACTTAGATATAAACAGAAAGAATAATATATCACAAATAGAATTCCTCTCTTCCTGTATTAAGAAATTATTAGGATTTCAACTAATGAATAGTCTACCTCAAAATTAGCACCTAAGTTAGCAATGGAGTTTTAGATCACTATTTATCAGCTTTCAACTATATAAACGAACCCAAGAATAGGATTCCAATACGGCTAACCTACGCAACTTAGTAAAGAACGGGTTGGTTCAAAGAATGCTTAATAATTAGTAGTCCTGACAAATCTAATGACTTCAACGTTAAATCCTGTTTCTCATACGTTCAAGTTGCTTTATGGTTATGGTCAAAGGAAAAAAGAAAAGTACACTTTCAGTGGATCAAACTTCGTGATTGTTAACATTGTTCTTTTCACAGTCAACAACAATGCAGATTTGGAGCCACCTACACAAATCACGCGAAGAATTATTTCTCTCTTCCTATAACTAAATTTTCATGATTCACCATCCTTGATTCATTCCTTCTAGGACAAAAGTGAGGGCAAAAGTGAGTATTAAATTGCAATCCTAATCACCAGCTCAAAAACAGGCACACCTAGTTATAAAAAGTAAGCCCCACTAATATGCATATGCCCCTAAAGCAATGACTTAGTCGAACAAAATTTAATGGCAGCTTTGCATGACAAAATAAATTAATTCACAACTGGGTATCAATTTTTGGCAGATCAAAACACTGGTACTGGGTATAAATTGTCCATAGATAAAAACATTACTACTGCATATAAATTGTTGGCAGATCAAATATTTTGAAGCAGCTGAAATATCGCAATTCACTAATAGCAGGTAGTACAGTAAGTAAGATTAAACATATTTCGTGGAAGCATATGAATAATATGAATCAAAAACGCATGAACTTTTACTGATCATGAGAAGGCAGGGAAGTTATTTATTCAAACCAGAAATAGAAGCTGAACAGAAAAAGGGAAATTACAGCAACCGCATGTAGTTCCAGAAGTCTATTGCTCCGCAGCAAATGTGCTCCTAGCTTCCTAGTTAAATTTATATCAAATCCAAGGTTCGTGCACTTGACATTGATAATGTGCCAAATAAAATGGGAGAAATGTCAACAAAACTGTTAATACAGAACAGCTGAAGTTTAAAAATAAAAAATCAAGCAATTGGATACAAAATAAATATTGGAAGAGCCCTTACCTAAATTGCATTCCACATCATAAAAAAAAAGGGCAAGGAACTATCGATTGGATTGTAAACCACTGCCACCATAGTACTGCTTGGTAGTTTCACGTGAGAACTCTGCAAATGTCATTCCATCCTTCACTCGTGATGAAAGTGGAGGAATGATTTTCTGAATGTCTTGATTAAGTTCATTCAAGTCATGCTCAGCATCGCCATTTCCCTTATTAGTTAAATCGCCTAATGATGTGCAATGTTGCATTCTATATTCTGACATTGTAAAGGTTTTACTCCATGCTGGCTGCAAAAACACAACAAAGGTTTCTCTGCTAATATTTTCTAAGTTTACTGGTCTGCGGACACAGTGTAAGGTTGAGCGGAGCTTTCCTTTCGATAAAATATCAGCAGATTCCCCAACCTGAATGATGAAACTCTCCACAGAAGTCTTTACCATTAGCACATTATTTTTGTTGGGATCAAGTATCTGTAAATATGAGTATCCATTTGGATAATGGCATTCGCATGATGAGGAAAATTGATTCGTCTCCATATCTTCTGATAAATAGGGCAAGAGAAACATAGGTGCTGTCAAAACAGTGAAGATACCATAATCATAATGCCACTGCTGCCATAGATCAGAATAATTTGCACGTGATCCAATCTTCTTGTGATCCATGGCCACCTTTGTCCCTTGTAATTGCTTTTGCTCACTTCTTAAGCATTTTTTCTGGTTGTCTTTGGAATTAGCCTGTTTTTTGGAGCATCCCTTCCTTACGACACTTTCTCTCATAAGAAGGTTATCTAGGACTGAATGATAATGTATAAGGCGCCCTTTTGCAGTGCCAGATTCTAACAAGCTTTGTTCTAACTCTTTGCCTCCAATAAACTCATCACATATTCGAGCAAGACGGAGGCCCAGCTCGATCATGCAATATCCCAGCTCTTTAAATGCACTGGCAAGATTATCAAGTTCACCGTACTGAACTTTTTGTACCACATCAGCATCCAAATGAGTTTCTTCAGAATTTGAGTGCAGATGACTGCCATGACTTGGTTTACCAGAAGCAGATTCCAGAGCTTCTGCATACTTAAGTTGCATTGCAAAAGAGGACACCTTTCTATTGGGATTCTTCAGAGGAACATCACTACCCAAGTTGTGCTCCTGCACATTACGAAAACAAACTAAAGAAAAATAAGACACTTAAAAGATTAATGCACATATGCACAAGACAAGGTGAAGGACCTGCTGCATAATGATTATAATACCACGTACAAAAAGATAGGCACTTTTGTAAAAGGTGTCATCTCTCTAATATATACCCACTATTATCCTACATAATCACCTTGTTCTTGTTCAGAGCCCGGATAAGCAACAAACAGTAATCTGGTTTTAGAGTTCGTGCACACGTTAGAAATGAGCTAAGATAGGGGGAGCCAACGAGTAGTTTATGTCATTAAATTTGTTTAATGATCAGATAGCTTAGATTCCCCCAAATGTAGCTGCAATTAGTATAAAATGGAATACTAAGATACATTTAGGCAGATGGGAAATAATAACAGTAATTCATTTCCATCTCTCTCACTTTCTCTGTTCTTCTAGAATTGTGTTCTTCCTCTGCTTTCTTTGCCTTCCTCTCCATTTTCGGACTGCCAAACAATTTGGCCTCATGAGTCCAGTAGTTTTAGGAGAAACTTCGGGCAGAACAATGGTATCATCCCTTTTAATGCAAAGCAACAATTAACAAGAGGCAAATTTATTGGTGCCTCCACACAAGTAAGGCAACAGGAATATGCAACCAAAGGAACAGTTTCAATTCAGTCTATTGTGTCGCTCAGATAAAAGTAAAAGAAAGCAACACCTATGTTTCTAAACTAACGTCAGATTTTTTTTTTTTTTTCCCTTAATTGAAACACAGTAGTACTATGTTCAATTCAAAAACAGAGCATCGGAGGTATCAATCAAAACCCAGAATCGCGTCATTAAAGTAAACAAGTACTCTACAATCACATGAGTCGATAAAAATGGAAGAAATTAGGAGAGATTTTTAAGCAGCACTATACACGTTATGATCGTAGAAACATAGACAACTGAGATTGAAATAAAATAGAAAGAACCTTAAGAACGCGTTTGCGGCGGTCGTGATCGAGAAGAGCGAGGTTGCGAGCTAGAGGGATAAGGTTGCGGCGAAGAAGAGAAGCGCTAGGGACACCGGTAATGGAGAGAAGACCTGGACCTTTAGGGCCTAGGGTTTCCATTACAGTTCTCCTAATCGTTTCCAGTCTTGATTGTTCTTCTCTTGAAGATATTGAAGCGGATGATGAAGACATTAGCATCAGATCAGCGAAATGAAGCTCATAAAGCTCCAACACTTCAAATTCCTCCATCTCTCTGTCTGATCAGATTCACCTCTACACTACAGTTCCTGCCTCTTGTATCTTCTGTTCTAGTGATCGCAATAACCAATTCGTGGATAACATCGGGAATATAATTTTGCAATTTTAATCGGCCAAGTGTTGTTCTTTCCTAGCAATTCTCTACCAATGGGATAGGTTACATATATAAATAAACCATATTTCTGTGCTTGGAAACTGGATTGGCCAAAACTAAAAGCAAAAATTTCCAACTTCTGGCATAAATATAACTTAATGGCTGCAAGAAGATTTACAATTTCATCTTCTATGCATCAGGTACCGTTCAAGTTTAAAACAGGCACTCTCAATGGATAACACCATACCACTTATAATGTCTTCGAGCTTGAAGACATGCCTCAATTATCTCCTACAAAAGCTACGTTAACATGCCATATACAAGTGGAACAACCATGGGTGATTTTAAATATATCTGCTAGACTACAGTAGTCTCTTTGAAGCTCTTTGCCAACCAAATAGCAGTTTCTCTTGGAGAAACCTTTTCAGGTCCAAAAGGCTTCAGCAGCACCCCCAGCTCTTCGAAACGTTCCTGCTGCAACAGCCTTGCACTGAACTCTAGTAACCCTTCTAATGCCTCAGCCCGCTGTTGGTATGATGAGGTATCAAACCGGCGCTGTCTTGAATCTGAAGAGGAACGACTTGAAACAGCAGTTATTGGATTATGTTCTGAGCACTCGCTTCCAATCTGACCAATTTCATGGCTGTCATCAGCTAAATGAGGCTTGGTAACAGCTCTGTCCAGAACTTGGATAGTACACTTGTCCTTTGTGATTGACCGCTCAGCACTGCCTGCAGATGAGGAAGAGCATTGTGCTGAAGTTGATGATGTTCCTAGGATGGGAATTAAAGGATCCTCAGATGAAGCCAAGGGAAATTCAGCGATCTTGTCAATTCTTGGAGCATTCACAGAAACATCTGGAGACTCCACAGTAGGAAGAAGGCCAATATTAGCTCTGTAAGGGGTGTGTAAGTTTGCAGCTTTCATGGGGAATGGAAGTGATGCTCTGCGCGTAGAGTGAGGAGATTTGCTTGCTGGAGTGCATGACACTGGAAGCTGCAAAAATGAGAGTACCATAAAATTAGTAAAATCACAATACTAACACCAATGGAGTTGTCAAGCTACTGAGTTCCGGTGTGATTCATAACATTGCACTAGAAGAGCATAACAACATTAATACCCAAAGCCAGCTGACTCAGTATTCAATTGACCCACCCTTGATGCAGCTACGTTGGACAAAAAAGTCAACATTTTTTTTTCTAAAGGACGTAACATTGTTCTATTAGATAATTCAATAATTCAGATGTCAGTATAATGTATAGCTTCAACATTTTCAAACATCCACGAGCTATGCAACCAAACAAGGTCTTACATTCAAATCATTCACAAAATCAAATTTCAGAAGCTAATATGCACTGGAGGACCGATGAAGATGGCCCCAGACCCAACACTTACCGAGTCACGTTTAGAACCAGTATGGGCATGAATCTTTGAAGGTGTTGTTTGTCCCCTTGTAGTAGCAGAAACTTTTGCCGACATCATTCTTGGGGTTTTGCTAAACACTGAAAACTTCGTGGAAAAAGCTTTGTCAATATCAATCTCCTCATGAGCAACCCCAGTAGGTGATTCTGTGAATTTGTGATTCAAGTAGCTTGGGGATCCTTCTGTTCTTTTTGAAGAATCCCGTGAGTCTTGTCCATTTCCAGATATGCTAGGGTTCAGGGCTCTGTCATTACAGAATGATCGCCTTTTCTCCCTCTGAGTAAAAGTGGGAACTGCTTCTGCATCTACAAATCTAGTTTTCTTTATAAAGTTGGAGTCAGACCAGCAAAGAGGAAACGTATGCCGCCTAGGACTACTCAACTTTAGATGAATCTTGAGAATAGAAGGTTGAAGATGAGGGTGATTGAGCAACTCTGCAGCCTGGCACATAAAAGGTTAAAATTCTAAGTGCGACCCGAACAAAGACAAAGGCCTGAAATCTGACTATTTCAAAATTCTCTTAGTAAGCAATACAGTGAAAAAATTTCACTGTAACATTGAAACAAGATGGACTTTGGGATGGCTTTTAGTTACTAAATTGTTCCAGACTCTTCAAGCCCAAAACTTCACAAGAGTAAAGGTTTAATCAAATTAGTTCCAAAAATAAATAACACTTTTAATCAGCCAACCATTTTGCACTGTATACCAAATATTTCAAGGAGAAACTTCCTACTCTAAAATTTCCTGATATTTTAGCCAACAAGGAAAAAAAATGGCAAGCATTTTCAAGTGTAAAGACTATGCGTGAACTTAGCATCAATTTTCCTAAATTCAACATAAAGACTAAAATGAAGACGCAAGAGCCTTCAAACATGATCATACCCATATCAAATGGCAATAATTATTAGACTGACTCATCATTACACTCAAGATAATCTACTTTGCAATTATTATCATCAAATTCAAATTGATCACTTTTAACTTCTCGTCCTCCGTCTTCTCTCCGTCTTCTCTATGCTCTTGAAAATCAATATCCTGCTTATCTCTACATACTAGAGGAATATTGACCCTTAAAAGCGAATATAGTGTTGCCATTTCCATGCACTAGGAAACGAGTCGAGGTTGACATAACATTTTTTCTATTAAATAGTTTGGTATGATAGTCCTTCTCTTCAATAGTCCTCTTCAACTCCCCTACCTCTAGCAACCTCATCCTATATCAAATAATAATCTAACCAATCCATCTCGTTTCTTTTTCAGCCTTTCCTATTATTTTGATTTGATATGGTATTAAAAAAGTATAGCAAGCTCAAGGGAAATGCTGACAAGCCATGCCCTTTATGTGCCTCACGCCTAACTAAGGGAACACAACTTACTTCCTAGGTATGTGCCTCATCAAGAAATCCCAACTTCTGCAACCTAAGGTGCTAGGACAAGAGCTTGATGAACAATTATTTTCCTTTATGCAAAGTGTCCATGCAAAAATACTAATTTAAATACAAAAACAAATTGAAAAAGGAAAGATTCAAGAAGATGTACACTTGGTCTAAGTTCTGGATTCTTCCTCAGCATGCTTTTAATAAGCCCTCGGCTGGAAAATTGAAAAACAAATAACAGACCAGAACCATGAAAGTATATTAAACTGTGGGTTAAAAGAATGAGGTAAGAGAAATGATGCATTATCTAACGAATTTCTATTGAAGTGCATGAGCTCGAAGACATGCTTTCTTTTAATTTTAATATTAGGATAGGTAAAAATCTTACAATGAATAAGTTGCAGATTTTTAAACTTCATTGATGCATTTTATCACATGTAACAGTGAGAATTTCAAATGTTAGATTGCAAATTCATGAAAACAAAGGTAGACTTACAATGCACCAGAGTACACAGTAGGTAGAGGAGCCACTATAGACTTATTTATTTTGTTAATCAGTGCTTGAATATCCTGCTCAGAAAGAAAACCGAAAAAGGTCACTGCAGAATAAATACAAGTAAAATTTGAGCAATGATAGCTATATTTTTAGTTTAATTAGCATCTAAGCACATCCATATTATTTCTATGAATAGAAAATTAGCAACTTACAAAAGCTTTAAATGCTGGTTTGTGAGCAGCCATTTCATACATGCAGCACCCTGAAAAAATGTTTTATTAGGCATAGACAAAGAAGCAAAATAATAAATCACCACCCGTCAAGATAACCTTCATAGTTTAACAAATAAAGTAACTGACCCAAAGACCAAATATCTGACTTTGAACCATAAGGTATATCTGCAAGAAGTTCAGGGCACATATAACTAGGGGTTCCAACGACCTGTTTTAAGAGAAGAGATTGTCATTATAATTAAAACAATCAGGTGATGGATCATCAGAAATAAAGCCCATAGTATTAGGCATAATACTCACAGAAGAAGCAAGATCATCAGAAGTCAACAATTTAGCAAGACCAAAATCGCCTACAACCAACATCAATAGGACATCAGTTTTCAATGATTAAATTAACCATTAATGGAAACCAAAGAACAGGTTTTTATGTGCAAACAAATTTAAAAAATGAGGAACAACATTGAAAAAATGTAACTTTTAGTTACCTAATCGTATGTCATGATCTTTCGTCAAAAAGATATTTGAACACTGGAGCAATTTTGAAGTAACATCAGTTAAAGGTAATTTATGAGATGTCAGACATAAGATATTGGGTACTGAATATATCAACTAACAAACAAGAATGTATAACTAACTTTGACATCACGATGAAGTATATGGTTGGCATGCAAGTAATCCAGTGCCATTAGTAGCTGAACTAGCCATTTGCATAGTTTCTGCATAATATTTTACAATCAAAACATCAATTGCAACAAAGTAGCATGGTCAGTTTCTAAACAGCAAAGTGGTTCTGCAAATGTTTTAAAGTTAAAATAAAGGTCCACAAAAGTAAGCACCTCCTCAGGAAAATGAACTCCATTGGCCCTTTTTATAGCTTCAGCCCTGCATAAATAGATATGATAAATTTCAAAGATCAAGGAAGCAGCATAGTCATGAACACCCAAGACTCAAAATGTTTCATGAGAAATGAGCAGGATTAGAAACTTACATGTCTCCACCTTCACAGTACCCTATGATTATGCATACATAGCACCCCTAAAGGAAAAAGAAAATTATGAATTTCACAATAATAAGATCACAAGTTCCTCAAGGAGAGGATAAGATGATCAGCTAAACACATAGAACATTGCACTGGATTAAGCAACACATTTAGCAGTCCATTTGAGCAGCCGGAAAATGGTTAAATAGTACAAAACCATCAGGAAAGGGAACCCCAAAGAACATGAGACAAGAAAACAGGGAGAGAAGTAGGAAGCCATTCTTCAATGATAGAGAAGTAGGAAGCCATTCTTTAATGATGATGATGAAAAATATAGTTAAATCTATAAGTTCACAAGTACTTATGCTCACCTTTTCTACCCAGGAGTCTTTGTACTCCACAATGAATGGATTTCTTACTCTTGAAACAAGTTCCATCTGGAGGAAAAAGAACCAAATAGCATCCGTATTAAGAGGCTAGAAATTTAGGTAAGATATAGGCACTGATCTTTATACATCAAAACTATAGACCACTGGAAAGAAAAAGGAAAATAATTACATATCAATCCATTTTTGGTATTTGTGATAACAAATAACAGAATATACAGCAATCAAACTTTAGTAACTCAAAGCAAATATTTAGTTTCCATAATGTCTGATCCTCAACCTGAATATGCCTCCCAAGATGGCATGTCTTCAGTTTCAATTGCTCTTTAATAATAAATAGAGATTTTGTACGCTTACCTCCTGGTGGGCAGACCTGCGAGCTCTATCAGTCTGACGAGCCAAACGGATCTTTTTCATAACATACCTAGCACAAAAGATAAAGAACATTAAAAGAAGAAGGAACATATTATAAATCAACATTCATCTCTCACATGATACACTTATAAAGAAATGTAAGCAAGGTCCCCCGAGCGTGTACAAACATATATCTTTGTATATGTATTGGAAATATGCTCACTTCTTTTTTTCATGTCTATGCCTCACAAGAAGAGCTGAACCAAAGGAACCTTTGCCTATCTGCTCCAGAATTTCATATTGCTCCATGGTAGATTCTATGACCCCCTCACTCTCCTTCGGGCATTCAGCTTCAAAACTTTTAGCCTAACAAGCACCTACCATTCACAAAATAAATTAGGCCCACGAAACAGTACTCCCACAAATATAAGCAAGTTAAACTGTTAGACCAACAAAAAGTTATACAGTCAACAAATGTCTAGGTTGCACATCTAGGATAGTAACTTCCAACAAGCAGAACTCACAACTTAGGCCAACAATCCTCAAAATTGCATGGTAGAACTTCTAGGCAAGTAGAACCAATACAGAGACCAAAAATAACACACAAAGAGTGCATTTAAAATGCTAAAAAAGCTCAAGTTAACTAAACATATGCTATTCAAAATTATGGCATAATACTGCAAGAGGAACTGGTAAACTTGTGCTTTATCTAGCTTAATAACTACAAATGAAGAAAATATAAAAGTTAAACTTTTATGAACCCTAATGCTTGGTTCATTAAAATATAGAAAATTTCAAGCTGTCATCAAAAGCTAAAGATGTGTTTACAGAGGGAAATAGTGTACCAATGGAAAGCAAACACAAAGGTTCAATAAATTTCAAAATAGCTCATAAAAGAATGCTGTAATTGTCAAATTATAGATTATAACATCCTAAAACATACATATAGGCCCTTCAAACATGTAATCATCTTCACAATGCCCATCCATCTGCATATAACCACGTCCAATTACATGATACACTACATTCAACATTTCGTATTAAGATATAGGCCTTGGTAAAAAATAAAAGGCGACAGCAAGAACAAGGAAATCATTTCAGGATAAACCCCATAATAGATATTCAGCAGAATCTTGTTTCAACAAAGAAAACGACAAGGAACACAGTTTCACTATCAAGAGCGAATTATTAATTGGTTAGAGACAAATTTTCAACACAAAATAAATAAATAAATGAAATAAAATAAAATAAAATAAAATTCTAAATGATTAGCTCTAAAAGAAACCAATTTTTTGCACTCCTTAATACATAAACCAAGCAGCTGCCAAAAGTCATAAAAAAGACATTCATTAAAGGGTTTACACCTTTAACTAAAGCAGCAGAAATTGCACAAAAATCAACCTTCACCAAACAACAAGTAAAGAATCCAAGAGCTCATCCATTTAAACTTCAGCAAACAAATTAGTAATGATTTCTTTCGCACTTAAAATACAAAAAATAAAATCGATCAACCACCTCAAGAATTCACGAACTTGCCTAAGCAACTGTTGAAAACCCGATCGGAAACCTTAAAAATCTTTTACAATAAATGAAAGGGGAAAAAAAGGTGAAGTGAAATAATGAGAAAAGACAAGGAAGCTACCTGAAAAACATATACACCTATAAAATAATATTTAAAAAAAAAAAAAAGTAAAAGGGAGAAATTCAGTACAGTGGAGAAGTTAATTCTTGACAATCCTCCTGGAGCTTAAAGAATAGAAATTTGAATTTAGGAGCAGAAACAGTTGCAGAGATTACCTAATCTTACCTTATTTTATGGCGTGATAGAGAGAGAAAATGAGAGCGCCAAAAGGATTGAAAAGAAAGAAAAGTAGTAAATGACGAATTTAAAAATTCGAAATGAGAGAGGCACAGACAGAGAAGGGTCAAATGGCAACATCACTGTTCATACTTTTTGGATTCTTTTTTTATCGGAAGGGACTTGAATTTGAAATTTGTGCACGAGTGCGTCGATTAGAAGCCGACAGCTGGGCTTAAATTGGGTGTGACTGGATACATATTGCTACATGTGATCTCGTCAGATGAAACGACGTTGCTTTGATGACTGTTAAACCAGCTCATTTTTGGGGTTCTACAGTGAATTGGTCCCTTTGCTATCAACCCACATATTCTTATTATGGGCTTTACTACTTATTGGGCCTAATGAATATTCCTAAAACCAACATTTGAAGGTCCAAAATATTGCATCGGCCCATCCCACTCTCAAATCGAACACAATCTCAATATACTCATTCCTTGCTACAATGCTTTAATAACACATTTCTCTTGTTTGAATTAACTATAATTCTCATTGATGAAAGGCTATGAATTATAAAATTCAAATAATATTTCAAATAACAAAAAAACATTTCTCTTATTTGATTTGTATTTTCATGTAGCCTGATTGATTCATGGACAAGATTAAACATTCCATTGAGAAAAGCTCCACAAATAGTGAACTTCTTCCATTATCAAACTCATATATTTAGTTCATAAATTCATTAATGAACCAATTTATTATTGATTTAATCTATACAAATGAATTCAACCAAAAAAAAAAAAAGAATTTACTGATAAAATAGGGTTGCATACTTGAAAAAGTCACGAATGAGGGACCATATAATACACATTTACCAAAAATAAATGCCATTTGACAAGTTAAAATCAGATAGCTTTGTGGTAGGGTCAAAACCATTTAATTAGTAATAATAGGTATGTAACTAAAAGTATGTAAGATATGGACTTGAATGTAATATATGCTTTTATTTTATTTTTTTTTTTACTTTTTTCTCTTGTATAGCTATCAATGGTTCGAAATTTATTGGAATAGTTAATTCATATTTGCATCATATTTGTAAATAGGAACAAAATAATCATTCTTTTATATTTAAGTCTCGAATTTAAAATTTATAATTTGAAAAGAAAAGAATTGTAACATTTGGTGAGAGTCTTTGTAGAATATCCACTAGCAATATTTTCATATTTGGACCACCGATAATGTCCAAATCCAATTTTATAACAATTCAATAATCTTTCAACATCAAAAATCTGATTCAATTGATGATATAAAGATGGTGGGTGAGATGGAATCTTAGACAACACAAGATTGAGACCATAAAGAAAAATAAATGGTAACTTAGTTAAAGATAAAGTGAAATTTGGAACAGCTTTTCATTTGAAGACAACAAAGAGATGTGTGCAACCGCAAAGATAGTGCAGGTTCATGTGCACTGGTATTAGAAACTTTGGTTTTTGCTGCTACATGTACTTATACTGTAGTACATCTACATCCTAAAAGAATGATAAATTATTAAATTTGCAAGTCTAGAAGTTTTAATTCGTTGTCCTTTAATAATGTCTAATGGCAATAGAAATTTAGAACCATTCGTTGTTATACTCCAAATGGTCCAAATCAATCTCTTTCATTTGTATTCTGCCACTCTTTTTGTGGGCCTCTTGTCTAATTTTGTTCCACACGCCTGGCTAGAACAAGATAACATAGCATTATTTTAAGTTATTATATATGGTATATATATCTCAAAAACTGTCCCGAGCTTACATATAATGGGCTAAGCAGCAAATGGCCTAAAAGTAAGATAGAAATGATCAGAAAGTCTAAATTGGGGTTTTCCGATTTAATTATAGGCCTCCGACGATACTTAAGTTAGGTACAGCCTGATAGGATCGTTTTGTGACAGTTAATTCTTGCTAAATGTATCAATGTCTCAGGTATATCAAGATAGATTGATGAGCTTCCTTTGATGAAGAAGACACATTCAGATGGATTCAGCACCATCCTGTACTGATGGAGAACTGAGAACACTTCTTTACGTCTTGAATGTGATCCTTAAAGGATCTGCTATTCACATTCAATATATATCTACTTAATTAATTCAATAATACAAAATATAGATGATGCAAATAATTAACAGTGTCATCCACGTTTGAACATAATATTTTATAATGGGGGCCATGTTTCACATGTCCTGCTAACTCAATTATAGAGCTCAATGGGTCACCTAAAACAGTAAAGATCTTCCATCAAGAGCAATTCAGATTGAATTATTGTCTGTATTTTCAGGATTTCAAGCAGACTATTGGTCAATATAGATATATTCTGTAGCCACCAGCATAAAAAAGAGGATTCCCTGTTGTGTCTTTTAACATTGATAACTTAGTACTACATGCGAATGATTTCTAAATGCTATCAAATATTGTCATAGTCAATCCAAATGCTTACTCAATTTCATTTTATTTGTCATTTTTCCTATTTTCACTATAATTAAAAAATATTAATTAAATTTAAATTTATAATAAAATTGAGTAATTTAATATATAAATTTAAATTTAATTGGTCAATTTTTATTGAAAAAATAAAATTAAATTTTATTAAAAATCTAAAAATGTCAGATATACGAAATTTAAATTTTAGTAAAAAATGACACATAAAATGAAATAGAGCGAGTAATTCCCATTTATCAAAGTCAAACCGAATACCCATTTATCAAATTCAAACCAAATACTCAGTTAAGGAATAAAATGCAATGATAATGTTCTCTTTTTCCTTAATCCAATGTTTTAAGTTCCTAAGTTCCGAACTCTAAATACGAAGTAACTTTAAATATTTAAAAGAAAATATGAACAGACTTCAAACAGCATGTGTGTGTGTTTTTTTTTAAAAAAAAAAACAGTTAAACCAAATAATTTTGGAAATGTGTTCTTGCTTGATTATATATTCGAAAGAATTCCAATTGACAATCCCTGTTACTCAACTTCATCAATCAAATGCCTTTTTTATTGATTTATGCATAAATGTTATCCAAATACCTCAGAGCTTCAAAGATGCAAGAGGCTCGTTGTATTTTTTATGAAGTTGTACCACGTTATTTAGCGATAAAATTTATAAAAGAAAAAAAAAAAGATGTCATTTTTAATTATTTGCATATCCAGATAATTATTCAAATTAAAAACAAAATCCAGTTACGATCAATATTCCCTTTAAAAGTGAATACAATTAAAAAGGTTATCTAGTTGACTATAACGTAATGTGTGGGTGTATACTGTATAGTATAGAGCAGCAGCACAAGTTGGGAATTAACTTTAGTTTCTTCCCCAAAAGTAGATTAATTTTATTTTATAACGTAAAAATTCTATTTCTTGAGTTGTTTTATTTGATGGACTTATCCAAAATTTCAATGCTTCATAATTAAAATATTTAATTATACAGTGAGGATATGTATTAGATGAATCCCCTGTTATTGTTATAGGGATTGGCTGTCTTTTTTGTCTTATGGGTCCGTGATACTGTCATTAACACACAATTTTGTTTTCTTTAATCTAAATCTTCTTACATTCACACTAAGCCTTATTTTCATTTTTAATTAATAAAGAATATTTTGTAGTTTGAATTAATTATCCACAATGATTTGTGTTGTATGGACCAATGAAAAAGATTAAGCAAATTAATTGACAAGGAGTGTACCCCACCATTTGTTCATTTCGTTTCGTGTTATAATTCCGATAATAATATTGATTTGTTAAACATTCTCTAGGGCTTGTCATCAAGCTGGGTATACATGCCTTGCTTTGAGCTGAAAGTGAAGTGGATTTATTCTTTATCATCGATCATATAGTAGGGGAGCCGTGATCTTAGTTTACTAGTTTACCTGAAAATATCTTAATTTAATCTTCAAACAACGAGATAGAAAATGAAATGGCATGCAAATGCACCAGCTTTACGAGTAAGCACGGCCGTCAATTTTGTCCGTTTGAAAGTAACGCTATTCATGCTCACAAAATTGGTGGTTTAAGCATTTCAAGTTTGACCAAGCCACTGATCGATGTTGTAAATTGAATGAGAGAGGCTCCCAATTTGATTCCTAACATTTCAATTTGGATCAACTTCAACTAATTATTCACGTGCTTCCATCTTCCATTGGGACTATATATGTTTCTGTCTTCTCAAAACGAATCGTGGTTTAATTTGATTAAACTACGTACATTACTATTAATTCATAATGATTAAGAATGTATTATCATTGAAAGTATAACAATACGTATACAATACATATTAAAACGTTGAAATGGTCAGTGTGGAAATATAATTGAAAGTAGTGTTTATTTTAAATTAAAAATCTTATATTCTTTTCTTTAAAATTAACAAGATTGATCCATAAAAGAAAATAATAATAATATTTTTTTAATTTATATCTTTTATTTTTCCAGAACTTCCCCCAAAAATTTATCTTATCTCTATCTTCTGAGAAGTTGAAAATGAAATGTCGATGTGGACATGTTCAGTGTAATATTTGGAATATGTTATAAACGAAAAAGAGAAAAAAACATAATAAAAAATATGTCCTAATTAATAAGTCAAAAGGCAATCATAAGCATTACTTTTCAGAGCATGCAATTAATTAAGTTAAGGTTATTAGTGCCAAATAATCAAATTTGGGAAAAAAACAAAGCCAACCGTCTTAAAAATAAACATTCAGAGACGTAGACAAAATTTATTCAGAGTTGGTTGTAATAATAAATTTTACATCCTCAAAATTCTGATAGCTCAGTTCCTTAAATGGAAATAAGGTTAGGTACTTAATTTAGGTTCCAAACAAGAAACACTTCAAAATTTGGTCAAGCAACCTTCTATCGTTATCATTATTCCCTCTAATTACCTTCTTTTGTGGATCAATTTCCTCTAATCACTTCCTGCCACACTTAGCGGCCATAAACCTACCATTGGCCAACACGTCTCTCAACTCCACTTCCAACTGCCCAATCAGGGTGTCCCACGAAGGCAGTTGGCCAGTCCACCTAACATTTGTAAAATATGTAACTGGCCTGCTGTGGGTAAGGTAAAGGAGGATACTTGAGGCCGATTTATAATAATAGATAATTAAATATCACAACAAAAAGACACGAGGTGGGCTAAATATAGCTAAAAGGAGTCAGACTACCAAAAACGTCATCTTACATTATTTATTTATCTACATTCAATTCATTGATTTACTAATAAATTTAAAAATAATTATAAAACATACTCAACAAGAAAAATAAATAAATAAATTAACCTCTTAAGCAATAGTTATACCTTTACTTAACGCAGTACTCTTGTAACGCGACATACAAATTATAAAAATTAAACTGAAATTATTACCAACACATGTATATATATTAAAAGAGTATCAATTCGATTGGCATAATAATAATACTTTATTTTTTATCGGACGGAGGATTGTACAACACTAAGGTGCTAAGACAAATTAAATATTAAATTTAAAAAAAATTAGAAAGAAATATAATACTATGATATAAGAAAATTTATTTTTGCAATAATCTATGAATTTGTAAGGCAGTTGTATTTCTTTTTTTCTTTTATATGTGACATTATTGATTTGTGTGGGTATGTAAGTATTACATAGTCGAGGTCCCACGGCGCACTGAAGAAGTGCAAGGAGTTGCCCTCTCTATAAAGCCATGGCCACACCACACCACCCTCCTCAAATCTCTTCACTGCACCACACCTCTTTCTATCTCTCACCATAACCACATCTCCAATACTATACACTCATTCTGATCTCAAACCAGCATTCATCTCATTAGCCTAACTAATAATATGGAGTGTACGCACAGAGTTGCGATTCCACCACCGCAGCCATTTGTGAAGTCTTTGAAAAACAATCTTAAGGAGACTTTCTTTCCCGATGATCCACTTAGGCAGTTCAAGAACCAGCCTCCTTCAAGAAGATTCATTTTAGGCCTTCAATACTTCTTCCCTATTATTGAATGGGCTCCTCGTTACACTTTCCAGTTCTTGAAAGCGGATCTTGTTGCTGGTATCACCATTGCCAGTCTTGCTATTCCTCAGGGGATAAGTTATGCCAGGCTAGCTAACTTGCCTCCTATTCTTGGCCTTTGTAAGTGCTTTACCTGAACTATATAGCTATAATATTTAGTTAATTGATGGCCTAACTTGTGATTTGATTTTGTTAATAATGTAAATATATATATATATATATGCAGATTCGAGCTTTGTTCCGCCTTTGGTTTATGCAATGATGGGAAGTTCCAGAGATTTAGCAGTAGGAACAGTGGCTGTTGCTTCTCTCTTAACAGCTTCTATGTTAGGAAATGAGGTCAATGCTAATCAGAACCCCAAACTTTATCTTCATCTTGCTTTCACTGCAACATTTTTCGCTGGAGTTTTCCAAGCTTCACTGGGATTATTAAGGTAATTTCCAATCAAAGACTGTGAGATCGCGAGTTTGAATCTCTGAAAAAAAGAACACATTGTTAAGTTAAAAAGCCATATTATTTAAGAAAGAAATTGACAAAAACGCCCGGAAAACATTACATGTATTTGTATATTTCTTTGGATTCTTGCAAAAGGATAAAAGGCCCTGAAAATATTGATGATAATTGTTTTATTTAATGGCGAGGGTGCAGGCTAGGATTTATAGTGGACTTTCTGTCACATGCAACGATAGTAGGATTTATGGCAGGAGCAGCTACAGTAGTATGTCTTCAACAGCTGAAAGGGATACTAGGTCTTGAACGTTTCACTCATGCCACGGATCTTGTGTCCGTTATGCGCTCTGTCTTCTCCCAAACCCATCAGGTTCAGTTTTTTTATACCTTTTATTTAATTTAATCCATCTATATATATTTTTGGAGTTTCTATATCCTGATTTTTACTTATCCAATGATCATATATACATATGCTGTAATCACGATTTAATTATTAACGTTATTATATCTTAACTATGATATTTGTAGAGACTTATGAAATTTCTTTCATACTATAAATTTAAAAATGATGGATCACGTATGCTAATAATTAGCTTTTAAGGGTGGGTAGGATTAAGAGGTGTTGCGTTTTCTTTCTTTTTATTTTATTTTATTTTAATTATTAACAACATGTGACTGTTTTTTGTTATTATATATAGTTATGTAAATATGCTCAAATGAAGTTTAGATGAGTTCAGTAAAAAAAAAAAAAAAGTAAAATATTTCCTTCGTAATATAGTATTACTGTAAATAGTATACGAAGGTATTTTACTGCAAAGGAAGACAATAAAATGTTCAAGTGTGATTATATGTGAGATGGTGGTTATTTTTGAATATTTTTGCAGGTTTATATTTTCTTTTATCTAATCTAACAGTAACTTGTTATTTGTTTGTTGCAGTGGAGATGGGAAAGTGCCGTTCTAGGTTTATGCTTCCTTTTCTTCCTCCTCAGCACTAGATATTTTGTAAGTGATTTGATTTTAACACACGCATAAAATAATAATAATAATAATAATAATAATAATAATAATAATATCTCCCCTAACCTAATATTAAATATTGTCAAAATCTAACCCCCTGCCAACATCATGCACCCAAAGTCTTTACTCCAACCTGCTCCCACTATTTGCACTTGTACCAGATAATACTAGCTAGAAGATTGTATTATAAACTAATGCCTGCACCTTTCATTTTATCCATTGCTTTGAAAATCTGGAATCATTGTATCGATCAAATAAGGAATTAGAACTTCTAATTTAGTAGGTCAATTAATCAATTAAAAAACTTTTAGGCATTAAATAATTTTATATTAATTGAAGGAAAAGTCATGAGATTACAACACTAATTAAGTTGACATGTAGAAGCATTTGTTTTAGATTTTTGAAAAATGCTGATATTTGATTGGATATGCATGCAGAGCAAGAGAAAACCAAAATTCTTTTGGATATCAGCAATGGCACCTTTGACGACAGTTATACTTGGAAGCATACTCGTTTATCTCACCCATGCCGAGAGACACGGAGTTCAAGTGGTTAGACCTTAATCAGCTTATTACTACAACTGTAATAATTATAATAATCTTAAAAAAAATATGCTTTTTTCTTTTAAGTTTCCTTGGGATCTAAATGGAAAGGCAAATACAAATAGCAAACAAAAGTGCGTTTTGTTTTTGGACCACCATAAAACCCATCTCTGCATCTCATATATATGTGGTTTAGGCCTCGTAGGATCCACAACCTTTTTTATGTGGGCCAATTCAAATTAATTTAATTGTCAAATAAACAGCAATAATTTGTGGGCCCCAATTCTGAAATGTTGCAGATTGGAGAGTTGAAGAAAGGGTTGAATCCACCGTCGTTTAGTGATCTAAATTTTGCGTCTCCTTATCTATCAACGGCTATTAAGACCGGCATCATCACTGGTGTCATTGCCCTCGCTGTATGCAACTATTCTCATTATTTTCCTAATAATTAGTATCTAATGAAATTTAAATAATAATGTAATTATTGAAATTACAGGAAGGGATAGCGGTGGGGAGAAGTTTTGCAATGTTCAGGAATTACCATATAGATGGAAACAAAGAGATGATAGCTATTGGGACAATGAACATTGTTGGGTCTTGCACTTCTTGCTATCTTACAACAGGGCCATTCTCAAGATCAGCAGTGAACTTCAATGCTGGATGCAAAACAGCAGTATCAAACATAGTAATGGCAATAACAGTAATGTTCACTCTCTTAGTCTTAACTCCACTCTTCCATTACACTCCATTAGTGGTACTCTCCTCCATTATCATCTCTGCAATGCTTGGCCTCATCGATTACGAAGCTGCTATTCATCTCTGGCATGTCGACAAGTTCGATTTCGTGGTCTGTATGGGCGCCTATGTTGGCGTCGTTTTCGGCAGTGTCCAGATGGGCTTGGTCATTGCGGTAATATACACTTACGTGGCTTTTTAATTATTATTTTTTTTTTCTGTCTAAGTTAGGTCCATGATCTGGTCTAGTCGTGATATATTGTGTATGGTAGGACCAGCATACCAAATCATCGTCAATCTTATTAATTCGTGGGAATTTGCAGGTGGGAATTTCTGTGTTGAGAGTACTTCTGTTCATAGCAAGGCCAAAAACATTTATACTTGGAAATATTCCGAATTCGAGGTTTTATAGAAATGTTGAACAATATCCAAATGCAAATACTGTTGCTGGAGTTCTGGTGCTTCAGATTGATGCTCCCATTTACTTCGCCAATTCAAGCTATCTAAGAGAAAGGTAGGTATATAGGGTTACAGGGTTATATATTTTTGGTTAATTCCCAAAATTAGAATTGCTAATATTGTGGACAACTAAACATCAGGATATTAAGGTGGATAGATGAAGAAGAAGAGAGGTTAAAGTCATCAGGAGAAGCCAGCCTGCAATACGTAATACTAGACATGGGAGGTAAGTAAATATACTAATTAAGCTAAA
Organism: Excoecaria cochinchinensis; assembly: GCA_947683425.1. NCBI lineage: Eukaryota > Viridiplantae > Streptophyta > Magnoliopsida > Malpighiales > Euphorbiaceae > Excoecaria > Excoecaria cochinchinensis. Next base: position 3,189,936 of record CANTUQ010000045.1, read on the forward strand.
TTAATTAATTAATTAACTAACAGTGAATGCTTAATCGAAATTGCTTAATCATGTTTGGCAGCTGTTGGTAACATTGATACAAGTGGAATAAGTACGCTCGAGGAACTCAAGAAAATTACAGATAGAAGAGAGTTAAAGGTACAATTGTGTATATATATATATACAGCTACATGCTTTCATTAATTAGTTTTGAGTTATTATAGTTTATAATTGTGATTAATTTGATTCCACGTATATATATACACACAGCTTGTACTGGCCAACCCAGGATCAGAGGTGATGAAGAAGCTAAACAAGTCAAAACTTATAGAGAAAGTAGGGAAAGAATGGATATTTTTGAGTGCGGGAGAAGCAGTTGGAGCATGTAATTACATGCTTCACACGTGCAAGCCAAACACTGTGAAACAAGATTCAGAGGTTTAATATAACTTTATACTAATGGGCGATCAATTTTTAATAATCTTGGTCACAATTAGGAAGTAATTGATTATTAAATTAGGTTAATATGGATCATCATATCAACAGAAGAACCCAAGTTGATATCTGATGTTTTAGATATAAAATGATGTGGGTATTTTTTTTTACTTATATTTGTACAATATAGTACTTTTTTACATGTGCAATTTCAACTGCCAATTCAACTTTTTGGAATTCAATTTGGACTACTTTTACTGTTTGTTACTTCGTTCCATTTTCTAACTGCCAAATCAAACAACACTAAATGATTTTTAAAAATAAAGATATATATATCATACAAAGTGATCTCTCATCTGCCTAATGATTACATGATATAATCAAAATTCGATGGAATTTATATGTGAGCCTCATTTAAGATCCAACTTCACATAAATAAAATAGCAAAAAAAAAGAAAAGAATATGATTAAATATTTTTATATAAAAAAATAAAATGACCTAATTTTATTAATAATTTGATTGGTTCAATTTTAACAATTTTTAAATATTAAAATAGCCAAATTTTTATTTTAAAATCGAATCGATTATATCAAATTGCTTTTGATACATTCTCATTTTTTAGTTTTGATTGTGATTCGAATTCGCCTGAGAAAAAAAGTGACATTCCGATAATAACTCAAAAAATCTAAAATCGAAAAGAACTTATTCAAAATGACATGAATCCGAAACCATTCGATCCGATCCATAGTTTTTACAATAACAATAAAAAAACCATAATTTTTACATTAGTTTTTTTTTTTTGAAACAATAATTTGTACATTATTCAATTGAAAAAAAAAATTCTAATATCATCAACTATTACTTTTTTTTGTTTTTCCATTAAATGTATATACTTAAAAATTTTAAATGGACTCTTTTTATTTTTCAACTCATTTACATTAAATTTAAATTTGAAAGTTTTAATAAATATGAGAAGTATGGAATGTTAAATGTGCATATAATCAAACTATTTATAAAATAAAGTTTAACGTTCACATTAAAAAATAAAAAAAAAACACAATCTTATATCCCTAAACTATTCTAAATTTTTACATTAAACTCTTGTACTTAAAAAAACTTAAAATTGAGTTCCTTTAATTTTTTAATCATTTACATTAAATCTAAATTCAATCGCTTATTATTTTTGGACTGAATGTAATTTTTTTTTTCCTTTAATTTTTTAATCATTCACGTTAAATCTAAATTTAATCGCTTGTTATTTTTAGATTGTATGTAAATTTTTTTTTAAAAAAAATTAATATTAAATTTTTTAAAATACAAATATCTAAATTAGATATGTGGATTCCGTTTTAACTGCACACACTTAACTGCCAGTGTCTGTCACATCCATCAAAACCGTCACGTTTAAATTTAATGAAAGTTTAAAATCTAATACACTTTCTACTGTTAATGTAGATCGATACATTTTTATGTGTTTTTTTTTATTTCGAGAAAACGACACAGTTTATATCTTTCTCCGAACTCCGAAGCTCACACTAGATCCCACTGACTGTCTCTCTGCCTTTTCAACAACTCTTGCTTGCCCATATTGCTCTATTTTCTCGACCAAACAAACATTTTCCTGGGAAAATCGGCTCTTTCTATCTTCGTATTTTGAGCTCTGCTCTTCTTTCCAGACCGCATTGGCTAAAAATTTCTCCTTTAACGGGCCACTTGAAGAAACCTCATCTGCAATATGGCTCCCCCGAAGAAATCGAAGAAAAGCAAAAGGGCCTCAAAGAAATTGAAGAAGAAGCAGAAGAATAGAAGTAAAAGCGGAAGCGCAGTTCCGATTGACCCCAAAGCTATTGATTCCGATTGGTGGGATAGTTTCTGGCGCAAGAATTCTTCATCCACAGGTTTCTTCTTCTCTCTGCAATCCCCACTTTTTCCTTCTTAATTCTTTTGATCCTTTTGAAATTTAAGAAGGTCCTAATTCTTCTAATTTTGAGATTCACTGATGGTGGTCCTTCATTTTTGACTTCTGCATTTTACTGTTTATGGCGTGGGTTTATCTCTTTAATTTTGTTGCTGGAATTTGCTTTGCATTGTCGATGTTTGTGATGTGTTTGCTCATTTCTGAGATTATAATTGAGTGATTAGTTGGAAAAAATCAAAATTGAAGTGGGTTTAATTGAGTTTAGGCATAGGCTGTTTATTATGCGCTAAACAATCAAATTCTTGAAATTAGCATGACTGTAAAGATATTAAATTTAGTAAATTCTGCTATTAAAATAATATTTTTTTTTTCTTGTTCTAACATATGTAAGCAATTGACATTTGAGATTTTAATTTTTGTAGAAGCTTCAATACCATCTGATGAGGAAGAGGCATTCAAGTATTTCTTCAGGGTCTCAAAGAAGACTTTTGAATACATTTGCTCCTTAGTGAGGGAAGATCTCATCTCAAGGCCACCTTCGGGGCTTATCAACATTGAGGGTAGGCTTCTTAGTGTTGAGAAACAGGTGGCTATTGCTCTAAGAAGGTTGGCATCTGGTGAATCTCAAGTCTCGGTTGGTGCTGCCTTTGGAGTTGGACAGTCTACTGTCTCTCAAGTGACTTGGAGATTCATCGAAGCATTGGAAGAACGTGCCAAGCACCATCTTAGATGGCCTGGTTCTGAGAGAATGGAGGAAATTAAGTCCAAATTTGAAACATTGTTTGGGTTGCCAAATTGCTGCGGAGCCATTGATGCAACACACATCGTTATGACCCTTCCGGCAGTTGAGACTTCAGACGACTGGTGTGACCAAGAGAGCAATTACAGCATGTTCCTACAGGGGATTGTTGACCATGAAATGAGATTTCTTGATATTGTCACCGGATGGCCTGGGGGCATGACAGTGTCGAGACTTTTGAAGTGTTCTGGATTTTACAATCTCTGCGAGAATGGAGAACGTTTGAATGGAAATGTAACAAATTTCCTCGAAGGACGGGTTGTTAGAGAATATATTGTTGGAGGAGTTGCCTATCCTCTTCTTCCATGGCTCATAACTCCTGATGGAAGCAACGACCAATCTGATATAAAGTCGACTTTCAATTCAATGCATGAGGCTGCGAGGTCGCTTGCAGTGAAGTCATTCTTGCAGCTAAAGGGCAGTTGGAGAATACTTAACAAGGTAATGTGGAGACCAGATAAGAGGAAACTACCTAGTATTATCTTGGTATGCTGTTTACTCCATAATATTATAATTGACAATGGAGATCATTTGCATCCTGATGTTGCATTGTCTGGTCATCATGATTCTGGTTATGGAGAACAGTCCTGTAAGCAAGCTGATCCTTTGGGAAAAACGTTGCGGGAGAATCTGGCAAAATACCTGCAGCTTAATAAAGAGAAGTAGTAGGATTTGACTTCTTCATTGGAAAGGTTTTTTTCTTTTTTTCATATGAGGATCAGTTCGAAATTTCGAGATGATGGGGCATAATTGTAAAGAGAGAGAATTTATTGAAAGTCTAGTTTTCTAATCATATTTTCAAATTCCTGTGGTTGTATACAATCTCTGGCTCTTTGACAGTCGCATCTTTCTAATATCAAGGAGTCATGCAACCAGTTAAAAGAAGGCAAAATCTTTAACAGATCAATGATCTAACTTTGCCAAATTACCAAACATCAACATCAATGCTTCTAAAATGGTTGCACTCTATAAAAATAATTATTTCTCAAATAACAATTTTCTTGACCTGATTGTGAGATATGGAAACAAAACCAATTTAAAAAAATATACATATAAGGCTCTATTAGAGCAGCTTCTTTTAATCAGATGCAGCTCAAGATGTACAGCAAGATCTCTAAGCAAACAAGGGATAATTATTCAACTCTATGGAAGATATCTATTAAGGAAAATGTATGCACAAAACAGCTACATATCTCAACTTTATGTTTCAACTACACCGAATGTTTGCCGATGAAATGTGATCTGAATCAATCACCTTTAGTTGGAGGCTGCACGCATGCACAGAAGTGCCTTTTCTTTTTCTTCTGGCCAGTTCTTGTCCCACCATATAGGTAGTCTCTCAGCAAAACTCTTGTTTTTCGTTCTATGATTTTGGTTTTTCCTCTGCTCTTGTTCTCATCATCAAGTTTCAGCAAAAGAAACTGCAGTTTCTGCACCTCCAACTGCAACCGTCCGATTTTTTCAGACCCTCTTCTTGCCTGTTCTGAAATTCTTTTCCTTCTATTGCTTCCATTGTCATCGGATGCTAATGCAGACTTCTCATCAGAGGACAATGGTTCATCTTCAATGCTTTTCATTAATTTGCGGTTTACGTCGAACAACTTCATGATGGCTTCTTCAGACTCTTCTAGCTGCTCCTTTACACTGTTATATTCAATGCCTTTCCCCTTTTTGTTCTTCTCTGTAATGTCTACCTTCCTCTTCAAGTCTTGCACAGTTATTTGAAGATTAGTTAATTTTTGTGCATCAGAATCAAGTCTTTCTAGTATCTTTCTCTCACTCATTTCTTGCCGGGACCCTGACAATCTCCTAGAGATCTCTAATTTGTCCACATTAACATCCTTCTCAATCATGGATTCTCTAGAAGGATGCTCCTTGCTGCGCTTCTTCTGAGACTTCCCAACAGTAAGGTCGATGCTTGCATTTTGCTCAGCAGTTTCCCATATTTCAAGCATCTGATTATCAGGCTCAACAGTCTCCCTTCTACTGATTCCATATGATGAACACTCAGACATCTGATCAAGCATTATGTCTTTGGTCACTTCATTCCCCGAACAAGATCTTTCATGTCCCAGTTCCTTGTCCTCTGGATTCCGACTCCCATGCTTGCGGTCTCGACGAAAGCTTTTTCTGGATTTCAACTCTTCAATCTGTCCATTTCCGGCTTCAAGTTTGGAATTAGCACTTGACATTTCCAGAATAAAAAGTCTCTCCCTCTCCATCACTGCCTCCTCAATAGCCCTAAGCCTTCTCTGCAAGTTCAAAATCTTGCCTGGCCCCATGACATCTTGTTCTTCACTAATTTTTTCAAAGCTTTCAGCATGTGCCGCTTCCTACAATTAGTGGATTACAAGTCATGAAGTTCAGATGATATCAAAAACCAGATGCAATAATAGCTTATGAATGAATCTGACAGTTGGACACCAATGCACTAGGGCAGGCAAATGAAATTCAAGCCAAACGCCATAAAAGATGAGAACCAGATGAGGTTCATGTATGGAATTGCACTAAATAAATCCTTGGTGAAATATGTGACAGATTGCACTAAAAAAATGAATCATTTGCTTAAATGAGAAATGGAAGAAGAAGCAAGTGATCAGATTGCATTCAAATACACAAACCAGAATTTAAACATGTTTTGAGTCCAAGATTTTTTATCCCGTGAGCTCCTAAAGCTTTTCCCAAACTTAACCAAATCAATGCAACTGCGTGGTTGTGCAGCAAAGCAAAAGAAAAGGAGGGGAAAAGGCAAATGTTACAAAAAGACACTCCTACCAAGGAAGTTATGTGTGCAAAATATAGCTACATCATACTTGTAAGATGCAAGCTAGAACAATAATAGCTATACAGGTAATGGCATATAACTTGAAAGAATAATTGATAGCTAAGTCAGTAAAGTTTAGAGCAAAATGAGGGAGTTTGCATCGTTAGAATATACAGACAAACAACAATTTCAACAGTTAGCACAGAATTGGACGAAATAAATTTACCTTTGCTTCCTTGTTTTCAACTTCATGAACTGCGCCATGTGAGAGCGTATGATTCTCCAATGAAGTAATAGAATCCCTCAGAGAAATGAAAGCTGGAATGCATGAAGTCACCTGGGTCCTTAGTTCTTCATTTTCACTTCCCAAGGTGCTTGCTCTTTCTTTCAGCTGGTCAATATCCACATCGTTCGAACAAACTCTGCCCTCAAGGCTCTCGCATGCCTCAATGAGCTCATGAGCCTTTCCTTCAAAGAGTGCCTGTTGGACAGCAGATATCTGCAGTTCACCAACAAGTGCAGCAACCTGAGCCTCCCATTGTTCAACTTCATTTCTTCCTTTTTGCAGTTCATAATTCAAATTTTCCTCCCGGCTTTTAGCTTCAACAAGTGCTTCATTCAATATCTGCAGTTCACTTCCCAAAGTGCATACTCTTTCTTTCAGCTGGTCAATATCCACATCTTTTGAACAAATTCTGCCCTCAAGTATCCCACATGCCTCAATGAGCTCATGAGCCTTTCCTTCAAAGAGTGCCTGTTGGACAGCAGATATCTGCAGTTCACCAACAAGTGCAGCAACCTGAGTCTCCCATTGTTCAACTTCATTTCTTCCTTTTTGCAGTTCATAGTTCAAAATTTCCTCCCGGCTTTTAGCTTCAAGAAGTTGTTCATTCGATATCTGCAGTTCAGTTCCCAAAGTGCGCACTCTTTCTTTCAGCTGGTCAATATCCACATCTTTTGAACAAATTCTGCCCTCAAGGCTCTTGCATGCCCCAGTGAGTTCACGAGCCTTTCCCTCAACAAGTGCCTGTTGGACAGCAGATATCTGCAGTTCACCAACAAGTGCAGCAACCTGTGCCTCCCATCGTTCAACTTCGTTTCTTCCTTTATGAAGCTCATAATTCAAATTTTCCTCCCGGCTTTTAGCTTCAACAAGTTCTTCATTCAATATCTGCTGTTCTGACTCCAATTTGAGATTTGCTTTGTGAACACATTCTACCTCTTTGCTCAACTCTTCAATTTCCAAAAACTTTTCAGAGATAATATCCTTGAATATCAGAGAACGTATTCCTAGTGATGCTGTTTCAGCAAAAAAAGCACAGTTCTCATCTTCTAAATTACTTCTCTCCTCTCCCAACTCTGAGATTGAATTCATCAAGGATCTTTTCTCATCAAGCACCTTGCAATTCTCTTCCTGTAACATCTCACAAGCCCCTTGCATAGCTATGAACTGAACCTGCAGATTCTTTAGCTCAACCTTCAACTCTTCCTCTTTGAGCTCTCCTTCCAATATCTTCGAACTCAGCAATTCATTCATCTCCAAAATTTCTTGGTTCTCACTCTGCAAAACTGAGAACTGCTCAGATCTACAGGCCAACTCCTGATCAAGGGTGTTCTTAGCTTTCACAAGATTTTCCACCTCTTGCTGAAGTTGCGCAAGCAGAGTAACAATAACGGAGTTCTCGATAAACATCTGTTGATTTTCATCTTGCATCTCATAAAGATATTTTTGTGTTTGTTGAAGCTTGGCAAGTGCATGGTTCAGAAGAAATTGGTCTTGCTCAGCCTTACCTTCACACCACTGGTTTGAATCAAGTCCAAGGGTCTTCAGCACCCCATAGAGCCCCACCCTTAGCACTTTGATTTGATCATATAAAGATTTCACCTCTACTTGCTGTTCAAGGTTTTCGTGCTCCAGTTCAGAAATCAGCTTCTTTGACAGTTTAGATGCCTCCAGGAGTTTTTGAAGCTCAAGTAAAAGGGAAAAATTATTTTCTTCCAGATCCTGTACACATTTATGCAAGATGAAAATCTCTGTCTGAGCAGAAAAGGCCTTGTCAAGTTCATCTTCATGTTCTTTCTTCATGCACTGGCCTTCTTCCTGTAGTAAATGAATCTGTGTTGCCATGCTAGCCAATTGAGACTCATTCAACTGAACCAGACTAGCATGTTCTTGCTTTTGAGCATCCAAATGAGTACGTAGCTCGCCAACCTCATTAAGTGCAGATTGTCTCCCTTTCTCCAGACTCGAGTACCTCTTCTCTAATTCCACATAATTTTTCTCCACCTGTTCCAGTCTTTTCTGAGCAGAAAAGGCCTTGTCAAGTTCATCTTCATGTTCTTTCTTCATGCACTGGCCTTCTTCCTGTAGCAAATGAATCTGTGTTGCCATGTTAGCCAATTGAGACTCGTTCAACTGAACCAGACTAGCATGTTCTTGCTTTTGAGCATCCAAATGAGTACGTAGCTCGCCAACCTCATTAAGTGCAGATTGTCTCCCTTTCTCCAGACTCGAGTACCTCTCCTCTAATTCCACATAATTTTTCTCCACCTGTTCCAGTCTTTTCTGAGTGGTGCCCAGCTGACATACTAAACTTCCATTTTCAGAGGCCAGATCAGACTTCTCATTCTTAAGCAATGTATATGAATCTTGTAAACTATTTGATCTCATCTTCAACATTTCAATCTCAGCATTTGCATCAAAAAGGGAATTCTCCAGAAAGTTGTTCTTGTCCATGAGTTTCAGCAGATCACCAGTAGCAATCCGTAGCTGAGTCACCAATGTAGCCTTCTCGGAAACAAGAGAGGATTTCTCTTTCAGAAGTGATTGGCAAGATTCTTCTAATGCCCGAACCTTTTCTCTCACCCCTTGTAGCTCAACATTCAAATCTGACAAGGAATTCTCTAGAACAGCATTTTTCTCCATAAGTTTCTCCATGATTTCCAACTTTTCCAAAAGAGCCATTTTTTCATTTCTTTCTCTCTCACAGAACTCTTGTAGCTTCATGTTCTCATCCTGCAAATCCTTCACAGATGACCCAAGGGACTCTGAACTGAAGCCAACTAATTCCACCTGTTCCATGATAGCCTGGTGTTTCTTGTTAAGGTCATTTAACTCCTCCTTTAGACAGTAAATTTCTTGCTGAAGAGCATTTCTTTCGTCCAGTCGAAGTTCAACTTCTGCTTCAAGTTTCCCTATTGTCTCCCTCAAGCTTGAAGTCTCATCTTGCAATCCTTCTATTGTCAAAGTTGAAGATACATTAATTTCGGTTAGACTCTTATAATCCACCTTGACCTCCTCAATCTCATTTTGTAAATTACGGTTACGAGCTTCTAGGTCTTGTAACATCTGAGTCCTATTCTTAAGCTCTGCAGCCATTGATCTCAGTTCTTCCTGAGATTGAGAATGCAAATGCTGCAGAGTTTGAAAAGCAGTTTCAGCCTCCACAAACCGCAAGCGCTCTTCTTGTATGCAAGTCCAAAGTCTCCCCAACTCCTTTTGCTTCTCTGTAAGTTCTTCACTTTGCGTAGCCATTTTCTGTGCCACAGACTCCAACTCAGAATGCATAGTCTGATTTGATTTCTCCAACAGTAGACACCTTTCTTCAGCACCCTTCAATTTCACAACTCCATCATCTATCTCAGATTTGAGCCTCTGGGCCTCCTCTTGGGCAGTAGCAAGTTTATGCTCCAGAACTGAAATAGTATCCAAGCACTGCTGGTATTGAACAGCAGCAGCTTCCTTCTCTTCAGTGAGCCCGGCTATGGCTTGCTTCAAGGTTTCAACTTCCTTTTCAGCTTTATCAGCACGCTCATTGAACCTCATGGAATTGTCCTCAGCATGCAATAAGTTGTTCTCAAGATCAGAAATCTTCTCCAAGCACTGTTTGAAGTGAAGAAGAGCATCTTCTTTTTCAGCTTCTAATTTAGCCACTTCTTGCTTAAGTGACTGAGCCTCACACTCAGCTTTACTCGCTCGCTCATTAAGTTCTCCTGCATTCTCTTGGGCATGGGAGATACTGTACTCCAGCTTGGCTATTTTCTCCAAACACTGCTGGTATTGAAGAAAACTGGATTCCTTTTCTGCCTCTAGTTTAGTGAGCATTTCCTTCAAAGTTTGAACTTCAGCTTCTGCTTTGCTTGCTCGTTCATTAAGTCCCTTGGAATCCTCTTTTGCACGGGAGACTTCTGACTCCAGATTAGACAATCTTTCCAAACTCTGCTGATACTGAAGTAAGCCAGCTTCCTTCTCAGCTTCTAATTTAGAAAGGGCGTTCTTTAACGATAAAATTTCCATCTCAGCCTTACTCATTCGCTCAGAGTCACTTGGAACACGAGCCTTGATCTCATTTCTGGCCCTATTCTGCTCTTCCTCCTCTGCATCATGAAAATTGAGACCTTTTCTAGCTCTACCTTCTGCAGATCCAAAGAAATCATTGAGTTGTTTCAAACCCTTTCTGCCAGTAACAGAGTCAGATTCATCAGTAAAAGCTCCATTCCTTTTAAAAGCATGGGGTGATTGCGAGATTCCCACAGCATCTTTTTGCAACTCTTCGGGATCAAAAGGTGCACGTATTGGTAGCATGTCAGGTGTTGGGGGTTCAACATCAGCAAAACCTGCAGGAGAATCATCACCCAGCATGAAAGGGACTTGATTGGGAAATGCTTCTGCCATTGTTTTATGTGCCTGGCGGATGACAATAGTAGCATGATCATATCTTTCAGCCAAGGCCCTGTACGCTCTATAAAATTCTTCAACCAATTTCATAAGCTCAGGGCGTTGCCTATAATACATATCTGCCCTCCTTGCAAAGGAATCAGCATCTTCTTCAAGGAGTTTGATCATTTGTTTGACTTTGGCGTCCATATCTGTTCAAAAAGAAGAGAATTCATAGATGCATTAGGGAAGGAGGATCATGAAATCTAAAACTAAGTTTCTCAAAGAAAAGAGGATAAACTGTCAAAAACAATTGACTGCAATGCGAAAAGGACAAACACATACAGAAGCTCAGGAAGAAATTCCAAAAATAATGGAGAACACATAAGTTTAGCTCATTCAGCTATAACTCTTAAAAGTTTACAAACAATTGTGTGATCAAATTTATATATCCAAGCAAGAAAACAAACAAGGAACAAGACACAATTTACATATAATGTGTTTCTATCTTTAGGTTATAAAAAGTCATGGCTTCTCATCTAATTTGAAACGTTTTTAACTGGTCGACCAACCTTTTAATTTGACTTCTTTTCATAATTTATCATTCCCATTCACCATTAATAGAAAAAAAAATTTTGCTTCCCCTTTTTAGATGAAGATAACTTAATTGCACAAACGATAAATGAGACCAAATTTTATTGTTGTTGAATGTTGATCATGAAACTTTTAGAACAACTGGACCACTCTCTAAATTCAGTAAAAATTTAATAAACTACAGCCCTTTTCTGCACCAAATAGAAAAGCATCAATGTGAAAAAAGAAAATTCAGAGCATCAATCCCCATGAAAATAAGTCGGTTTCAAGACACTGGTCCCCTGTCTGAAGGATGATTGAGCAAGAATGATACAGGCACAAAACATTTGCCTTTCTGCGCTATTAGTTTGATGAATAATTGTAAAAGAAAAAATGAACAATTTCAACCGCTAGAATCATAGTTCATACAAGTGTTCTAGCATCATTATAATAAAATAGAGAAAATGCCATAGGTGATGATACAGTTTTCAAGAATTCAACTTCTTAAGAGAACAAAACGAAGATGAAAATGCCAATAAACATATCACATACCTGTAAGATTCTCCTGAAGCCATTTTGAGTTTTTGGGGCTAATATGGCTATCCCACCACCAGGAATACTTCCGTTTAGAATCGGAACGCGTTGCAGCCGCCATAACTCAATCCAATAACACTCACTTTCTAATTCTAATAAAAGAAAACCAAAATCCTTCAAAAATGTGGATGATGATCCAACCAAAAGCCAGTTAATTAAACTCTGACTGCCAGTATCAAGCTTTTTCTGATTAATCCTTGCACCTGCTCAACCAAATCAAGGAGAAAAACCATGAGATAAAATATAAATACTGATTAGATAAGATCAGATCATTTGGACTTGAACCAAACTGAGTAAAGCAAATGACCTGATAACTAGATTTTTTATTCAGCTACTATGTACAATAGAGTAATAGATATCTTCAAACTTGGCAAATAAAACCTGATCAAAGATTAAAAAAAAAAAATAACAGCCAAATTAAACTTGAAAAAAAAAAAATCAAAAATTCAGTATATTTATAAACAACTGTACGATCAAAACCACCATATGGCACAAAACAACCACTAGTCAACCTTGCCAAAGAGGGAAATGGAAAAAGAAGAGGTTGATAAGGAAAAAAAAAATGATCAACATGATCAAACGCCAAATAATCACAGCAAAAAAATAAATAAAAAATTGACAAGAAGGACCATTGATTTTCAACTAAAGAAGAGGTCACAAAGAAAAACAGAAATGATCAAAGTACTCACCAGAGATAATCTTCTTGGCTTACAAAAGAAAAAACCATTAAGTCCAAGCTTTGTTCTTGAATTCTGAAGTCTAACCCATGTCTGTTAGATCTGTGTGCGTCTTCAGCTCTGTGATTCGGTGTTTCTCTGTCTTTGCTGTTAGCTTGCTTTTTATGGTCTGGTATAGAAAGAAAAAGGAACAGTCGAAGTGGAAACCAAACAAAATACGTTTCGCGTGGGACAAAAGCCTTATTTTTAATCTTAAAAAGCCAAACACAAGCCGAAATACGAAAGTAAAAGAGTTTGCCACCCTACTTGGAGAAATTATAGTGAAATTAACAACGTTAATTACTGTGAATCGAAATGACTAAAATGCCCTTCTGGTTAAGATTTCAAAAATGTTTTTCCTTAAATTTCAGGAAGATGAGAGTGATTGCAAACAAATGAGTGTTGAGTGAGGAAGATTAGTTAGCAATGTTTACGGGGCAACTCTGGATCTTATTTGATCATTTCTCGAAGCGCGAAGAATATGAATAATCATGGCCATTGACTTTAGTAAATGATACGCCGGACACTGTATATATTGTCCGCTTTGAACCGACGTTTTCACGGCTTTAAAACGCGTCGTACAGAGAAAAATATCCATCGACTTATTTAAGATCAATTTTCAGTTTTTCGCCAGTCGATTTGGGATAAAAAGATAGCGATGCTATCACTATTCCTCCTCCCGAGGAGACGTATTCGAAACTGGCCGCTTTGAACGTTGCCCCCGTCTTTCAACGAAAGTACCAGATGATACACCGGATACTATAAATATTGTCCGTTTTAGACTGGAACCCTCACAAATTTAAAACGCGTCGTACAAAAAAATGTGTCAATGGCCTTATTTAAGATTCACTTTCAACTTTTCGCCAGCCGATATAGGATAGGAGAATAGCGATACTATCAGTAAAGTTATGTTCAAATGAAAAATTCAACCAATTCCGTATCAACTTAATTAATTTTTTTTCCTTTTTCTTTCATATGCTTACAATCAACTTAATTTGACATTATCTTTTTAGGAAGATAATCCCAGTGTAAGGCTACATGTACTAGAATTATAGTATGTGTAATCAAAATTAAACTAATTGTGGCTTATGTAGAGTGCACGGAATTAAAAACCTTGCTTAAAATTTTTCAAATTCAAATCCTAACAATTTAAATTAACCTTTTTAAATAACATAGTACTATTCTAATTCAATGAGGTTTTATTATAGACTGTATGTAATCAAACAAAACAATCATTAATTTTAATACAATTTTACAATTGAATCCTTATTCAACATTATTAAAAAAAAAACTTGCTCCCCCATTTTCTTCAATTTGATAACTTTTACCTTCCCACGAGTAACAATAAAATCATTAATTAGCACTATTTTTATAAAATTTTCATTATAATTTATCAAAATAATTAATGGTTTATAATTATATATTATCACTCTATTAATTTTTAAATAAAATAAATACGTAATTAATATTTTTTTAAATTTAAAAATTATCGATTTAAGCAATTCAACAAGTTTACATGATAGAGGCACAATAGAAACGTAACAGAGTCGCTAATTTCAAAAAGAATGTAGATATTTTGAATACATTTATTAATTCACATTCAATATTTCATTTATTTATAACCTTTAAAGCAATAAAAAGAAAAAAGGAAATAATAATGGAGAGGCTCCCACCAAAATAAATGCCAACGGAAAATGAGAATTTTCAGCACTTGAAATCTTTAATGGGCGTGTGAGGGGGAAAAAATAAAAAGAAAAAATATCTTTAGTGGGCGCTGCATGGTTGTTCCTAGCTACTAAAAATTAAAAAGAGAGAATCTTTTAGATGGTGGCTGGCTGCCTGGCTATGCATGGTGCTTCATGACTACACGGTGTCGCTCTTTGAAAAGGTGGTCGCCTTGGACGGTGGTCTGGTGGTGGCCAATGACGGCTGTCATTCGTCAGTCGTCACGCAACTCACAAATTCCCTCCCATTCGCTTGTCGCCACATGGATTCCATGCCTTTTTATTATTTTTCAAACTTTGTAATTTGGCAAAATTCTACATTTTTTAGGCCATATGAATTGATTTCAACCGTCAGATCACCATTGTTGAAATCAATTTTTAGCTTCAGCCCAATTCTAATAATAACCTTCTGGAGAGGCCATTTTCATTTCAGCTCATATATGATTCAATTTATTTGATTTCATAGTTAATATATGATTCAATTCATTTGATTTCATACAGTAATTTAATTTTATAAAATCCATTATATTTAACCAATTTATAATTCGCTTTATGCCATTTATAACGTCATGACATTTATATAATAAAAAATAATATCAAATGATTTTTTTATTTAAAATTCAACACATTTTTAATATTGATCTATTTAAATTTTGATCCGACCCTTCGAGCAATTTATCGTTTACGAAATTTTGATCTATTTATAACTATTAAATCCGAACACGTATATTAGTCCTTTTGCATTATTATATCTGTTCAATAATAATAAAGATAATATCTTCAAAATCATAATAATGATAATAATAGAAGAATGATTAGATACCCTCTTGAAATTTTTATGTGATAATCTACTTGACCAAATTATAAATCATAAAGTTTATATTTTGTTGAATTCAAATATTATTTTGGGTTCTTAACTTTTATGAAAATTCAAAGTGAGAAAATCGTGCCCAAATCATAGATTATTCACGATAGTGAGATTATAAATACATAAAAATATTTTGAAACTAATTATTTCTTAAGATAAAAAGAAAATTTCAACAACTTCAATATTAAGAAAGTTAAGAATAATTTTGTCTAATTAATCTCCTAATTGCACAAGATTCAAATTCCACACTCTCCCACTTTCATAATGTAATTGAAAAAAAAAAGGTTAAGAATAATTTTGGGAATTTACCAGAAATGAATATTTATGGACTGATTTAATTCCGAATAATTTGTACATTCCATAATTAAATTTTGAATGAATCATATAAGTGTTTCTTCCAGAAAAAGGGGAGTCCAATCATCACAATTCACAACCGTCTGCATAAAGGAATCCAGCCGGATGAAGTGTTATAATTCATCCATATGGTTTCACAATTTTTTTAATCAAATTTTCTTTCCAAACCCTTTTTCCCTTATTTATTTATTTATCTATTAAGTACTAACTCATTCTTGCTAACTTGAGAGAAAGTAGATACTTTATGATAGGCATAGCTTTACTCCACACATAGCACGTTAGAACCAATATTTAGCAGCACGTCAACAAAATTGAAAAAAACATGTGGAATATAATACATTTTTCTATTAAATTTCTCGATTTTTATTGTATTGTAATGAGTGTTTGATTAATATTTTAGTATACATCAAATCTAATTTTATCAAATTATATTAGTAGTATCATTTTAGTCTACATTAAATTACTGACTTTTATTCTTTTTTTTTTTAAAAAATATGTTTAATTTTACTTCAAAGAGGGTTATTTGTTTTTAAATCACACTCGAAATAATATATATATATATATATATATATATAAGGAGATTTCAAACTCGAAAATTTTCAATATATTGAAATCATATTTATCACTGAAATATTTTATTTGAAAATACATGCAAATCTAGTTATAAAATATATATATTTTATGTGTGTTTTGATAGGATAGCCTATAATATATAAAAGGAGATTTCAAACTCGAAAATTTTCAATATATTGAAATCATATTTATCACTGAAATATCCCATTTGAAAATACATGCAAACCTAATTATAAAATATATATATATTTTATGTGTGTTTTGATAGGATATAGCCGATAATTTTTTTTTCTTTTTTTTTTCCAGCGTAGATGCAAAATATTGGGATTTTTTTTTTAAAGATAATGTATTTTTTAAAAAAATAATTGAAATTTAATGGAACAATAAAAAAATATTTAGAATTTTAAAATTACTAAAAATAGGCAGTGGGATCACCGGTGTAGACCCATAAGTTTATCAAAATTTGTATTAAAACCGCATGAAACTATATCGGTTTTAGTGTACTGATACTGAAACTGTCCGACGCAACCCGGTAGTACCATTCGGGATTGGTCTGCTGCCACCACTGAAAATGTTAAATTTGCTTCTTTTTTATATATATATATATTATTTTCTCACACGGCTAAAAAGCTGTCTTTTTCATCCAAACATACTGATACTGTATTGTTTCCTTATATTTCACATTATGTTTCTTTTGACTATTTAGTATTTTCTTTGAAAAAATTCCTTGATTTTTTTAATCACTACAAATATTGCTTTCATTACCGTAAATTAACTTTATTTTATTTCAGATTATTTTCTATGCACTCATTTGCTAGCCAATCTTTTTATGAATTAGAAAATAAATATTTAGGTCACGTATTTGCTTATGAAAAATTAAAAAATTTTATCATTTTATTGAACTATTTTAATCACGAACTTAATATTAAAAACAAAAATTTAGAAATAAAATATATAAATTAATTATTCCACAAATCTTCTAAACCATGATTCTTCTGAATTCGAATCACGTTACCTATACGCTAGCAGAAAATGTAGTGTTATGAGGGTTACTACTACGTTATTTTGTAAACAACTGATCAAAGTAAATGAAAAAAAAAAAAAATTAGTTACCTTTCATCTAAGTGTCTAGGAAGAAATATTGCGAAGATCTCAAAAAGAATTAAAAATATGAGCTGGTGGGTTAGTAACTAAGAAGATTTTTAAGTTTTTCTTTTTCTTTTTTAGCAAAAATAAACATAAACGGTGATAACCGGACTCTCTATTCAACAGTTTGGTAACCGGACTCCTCCGGACATCCACCATACCAATAGTTCGGTTATCGAAATAGGTCAGAATCAGCATATGGAGAGTCAACATTTGCAAAATCCTCCAGATATTTAGCAGATTATAATCTCACAATAATAAAAATTATCTAGAATCACTAAATAAATTCTTGTAAATATAGAATCAAACAGCAATTAACGAGTCATAGTAATTCCCTCCTATTTATAATCATCTTTCCTATTTTGTCTATGGAAATAACTCTATATATATAAATCAAAGTAACTGATATGTTTTCCTCTCTCTAAGTTTTTTCACAACAGATACACTCTAGTCAATTTGTTGACTTAATTGTCGGAATCTCTCTTGTCGAAAATCCGTCGATTTTTCTTATACTTTTAGGTGACCTGTTCACAAAGCCATCCAAAAAAATCTGTTTGTCATCAAACAGTTCAAGGTGAAGAAAATGTAAATGAAAATGATAGAATATTAAAATAATAGAATGCTTATTTTGAGTGTGCCTTCATGTGAATTTTTTTCTTTTTTAGAAAATAGTGGTTCATCAACTAAAATCGTTGTCATCATCACCGGTTTCAGAAAATAGATAAATATTGTGACGGTTTTATTTGTCCAGTACATATTCTAGTCGTTTTAATATAAATTCTATTAAATTTATGAATTCCATTGAAAACGTTAAAAATCGACGGTCTCGTTGATAGTTTCTATCCATAATCTTAAATATTTTACTTCAACATTAAATTTTAATTCTTTTTTAAATAAAAACCTAAAATATTGGTACATTATCCTGAAATTAAGGATAACATCATATATATATATATATATATATATAAAGAAAGGATAACATCATATTTCTAAATGTACATTATCAGCAAAATTATTAAATACAGAGAACGTGGAAATTATAGATTTAAGTTATGGTT
Organism: Excoecaria cochinchinensis; assembly: GCA_947683425.1. Lineage (NCBI taxonomy): Eukaryota > Viridiplantae > Streptophyta > Magnoliopsida > Malpighiales > Euphorbiaceae > Excoecaria > Excoecaria cochinchinensis. The sequence continues at coordinate 3,208,095 of CANTUQ010000045.1, forward strand.
TTTATACAAGGGGAGAAGAACAAAACATGGGCATAAGATATTGGATTCAAAAGTCTATTTAGGTAGAAGCATAATCCTTTGGATTATTATACTGATTGGACATTAATTAACATTGATTTATTGATAGAAATCCCAAAAAAGATAACAGGCCTTTAAAATTTTTGGTTGTTTGTGTGAGCAACATATCAAATCATGAGTTCATTAAGTTTGGTCTTAGGCTAGCGCCGTCCAAATTAGGCCACAAGCTTTTGGAGTCTTCTCATTAACAAAATCTACAAAATGTTCTCTTCAAATCAATCTAAACAAATAAGTATTTATTTATTAGATATAAATTAATTGGTCATGTTCCACCAGTTCAACTAACCAACTAAATGGATTTTTTTTTTTTCAAAAACTAAACAAATTATGTTGATAATGATATGATGCACAATGTTGCGCCATATTATTTGCACCATAAAATTCGATAATAATTTAGTATATCGAGTTTTCTAAAATATTTGAAAACTTATAATATATTCAATAGGATTCTATTATAAATATTTTAATAATTAAATAAGTCGAATCAGTATAAAAAAAACGTAATTCGAAAGAGAGATTAGAGTATAGAAATTCTACTCTAAAAAAATTTTATCCATTTATATATTATTTTTCTAACTCGATATAAATGGCTAAGATTATAAATACCTAATAATAGTCATAGCGGTTGAATATTAATTATATAATAATTATAGCGGTTTGTTTTTAATGGTCAATTAATCATTAAATAGTTCAATTATCCGATCATAGAGAATATGATTACCAAAATCAAAAAATAAAAAGATAAAAAAACAAACAAATTTTTATATAGCAATATAGATAGAATGCGCACTAGTATATGGTCTTAGTAACACTCATTTTCTTTGTTAAGATAGAAGAATGTAAATGTTTGGTTGGTGGGTCGTTACGTCTGAGTCTTGACACGGTCCCTTTTCATTGATGTTGATTTGTATCTTCCTTTCAAGGTAACTAGTTGTGGGCTAATGGAAATTGCTCAAAATTACTTGGCAATTACCTCTTAATTATATCCTTAGCAAAGAAGTTAAAACTTTAGCATAAGCAGCCAGGTCTAAATCGCTAGCTCAAATTGTACCCTATGAATGAGATGGAAGACCTTTTTTATTGGGTTGGATAAGGGACAATTATTTCACAATTATTCCCAAAATATATAACAAAAATAATTTAGAAGGAGCCAATCCAGCCGACCATTCATACGCCAACTCATCTAAGTCCATATTCATTGTCTATGGACCATCTATCTATCTTTCTTTCTTTTTTTTTTTTTTTTGATAAGGGTTTATGGACCATGTTTCTAGAACTATAATAGTCAGAAAATCAAGATTACCCCGTACAATAATGCTATCAGCTTCAAAAGCTCATATTAACTTGAATTATTTTTTCAAATTCCCAATGTTCTAAAATTCATAAATATCGATTAATTTAATTCGAACATGATTAATTCACGAGAAAATAAAACTCTTTTTAAATAAATTTTATTTATTAATCTGAAATCATACTTGAAAATAATAAATGTCGAAGTTTTTGAGCAATCAACATTTACTGGTCGATTGAGAATTATCCATATTGGTTATAATAAAGTTATCGGTTTTTTTCTTAGAATTATAATAAAGTTATTGTTGAATTCTACATGCAGTTGATGGTTTTATTTATTTATTTTTTTGAGCGACCAATGTGATAACACGTGACAATGGTTGAGGTAATTAACGGATGATGATCTTGGCCGGCAGCAAATCTACAATTAATAATCGGAGGCAATAGTCTCGACAATGATAGGAAAATAATAATACTAATTAAAGAATTGTGATGTCACATGCCAGTAAATAAAATTAAGCAATCAGTTAATCACAAGTATGTCTAACCATTTCATCTAACAAGCATTATACTGGTTAAGAGTGAGCATAGTCGATTAACCGGTCCATTAGTCTCAGTCCATTAATATCGGTTTTTTGAAATTATAGTCTATTAATCAGTCCATTACCATCGGTTAACCAGTCCATCGGTTTCGGATTTTCGGATCGGTTACCCAATATTTTTCGGTTAACCACTATAATTATAAATATATTTATAAATAAAATTAAAATGTTCAAGATACTTAAAAATTAAAATTTTTTCACTATAATATAACATTATTGTTGTTAAAATAAAAATATTTGGTGGATATAAGCAAATTTATTTTTAAAAATTAATATTTAATAAGTAAATATATTAACCGATTCATAATCACTTTTAATTAGATAAATTATTATACTTACTAATAGCCAATTAAAAAAACTTAAAAACTTTAAAATAATTAGTATAATAAAAAAAAAGTACATGATCACTTTTAATTATGATAAATTATTATAAATTATTAAAAAATTAATAAATTAACTAAAAATTCGGTTTCGGTTCGGTTAACCAATCATATGAGTCAAAAACCATTAACCAGTCCATTAATGTCGGTTTTTTCAAAACACTAACAATTAACCAGTTCATTACAATCGGTTAATCAGTCCATCGGTTCGATTTCGGATTTTTTTCCGGTTAACCGAGTCCATCAATTTTTTTGCTCACCCCTAATACTAGTGGAGAAACCATTGGTGTGATGTTTCTCGGTATATATATATATATATATAAATTGAAAGAATATATAGTATTCAAGATAAAAATGGAACATAGAATTGGCAAATTACCAAGAATCTGCTATAAAAATGAGAATTAACATAAAATTGAAAATATATATGCATGTTATATTTATTAAAAGGATGATTTTTCTATTTAACCCATTTGGAGGAGAGAAAAACGTATTAGTGTCCACGTGTGGGCCATTCTTAATGCCAAGTGGATGTTAGCAGGAGACTTGAATGAAAGGATATGTTAGGGTTCTAATTGTTAAGAGGAAAAAAGTTGGGGCTTGAATTGAAAAGTAGTAAAAATATTGGGATTTTTTTGTGCGTGTAACTAACTAGAACTACTTAGGTGAGGCATAATCATGAGTAATATTAGGATGGGTTTATAAAGGCAGTTGCTTCAATCGGTGAAGTAAAATACTAAATACCAAATGTAAAACACATTAATTAATATGTTCATTTTAAAATTAAACCAAATTCAAACTCCATAAAAATATTGAGGCAAAATGGATGTGAGTAAGCTAATTATTGTTATCCATGGTAATCTTCGATATCATTATGGTTTTGTAGAAAAGGGAATTATTTCTGGAAAAATAATTTCACTCAAAATATATTAACACCATTTAAATTGTAACTAATCATCATTATCATTATTAATACTGTAGTAAAAATTAATTAAATTAGTAGGGTGAAATATATAAATGAATGTGGTAAGTTCTCGTGCTTTCAAGAACTTTTTTACCATTTTAGAGGAAATTACTTATTTTATTGACACTCCAAATTAAGTTTCTAGCACTCATTCTGAATTTATCTCATCAAAAAATATATATATATATTACCTATATTTCATATAGAAGTGTTTAGAATTTAACCTGGAATGGCATATTAGTATCCAATTACAAAGCAATATATTTTTGTATGAAATATAATTTAACTTATTTTATTTTATTTTTATCAAAGTTATGATCATGATTATAACGAGATCAGACTAGATTAATGGTACGCATATTTTTTTTTATGATATTTAAATTTATTTAAACTCTATTCACATTCAAGCAGTGACGAAATCACGTGTGCATTTATGTGTAAATGCACTCTCACTTTTAGAATTTTCTTAATTATATATATATATATATAAATTATTATGGTGACCATTCTAATTTATTTTAAATGCTTCATCTGAAATTTTAATTCAATAATAATTACATAATTTTTATTTTTTATAATAAAATTATAATGTGTGCTACTATTGATTCTGGAGTTCCAGCTCCACCATTGCAATCAAGTCTCATTGAATTAATGTATAACTGAATAAACTAACACACATTCATAAAAAGCGGCTTACTCTTATTAACTAATTCCTGGTGTATTTTCTTAGCAAAATTATAATCTATTTTTGAATTGGAGGTGAAAGAATAATGTACTTAAAAGAAAATGCTATTTGCTCACGAACAGTTACTGTTGATGTGTATACTAATATGATAATGCAAGGGGTCCACCATACACCGACGCCATGTTTGCCAACTAAGTTTACCGTCCAATTGATTCCTCCTCCCAGCAAAAAATTGAAAAAGAAGAAATCATGATGGCACTGCAAAACATCCATTGAGTTGATTCGTAAAAGTCTAAAAAGGCAATGAATAACCGTTATGTCTTGGCCTCATGGGAGCATCTTGTTGGTGGCTCAAATCCAAAAATTTAACATAAACAAAATCCCATTCGCATCTCTATATTCCTATTGCTTAAGATCCCTCTCTCTCTCTCTCTCCCCCTAATACTTTACATGTACAAAGTGATAAAAGAGCAAATGGTGAAGGGCCCTCAAGTCAGTTTGTTTGAATTGAAATGGGTACAGGCACCAATGTCACATGCCCATCTAATTTCATAGTTTCTGAAAAAGCAAATAAACAAACCTTATAATTGCCATGATTTTGTTGGGCAAAAGTCTAAGCAGGTGTGAAGAACAACCTTCTGGCCCACCCCACAACTGCCATGCCCATCACCATGTGGTTGCTCTTCGAACACACCTTCTCATGTTATGTTATATCACTTAAATGCTGTTGCCCTTGGTTTTCTTTCTCGCACTTCTCGATCATCCTTTTTTGCTGTCTCCTAAGGTCCTTGCCGCGAGGATCGTGCTCACCATATTTAACAGTGCAAATGAGTGAATAATATGCATGGGAGTTCTAAATCATGAATTTTATACTGACATTAAATAATATTAATTTTTAAATCGACACGATATAATTCATACTTAATGTATATATCAAGCTTTGTAGCGTCTCTATGCTAATAGCTATCTATTTGTGTTTTATGCTGTGAATGAAAAAGTATGTGCCATTCCTTGGATCTACCTTTTTCCAGTTTTGATTTGTCACATCCATTTATCTCTTTTACAACATAAACACTTAGACTGCTGACCAAATTTTCCTTATATTTTATTCATTTTAAAATATAATGTTTTGTTGCTTTTTCATTTTTGGCATATGGATTTTATATTAGTTCCCTCTTTTAAAATATAATGCAACTGCAAATTAAATTAAATGTCATAATAGTTTATGTCTACGACTCTTTTTTCTTTTTCACATTGCTCTATCTAGCTAATGAAATAGCTAAATTTTAATTTTGTGGGCAGCATCAAATTTTTTTTTTCTTAATTAATTCACCCTGCTCTAATTAATGAAATCTACATATATGCTTAAATTTACTTATTTTGTTATTTTTAAATACTTTGAGTTTAATATAATTGTAACTTCTATAATTTATGAGTTTCGTTACATTAACTCGTGTCAGTTAAAAATGTTAATAGATTAAAAAAAATAGTTTATAAAAATCAAAAAAATATTTTTATTTATAAGAAAAAAGAAATTATTTTCTATTTTTTTAAGTTAAAAACATGCATATATATTACATATAGAATTACAGACGTGTATCAAGCCTACCAATTGGATTTGGATCACTTTGAGATTCACATGGCAATGCAAACGAGTTCCATGAAGTTGTTCTTGGGCCAGTTCAGACCTGGCAAATTACCCGCAAAACCCGAATTATGTGTAGATTGGGCTTCACACGGTCCAAGAACGCTATAACGGTTTGGCAGCCCATTCTCGATTTGTACAATTAAGGGATTCGCACGAAATTTTTGTGATGACACGTGCAGATGATATGAGAATGGATAAATCACGAAACGGAACGCTTCCCCAGGTAAGCAACACATCAGAAGTCAGATCCTTATCGACTCATCTCCAAGTCAAAACAATTTTTTAAATCAATCACCTCTCTCCACATCAGGCAACTTCTCCTCTATTTTCCGAATCTACCCCTCCTCGACTCTATGAAATGACCAAAAGCCCACACCACTGGCCTGCCTCCTTTAACGGTAATAATCTTCGCTTCACTTGAATCATTTTCACTCAGGTCCCCAAAACGCAAAACTATGGCTATGTCCTCAGTTCTCCGGCGAAAAATCAACCTGAAGCCTTTCCTTATCCATGTAAAACTATTCTCGGCAGAATCGCTTTCTTCTAGCAGCAAAACGACGCCGCTTATAGAGAAAATATTGGTGGCTAACAGAGGTGAAATTGCTTGCCGGATCATGAGGACCGCCAAGCGCCTGGGAATTCGAACTGTGGCTGTTTATAGTGACGCCGATAAAGATTCGCTTCATGTTAAATCAGCCGATGAAGCTATTCGTATTGGTCCACCTGCGGCTCGGTTGAGTTATTTGAATGGTTCGTCTATTGTTGATGCTGCAATTCGTAGTGGTGCTCAGGTGAGTTGTGCTACGCTCTGTTTAGTTTACGAAAACGTGCAGAAAGTAGGAAAATGACGAATTGTTGTGTGTGATATTTCTCAAACATCGGGAATGTTTCTAATGATACTCTTGAGGATTTCTTTTCTAAATTACTGTGGTTCTTGTGGATTGAATTGATGTCTCTAATGTTTCATCGGGAATCTTTCTGGGCGTTGATGATCATACTGCCTTTCGATTGTTCGTATTACTTCCGTTTTTACCTTTCGTATTTGAAAAATAAATCTCTCTATAGGATATTGCTGTAGGTTCACGACCTTTTTTTTTGTCCTAAAAGTTTTTAAACGTTTTCTAAAATTTATATGCTCCTCCCCGGCGGCGGCTTTTCATTGTACTGTGGACTTGCCTGATTCCATATTATTGTTTGCTTTACATTTTGGCGTGTGATGAAATAAATAATTTAATTGTCAATGTTAAACTCATTGCATTATTAGTCTGAAAGTAGTAGGATTACTCAATGTGTTCATTTTTCTGTATTATGTTGATCTATATCATTCACTAGCAATATTGGTTCTTTTGTGGTATTTATTACTCTATTTATTTCAAATACTGAATTATGCTATTGTAATCTTATTGGCTGTAATTCTGCTGCATGTCAAGTTCAGATAGAGTTAGGGTGCATTATTTGTTGCTCATTATTTTTCTCACCTTGATATGATTTTCAGCGTGGATATCTTTTTTGAATATTAGGCTATCCACCCAGGTTATGGTTTCTTATCAGAGAGTTCTGAGTTTGCTGAACTCTGTAAAGATAAAGGTCTTACATTTATTGGCCCTCCAGCCTCAGCTATCCGGGACATGGGTGATAAAAGGTGAGAATTATTCTGTTGTAAGATTTTATTCTTTTGCTTTTATTAAATGCTTTTTATCCTATCTGATCCAGTGAAATGAGCTCTTTGTTTTCTTTATCTGCACGCCAGAAATTTTAATACAGGAGCACAGGTTACTGTTCGTTCTACTATTCATGTTACAGTAGAGCTACTGATAATCACGTTGCTTAGTAGTATCAAATTTGGTTTTATCTTTTCTTTTATTATTTTCTTTAATAATGTTGTTTTGGTGAAACCTAGTTCTGCTGTTAAAGACTCATCTCTGTCATTTAAAGTTTCAATGTAGAATTAAAATATGAATGCATCTGGAGAGCCAGTTTCTGTAGTGATTTTGCCAATTATTTAAGCAGAAAATAGGCCTTTTTGGTTCATATTTTGATCTATTGTTCTCTTCCTTCAATATTTTCTTTAACTTAATTAGCTAGCTATTTCAGGATCTATGTGGATAATTCTAAAAATTTTTATATTATTGTTTGTAATATATTTGGTAGTGCATCCAAGAGGATAATGGGTGCTGCAGGGGTGCCACTTGTGCCAGGATATCATGGCAGTGCGCAAGATATTGAGCTCATGAAGTCAGAAGCAGATAAAATTGGATACCCTATCTTGATAAAGCCAACGCATGGAGGTGGAGGAAAGGTATTCCAGTTCTTTTGACATTTAGGTTGTAAATATACTATAGAGAACTGATGTTATAGAACATGTATGCATGCATGACGGGTCATCAATAAGTTATGTTATGGTAATAAAAGCATCATATGATTGGAATATCCATCTATAATCAAGCACATTTTGATTAGTTATCAGCAAAACTAAGTCTTTTTGTGACAATTTTTTTGAACAAGCAAGCAAATGCGAATAAATCTTTTTCCTGTGAAGTTAGATGATTGCTTACTTTCAGAAGTTCTCACACTGCCAATTCTTTTAGGGTATGAGGATAGTGCAAAGTCCCAATGAATTTGCTGAATCTTTCTTGGCAGCACAACGTGAGGCTGCTGCTTCTTTTGGCATAGATACAATTTTGCTTGAGAAATACATTACACAGCCAAGACATATAGAAGTCCAGGTAGGTTTATTTGGCAGTATATAGCCCCTGATAGTTGGTGTTATATATTCACAAAATCTAGTCACGGTCTATCTCCTCAATTTTCTTCAGATTTTAATGTGTGGTCAATGCCCATTAGGTGTTTGGAGACAAATACGGAAATGTAATACATTTGTATGAAAGGGACTGCAGCATACAGAGAAGACATCAGAAGATTATTGAAGAAGCTCCAGCTGTAATGTTTGGAAAACTATAGTTTTAGTTCAGGTTTTCCACTATATCTGCAAACTTATAACTGGAACTCCAATTGATGCAGCCAAATGTTACAAATGACTTCCGTTCTCACTTGGGTCAGGCTGCTGTATCTGCGGCCAAGGTAATCTCATCTAATTAAAATTCCTGTATTGATAGTCATTTTGCATGTTCTAATGTTTGGAAATAAAGTCAAGGGCTGTCTGAAACCTTAAGAAGAAAAACTTTCTAGCGTTCACATATGGGGCTTTTTTTGATTGAGATACAGAGTAGAATTAGAATTGTACTATGTTCCTTAGATTATGAATGTGTGAGAAGTTAGTTGTAACATGATTTAATTAGCCAACTTGTTAGCATGAGTTGGCTGTTATTACATGTAGGTGATTTTAGAATGTTGAACTCTGTACGAAGAATCTGTTAACTCTTCCATATGGGCTAGTTTGAGAATCAAAATATAATGTTATGGCGATAGGGCCTGAAAAGTGCTTGAATCGACTTTCAGGTTCCTCTGATTATTGATATTCCTGCCATACTGTGTTTGTGTTTCCGAATAATGCCTAAAAAATGGGGACCACTTACTATCTGACTTGGCTTATGAAGCAAATTAGCATACCAAATTCTGCTAATTTTAACAATTTAAGCACTTAACCGAAGCTCAATGATTCGTGAAACAACTCGAAAGTGCTTTGACTTTGAATTTCTTAATTACAAGGTTACTAAATTGATATTCTGTAGTATTTAAAGGGATGCTTATCTTCACAAAATTTGTCCAAATTAGTGGGATCCTCTGCTTTTAAGTTCTTTTCAATTACAAAACATCAGAGTGTTGTGCTATCCTTTTTTTTTCCTACATGGATGGAACAGACAATCAATTTGCATGGTTGATACTCCCTGATCATTTTGGTATAAATTTGTCATGCTTTTAGACCTAATTAAATCAGAAGCCTCCTTCTGTTGTTCATAAATTTGATGGTTTATTAACTGTTATTGATATGTCTTTTTTAGGCTGAATTCTCTGTGATTGCCTTACATTTGGAAGATGAAACGATGAAATCAAGTAGTCCAGGAAAAAACTTAAATTGGTTTATTTGCAATGAGATGATGTGCCTGTTAGTGTGTAATCTGATTTTGCATAACTGTGACGTTAGTTTGAGAATCATGGACCAAAAAGTGCTGCTATTTTCTCTTATGTAGGTCGTCCAATGTAAATTTTTTCTTTCTGAACATTTTGTAAGTTTAACTTCTTTCATGGAATCTACTAATGGTTGGTACTCCCGAATGTTAAAAGGCAGTTGGTTACTATAATGCTGGGACTGTGGAGTTTATAGTGGACAGAGTCTCGGGCCAGTTTTATTTTATGGAAATGAACACTCGCCTTCAGGTGCTAAACTCTCTAATTTCTCTGATTGGTCCTGAATCATGAAATTTTAACTATTTCCTAATGGTGAGTGTTTGTCTTCCTTTGTAGGTTGAGCATCCTGTGACAGAAATGATTGTTGGTCAAGATCTTGTAGAATGGCAAATACGTGTCGCAAATGGAGAACCGCTTCCTATTACTCAGTCACAGGTGCCATTATTGGGTAGGAATGCTTATTTGAATCCTTGACATATGCAGTTTCATTTTCATTGTCCTTCCATATAGTGCATGTTGCAGCATCTTAGTGAGTGAACTGGAGAGTAGAAAGGGGATTAAACTACGTAAGCAATGATGTAATGTTGAAAAAATGTTGCAAACTTGGAGCAAGGAAAGTGTAATTTGTAGAAAGCTCATTTTTCTTTGCATTTTAATTTGTATGCTTATGTTGAAAGAAGTAGCAAAATATGTTACATAAACTAATGAGACAAATAAAAATAATGTTATACTCCTCTTAGTTTTAGGGTGTGTCTTGTCTTTGTATCTTACTTTTTACTATTTTTAAAGTAAAAGGCTTGAGTAAACTTCGGAAAGAGAAAAAAACATAAAAAGCTAAAATAAAAACAAAGGTTCCACGAAAAGCAGGAGGCAGTTTTTTGTCGTGAATGTTTATTATTGTTCCCATGCAAAGTGATGTATTTACCCACTGTACACACTTATTGTCACTTCTGCTTTGTAGGAATGTCATTGATACTCTGGTTGAGAAAACATATGCAGAAAAGCAAAAACGAAAAGGAAAAGTTTTATGAAAAGCAGAAGGCTTTTTTTCCTGAATACTTACTATTTTTCCCAATGCAAAGTGAAATCATTAACCAACCGTACTCTCTTATTTTCACATTTGTTTCTAAGAACATTTATTGATTGTCGGGTTGAATAAATATACCATCTTTTGTGTTCTTCATCCAAGCTTGAATATCAATGTGATATATTTATCATGTGGATTCACTCTTATGTTTTTATGTCGACAGGTCATGCATTTGAAACACGGATATATGCTGAAAATGTTCTTAAAGGATTTCTTCCTGCAACTGGAGTTCTTCATCATTATTGTCCTGTTGCAGTCTCATCAACAGGTGAAATTCCAATGCAAAATTTGAGTTATTTTACTAGAATATGAGTCATATTGGCCATTTTGGAGGAATGGCAATTGCTGACCTACTGTCAGCCAATTTACAGCTTGATAGGTCATTTGGCCAAACATTTTCCCAAATCAAATCAAACTATTCTTCAATTATGCCTCCTGGTTTTAATGAGTCAACTTGAAGAGTATTTGGTTATATAGAAGTCATAGTTGCTCTTTAATTCTACCAATTCATTTCAAGTTAATTGGTTCCTTCTTTTTTTCCATGACTCTGCTATTTCATCTTTTTGGCTTTCAATGTTTTAATTGGCAGTTCGGGTTGAGACCGGTGTGGAAGAAGGGGATACTGTTAGCATGCACTATGATCCTATGATTGCAAAACTTGTTGTCTGGGGAAAAAACCGTTCTGCAGCATTAGTCAAACTGAAGGATTGTTTATTACAATTTCAGGTACATTGACTAGGATCATGTTCAATGCAGTTTGCTTATTATGACCATGGCAGCTCCTTTGAGATTGATTTTTCATATTTGCTTTGGGGTGTGACCAAAGCAAAAGCTATTGGTGAGCTATATGCTTTGGGGTGTGAATGAGCGAAAGCTAGTATTACCCTGCAGGATTTATTTTACGTAAGGTTACTAGTTTTGATACTTACACCACTTTGGTGATGTAAAGAGAGACTATTATTGCCAAGAAATGTCTTGATGCAAAACTAATTTATGTTTTGGGATAAGATTTCAATAAGTATCTGCAGATAACTTCTTAGGCTGGATTTGTACTTCCATCTTCAGGATGTCTTGCTATCAATATTTAATCATTTAACTGGTTTGCAGGTAGCAGGAGTGCCGACTAATATCAGTTTTCTCCAAAAACTTGCAAACCACAGGTCATTTGGAGACGGTGATGTGGAAACACACTTTATTGAGCACCACAAAGATGACCTCTTTATTGATCCTAACAATTCAGTTTTAGCCACACAAGCTTCTAATAATGCAAAATTCAGTGCAACCTTGATAGCTGCATGTCATTGTGAAGAAGAAAATTCTACCTTGAAGAAATGTCCCCCTGGTAGGCTGAATCTGATTTCTGTTTTGCAGTGTATGTTCCTTTTCAGTCTTCATGATGACAATGCCTGTATGTCTCCAGGGGGTAGCAGCTTACACTCTATATGGTATTCTCATCCTCCTTTAAGAATTCATCATCCTGCTAGGCGTACAATGGTATTTGAGTGGGACAATGAATATGATAGCAGTGGGTCAAAGCCTTTGACCATGACACTTTACATTACTTATCAGCCAGATGGGACATATCTGATTGAGGTATTTATTTTCACATTATTAATATAAGCTTAAGGTTTGAATGATCAGTTCTTGTACTCAAATTGACAATCCTTCAAAATCGAATGGGTTCAGATGGGAGAAATCAGTTCCCCTGGTTTAGAAGTCAAAGCAAAGCATTTGCAAGATCACGATTTTAAGGTTGAGGCCGATGGTGTAAGCATGAATGTTAGTTTGGCTACTTATTCAAAGGTAAATGAATTTCTTATACATTCATGCGCGCATTGTTGAATGCTGTTTTATAGTTTCTTTCTTTGTTATATCTATGTTGAGAATTTGTCTTGAAAGACAATTTGGTTTTATCCTGATTGCCATAAAATGCTTTCTTACAATGATATTGATGAATCTATGTCTAGTGCCTCCTCTCATTTGTCATGTTAATGATTTTGTCCATGGTAGCATCTCAGTTGTCATTGTAGGTAAATAGCGTTTTCAAGTGGTCAATGTGCAAATGCTCCTTCTTGGTTTGAATCTACCCTCTGGCATTAGCCACTGTGATATGGGATTTTTGTTGCTCCTATTTTTGAAAGCATTTTAGTTGCTTAACTTGTTGATTATCACTGTATTATTATTATTTTTGTTGTTCTTGTTACCTTTGCTTGGTGGAATGAGTTCTTGGGAATAAAATTCAGCTTAGCACTTTGTTAAATCTAATATTGCACAATCAATTGTTGAACAAGTGTGTATGTGTGCGCGCTATGATATCACGTTTGTGTATTTACATACAATCTACTTTGTGGTGGTAGCATGGGACAAAGCACATTCATGTATGGCATGGGTCACACCATCATCATTTTAGGCAAAAGTTGGGGCTTGATTTATCTGATGGTGATGAAACCCAGCACAAGAACAATTTTGAGGCGGCATCTTACCCCCCAGGAACTGTTGTAGCTCCCATGGCTGGTTTAGTGGTGAAGGTTCTTGTAAAGAATGGATCTAAGGTGGAGGATGGGCAGCCTATATTAGTGTTAGAAGCAATGAAGATGGAGGTTTGTTGAACTTGCCGCTAAATTGTGAATCAGTTTGTTTCTTTTCTAATTATTAAATTTAATTTTTCCACTTGAATAGCATGTTGTAAAGGCGCCATCTGCTGGGTATGTTCATGGGCTTCGAGTTGCTGCTGGTCAACAGATTTCGGATAGCAGTCTTCTTTTCAGTATTAAGGTTAGTCAATTTATTTTTTATGCACTTGAAACAAGTTGGTATTTAGATTTGGTAAAGCAACCAAATATAATATCTGTATTAATTAGTGGATATGGTTTAATTGCAATGCATAGTAATTGTGCACATGTGATTTGCCTTTAAAAATTAAGATTAATATTCACTGCTTGTTTTGCATTTCCATTTTTGTTATTTAGGATATAATTAGTACACTTGCATAGTTTGTGGAAATCACTGGAACTTGAATGGACATTGAATGAATTTCAGTTTTTCCAGATCCTACTGCAACTTGGGGATAGAGAAAAACATTAATGTATAATTTTCATTGCATTTTTTGCTTGGAAAATTTGATGAACTATTCAGAAAGGCAAGCGGTACTGGCCCACTTCAGATGTGCAGTTCGTCCTAAATCCTAATAAATTTTTGCACAACACTTTGGTGTTCTCTTGGTAAATGATGCTTTTCATGATGAGACAAAGTGTTTGTCATTTATGAGTAGAGCATGTGGTAAATATTATGTTTTTATGTTCAAATTTCTAGTTCAGGCATTGGTTTTTACATGTTTGAGTGTAGTTTCTCCTTGTTACTGCATCAGAACATTAAAATGGTCATGGTTGCTTCCCAATAATTGTGGAAATTATGTTTATATAGAGTAGGTCCTGATATTTTACTTGTTTGATTGTGCGTTGATTAATCTTTTGCTAACTAACCTGAAGGAAAAGATAATTTTCAACTGTATACATGCTAAATTAACATGCATTGAAGCATATTTTTTCCTTGGCCAGGCTCAGGCTGGATAGGAATCGACTCTCAAGTTCTCTTTTCTTACTGCTTGAGCAACATGATTGCTTAAACAAATTAACGAACTGTAAATGTCATGGTAAGTAAATTTGTGTATTTACTTGTATGCTTCACCTTTCGATGAGGCATGTAAGAGTTGAAAATTGTTGTAATCTACGCATTTGAGCTGGTAAAAGAAAATCTCTAATTTCTTTGAATTGGTTTGTCATTGCAACTCAACATTTTAATTGGTCTATTTCTGTATGGGTAGAGCTCCCCCATTCCTTTCTGTAGGACACACAGTTGCCTATTAGAGAGAGGGTGCTAATGGTGTATTTAGCAGGCAAATTATAGATTGAGAGCTAGCTGTCGAACTCCATTGTTGGTGACCATTAACCTATTGGTTTAAATTACAGTTTTCTTCCAAATCTGGTTCCCTATTTTATTTGGCACAAAAGTTATAGTAACCTTTCCTCTTGGTCAGAATGTATCATCATGTTCCATGTTGCAAGAATTAGAAAGTAACTTAACCTCATGAGAAGATGGATATTGCATTAGAGTCCATTGACCGGATGTCACAAGACGAAATGATTGTTTGTGGTTTTCTATTTTTTATTTTTATGCATTTAAAATTCTGTGGTTCCTTACTCAATTAAGTCATTGACCTATTCATTTTGTATCAATCACATCCATTTGCAATTAATCCTTAACAAATTTTCTCAATCAGAGTCAGACTGGGAACTGTTGATGTCATTGTGACAGAAGCACCTTAAGCATATGAGCTCCCTGTAAGCGCTGCGTCGACAACATATTACTGTCTGATTTATCTGCAATGAAATTTCCTTGCAAGACATAGTAATTAATGAAATAATTGGAAGGTGAAATGGCATGCGCATTCTTTTATCTGTATCATTGAAAAGATATAGTTTCAGTCACTATATCTTTACCTCCTCTGATGTTCAATGCACTTAGTTGGTCACGGTCACATCTGAACTTCCCATGGCATATTCACGAGTAGCCTCTGCAGGTGGCCTATAACAAATATGCTTATAATTTGGAGTGGACAAATACCTTTGACACTTTTCGATGTTTCATAAGGCTACATCTGGGTCCATTGGCCGCCAGGTTACGGCTAACCTTGTGACATTATGCATGCTCAATATTCCCAGGGGAAACTGCTTTACTGGTGTAGTGTCTGAAATGGAATGTTGACGTGCTGTAAGTTCACTCGTTAAGTCGTTATTCGTCTCTGCTCTAATTACCTAAAGGTATTATAATCACAATCAACTTTTTGTCACTTTTTTCCTGATTGCTCAGATAAGAATCTGATTTTGATGTCATGCTGGAGGTCCAACGACGGTATACTCTTGATTTTCATCTTTTACAATTAAACTCTGAATTCAATCAA
The DNA here is from genome assembly GCA_947683425.1 of Excoecaria cochinchinensis. Lineage (NCBI taxonomy): Eukaryota > Viridiplantae > Streptophyta > Magnoliopsida > Malpighiales > Euphorbiaceae > Excoecaria > Excoecaria cochinchinensis. The sequence continues at coordinate 3,223,878 of CANTUQ010000045.1, forward strand.
CCGTTCTTTCAAATGTGCGGTATATGTAGTATATTCCCTCTTCCTATTTGCGAACTACAAATACATTTTTTGGAGCAAAAATTGGAATATTGACAAAAGGATTTCCTTTTCTTTCAGATTCTTGGTGAAGGTAAAAACTAGGAATGGGGATATGAAACATTTTAGCAACTCCTGGAAAAAGAATATGCTAGAAGCATCAAAGAAGATACCATGGTTTATTCCCACATGGATGCGTTAAGTACAAATTCAGGATTCCGAAAAAAAAAATAGTAGTACAAATTTAAGAAGCCGGTGCTTTTGATCTTTGCCTTTTCAGAGGTTTAAAAGTCATCAGGAATTATCCAGGCCTAAAAAGTCGTTGAATATTTCTAGGAAATTAACAAAGCATAACATTGAAATTTATCTACATTTAACAAGGTAGATCTCATTGCTCATATCACCCTAAATAGTCGGATTCATTTTGATTTCAATAGAAGATAGGGAATTGATTTCAAAGTCGTTGATTTGAATCTCAATAGCATAAAAAACACACATTTAAAAATAATTTCCTTATTAGGAGGAAGCTAAATTTTGACATTGTAGAGGATATAGCAGTTTTACTCTTTCTGAGATTGCCATAATTTAGTCCTGAATCATGTATAGGTTTGCTATTAAGTTTATTGAATTTTTACTTTGGTCTACGATACAACTTAAGCTTTACAGTTCATACCTTGAAGTCTCATCAGGTATGGTTCCGTCAAGCTAAAGAAATTTATGAAATCCACGATTATATTGTTTTTTTCCCTTTTTCCTTGGGACTTTAGTAGAATTTACAGATGATTACCTAAGAAAAGCATTAAAGTATGAGATGAATGTTGGGGATATGACAATGATGGCTTGGACGAATTCTACTTAAATTTGAATCTTGTCCCCACTTTCTATTTCTACTACTATGCAATTATTTTTTGATTACAAACTTTGTTTGAGTTTATACGGAAAATTTTCAAAGGTGAAATCAAATCCTTTTATGATAATAATAATAATAATAATCAAAGCGATAGATTTTTTATTCCACGAGTACCTAAAAATATCGAAAGACCGGTAATTTTTTTTTTTAAATGAGCAAGGCAGGTAAGTCTGTTAAAATAGACAGCGAGACAGATAAGAAACAGCGAATAGAAGTTGAAACTCGTTCGATTTTAGAACAGTTACGCAGCTATTATAAGCCACAACCCTCGCGCTTTTCTTTTTTCTCTTTCCTACAAATCTCTCATTTTATTTTTCTTCTTTTTTTCTTTTTCCCTTCTTCCTCCATTTAATTGGTTCCTATCTCCCACTGTTCTTATTTCTCCACAGAGCCCTACCCTAGAAATTTAAAAAAAATAAAAAAAAAAAAAGAAGAAGAAGAAAGAAAACCTACCTTTGATACTCCTCTCTTCTGTTTTCTGTTCGCTTTTTTTGTAAAAAAAAAATTAAATAATGTGGGGTTTTGTTTGATTTTTTTTTATTTCCCAAAAAGGTTTTATTTTTATTGCAATTCATTCTTCGAAGTTCCGGTGTTGGGTTGGTTTCGAGCTTGGATTTTCCATTTTTTTTTTACTTTTGTTGGCAAACAAACTTTTGCAATTTGAATTTCATGATTGTGGGTTTTTAATCGACAACAAAAGAATCATTTTTCTTCTTTTTGGGTTTTTGATTGAGTTTTTTTTCTTGCTTGGATAGTTTTGGAGGTTTTATTACTGATTAACATGTCCTACTAAATCTTCTGTCCTCAACTCCTATTTCTTAAGTTAAAAGTTCGTTAAGTTTCAAATAAAGAGCATAAAAAGAAATGGAATCAAGCAATGGTAAGGAAGCTGAAGTGGGTTCAAAAGCTGAGGAATCCAATACCCAAAAAGTGAATTCAACCTCAGATGTTAAAGAGAAGAGCTTGGTCTCAACGGTGAATAGTACGGGTAGTATTAGCAATAGAGAAATGTATTTTAGAGCAGATAAGATCGATTTCAAGAGCTGGGATGTCCAGTTAGAGAAGCACCTGAGCCGTGCTTGGTCAAGGGACAGGGATGTGCAGGTAAGAAGAGAAGAGTGGGAGATTGATTCGAGCAAACTAGATATACGATATGTTTTAGCTCAGGGGACTTATGGGATTGTGTATAGAGGCAATTATGATGGCCAAGATGTTGCTGGTAAGCATTTCTTCAGCTCTTGTGTGTTGGACTTGTATATTTCATTTTCCTGATGTTCAATTCTTTTGTCTTGCGAGTCATACTTTTGCTCTTATATTGTTTATCTTTAGATGATCAATGATTTGTAGTTCTCTGTAATTCTTAAACAATATAGTGAAGATATTAAACTGGGGGGAGGATGGCTTTGCCACTGCTGCTGAAATTGCTGCTGTTCGGGCATCGTTTAAGCAAGAAGTTGCTGTTTGGCACAAGCTTGTCCATCGAAATGTTACTAAGGTAAAGGGTGCTTTCTCTCGTGATTAATGTACTTGTTCCTTAATTTGGGAGTTATCTCCAATTTTCTGTATTATTTGGATATTTACCATTCATTAGACTTGAGTTAAAAGCTTTCTTCATGCATTTCAATCATATCTTAATGTCTAGATTGTAAATAAAATTGTTTGTTTACAGTTTGTTGGAGCTTCAATGGGAACTTCCAATCTTAAAATTCCTCCCAAAAGCCCTTCATATGAAAGTTATGATTCTCATGCTTCCAGGGCGTGCTGCGTTGTTCTTGAATACCTTCCTGGTGGGACGCTAAAGAAATTTTTAATCAGAAATAGGAGAAAGAAACTTGCCTTTAAAGTTGTGATTCAACTTGCTTTGGACCTTGCAAGTGGGTAAGTACAATTAGTACAGTGCTTCAGTGAACATAGACCGTAATTCTAGTTTTATTAATAGTTGTTATTTTGCTTGATCACTTTCAACAGTTTGAGCTACCTTCACTCAAAAAAGATTGTACATCGTGATGTTAAGACAGAAAATATGTTATTAGATGCTCAGAGAACTTTGAAAATAGCTGATTTTGGTGTTGCTCGAGTTGAGGCTCAGAATCCAAGGGACATGACAGGGGAAACAGGTACTCTTGGATATATGGCCCCAGAGGTATCTTTTCTTGTTCTTTGTTTCCTTGGCCACAATTTCTCCATTCATTTGATAGATGAACAAAAGAAAACTTAACTAAATAACTTTTATAGGTCCTTGATGGGAAGCCTTATAATAGGAAATGCGATGTGTACAGCTTTGGCATAAGCTTATGGGAAATTTATTGCTGTGACATGCCTTATCCTGATCTTAGTTTTGCTGAAGTGTCGTCTCAAGTCGTTCGACAGGTTTTTCTTTTTATATGTTTTGATCTCCATGGGTGCTCGTTCAGCTGCTGCATAGTTTTACTGCTTATAATTTCAAACCAATACAACGTCTTTTCAAACAAATATAGTGAAGTGAGTTAGTGTTTTTGGAATGTTTCTTGATAGTGCTAGTGGTTGTGACATTTGACAGAACTTGCGGCCTGAAGTCCCTAGATGCTGCCCCCATTCATTGGCAAGCATCATGCGAAAATGTTGGGATGCAAATCCTGACAAACGCCCTGAGATGGATGAGGTGGTGAGGCTGCTAGAGGCAATAGATACAAACAAAGGAGGCGGCATGATACCCGAAGATCAATCAACCAGCTGTTTCTGCTTCAATTCGGTTCGTGGTCCATGACTCTTCGTGATTCTGAAGCAGGTGATTGCTGGAATTCAGCTGCAATATGAATTACTATATCACAGATTTCAGAAGCTCATGAACACAGAATTTGGAATGTTGAAGGAAGGTCTCAACTTCTTGAGATTGTTTGAGAATATGATTTGATTGCTGTAATTATTATTGTTTCTGCACAAAATTCTGAATTGAAAGATTGGGCATCCATAATTATCTTTTGAACCTGGGTCCCACTCATGGTTCGCACCTGATCCGACCTGCTTTTCTAGAATTGATTGGTAAAGTCTTGATCGAACTAACGATCGAATGTTAATATGTCATATCGCCACCAACATCATTCACTGCGGCTTGTCTCCATCTTTGGTTCGCTTCTCACCACAGGAAATGAGGATTGTCTCCATCTTTGGTTCGCTTCCCGCCACAGGATCTTTTATATGCATTAAGGAAAGAAAGGTAAAGGCATTCCGATTAAAAGTATATTGTTTGAGTAATCTTTATTCTTATCTAAGGCATTGAAGTGCTAATACCAGCCACTGTCTAGACACTAGAGTGGTATTTGTATTTTCAGGTTTCAGGTAAGCTAATAAATTTTGACTCGAATTCAGCTGGAAAAAATGACCCCAACTTGAAAAAGATGCATGATTTGATCCGAAAAATTAAGGATCATATCTAACCCAACCCAAAGCGAATGGGTGGAGTTAAATGCAAGCCGAATGATCTGATTTTTATTTTTTATAAATTTTATTTTTTAAAAAATTTATATATATATATATTCTTTCATTTCGATAATATATCAAAAATTTTGTAAAAGTACGTTATTTTGGGTACATATATATATATATATATATATATATACACATATATATATACATATATATATATATATATATACCAGCATGCATACACATATATATAAATATGTGTATGTTTATATACATGTATAAAGAATTATTTTCGGTAATTGATACGGATAATATTTGTCTTTTTTCATTTATATACTTTTGGCTCAATGGATTTTTTCTTCTAAATAATTATTTTTATTATTTCAGAATTTATTTTTTAAAAATATAATGGATATCAAGAAAAAATTAAAATCAATAAATTTGAAAATTTTTTATGATGTGGAAAATGAGTATGAACCTAACCTGAAACCTGGAATGAGACGATTCGGAATTGAACTAAAATTGATGATTCAAAATAGACCCCATCAGAATCCGTTCGACAGGTCTAGTTTCAGGTCATTCACCATATCTGAAAACTAAAGCTTAAGCGGTTATCTTATGCCATTTTAACCTTTCTTTGAGAGTCGAATGGCTGATGACGCTAATAAAGAGCTAAAAGATGCAAGAACTCCAACAAGACCACAAGTCCAAGTCTTTGATCCCCCATGGAAGGGACATTAGTTGACTATAGGAATCATGCAATGCATATCCCCTAGAGTGGCTGGAGGTTATGGTCCAGCGTCTGTAGCCGCAAAGGCCAGTTCAAAGCCATAAAGCTAATGTACCGGAAGCTCACACATGCATGACGTCGGAGAACAGTTCAACCAATCTTCTCATGCTGGCAGGGAATTGGGCACCCGTTGTTCTCTTAAAAACAAGTGGGGAGGTAACAAAGCAAAGGGACCCTAGGCATTTCCAAATCCTAAATTAGAAGTTGACTGTTTAAAGATTTTTCGCAAGTATAAAATGGGCCATGTAATGGTAACACTAGTTCGCCTTTTAGCCAGGAAATCTGAGATGCGGTTCACGTCCTTGGAGGTGGAGCTATATAAAGGAAGAGGCGACTCTAGGAAGCATCTTTTGCAATATTGCACTTTGATGCATTTGCACACCTATGACGGCGGTAAAATCTACAAGATTTTTCCCACAATTCTTGGAGGAGATGCTTTGGTCTGGTTTTACGACCTACCACTGGCTTCCATCAACATCTTCAAGCAATTATCTAAACTCTTCAAAGCGTGATTTGTCATTTAAACGGAGGCTGCCAAGACATCAGCCAATTTGTAATCAATCATCCAGGGCAAAAATAAAAGCCTTAGAGGCTACATTCAACGATTCTAAACATTCAACGATTCTAAGTGTTGGCCTACAAGATTGAGTTTCTTAATAGTGAGGTAGCTTTCAAAACTGATAATACCAGGGGCGGAGCCAGGACCCCGAAGTTAGAGGGGTCACACGTTGAGAGAGAAAAAGATGGAGGGAAATTCGGCGACCAATGACGGTGGATGGAGCGATAGATGAGAAAGCTGCCAGTGACAGAATGAAGGGCTAAAATCTGGACCAAGGGAAAAAAAATCGGGGCAAGAATGGAACAAATGGTAGGAAAGAAAAGAGAAAAAAAGAAAGGACAGAGATAATAAAAAGCAAAACGGTGTCGTTTTGGAAAGAGTAAAATGACGTTGTTTTAAATAAGAGGCAAATTTTGTTTTTATATGTCCAAAAATGTCAAATTTTTTACCTGCAATATTCAAATAATAGTGTTATAAATATATATTTATAAATAAATTTTTAATTTTATCTATGTGTCCAAAAATATTGGGAGTAAAATTTGAGAGGGGGCACATAAATTAAATTAGAGGGGTGACTTAAATTAAATTAGAGGGGTCACAAATTTATTATTATATATATATATTTAAAGAAAAAAAATTGACATAACATAGCTCCGCCAGTGGATAATACCCATTATAATCAGGCTCAGATCAGACCCAAAGCTATTATAAGGTCCAAACATGCAGTGCAAGACATTCAAGAAAGTCAACAAACTGTAAGCGTGGCACGTCCGATTAGACTGACGGAACACGCCCTTGTCAGCTCATTGGCACACACCATCCAATCCGATCGATTTGACAAGCCATACTATGTCGCACGGATACACACAATATAATATGGACAGTCAAGTCGCTCTATAGTCATACACTCTTCCTGCCAACTGCTTCACTCAAATATCTCTGCTGGTAGTAAGGATCTGGGTACAATGAACTTTCGAGAATATCTCTCTCTATATTTTTTCTCTAGAAATTTTTCACTAACTTAAGATTAAAGTGCTAATGTCCGGTTCGACTAGACTAGCTAGATCACAACAATCTGATTGGCTCACGTTACATTTCTCATTTTGACACTCCCAAGATTATCAGTAACCATGATAAACAACACCAAGATAAGTACATCTTCAACTTTCATGTCACGAAAAAGCTGGTATAGGCTTCACCGATCTAATGGACAGAGTAAGGAAGTTCATAACCTTTAATGATGCTAAGCATGCTAGTAAAAGATGTGACAGAACATTTACGGGAGAGAAAGACGAGAAACAAAAGAAGCATAACTCGAGATGGCGAAGTACCCTAACCAAAAGCCCAGACATGAGAGCCTCAACTCGAAGCCCAGATAGGCAAAATTTATCAAAGGGGAAAATTGCTGATCGGTCACGGTCATATAACCCTAGCCAGGCTAAGCATACTATACCCCGAATGAAGCCCCCAACAAAGTTTTGATGTACATCAAAGAGTGTCGCGAAAAAGTCAACTAGTCGAAGGAGATGGTAGATAAGATCCTAAGTAGGCAGGTGAAGAGCAAATTCTGCAAGTTTCACAGAGTTGGGCACATGACAAATGAATGTCGAGCCTTGAAGGATGAAATTGAACACCTTATTAAGAAAAGATCTTTACAAAGTGATAAAATCATTTGTGACTTTATCGAAAGCATCGGGCACTGTGTATATTGTCCGCTTTGGGCCGGGGCCCTCACGGTTTTGTTTTCAGGGTTTTGCCCAAAACGCGTATATAGGAAGAAGGTGTCCATAGCCTTATAAGGTCCATTTCCAACTCATCTCCAGTCGATATGGGATATGAGATAGCGTTGCTATCACTATTCTCCCTCCCGAGAGAGGTTTTTGGCGCTGGCCGCTTATCGGGACTGGCCGATTTGGGCGCTGCCGTTCGGGCGCTGGCCTCGTCTCTCAACGAAAGAACCAAATGATAAAGCAATTTCTGACTTTATCGGGAGCACCTGACACTATGTATATTGTCTGCTTTGGGCCGGGTCACGGTTTTATTTTCAGGATTTTGCCTCAAAACGCGTACACAGGGAGAAGGTGTCCATGGTGTTATAAGATCTATTTCCAACTTATCTTCAGCCGATGTTGGATATGAGATAGCGTTGCTATCACAAAGATTCTGAAAAAGTGATGGAGGCTTATAAAAAGAGTCCTGAAAAGGGTGAGCGGATCGGGTTCTATTAATTTGTTCCTGTAACTTAAATTGCACTCGAGTTTTCCTTGTCTCTAACGTTCGATTTCTTTTTGGTTTTGTGTAGGTGAGATGGGTAAGTTAAGAAACCAGATTCTCCAAGAGCTGAAAAAACAAGAGCTCATGAAAGATAGGAAGAAATCCGCTGCGGAGGGTGCTTCCTCCAGGAGGGATGCTACTGCTCCCCCTTCGAAGAGGTAAAGGCCCCAACCCGATAGGAGGAAAACTTTTGTTTTTTTACAAGAATAACCTTAATAAAATTTGATATTACAGATATAGATTAAACAGCAGTGCCATCTATTAACATCATATGTAGTTTATTTAGTTCATAAGTGAATCCAATTGTGTATTGAATAATGAAGCAAAATAGAGTTTGTATTTGTTTATATGTCCATCAACTGCCCAAAAGGTTAGGAAAAGGGTAGTTGATGACAAAATAACCTTACATTTTCTTAGTGTTTTTCTAATAAGCATGTATGTTTTTTTTTTCTTATTTACAAAATAACCTTTTCCTAAAATTTCAAATGAAAAAATGTAGCTTCTGTTTTTAGAAGTATATTCTAATTACAATTCTTGCCTGATAATGGGCATTGGTTGCACCATACAGTATTGCAATGATGGCCCATTTGGGTTTAGTGCAAGGAATAAGTGAGGGAGCAATGGTTCTTCCTGTGCCGCACTTGAAATCTATATGCTTTTGGTAGCTTGCAAATTGCAATTTTGCAAGAGCGACAGACATTATGTTATATATACATACTTAAAAGAAATTAGAAGAACCATACCTTTATGCCTTCCATAAAGTTTCGCCACTGGTGGACTCCCTAATCATCCACGTAACCAATTCCAATTAAATATGTTAACTAGTTACCTGAATCCAATTCAGTACACAATTAGTTTTACAATATATCAAGGCTGACTTTTAATTTTATAATAATTTTATTTCAAATTTATACTTACTCCGTTCCTTAATTTATGTCACTTTTGTTGTTTTTATTAAAATTAAGAAATATTAATTAGTTTTGAATTTAGAAAAAAATTGAGTGATTCAATACACATGAAGTGATTTAATATGCAAATTTAAATCTAATTTGTCAATTTTTATTGAAAAAAAAATTAAAATGGAAAGAAAAAATTAAATTGTATTGAAAATATAAAAGTGCCATATAAATAAAATTTAAATCTTATTTAAAAATGACATATAAAAAAGAACGGAATTTAGTTACATATTCGGATTAACAAATGAAGCGTGAGATCTATAAGATTGCAATGATGCCTATGAAGCATACTATTCACAAAGCAATCGTCACCATCACCATCACTGGCTAGGAGGTTGATTAATGGAGTTTCTATGACTGAGTTTTCATTCTAGATATGGGATTTTTCACATTTTAAGTGTTCAATTTATGTATTGAATAATAAAAAGAAGGATGTATGGCGTAAATATCACAAATTTAAAAAAGATTGTGGTCATGAATGCTATTTGTAAAAGTTGTAGGGTCCATCTCCATAATCTTTTTCATATTATAAAGTTCTCCATAAACAACACCCTTGCGATCTTGTCTACTCCAGATAGGGGTGTTCAAAGATGGATTGGATGAGTTACGATCGGTTTTCAATTCAACCCATCTAAAATTTTAAATGGGTTGAACCCAACCCAATTCAGCTGCGTTATAACTTAAACTTTTTATATTGGGTTGATTGGTTTATGACTGGGTTATATGGGTTATGTTAATTTTCTAACATATAAATTTTATATTATCTATATTTATATTTTTTTAAGTATAAAACATTAATTTTATTCTTGTAAATATTTTTTTCTCGAAAAATATTTTCTAGGATGCACAAAAATTTCATGTCATCTAAAGTTTCAACCAAGAATTTAACAAAAATTCATTAAAATGGCTTACCATAGCGGTGCTCCATCATTGAAATGGCTTAATAATAATAATAATAATAATAATAATAATAATAATAATAATATCTTGAGAAAATAAAAAGATAAAACAATAAAACACACATGAATTATATTAAATTAAGAAAACACAAATAACTACAAATAGAGCAAAATATAAAGAGAAAAATTTCGAATTTCCTACTTGAAGCAGTAATTTGCCATGTAAAAGAAAATGAACTATTGCAAAATATGACTTAGAGAATCCTACTTAAATTATAATTCTGTACTTTATATTCTATTTTTAATGCAGTATATTTTGTAGAGCTTATCTTTCATTTTTTTTTTATACATTACTAATAAAACAATCTATTTTATTTTGGATTATGAATTATGGATAATCATCAGGATGCATTCATTGAATTGTAATTAAATTTTAACAAATTAATTAAGTTTTAATTTTTAAATTAATAAGAAAAAAGATAAATAATTTTCTCAAATGCTAGTCTCCTAGCTAGAACCACTTTATATATATATATATATATATAAATATATATATATACACTTATGTATTATGCCTAAATAATTGATGAAAATTATGTAATATATATATAATTTCATATCAGCATTTAGATATCTCATGCATGTTTGATGAACATTTTAAGGGATTATAAGTGTTTTTTTGAAAAGCTAAAACAAGTAAAATAGCTTCTAAGTTAAATAAACATGTATGTATATTTTCATGTCATCTATATATATTATGTAATATATCTAGAGCTTATCGTTCGCGCGTGGTGTCACTATTCACGACCTGAAAAGTACTATTTACGAAAACTGAAATTTTAGAACATTATATGATAAATATACGAATTTAAATATATTAAATATTTTGATATAAATTTGTATTATATTTTGATATAAATAATAATTGAAGTCAATATTTGGATGGATTAGTTGGCTGCGTTATATAATAATTCATAACCCATATAAATATTTTGTAAATTTTAAAATGGGTTAAATGGGTTATAATAATCAATTAAAATTATAAAAAAAATGAATTAAACGGATTGGATTAAACGGTTTGAATGGTTACACCATTTTTTAACACCCCCTCGAGAGCTGTAATTTTATTTCAGTGCCAACAGCGCCTAACGACCAATACGAAATTACCGGATAAATTCATTAAAAAAAAAAAAAAAACTCAAGGGTTCTTCGCCTGAACAGCTACCGGATGGGACATTCCAGCGCCGGCAACTGGTCGTTGATGAAGGATTTCCTCCGTCAGTCCGGAGGCGTTGCCGTTATTGACGGCGGTTTGGCGACGGAGCTCGAACGACACGGCGCTGACCTTAACGATCCCCTTTGGAGCGCCAAGTGTCTCCTAGTTTCTCCTCACCTCATCCGTATGGTACTACCACTCTTTCTGCTTATCCATCCACATTTTCTACATGTGTGATTATTTATTTTGTTATTAATTAGGTTTCTGCAGTAAATTCAATTTTTTTAATACTTTGGAATGAAGAAAATTGATGTCTTAGATTTTGGATCTTGTTTAATTTGTTTCTGGGAAGATGTTGAAATTGAAAAATGGGCAATGGCATATGTTGTCCTTACCTGGGAAGAGTCAAAATGTGCGAAGCATGGTATACTCTATATGGGGGCAAAAAATGGGAAGCAAATACTGGGAGGACGATCTGGAATAAACTTTTCAATATTTTTCTGCACTTGATGTGATAGATTAATCATGGAACTAATATAATAATAGAACTCAAGTACAAGTTAAAATGGAGTTGGATCCTGCCAGGTCCAGTCACCTTGAATTAATGGTCGGCTTGTATGCCTTGAAGTAGGAATATGGATATGGTCTTGCGTACTAGGAGTTTTGCATTCACCAAAGTACAAACTTGTGGAATCTCCCTATGCATTTTTTTTTAACAATACATTATTTAATTAATATATATTCCTTTAGTTTATTAGTTTAGTTTGGTTTCTGTTTTGATACTGTAAAATTTAAACCTGATATGATAACCCTGAAGACAAGTCGACAATTCAAATTCATTGCAGAAGTTTCCCAACTCTAGGGGTACAATATCCTCTGTTCCTTGCCTGCTGAATATATCAATCTTAGCACCTTTGGACATACTTAGAGGAGTCCAACCTTGTTAATGTATTGATTTCACCTGTGAAACTGCTATTCCACAAAATCAAATACCATTGACACTAAAAATTAACGAGTATGCTTCCATTTCATGAATGCAACCGTCTTTGTTTTTTAGCCATATCTTTGAGATTAATTGTGTAATAAAGATGTTGGATTGTTAGTGTTATTATCTTTTTATTGTTTTATTTCTTCTTCTGTTACATTCTCGGCTTCTCATGGTCTCTTGGGCAAGTGTCATTAAGTAATATCCAACATAAAATGCACAGCATTACTTTCTATTTTGCTGTTATTTTTTGTGAGTTGTTTCTATGAGGATCATACCTCATTCTCCTTTATGTGATCTTCTTCTCCTCTTCCATTAGAATATTTCTTTTTTCAATAATAATTGCTAGCTGAATTTCATAAATTTTGCAGGTTCACCTTGACTATCTAGAAGCTGGTGCCGATATTATCATCACGGGATCTTATCAGGTATTAATATTCTCTCTCTCTCTCTCTCTCTCTCTCTCTCCCCCCTCTCTCTTGGTGAAACTGACACTCAGCCTACCTGAATTTTGACAGGCCACCATTCAGGGATTTGAGTCAAAAGGTTTCTCTAGCAGAGAAAGTGAAGCCCTGCTTAAAAAAAGTGTAGAAATTGCCTGTGAAGCTAGGGATATTTATTATGAGAGATGTAAAACAGGAGCTTGCAATGGTGATAATGATGGTAGAGTTCTAAAATCTCGCAAAATTTTGGTTGCAGCTTCTGTGGGTAGCTATGGAGCTTATTTAGCTGATGGATCTGAGTACAGGTGAGTCAACCTGTTGTTTATGACACAGTGTAAGCTGCATAATGTGCTTTGAAGAATATGTAATTATTAGAATTCCTACTTCTCTACTACCTCTTATACACAACATATTATGGCCGGGATGATCCTTTTCTTTACTCTCTCTGCATTTATTATTGGGCTATGTATTACAATGTACGGAGACAGCCCAAAGCTCAATTATAGGAGACTGCTTAAATTTATTGCACTTAGAAGTGAAACTCTTAGTTATGTTATTTATATCTTTATTGTTGTTTCACCTTCTCAGTGGGGTCTATGGTGATGGTATTACACTGGAATTCCTAAAAAGTTTTCATCGCAGAAGGGTTCAGGTGTTGGCAGAATCAGGTGCTGACCTCATAGCATTTGAAACTGTTCCAAATAAGATTGAAGCTCAGGTATTAACTCACTCTGATATGATATTAACTAGTGTTTCTTGGAAACTGAAAGGATATTTATGCATTATTTGGGTAAAAAATATGGCTTAAAGAAAGGGGAGGGAGAGCAAATGTTGGGACAGAAAGTGTGTGAGAGAGAATAACTTTCTCTTCTTTGAATTTGGTTGAAAATACAATACAATTCTTTCTTTCATCCAATTATAACTTTAAGGTAAAAGAATCATACCAAACTTTATAGAAAAATAAACAATTCTTCATTTTTTTTGCATTTTATAAAGTCTCTTATTATAACCCAGGCTCTTATAAGCCCAAGTCACACCCGCACACCTGGCGGACTTGCCCATATAAGCCCAAGAGTTACATTAGGCGCATAAATGGGAAGGCTCCTTGTTGTACAAAAAAGAATTCATAGTAGCGGTGGGTGCCCATCACACTTATAAGCTACTAACTACCCATGTAGCTAGTCGATGTGAGATCGTAACATAACCCCGCCCCTTAACAGCTGACGTCCACGGCAGTTTTGTCACCAATGGCGGCTCTGATACCAAACCTTAGGAAGGAGCGCTTACCAATCCTACCAAAAGCTTAAGTTGTCAGTAGTGGCGCAACTCTATTCATTTAACCCATATCAAACTGGGGTCCACCAGTCTCTTTTGACTTTGTGAGCCACCTGGCCGAACCCGATCCTACCCTTTCAGACCCGGGACGTATCATTCCCTCTCACTTTGGAGAGGTTCGTCCTCGAACCTGAATTTGCGGGAGGTGGGATTTGAACCCGAGACCAAGCTCTGATAACAAACCTTGGGAAGGAGCGCTTACCAATCCTACCAAAAGCTTAAGCTGTCAGTAGAGGCGTAACTTTATTCCTTTAACCCAAATCAAACTCAGGTCCATCAGTCTTTTTTGAATTTGTGGGCCACTTGGCCGAATCCGATTCTACCCTCCCAGACCCGGGACGTATCATGTTGTTATGACCCAAGCCCTTATAAGTCCAAGTCACACCCACACACCTGGCGGACTTGCCCATACAAGCCCAAGGGTTACATCATGCACATAAGTGGGAAATGCCCTTGTTCCACCAAAAGGAATTGCTTTTGGTGGAACAAGGGGTTATGTGCCTGATGTAATCCCTGGGCTTGTATGGACAAGTCCGCCAGGTGTGTGAGTGTGACTTGAGCTTATGAGGGCCTGAATCATAACAACTAGTATCAGAGCCAGGCCGACTCTAAGGTAGGCAGTCCAAGAGGGGAACCCAAGGAAGGGAGAAGCCGCCATTGGGTGACAAAGTAGCAGTGGACGTCGGCTGTTGAGGGGCGGGGTTATGTTACGATCCCACATCGGCTAGGTATATGGGTAGTTAGTGACTTATAAGTGTGATGGGCATCCATCATTACTAGGAATTCCTTTTGGTAGAACAAGGGGTCTTCGCATTTATGGGCCTGATATAATTCTTGGACTTGTATGGGCAATCCTACAAAAAGCTTAAGCTGTCAGTAGTGGCACAACTCTATTCATTTAACCCAGATCAAACTCGGGTCCACCAGTCTCTTTCGACTTTGTGGGCCACTTGGCCGAACCCGATCCTACCCCTTCAGACCCGGGACGTATCATTCCCTCTCACTTTGGAGAGGTTCGTCCTCGAACCTGAATTTGCGGGAGGTGGGATTTGAACCCAAGACCAAGCTCTGATAACAAACCTTAGGAAGAAGCGCTTACCAATCCTACCAAAAGATTAAGCTGTCAGTAGAGGCGTAACTTTATTCCTTTAACCCAGATCAAACTCGGGTCCACCAGTCTTTTTTGACTTTGTGGGCCACTTGGCCGAACCCGATCCTACCCTCCTAGACCCGGGACGTATCATGTTGTTATGACCCAAGCCCTCATAAGCACACTCACATACCAGGCGGACTTGTCCATACAAGCCCAATGATTACATCAGGCACATAAGTGGGAAAGGCCCTTCTTCCACCAAAAGGAATTCCTTTTGGTGGAACAAGGGGTTATGGGCCTGATGTAACCCTTGGGCTTGTATGGGAAAGTCCGCCAGGTGTGTAGGTGTGACTTGAGCTTATGAGGGCCTGAATCATAACAACTGGTATCAGAGCCAGACCAACTCTGCGGTAGGCGGTCCAAGAGAGAAACCCAAGGAAGGGAGAAGCCGCCATTGGGTGACAAAGTAGCAGTGGACGTCGGCTGTTGAGGGGCAGGGTTATGTTACGATCTCACATCGGTTAGCTATATGGGTAGTTAGTGACTTATAGGTGTGATGAGCATCCATTACTACTAGAAATTTCTTTTGGTAGAACAAAAGGTCTTCGCACTTATGGGCCGGATATAACTCTTGGACTTGTATGGGCAAGTCCGCCAGGTGTGTGGGCGTGACTTGGGCTTAGGAGGGCCTGGGTCATAACATCTTTGTTAGCATCTTGAAGGAGTTAAATTTGTGGATATCAACAGGACTCCTATTTTTTTTTTGGTAATTAGGCTTGTCTGATAGATCTTGTATGTAGAAGGTAAGAAGATAATTTTTGTACGAATGTTTCATGCTAGGTGGTATTCTCATTCCATTCTTCCTGATTGTTGGAGATAATTTGCTTCATGGGAAAAGGGGGATATCTATTACCCACGTTTCATCTTCTCAATCCATATTGGTGATAACAGTTGATATTTTCAGTCACCATGGTTTTTGGTTTAGAGAAATTGCTTTTCCTTCTCATTTTGCACTCATTTCCTCTTCCAGCCTTCAGGAAGAGGTTAACTAGTGCTTTATAAATCTTTTCATATATGGAATTCAGTGCTTTGATCAGGGTTAAAGTGGATCATGGAAAATGGAGATGACATGTTTTGAGTTCCTCAAACTAAAAATTGGCTCTCGTTATCATAATAGATAATGGTGTTATGTTGTTTTTTAGTTCCTATTTTCTTCTTCTTTCTTTCTTTCTTTTGTTTTTTTTGTTTCATGTAGGCTTATGCTGAGCTTTTAGAGGAAGAAAACATAAAGATTCCTGCATGGTTTTCCTTTAACTCTAAGGATGGTATCAATGTGGTTAGTGGTGATTCTTTAGTTGAATGTGCCTCAATTGCCGAATCATGCAAGAAAGTAGTTGCAGTGGGAATCAACTGCACACCTCCTAGATTTATTCAAGGATTGATATTATCTATCAAGAAGGTTTGGTTTCATACTTCCCTAATTTTTAAGATAATCTTTTGATGTTCTTTAATTCAGAATAGAAGCTTGGTGCTTCTAGTGTATGACTTGGCTTTGAGCAGATGAAAAAGTTGGAGCCATCACAAATGCATTTACTGAATCTCTTAATTATGTTTTTGTTAATGCAATTATTTGATTTCATTTATGCGGGAAATATAAATAATTTGAGCCATCACAAAGCAGTTTGCAGCTTTTTTACATTTGCAAACAACTTTGTTGATGAGTTTGATTGTTGGCACTCTGCATCTCGAGACCCTTACTGTTTCTTGAATACTTTTTCAGGTGATATCCAAACCTATACTCATATACCCAAACAGTGGGGAGAGTTACGATGCTGATAAAAAGGAGTGGGTGGTGAGTTCATTTTGTTCGGTTATTTGGAAATGGAAAATTTTAACAATTATTCATTTGCATCTTCAAAAAAGTGCGTAAAGGGAAACAATTTTAATTTGCATGGCTATTTGAACATTTACTTGAATTTTCGTTCTTTCCATATGAATGCTCACAGATGGTTTTTCGCTGTTGTTTGGTATTGGTGGTATGATTTTTTATCACGTCAAACTAACAATGATTTCTTTTGCAGCAAAATACCGGGGTTTCAGATGATGATTTTGTCTCGTATGTAACCAAATGGTGCGAAGATGGGGCTTCTCTTGTGGGAGGTTGCTGTAGAACGACTCCTAATACCATCAAAGCTATATACAGGACTCTTGCCAATAGATCTCATGCCCCACCTTTGTTGGAACTGCCTTAATTTCCATGGAAAGAGCAAAGCGTGACAAATCGAACAAGGCAGCTGAAGGGCTGGCACTGGCTAAACTGCCTGATAATTTGTGCCTTCTGCTGTGATAGGGAAGGGTCTCAAGTAACCTCGAGGTCTGAGTTAAAATAGTATTCACGTGGATTAGGTTTCTTTACTTTTGGAGGATTATCACTGGCATACAGGATCATCAGTTTGCAGGCAAGAAAGGCATGAGGATTGATAGTCACATTAGAGAGGTGCGAGGACAGATGGCTTGCTTTTTTGCTGAAAGATTGTGTTCTATGTTTTGTAAACTTACCAACCTTACAATATATTACCTCTGAAAAAATTGTCCAACTGGAATTGTTCTATTGATCACAGATTTTCCACATGCGCAATGATTAAAACAATAGGTTTCATCCCTGCCGTATATTCATCCAACAATTTGAGTAATATATGCCCATTATTTACCCATTATGATCGGAAATAGAGTAATTGGAACGTTACGACTAGTCCATGTCAACATAACCCTGACCAGCGAAAAAACATTTTGCCCTCGACATCTCCATGGCCATGGCACAAGCGCTGTCCCCGAGCAGACAAAATTGTGTTCAATTCTTTATCTAGAACATGCAGGGTATGAATGTATATGGCAATGCACTGCTTTGCCACAAAATAAGAAGATGAAAATCCAAAATTCTGACACATTAGAACTCAATCCCATATTTTCCAATTAGAGGGTGTGACCCCGGATCTGTTCTAACAAAGCCTTCACATCCTTTCACAATTAGCAGAGCGGTAGTAGTTATCATGCATCAAAGCTAGAGTAGATACCGCTTTCCCTAAGCAATCTTTTCTCTTCTTCAACATAGTTCTTCCCACTGCTAGCTTGACCGAGATCTCGTTTCCTTTTCTCCTTCTGGGAAAAGGACAGATTTTTCTTCTCTTTGCTAGTTTGCACATTGGTCAATTTTTCTCCTTCTGCTAATGCAGCTCTGGTATTCTGACGTTCTTCATAAGATTCTTCAGCAGGCTTGATCTCTCGATGTTCTCTACCACTTGACCATGACCAGTCTTCCTTTATGTCATCTTCTGGAGGAGGCACACCCAGGACAGACAAGCCCCCTTTATACCCATGTTTCCTTAGTGCTTCAAAGTCCACCGCGCCACTCTTTCGCTTTCCAAATTTGCCTACACATAACAATGTATGGATATTTAAAAAAAGATGCAAAGCAACAAAATTGCAGTAAAACAAAAAAAATATTCAAGAAAGATGTATCAACCGAGGCCATTTCTGGGGAGTTAAATCATTTCAAGTTGCAGTTTAACTTCATTCAGGTAACCATCTTGATCCAGGCATAATCATGTATAATGGTTAGACCAAGGCAATCAAGAAAAAATCTACATATGCATAATTTCATCTGAATTGCATTCATCAAATTCAAAATTTCATGAAAAGAATTGCATGTTATTAGTTAAATAGCTCTTCTCCTTTAGTTAAATATCTCTTCTCCGCTCCACTTACTCTTCAATTCAATAATAACATTCAAAAAGTTCATTCATAACTGCAATCAAAGTATTTCAATGCTCCCAAGCGAGAAACAAATTAGCAAAATCACTAAACAACTGCAATCAAGCTTCTATCTTATTAACAACTCATATGTCAAAGTTCATAGCTTTGATTCAACTTCCTCAGTTATCAGGTACCATAAATTTTCTTATGCCATA
Organism: Excoecaria cochinchinensis; assembly: GCA_947683425.1. Taxonomy (NCBI): domain Eukaryota; kingdom Viridiplantae; phylum Streptophyta; class Magnoliopsida; order Malpighiales; family Euphorbiaceae; genus Excoecaria; species Excoecaria cochinchinensis. Next base: position 3,242,747 of record CANTUQ010000045.1, read on the forward strand.
CACTGATTAATGAAATCAACTAACGGTTTTAACAGAATACCTTCGGGTTTCTTCCCTGTGGAATGCTGACCAGCTTTCGATTTCGCCGTATCGGAATCAGTATCCGAATGGGATGACGAAGATTCATCAGAGGATGACGGTTCGTCATCCTTATAGCTCCATGGCATTGGCCTCTTCATGTCACAGATTAATAACTCCGAAGCTAACAAATGGATTCAATCAGCTGTTAGAACTAAAAGCCACAAACCGACATAGAGATAGAAAGAAGAAGAAAGCTCCGCACCAGGAAGCTGGTGAGCTCGCGCCTGCACCGATTCCACGAAGAAAAGAGCGCTAGGGCTTTTTTGATTTGGGAGGATAAGGGATTTAGGTTGACTATTTTGCTGCATTATGCGTAACGACGTCGTCCAAAGTCATTTGCAGACCATATTTACAGAAACACCCTTCTAATTGTTCTAATTGTTGAAGCTGGACCGTTTCAAAATTCTGTGAGATAACAGAAACGATGCCGTTCCTATTTTGTGTTGTTATGCGCGAAGAGAATTGAAAGAGGAAAAGGGGCGAAAAGGTTTTAGCTTTCTCAGCTTAGTGGCTCTGCTCTCTGCCGACAAATTGCATCCTCTGAACGTTAGAGGTGCGCTCTTTTGTGGCCAAACTTAATTCTCCTCCTTTTTCTTCTTCTTCTTCTTATTATTATTACGTGAATTTTGTGCAAGGAAACTGTAATATAATATATTATTGTTATTGTTTTTTTTTTTTTTTTTTCCTTTTGATTCTACTGCTACTGCTATAATTTTGTTATCTTATCTTAGCGAAATGAACTAAGAATCCGAAAGAAAGGTACTTTGGTTAATAATTTGCCCCACTTTGTAATTTCACCAGATAATAGTTTCACTCTATACACGTGAGAGGAATTTTGGTGCACAAATATACAACTGTATGGAGATCGATTCAGATGTCAAAGATGGCTCCCTTATTCTTATAAAGCAAGGCGCTGAAGCGGTCAGTTTAGTTATAATTGTTTCTTATAAGACCATTTGAGCGATTTGTATCTATTTTTTTTAGCTTTCAGTTTGTTCTAAATGGCAGATTTTATGCTTCTGTTATATTCTTTTCTTTTGTGGGCATACAAGTTAGCATCTGCTATTTTATTTTTGGAATCAACACAGATTTAAAGATTAATTTACATGTCATAAATGGTTCTCTGGGTTGCCTCATTTGCACTTCATTTAAGCTGCTTATACGCAATTTCTGAATGATGCAGTTACAATTTTTTTTTTTTTTAAGAATCAGTTACATAAAAGGTTAATTTGCAGTTATTCTTAAATTGTATAGGGGTTTATTTTTAAAGATCCAGCTTGCAATTTCATGTTCTGATATGTTCTATTTCAGAGAGTTTTCGGGTCAACATTTGTTGGAAGGAGGTCCATTGTCAAGGAACGCTTTTCAAAGAAGTATAGGCATCCGTCATTGGATACTAAAATAACACTTAAGCGCTTAAATGCTGTGAGTTATCTATCACAGTCCTAATTCCATCACTTTGCTCTACAAATAGATGAAGTACTTTTTTGTTGTATGGCCTTTTTCATAAATAAACCTTTGGAGCAGGAAGCTAGGTGCATGACTAAAGCAAGACGACTTGGGGTTTCTACTCCAGTGCTCTATGCTGTGGATCCTTTGCTGCATACCCTCACATTTGAGTATGTGGAAGGTCCTTCTGTGAAAGATGTCTTTCTTGAATTTGGATTACATGGTGTTGTGGAAGAACGGTTAGATGATATTGCAATGCAGATTGGCGATGCAATTGCCAAACTACATGATGGTGGCCTTGTTCATGGTGACTTAACCACGTCAAACATGCTAATCCGGAACAGTACCAATCAACTGGTAGTTATATCATATGATACCCGTTTTCTTTGGAATGGAGCAAAATTATCTCGTCGTGCTTAATTGGTACATTCTGTTCGCTTCACAGCTGGAAGTATCTTTTCTCAGGTCCTCATTGACTTTGGTCTGAGCTTCACTTCAACGCTTCCTGAAGACAAGGCAGTTGACTTGTATGTGCTAGAACGAGCTTTGCTTTCAATGCATTCTTCATGTGGGAATGTGGTAAGTCAAGAATTTCAGTTCTGCCCATTCTTATTTCACTGGTGCCTTTATTAGATTGTTAATCAATATATGTGAATTGAAATTTAAGATATATTATGAATAAAGCAGAGGAACTACTTGAGAATTTGGCATGCAGTTGAACTTTTATATGGATTGCTAATGGACACTGCATAAGAGACTTGATGGCATCTTTATAAACGTGCATGTTTACCCAGAACTTAAGAAAAAGTTGTTAGAAAATAGAAGTCAAGCAGGCTTTTTAGTTTTTTTACACAGCATGAACTGTAAAATGGTGTTTGAAGCTTGAAATGGATGGAACCTCATAATTCGTAAACAGAATTTGTCTTCTCATTGCCTGCCTTCTTGTTTAGATGGACCGGATACTAGCTGCATATAGGAAGTCCTCGAAGCAATGGTCGTCCACCATGAACAAGCTAGCACAAGGTACATCCTTAAGCCAACAATTGGTCTGTTTCTCTTTATTTGAGTTTTCCTTTCCGTTTCTCATGTTTTTTTTTTAACCTATACCAGTTCGGCAAAGGGGTCGAAAGCGCACCATGGTTGGATAACCCTTTTTCGGTAATTTGTCCTGCACAATGGAAAGAAAAAGATACATCTATTCAACTAATTAATGTTGGGCATTGATGAGTGATAAAACAGAATTTGTAGTACAGCTGTATTTTTATGCATATGCACCGACTAACGATTAAGACATTGGGCATGGAATTCAACTCTCGTTAATTCAGCGTTAAAAATCAAGTGATTATTGATATATGCAGTCCAAGTGTATGTGTTTTGGTGTTGGATTGCAGAATCAAATTGAAAGAATTTGATAAACATCTATTAGTGCATGTATTAGAATATGGGGCTTGTGTAGTTGAATTGGTGTTTCTGTTGGGGGCTGGCATGTTATCAACATTCATCAGGTTTTGGTGTTGACATTAAGCCCACCCACAATAGAGATTAAAGCGTTCAAGCTTGTGAAAACAGAATGCCTTTGCTGGGAGAAAACATTGACCCAGAAGTGCCTTGAATTCAAGATGCAACTTATTTCTTAAATGTGACGATGATGTTCAATTTTACAAAATAGTACAATACTTTTAATTAGTTTTTATTAAATTAGCGAGAATTTATTGTGAATGTATTAAACTTTAAATATGCATTTCAATTGCAGAGTTAATCTTGAATTTAATTTTTAGAAATTTGGTCAAATTAGCTAAAATGTAAAAGTTACTCTTTCTATTCTACCCTTTCAGTTTTTTTTTTTTTATGCATGCATAAGGGTAAACGGGGTAACACATAATGCTTTTTGAAACTTGAAAAGTGAAACAAATAATCTTTAAAAAATTACTTAGATCAAATATATAAACTATATTCAAAATTTTTGAATCAAAATAAATGTAACCTACTAAGCCTAGGGAGTAAACGGTGTTTAGAATTTCCTCTCAATGATAATTATTACCCACTCCGTCTTACCATTGTCACTTCTTGGCTGTTCAACTAAATTATCACTTTAATAAATTTAAGATACTCCATTCATTCAACCCAATTATCACTGATTATACAAATTATCAATATTAAAGTAATGATTATTTTATTAAGACATTAATTAAATATTAAATATTTTGTTGATATTAGATGAATGGTAAAGTTGCAAAGTATACATTAAATGTTAAAATGACGATTTGGTGAGACAAATTTATTTTCAAAAAGTGAAAATTTAGTGAAATAAAAGGAGTAGCATTTAATGTATATTTTCTAAATTTATTCTTTATATAATGTCAATATCTCTCTTATTCTATATAATTTATTATAATAATCTAAATTAAGATAAAATATTTTAATTTATTCAGTATAATTTTTAATAAAAATAATAATTATTTTAACATTAATAATTTATATAAAAAACGATAATTTGGTGGAGCGAATGGATTATTATTATTATTAGGTTTGAATAGTTTTCTTTTTAGAATATTTGTACGGCACAGCTACAGCAGGCACCAGCGGCCAACTTTACCGCCAAAATGCTTCTTGGTGCCAAATAGATACTATGAATTTTCCCCAAACAAAACTATAAAGAAACTATCAGTTCAACAATACGGATCTCAAAATTTACAATCTCTAATGGATCAAAAATTCCAGAACACACACGTCAAGCTCTTGGCTTTCGATCTCCTCTCTCTCACCCAAATCCCATCTTTCTCCTCCTCAGACCCCATCTCCTTCTGTCGCTCGGGCTATTCCATTTCGCGCGCTGAAATTGTGGGCACTGTGGTCTCTCGGGACCACAAACCAAACAAATTCTTCAAATTCATTATCGACGACGGCACTGGCTGTATCACCTGCATTCTCTGGCTCAATCAATGCACCTCTCCTTACTTCTCTCGCCGCAACCCTCAAGATGTTCGACTAATTGCCAATATTGCCGCTCACTCTGCTTTGGTGATCCAGATCGGTAATGTTGCTAGGGTTCGCGGGAGGATCACGAGCTATAGAGGTGCGGTGCAGATTACCGTATCTGATGTTGTCATCGAAAGAGATCCCAATGTTGAGATCTTCCACTGGTTGCAGTGTATTAAGTTCGCGCGTAATTGCTATGATTTGACCTCTCAATGTCGGTAAATATTCTAATTTCAAATTAAGCTTTATTTATTTATTGTAATTATACACTGTTAAAGTTTTACTTTTAGCAAAAGTTTCAACTTTCTGCTAAATTTTCGAGGTGTGAAATGTAGAAATAAAAAGATTATCAAAGTTTTGGTATTATTATTGCTAAGTTCTTTCTTGGACTTAAGATTTACGGAAAGGACCCATTGATAGTGAAGGCCGTTGCTGAAACCTGTTACTGATGTGGATAATTGGTTAATGGAAGTTGATGCTAAACCTACCAGTATGGAATTGCCTATTGGATATTTAAGAAGTTGAGAGCTACAAAAGCAAATCATGACAAAATAGTAGATAATGGTGATTGGAAAAATTAAAGATTTGCCATGTGAGATAAGCCAAAACAATAGAATAGGTCCTCCTTTCTTGCCCCATCCGGGTATTTTTGCATTTATGGCTAAAGCTTTTGAAAAGTACTTTGCACTGATCGCCCCAATGCCAAACCGCCAACTTATTTGAATTACAGTTATTCTCTGCTTTGGATATTCTCAGCCACTTATTCCAGGGTATAATAATAACGTATTATTGGCACATAGAAAGAAAATGTGATTTAATTGGTTTCTTTCAATAATGGAACTGTCCGATTCAAATTGATCTTGGCCAAATAGAATGGAGGAACAAAAGTCTGCTGTTAACTGCATGTGGGAATTATGTGTCTTTAAACTAACTTAATTATGTTCAAATATATCAAGAATTTTGTGCTAATGTTTCATTTGTCTTCGAGCATGATATTGGAATTGCCACTTTCAAGTGGATATGGTTCTTTCTAGCTAGCTTATCTATTTCATATCGATCTCTTAACGTATGCTTAGAAATTGTCTTCCTAAAGCTCTTTGTTCGACTTCGTATACAAACTTACAATAAAGGACATGTTATTACACATTTTTCATATTACAGTAGAGGATATGTTTTGGATGGTGAAGGATTTAATAATATTTTGTGGTTGCTTTATTGCAATTGAATGTCTTTATTAAAATTCTATTTGTCATTCTCATCAATTATCTGCTTTATATTTTAAGATCAATTTATTACCTGCAATTCCTTTGCTATTGTTGTTAGAATAGTTGCTTAACTTGTAGGTTTTTTAAATGATCATTTTGCTTTTTTGCCAAAAGCTTTTGTTTTTCAGAATAATTCTTGAAATTTTATATAATTTTCAAGCTCTAGGGATATTATCTTATTAAATTTTCACCAGATTTTCAATTGTCCCATTATGTATTTTGTTGGATTCATGTCTTGATAAAGAACCATGGCTGTTAAAGCAAACAATTTTGATGATGGGGTTTTACTGTCATCATCTGCTTATGTTGGGGGAACATAGAAGCTAATATCAACAAAACTAAAGATATTATTTGATCGAAGAAAGGGTTATGGTCTGCATGGATATCTGTTTTTCCCCCCTTGTTTTATGTTTGGAATTGTCAAAAGCTTGATGGTTGTCTACGAGTCATTGAAATGGCAATAAGTTGCTCAATCACATTAAAGAAAATGGCATGATCACTTCACATGCTTGTCATAATTGAATCCAATTCAATGATCTTTCCCTCTCAAGAACATGTTGAGGAGGGATCACCAGGCAAACCTATCTAATAATTTGTGATGTGGAACTATCATACTGCTGAATTTAATTGTTAATAATCAGCCAGGTGGAAAAAGGCTGGTTCAGGTTCAAGTATAAAAAAAAGTTGGAAAAAGACTGGATTTTGTGATTGGAAATAAACTAAAGATGAATGGATTCGACACTACATACACGCACATGATTTGATGGAGATGATTTTTTTTTTCTTTTTGAACATATGGGATGATGGGGATGATGAGAAAGAGGAAAAACAAATAATAGGTGACAAGACATTTGCCTGGGTCAATGAAATGCAATCAAATGGAAAGTCGGTCCTCAATTTCTACCCCAAGTGAAAACCTTCACATCAGTATACAATGAACAAGGCAGTGCCTTAATTTTGCCTTTAGTGTTAGCGTGCAAGGACCACAGCCTCTTTGACCTAGCCCCAAATGGGAATGGGTCCATTACGGAGAATTCTGTGTTAACTGCTAAGTGATAGCCAAGGTGATATTGAGCATTTATTTGGACAATACGTAATTTTATTGGAGAAGATGTGAGGAAAATGGAACTAAATAAATAATTGAGGCAGAAAAAGAAGTTCATTCAACGTACCCTTATCATATAGTCAAATTCATAGCTTTCTTAATTCTTAGGCTGCCATTAAATCTTTGTGGCCCTATAAATTGGCCCATAACAATAATTCCTTAGGAGGTCCGTAGGTTAGCGTACCATTTGGACAGCCCCACGGGAGGCCATGTGTCTTTAATTAGCATCACCAAATATGCATCCAAACATTATTTGGCACACATATTTTCAATATTGTTTTGGATAACAAAGAGTGATATCTCAAATTTAGGAGTTGTTTTTCTTTTTGCGAAATTCCTTTTTACTTTTCAGATGATTAGTTTGATGAATATTTAGATAGAAATGATGTAGTTTTAATTGGACAAAGAAATGCTCGAAATTCTTATGAAGTGACTTACATTAGAGGGGGAAATGGAAAAGGTAATGGAGAGAAAGACTAATTCCATTAGAATATATTGAAGTTTATAAGCCAAATTTGAATCTTTCCATGAAACGTTTATGAAATCAATGAGAAAGTAGAGTTGGGTTGGTGAAGATGAGGATTTGAAAGGCTGAAAAAGCAAAAGAAACGGAAAGAAAATCGAATTCCCTTGTTCCAATTGGATATACTTTCCCCAAAGTATAAATCGAATATCATCCTTTGACTGCCTCGTTAATCTATTTATGTATTACTATTTTGAACAGAAGAACAAAAGCTAGTCTTGTAAAATATCTTCTCTTGTGAAGAACATATAATTGTAACCATGTACCTATTCTAATAAAACCGTTATTCTTGTATCTAGAGATCTCATTGGACGTTTAAAATTAAGAAATTCTCCGAAGCTTATGGACTGTGGACCACGGGATCCATCATTGCCGAAACATGATCGAACATAGACCAAATAAAGGCATGTGGAGTGATAAATAAAAATTCTAAACACATGATTGAAGAAAGAAATATACGTGTATTGCTATAATTATGGACTTGGTTATAATAATTTAGATCCAAATTTGGGAATAATATCTGACGGCTGCAATTCCATTAATCCGAGGTGGCAAATTGCTACAGTATAAGGTACGAGCCATAAAAAGAGAGATCATCAGGGAATCATAAATTCATGATATCTTTATTGAATATAAAGTATGTATATGTTGTCCTCTTAGATACCATTCTCATGATAATGGATATTTATGTGTATATATCAAAATTCTCCTCTCCTTGTTGGTATGAGATGGAATGTTCAAAAGTCTTTTTTTTAAGTAGAATCTTAAGTTTAAATACCTTGGTTTAAAAAAAAAAAACACCTCTCTCTCACCATGAAACTGTGGGGAGAATCCCTATTTCTCTGTAGATAGAGCATTTAAGAATAGGGGCCCAATGGCCATCGCTCTTTAATATTTCTAACACCCTTTCCTCTGCTACTTCTATTCTAATTGTTACGGAAGTATTGCAATGAACAGACCATATATGACCCTTCATATATTTAGTGGTCCAACAACAGTCACCTGTTCTCTGTTATGTAGTCCTCATGCACATCAATCCAAACCAATTTTTACGTCTAATTCATATCAAATTTGGTCTGAATTCTTTTACGATATCATAGATCCGATCCTTTGATTTCAAGGTATCACGAGTCATGATATATAGATAATATAAATTTATAACAAATTTGATATATGTTTTAATCAAGTAATAATTGAAGTCTAATAAGATTAATAGATGATGCGAACATTTTCAATTATTATATATAAACTTCAATGATTAAAATATATGCTAGACTTTGTACCATAAAATGTTGAAGGGGATAAATGCAATCTTCTTTCTAAATCTCTAATGATCTTTTTTAATTAAAGCTAATTAATTTATTACTACTCTTTTTCTTGAAATTATTCTTTGGACATCTTCATAGGGAAAGCAAACAAGAACACGTTGTTAGGGAGCTAATTAATACAACAAAAGAAAAGCACATAACCGACCACCTAATCACAAATATTAATGCTTAATTACGCACTTATCATGAACAAAGACAGAAGCTCTCCTTATGATCTTGATCATGATTCATAATAATGGGTTGCCACTTGCCACGTTAGTAGAAAAGAAATAAAGTTTAATTAGCTGGACAACTAAACTTGTTCAAGATTGGGGACAACCCTATTATTGGAACTAAAATTAATTTGGTAATAGTATATTAGTGGAAGATTCAGTACTAGTAGGGATAGTGGTAGTAGTAGTTAAGGATTCCCATTTAGGAGATGTAGTTAGGGTTATGATAGGTTTGGATTGTTTTGGCGTCAACTCTATTACTATAATCCTTGAATAAATAAACTAACTATGCTAATTGGTTGCCTAATAGCCTTGAAATTATAAAATCGAAGAGTAATTAAGCTTAAAAGGGAACCAAGACACGGTCTCCCACATGTAGCATGTGTATTAAAGATTAGTCAATTAAGAAAATGAAGGCGAGAATAATAAGCTTAGCTAATCAAGAAAATACACAAAACCCTAGGAGAGAGGCGTGGGCTGTGAGAGTTGCCCTAACAAGATCCTACATCCATGTAAACAAATGTAGTCCCATGAGGAGAAACTCAAAGCATGTATTTTTAATTTTTTTGGGTTGCTTTAATCTATGCATGAAAACAAGTTTATACTTTAGAAGACATAAACTATAGTTGAAATAAAAAGCCTAATATTGGCACAATTTGCCTTGTTCCATTTGGACATTGATCTAGATTGGGTCAAAAAGAGCTTCAAAATTGAATAGCAGGGCCGGCACATGGACATACCAATAAAAAGCAACAAAGAAGGTTTTGAGGAGATGCATTATACGTTTGCTTCCTTCTAAAAATTTAATCTTTCAAATTCCAAAATTGTACACATAGAATTGGGGAAATCAGCAAAATCTTCCCATCTCTGCTTCATACAAAAATTCCCTTTATCAAAAACCTAATGCCTATTTCTCAAAGCACAAAAACCTAAATTGATGGGATGGTTTCATACTAATACAAAAACCCCCCCAACACTCCCTTGTAAATTGCCAAAACAAACATACTCAAATTTTGTCTTTGCTCATAAGATTTTATATATATATATATATATATATTATAAACAAATGCAAACCCATTATTGAACATACATTGCAATTTGCATGGATGAAGTTCACCTAATAATCCTCTTTTAAAAAAAAACAAAAAAACAAAAAGATAGGTCTTTTAAGTTTTAACAGTGTATAAGAAGACCAAAGGGAGGAATTAGTACAGCAGTACTGGCTTGTGAAGGGTACAGATGAGAAGAGATGAAAGCTAACATGGGTGAGGAAGGGCAGTTTTAATTGGGTGTGTCTTTTACTTTTAAGTGATTTGAATTTGGCTCTTTCTCTTCAGAGTCCCCTTTGATTAAAAAAAGTCTTGTAAGTTGAAGGAATTGGCCTTGGATTTGGAGTAGTAATTAGTAAAAGAGAGAGGTTGTGTTGTGTGTGCGTGTGGGAGCTCTCTCTTTCGTCCTTCCACTTCCACTTTATTCTCTTCTTCAAATTCGATACTTTGCTCTCTCTGTGCTCGGAACGAGGTTTTTTTTTTTCGAAGATAAACCTTAAGAGAGAGAGCTCAATCTCTTTCTTTCTCTCTCTTTTAAATGTCTCCTACATTGTCTTGTTTTACTCTCAGAATCTCATAGTTTTACTTCCACGCATCACTTCTCTCTTCTATTTCACTTTGTCTCTTTCTGTTTTTTAAATTGCATTTCTTTCAGTTTCTCTCATTTTCTCTGTTTTCTCTGAGCTGCAAACTGAAAGAGAGAGACTGCGAGAGCAAGAAACGCCTTCACTGGGCAACTGGTTTTTCTGGGATTTCTTTTTCTCTTTATGAAATTCTGAGCAACTCGGATTTTCTTTCTTCCTTCGATTGTTTCTCTTCATTAACCCAACAAGCAGAGCATTACCCATTTTTCTGTTTTCTTCTTTCTTGCTCCAAATTATTGAGTTTTCTTATTTCGCTGTTGGTTTTGGCATAAAACAGAGGGCAAAACTTTGTTTTCCGGAATCTTTCAGTTCTTTGACTTTCACATTCTCTTCTGAGCACAACTTGCCGTAGTTGAATCAATAGGAACTCATATTAATTGTTAAAGCCTTCAAATTTAAAAAAAGCCTATATGAATTTGTGAAACAATGAGAGATGGGAACTCGAAGAAAAGTAAGGTATGTTTGATTCCCAAAAAAGAAATAAAGTCTTGATTTTTTCTTTTCTTATACATTAATGTTCTAATAATTGCTGAGTCTGTTTCTGTGTTATTGGTGAAGCTTTCATGGCCCAAGACACTGGTCAAGAAGTGGTTCAATATCAAGAGCAAAGCTGAGGAATTTCAAGCAGACGATGTTGTTTATAGAGGTGATTATTGGTCTTCATCATCTTCTGGATGTGGGAATCTTGGTCATTTTTGTTCTTGGCAAAGAAAAAAAGGGGTGGATTTTTCACTCCAACTCGGTGATTGAGTTGGTTCTGATTCTGAAAACTTAGCAAATTTTCAATTTTTTGTACATTAAAATATGTTTGGATTTTCATAGAGGTCTAATGCTTGGATATGTAGCTAGAGATCTGTTAATTTGTTCTTTTCCTCGTATTTCAATCATTTTATTTTTCTTCAATTTATTTTTATTTTCAATGGTGTTTGAATATGTTGATATATTCTATTGATGCATTGACAGTGGAAAGAGCGCAGCTTTAAACACTTTATTTGTTTCTTTTTCAGGTAGTGATGAAGATTGGAGGACCGACTTCTCAGAGAGAGAAGCATGCACCATCAAGAAAAGCAGAACAGGTTCAGTATCAGACTCCTCATGTATTGCTTTGGACCACAACCCTCCCTTTAACCCTTCAAAAATCTTGATAAAAGGGATATGACTAATTATTATATGCTTTACTTTTTCGTTTCTTGCTCCCTGTGATTTTTTCTCAATTCCCCCCTTTGATGCACAGAGAGATTGCACAAGAGGAACTCTGATCGAGTCCGCCGAAATAAGATGGATTTTGATGCTGCCCAAGTTACTGATGTTCATAATTATAGGTGTGTCCATTGTTTTAAATATTTTTCTTTCCTGTTCAGAAGTTGGTTATTCTCTGTAGTTTCTTACTTGATATTTGATTCAGGATTTTTGTAGCAACTTGGAATGTGGCTGGAAAATCTCCTCCAAGTTATTTGAATCTTGAAGATTGGCTTCACACCTCTCCTCCTGCTGACATTTATGTTCTTGGGTATGTACAGTTAATCATGATATATTTGTCAAATTTGTTTTAAGCTAAATTGCTTGGTAATGGGAAGGCAAAAATCAATTTGATCTTGTTTACTTTAGGTTTCAAGAAATTGTTCCTCTGAATGCTGGCAATGTCTTGGGTACAGAAGACAATGGCCCAGCCAGAAAATGGCTAGCTCTTATCAGGAAGACTCTAAATAGTCTTCCTGGTGCAAGTGGTGATTACCATACTCCTTCGCCTGTCCCTGATCCAATTGTAGAATCGGATTCAGACTTTGAGGGATCAACAAGGCAAAAGGCCTCATCTTTCTTCCACCGCCGCTCTTTTCAATCCTTGAGCCGCAGCATGAGAATGGATAATTACAATGCAATGCCACAGCCCAGACTTGATAGAAGATTCAGTGTTTGTGATCGGGTTATGTTTGATCATAGACCGAGTGATTATGACCCCAATTTCAGATGGGGTTCCTCTGACGATGAGAATGGAAATGAGGATTCACCTGTTACCACTCACTATTCACCAATTGACTACAGTGGATCCTTCTCAATGGAGGACAGAGATAGGCAAACAGGGCAGTCAAGGTACTGTTTGGTTGCTAGTAAGCAAATGGTTGGGATATTTTTGACAGTTTGGGTAAAAAGTGATCTCAGAGATGATGTTCGCAACCTGAAAGTGTCTTGTGTGGGCAGAGGATTGATGGGCTATCTTGGAAACAAGGTACATTTTGGTTATTAGAATATTTATTGAATCTTAGAGCATAACTTTGATGAACTAAGGGAAAAGAAAAGTAGCATCTCATTCTCTTGAGTTTTCCAGGGTTCAATTTCAATTAGCATGTCATTGCACCAAACAAGCTTTTGCTTCATCTGTAGTCATTTGACTTCGGGGCAGAAGGAAGGAGATGAGTTACGAAGAAACTCTGATGTCATGGAGATCCTTAGGAAGACAAGGTTTCCAAGAGTTCATGGCATGGGAGACGAGAAGTCCCCTCAAACAATTCTAGAGCATGAGTAATGCCCCGTTTATAGTCTTTTTTTTTTATATAATTTGTTCTCTTAATATTCTTTTTCTTTTTTTTTTTTTTTTTTTTTTTTTTGCAACTGAAAATGGAGCTTCTAAACTTCTTCATATTGACGCAGTCGAATTATTTGGCTTGGTGATCTAAATTATCGAATTGCCTTGTCATACCGTACTGCAAAAGCCCTTGTAGAGATGCGCAATTGGAGAGCATTGTTGGAAAATGACCAGGCATGTTGCTTGTTTTCACTTTTTTTTTTTTCATTGCCAGGAAATGCTTAATCTGACCTTTATTATGGTTTTTGCTTTCAGCTTCGGATAGAACAGAGACAGGGGAGAGTTTTCGAGGGATGGAGTGAAGGGAAGATATACTTCCCTCCCACATACAAGTACTCTAACAATTCGGACCGATATGCCGGGGATGACCGGCACCCAAAGGAGAAGCGAAGAACCCCTGCATGGTAATCTCTCTCTCTTTTCTCATTCTTAATCTTGAAAAAGTAGTAAAAAATCTTCTCCCAGCAGTCTGAATAAAATTGAACTGAAATTCTGTTTGTCTTCTTAATTGTGCTATGTCATTAGTATAAATATTTTAGTTTTAAGGAAAAAATAATCAGTCAAGACTCGTGTATGTAGGTGTGATCGCATATTATGGTATGGAAGAGGACTCTGTCAGTTATCATATGTACGTGGGGAATCAAGGTTCTCAGATCATAGGCCAGTTTATAGCATATTCATGGCTGAGGTTGAGTCTATAAGCCGAAATCGTATCAAGAAAAGCATGAGTTGTTCCAGTTCCAGAATTGAGGTGGAGGAGCTGCTTCCACATGCACCTGGATACACTGAGCTAAATTTCTTTTAAGAGAAGGAATTTTGAATCTTGCATATGGCTGGTATGCTCTGGACAATTGAAGCAGGATAACTGCACTGCAGGCGGAGGTCATTTGCTGCATTGTCTTGGCATCAGTGTTTTCTCTTTATTGCTAGCATATCCTTGTGATTCAACTGATAATTTGCTTTTGTTTTTCATGTTCCATGTGCAGAATCTACTTTAGTACAAAATTCTTGGTATTTAGTGCAACTGCTCCAAACTCAGACTTTGGGTTGTTTCCTCAGTTGGTAAGATAAATGCTCATTCTATATGTTTCCTGTGATTGTCTTATTTCATGCAACCAACTGAATGCAACATGTCCAAATGTAGCTCCCAAAGCTATACATGGTAGTATCTTTTAGGCCGAACCGATGCTAAAACTTTTTCATCCTCAATATATATATACAAACATACGTGAACTAGTTAAGTTTCTCTGGAAAAAAGAAAATAGAAATACACATTTTCTTAAAGTATAGTTAATCATGGCTTCTTTCCCATTAAAGTTTTTGGTTAAAAAGATTTCATGTTCACTCCAACATGTATGTATTGTTGGGTCCCCTCTTTTGCAGATGGGTACTGTTTCTAAGAAGCTCTGCCTTTGATGGTGATAGAGACATTTTGTTGCCTACAATCCAATAAAGGTTGGCCCTCCACTTTCATCCTTTTTTTTTCTCTCTCTCTCTCTCTGGCTGTGCTTATTCTTCTCAATTTCATTATTCTAATTTCTCTGTATGCCTTTTTGTCATCAATAGGTACAAAAATTGTGCATATTTGCCGATAACTGGCAACTCCACAAGAGTATTCTTTTTCATGACAAAGTGCCATTTGGCAAAAATAACTGCTCCAGTGGACATAGCAATAAGGTAATAGAAGACGAGCATTGGTGTTAGTTTAGCTTAGATTAGCATATGTATAAAAGTGAAAATGAGAGGAATGTAATGGCTCTACCTATAAGAAAAGATGATCTCTGAATTGTAATTGTAGCTTTCTTCTGAAAATCAAACAGGACATAAAAAGAATAAAAAAGAAAAGCAGAGGCAAGCTTGTGTTGAATTTTAATCTTCTTTTCCTCCACCCAACTGTATATGTTGCCAGTGGCCAAAATTGCCCCTACCGGATTACTCTTTTATTACATTCTTCTTTTTTTTTTTGAATGAGAAGAAGGCTTACTGTAGCTGATTTGTGTGTAATAAGAGATTTTGATTTGCTTGGGAAATAACTGCAACTTATTTACCAACCTACCCTCTGATTGTCAGAAGCCAGAAATTTATGAAAGTGATGGGCAAATAAAATAAAATAAAATTAGCCTAGCTTGACATTAATGGGCGTATCAACTTTGCGCAATAAAAATCACCTTATACCAATAATGTTTGCTCTAAATAGTGACAACACTCTCTGATCTACATAGGAAAATGCCATAAAGATCTCTTAACTATTTTTCTTTTTAGTTCTTTGGTTTGGGTCTACTTGCTCTTAAATCAAGTCAACTGAATAAAAAAATCATTGCCAAAACTGGACACTCCATTGAAGCAACAACCCTTGTTTTTGCTTTGTAATTAATTGGTATTTACCTACGTCTATGGAAAGGGACAGATCAAATAAGTCTAGAAATAGATACCAAATTCATTGCATTGCACTTCTTTTATGCGTACATTATCTTCATAAAACCTCAAAAGTCTTCGATTTTAAACTTTTCTGCATGTCTTACGTCCAAGGATCAGACAAATACATAGACTCTGAGTAGCTTCGTATTAAAGAAACCCATTCTTTAACGCATACTTCTACCATATCTATGTTTGATTTGTCGAATTTGTTTAGCTTAGATAGATTTTGGAAATTTAGTACAACAAATATCACTTTAAAGCAAAAATAAAATAAAATAATTTGAAAAAGAGGTGTAGAAAATCTAAAAATCGATTTCAACTGAAGATTTCTTGAGGTTGCTTCCTCATAGTATATGAAAATGGTACAGCCTTCAGAATTCAGTTGCGCCTCATGGTTAAAAGTTAAAACGCTGCGTTTGTCCCTTGTCTTTTTAAACCAATGCAACATCGAGAGGTAAACAATGATAAAAACACACCGCAAACCAACAGTAAATGTATTGTTACTGTAACTTTACGTACTGCCTACCACCTAACGACCCTTCTTTTTTTGTTTTCTGGACATGCCACCGTCTCTCCTCCATGCTCTAGTTTTCCGTGCCCTCACATGCCTCTCGTTTTCGCTTTTCTGTTTTTTGCACCCAAGATAGCGCGTGGCTACACTGCCCTGTGTTTATTCTGGTCGTGCTTTAAACGCGCAGGAGCTTAAGGTTTGGATTTGTTAATCCTACTTTGTACGACATGTGATTAGCTTGACGGGGAGATGAACAGTAAAAAAGTTGTTTCCTTGTCCCAGTGTAGAGCTTACACGCGGCGATATTGTGGGACCAACATGGTGGAGTCACAGAAACAAAGCTTGAGCCCAACATATTGTGGCACGTGGCAGATGGTGGATTTGTCTGCTGGAAAATGCACATTTTATTTGTAGTTAAAATTTAAAAATTAGGGTCAGCTCTAATTTCGTCCTGAATTATGAAATAAAGATAGTGGAAGTAAGGGATATTAAATTATTTGAGAATTACAGCGGTATTATTAATTTAAAATTAAATACATTAATGATTTGTATGAATAATATAGGGAAGTTGAATAGAAAGGGTTTGGTGCAGCTGAGTTTGAGTAAGAATGTGGGATGGATAGCACGTAAGGAGATAAAGAGATGGAAGTACAGCTAAGTTTGAAATTAATAGTAATAATAATAAGGAAGTGATGGAAAAGATTGTCCAAAATTAAAATAAAAGGGCTAGTGTAGATTAGGTAGGTATATCTGCGCAAAGACTTTTCAAGATCTAGGTACCTGGGATTTAGTTGACCCATTAATTACTATAAACCTTGATGTGAATTTGGATATATGAAAACATTGGGTTATAAAAAAAATGAAGGCATTGATACAGCTAGCAATCCAATCATTATAAATCAAAACGACGTGTTTGAGGCTTTACATGTCGAGCGTTTAGGAGAATCCTGCAACAAGATGTGACATTTGTCAACCTAGCTTTCCCTTCATCGGGACTCCAAAATTCTCTCCATTACTATATATTTATAAATTAATTAAAATCCTTAAAATTTCTCTAATTGCGTCATAAAAATGACGGTAAAATTTTCCATTTTTGCACCTGCAAAGAATGCATTTAAATTTGTTTTTTTCTACTAAAATGAATACCTATGCACCCACCTCATACTACACTCATTACTCGCACAATAAATCTAACCATTTTACTACTATATTTCGTTGAACTAATTAATGGCTTATTACATAAACATTAATTATTGTTATATGGATATTTCCAATTATTACCATAAAAATATTGAATATTGAAAAATTATATAAAACTCATAATTGAAGATGGAGAATGTGAACAAAAGGATAGTGACAGTAAAGGCCATGCATAATGATAGGAGATGATGCATGGAATTGGAAACTTAATTAATATATGGTTTGTCTTTACTTTCATTTTGATATGCATTTTGAGGATGAATGATGAATGCCCTTTTCTACCTTGTCTAGGTTAATTAAATCTAAGATTCTCCTCTCATTTTTGTTAACAGATTAAAACAACAATTGTTTCATTCAGGGGAACATTTCCTAAATTAACAAATAATTGGTAATAGTTTTAGTCATTCTTTTATATATATATATATATATATATATATTCCCATTTCTAGAAAACTTCATTTGCTGCTAAAATTCAATCACTTGATTGATTGCTAATTACTTGAGTGTTTAGTACAATATAAACTAGATTATAAGATTTATACCTCACAATCATCACTATGCAGGCCACAAGCCATCCAGCAGAAAAGGAATTAAAAAGAAAGAAAGGTGTTAATTTGTTTGGGTATGGATGTATATATAATTCCATTGCCAATAATTTTGATAATAGGCAAGTAAAATTATATGGACATGAAGAAATTTGCAATAATTAATAAAATTTAATACTTTAAAATTGGAGTACAAGTAAGTAATTTGTAGTAATTCGTCACATGTTCCCCGAGAAAATTATGCTTTTTGCTTAACATTTCTATTTCAATCTTGAGACATGATTCCCAAAATTGACAACGGTTTAAGAAATTTAAAATAAACAAAACAATGGACCACTTGGTCTAATGGGTTATGCAATTAAATTAATTTTGGATTAATCATTTCTTTTATTACCAAAACTTCTACATTCTTTCTAAGTGTTCCTCACATGCATTTGCGAGTGAGATATATAAAACAAATTAACACCTAATCCTATAAAATATCCAATCAAACAATATGAATTTTTTATTTTATTATTAAGGGTTTCTAAATGTTGGACCGACAATTGTGAATTTGGGGGGGGTCCGTCCACGTGTGAAGCAATCATAGGATATGACCTGCAATAATCTGACCCAAGCACAGCACACGTCTAGGGAAGGAACCGTACAGGTTAGCTTACCGCATGCTGTTATTATGTGACGTGGCAGAGGAGGTTTTTTTTTTTTTTTTTATCTGGCACGTGACATCAATATATATATACATATAGAGGGCTATTAATTTCCATAAATGTGAAATTGGAATGCTGGATCTATTTGTGGAATTGCGAGAATTAGCAACCCCAGCAGAGCTAAATTGGTATCTAATTCATTAATGCTACCGCAAAATCATTTTATTTTATCGACTCACCAATATTTTCTATGTGTTTCTCAACTTAATTCATATTTAGCCATTCCCATATAGTCAAAACGTAATTTTGCAAACAATATAAATAGAATGCATGGGGCATTCATCAGGACGCAGTCACGCTTTTATAGAGAAGAGAGATGAAGTAAAAACAATGGTAGTTTTGAGATTATAATAGGAAGTGCAAAATAATAGGGCAGGAGATTAAATAAGACTGCATTCTGACATAATCCTCACGCTTGAAAGTTACATAACACACCTATATTTGGCCTCCCCCTGCATCTTTGGGAAACTAAAGAAATGATCAAACTATACCTTTTCAGCTATTCTCTCTTCTAACATCTCATCATTGCCACTTCCCATTTCTCTCTTTCTAACTTATAGTATAATATCTCGAAAATTACAAATTGAAAGCAAAGCATATGGTGATGCTCTTAATTATAACATAAAATAAGCTGTCCAAAGATTGTAGTTTTGGAGTTACTACTTTCTGTCTTATTATTATGTACAGTACAGATGATGTCATATTAAGGTATTAATTTTTTTACTTACCGTTGCTTGTTCAATAAGTACTGTCAGAACTGATAGTTTAATTCAGTGACAGAAAGGCAGAGAAAGAATAGGGTTGTTTAGTGAACAAGGCAAACACACCCTCACATTGACTACAGTATGTATGATCTCATTTTAGGGGTAGAGTGGTGTCATCGATCCTCTACAATTATACATGTGAAGGAAGGCATCTTCTTCTTCTTCACCTATCCACGTGCATGTTTCCTTCTTCATTCTATGCTAATGTCAACCCCTCGTTTTCTACAGTGGTTTTTCTGGACCGTCTCGAATGCCTCAATTTTCCATGGATAACCGATAAATTATGAGAGATTCGAAATTTGTCATCCTCACTTTCTCAGCGCCTTCCTAGGCCTAGTTTCTAGTTTTCAAAAAGCTTCTTTGGTGTTGGCTTGGGCGAAGTCTACATCACTTGTTGTTGTCTACAGATATCTTGGGATGTCACTACATATGGATGTCACTATACATACATATGGTTGAGGCGTAATCCTACTTAGTACTTGCCCAAACAAAAGGATTTGCCACCCAAAATATTGGAATTATGACACAGCACATTAAAACTAAAACTTTTAATGGGCTGTATTGACGTAAAGAAGACCCAAACAAATGAACCATTCGGAGAAAAAGAAGAAATTCAATTAATGGGCCTACACAGTTCACGCTCGCAACACTTTCTGAGTCCACTAGTCCACCAAGATGGATGATGTTTAATGCAACTCTTCTACCAATTATTCCCTTCATTTTATTACACGTGACTCTAATATTTTTTTTTTATTAAAATTAAAAAATTATTAATTAAATTTAAATTTAAAATAAAATTGAGTAATTAAGAATAAAATTTAAGATAAATTTAAATCTAATTGATTTTAAACAAATCAACTTTTAAAAAAAAAAATTAAATTTCATTCAAAATTTAAAAAGATAAATGAAATTTGAATTTGGCTAAAAAAAATCACAAATAGTGGGATAGAAAGAGTAACATTTATACGCTACCTTATCACCCTGGAAGTCTCGAACCTACTAAGTTATAATTTTATCTACCAATGTATTAATGGAGAGGGTGTTTGGTTTGACGTTTTGAATGAATTGATACAGTTTTATCAGCTTCCCTTTTGATATTTTTCTAAATTGCTCCAGTCCAAGAGTTATCTTCAACAAAACTTTTACAATGTCGATAAATTTAATTTTTTAGATTTTCTAACTAATTAAAATATTTAAGATAATATTTTTCTCAACAGTACTTGCAGCACAATGCCAAACATAACCATAAAATTATTGGTGGAGAATCTAAAAGATAAATTTGCCACTGTTTGATTATCAGTACTCCATTAAATTCTTGTTATTTGAAGTAAGGAGGGAACTAAAATGCGGTATCCTTATTATTTACTTGCGCCTGTCACTAAGCTCGTCAGCTGCTCAATAGG
Source organism: Excoecaria cochinchinensis (assembly GCA_947683425.1). Classification (NCBI taxonomy): domain Eukaryota; kingdom Viridiplantae; phylum Streptophyta; class Magnoliopsida; order Malpighiales; family Euphorbiaceae; genus Excoecaria; species Excoecaria cochinchinensis. The sequence goes on from CANTUQ010000045.1 coordinate 3,263,514, forward strand.
CACCCGTTTGAAATGATTAATGGTTACACCCCTATGGGAAAGACTATATTTAGTAAACAAACTAATGGTGTGCATTAACCTTGATCAACTTGCTTATAATTTGACGAGTAGGAGCTGATTTTTAGGTGAAAAAGTAATACAAATTTTATTATTATAGATTTTAAACTCATAATAAATTTATATTACATGCATTTATAAAAATTATATTTATTGATTAATATATATATATTGATTTTTTTTTTCACATTAAGTTATTTGCCATGACTTGAGTTTAGGCTGAGACAATTTATAAGCACCCATATTTCAGGTAGGCAGGCTTGGTGGAATTGGAAAGAACATACCCTCCTACATCAAAAGATTTTGCGGGAAGTGAAAATTTGCTTGCATACCTTAATTATCCACACAAAGGTATAGCTGAAAATCCGAATGTAGGATGATGACCATAACTAAGGGCTGCAGAAAATTCACCCTCTCAATGTTCACACTCAAATCAACCTCAGCGCTGTTAATATATAGAGTTCTGAGATGGTGAAAGACAGCTTCGGTTTATCTGATCTTATGTGTATGCAAATTCACAAGTTCACTGATATAACAAGGAAAAAAAAAAGCAGGAAAAAACTATCTACACATAGGCAAGAGAAATAATAATGCCTTGATCCTAAAACGAACTACTGTGGTGATACCTAACCTAAGGGTATGTCAGCCATTCTATTCAAAGGTGCAAGCAAATCTTAAAAATACGACAGCTTGCACTACCAATATTAGCGCACCAAGTCAGCTGCTAGCTATAAACTAGTCATGGATCTGGGGCTGTTTGAGTTGGTGCATCATTCATTCATTTCCCTGGTATAAGTCCTACCTCTTGATTGTTTTGGCCCTTCAGCTGCCTTATCAATTGTAATTTTTGCATCGCGGCACTCAAGGGTGCAGAAAGCAGAGTCCCTGATCACAATAAGATGTATCAGTCCAACATAGAACTTTGTCCAGAACAGACCAGATCCTTTGACAACTATAATAATTTCAATTTGAGCGCTATTGCTGCAACAAATGATATGTCTCGATCACAACTGATATGAGTATTTTTATCATCCCTTATTTAGAAGAACTAGTTAAGTCTTGACTCTGTCCTTTTTCTCTGTTTTTTTGTTGAAGCCAGCTCAGTGGCAGGGCTAGTAAAGCAAACAGAACAAATAAAAGAATGATAATGACAAAATCATAATAAGCCCACACTGATATTGAGCAGCTGTTCCTCCCGCAGATCCAAAAAGAATTGTTTTCTCACCAATTTGCCTTTTTCAATAAGAGATCAGACATGAGAATGCATTTTCTCAAATTGTAATACACAAATTATGTAAATAATAATAATAAAACAAAAAAAAAAAGCAAAAAAGCAATGAAAATAATCTTTCCTCCTCATGAATGCGAATGAATGCCTCATCATTCTTCAAATTACAGTACATCATCTTTCTAATTCTCTCTATGACCTCTACCATTACTGATGTGATGTGATCCCCTCAACTAAGCCATATCGATTACTAACAAAAAGGCATCTGAATTGACTAAATAGGAAAACAAATAACTTATATTCCGAAATCTAAAATATACAAAAAAAAAAAAGAAATCCACTCAACTAAGCCTAACACGCCAAATTATTTGAAAAATGTCATATTGCCTTCTCATTCCATTTCAGGAATCAAAATGAACAGAAAGTTTAAAATATACGCCTTTTTCACGAATAATAGTAATATTCATAGAAATGTATACACCTATTAAATAAACAGGAAAAGGTAAAAGGGAAAAAAAGGAGGAAAATCAACAAAATGGAAAGAAAATACAGTAGTAAGAGAAAAAACTTGCAGAAACGAAACCTTACCTGTACATGTAGGTATCTTGGCCGAGGTCCAATTTCTTCTTGCACTGATAGCAACTTTCGAGAGAGCAGACGTGATCACTGCGCTCGGTTTCGTACAATATCTGTGGAGAAGACACAGAGAGGATACTCCGGCGATGATTAGGAAGATCAGCCGGAAATGTGGGGTTCCACGAGTTACGCTGATTCAGAACACCGATATTGCCGAAATTTTGCGAATCGCCGACGCGATTTCGCTTTTTGGCCATAATGGAGTCAGGAGATTTAGGGTTTTAGGAGATGATGGGAGCGGCAGCGATCAGCTAAAAATGGGAATGAACGAATGAGTCCGTGACCATTGGGGTTAGGTGAGCCGAGGATTCACGGTAGCCTTATATAGGCTTTTGTGGGTCCGCGGCTTTTCAACTGATCAATGAAGGTTTTTTTATTTATTGTTTAATTCTATGCGGTGCGGTGCATACCGTCCAAGTGGACCGCCAGCAACAAATGACAATCCACCATAGTTTAAAATTTTTTAGGCAAAACCATCCTTAGTTTCCTAAAATTTTAAAATTGTTTACATTTAAAAGATTTTACAATAAGCTTTTTCTTTTAATTTTAGTCATATTATGTTTTTAATTGAAAATAAAGATAAAAAGGAGATACATAGAGTAAAATTGTATGAGTTTAAATTTTACTATGCAATAAACTTGTTGTATTTGCCACAATTTTGGTACTTGAGCAAAGAATATAATAATAGTGTGCATAAAAATTTATTGGGATATTTTTATGGATAAACTAAAGTTACTAAACACACTATTTGGAATTTTGTGAATTTTTATTTTTATGTGAATTTTTTAATAATTTCTCTAATAAATGTCAAAAATCTTTTTAAAATCACATAATTTTAACTGTGCATGTATTTCGTTCCTATTATTATTGTCAATTAAGAACTTAATGTGATCAAAATTAAATATAAAAGGACTCAATGAGGGATTTTTTTTTAGTTCAAGAACTCAATAAAAAAATGAAAATTTATTGTATTAAAATTCTTTTTCATAAATGCCGTATATACCAACATATATATTCTTTTTTATTTTCTTAATTAATTTGCTACATTATTTTTGATAATTCATATTCATTAAAAAAATTTTAGTCTTAGATTGTATTGATAAATATGCATCAAATCCAGATGATAATAAACTGTATAGTTCTATTCTTTAATTATATTATGATGCAAAATACAAGGAATTGAGATTCCCAGACTATGCTAGTTGCACTAAAAGAGAATATTTGATGCAATTGCTTTCCTTCTCAGCATGCATGCCACCTAGTATTATGGGTCTATTCGTAATCATGGCAGCCATTCATTGGGAAGAAGCAAAGGAAGATGAAAAGGTTAAAAGAATTTAATCAAATTGTGAATGAGACTCTTCCAAACAAGAAGCTCCAGTTTTACTTTTGATGGGAAATCTGAAGGAATTGTCAAAAATGAATCCAATAGTCATATTAGCAAGTTGTAACTCCACTGCCCATCTCGCGCACCTCCTAACTTGGTGGATATTAGGAAAGCTGCACTATGATCTTAAGATTCTCTATCAGTTCATTCGCCAATTACTCCTTTCAGAATCTTAATTACAATCATTCTAGTTGAATTATAATTATTGTTGCTGCTGCATTATACTAAGAAATGAGAAACCATGAAACCAAATTTCTTAAACCGATGATATAAAGAAGATCATTGTTTAACCAGAGAATCAACTTTCAAATATAGTCTATTTATTCCTTCCACAGCAGAGCAGCTGGGGAAATCATTATTATGCTACTCTTCTTTCTCATTTATTTTCTTGAGATCATTATATTTCCATAACTCTTTTAAAGCAAGAAGCAAACATACTAAATTTGTCAATGGATACATTAACCATCAACATATCAATTTCATTCTCCAAAATATTTACATTAACCGGACTCAACATATGATATAGCTCTAGAATACATAACACAAAACAAAACTTTCCTTAGTTCAATCCTACCCATTTCTTAAAACTCAAAGCTGCTTCTCTCCTTTTTAATTGTGCTTCTGTCTGGAATTTGGGAGCTTTTCCCTTATACATTGTTTTGTGGTATTTCAAGAATAGGGTTCGAAACTTGTACTTGTCAATGAACATGTTTTCTTTCTGCATCATGCTCACAACTTCATTTGCCCGAACAAAAAATCCACCCCTTACAAATGTATAAAGTACAGAATCCAGGAGTTCCTGGTCAAACTTCATTGAGGTGGACGCAGCAAGAACTTTCATTTCGCCCCACAGTTCTGTTACCTCCACATATTTTCCCCCAATAGCAGCATAACCAGTTACCATAGAATGATATGTTTGTGCATTTGGGGTATGCCCTAGACTCCTCATCTTCTTCAGAGCCTTCTCAGCATCTTGCATCAATCTTTTTTTACAGAAAAAATGGATTACGTTATTCCAATCATGAACTCCAGATTTCACTGTCTGCCCTTCCTTGATTTCCTGCAAGAGCTTTGCCATGAACCCTGCCTCACCACCCTCAGCACATCCCTTGACCAACATCTCAAATTCCTGATGACCAGTTCTAGGTATTTTAGCATCCTTCATCTCTTTAAACAGGTGGAGGGCTCCTTGGGTATCATTATCTAAGACTCGGGATTCAATCAGTGCTTGGTAACTGCTCGAATCTAGTTGGATTCCTGCTTTACGGGCATCTCGTAAAAGTGATGCGATTTCTCCTGCTCGATTAGCTTTACAATATGCTTTTAGAAGGGAGGCATACACAGAAGAACTTACTCTAACCCCAGCCAAACGCATCTCGTCTAGAAGGTCATGTGCCTGATCTAGCCACTCAAGTGAGATACATGAATTGATGACGTGAACCAAGGCTGAATCATCATTAGAAGCAGAAAAGTATTCTCTCTCTGCTTTGATAAGAAAATCAGCCAACTCCTTAGTCTTGCCAGCTTCTAGAAAAGCCTTGACCAGTTTCACATAAATTTTTTCAGTGGGCTGAAGAATACCCTGATCTGTTGTTATTAATTCAACTTGTGCCCTCAACTTTGCTAACAGAATCTCTAGTAGTCTCTTTGCCTCTGCATCAAGTTTCAAAAACTTCCGGTCCTTTGAGAACTCCTCATAAGAAATCATAGGATCTCCATTTGATGTATCTTCCTTAAAACCATCTGGTTCTCTGCTGTTCAAACTTTCCAAAGAAACAAGTTCGTCTGAGAACCCACTATTAGCTCCAACAACAAATTTGGCTGCAGCAAGAGTATTTTGTGCTTCCTTTGCCTTCTGAAGCATTTTCAAGACCATATTTGAGGCAGAATCAAGATCACCAAATTTCAAGTGGCATTTTAATACACAATTATAAAATTGCCGAAATTGAATATCAGTTAAACTATGAACTTCATCTACATGTCTCTGAAGTTTCTTCAACTCTTCTCTTCTCCCATTTCTCTCATATATATGCGCCATTGTAATCAAGAAAGTTGCATTGATTTTGACACCAATGCGAGGCACCATGTCGAGGAGCTCCTCAGCTTTCCTTGTTGTACCAAACAAGAGACATCCGGCTAAAGCAATGTTCACAGAAGTAGTATTAGGTTTCATAGCAATCAAAGGCTCATTGCTCTTTTTACGAGGATCCACCCTGCCATCTTGGAACAAGTAACCTATTTCAAGGATTAATTCAGCAGCAAGGTAAGCTCCTGGGGCCATTAGAGACATGAAGGCCAAGATTGCTGACCAAGCAGTTACAGGAGGAAATTGTTCCATTGCTATCAACTTTCTTAGAACAGTTGATGCTGGAACCACTAAACCACATTTGGCAAGACAAAAGGAGAGATAAATAAGAGGATCTTTTTCCAACAAATTTTGTTTACTTTCCTCAATAGCCTGTTCCACCAACATATAAGCCTTCTCAAGCCATTGAACATCCAGGCTTTCAGCAAAAATTGCTAGAAGCTTATTTACGATGGACTTGCGTGGAAACCCTTCCATCTGCATGTGCTGTCGAAACAATGTCCAAGCATCATTAAATCTATGGGCATCAATTGCATTTTCTATTTCCATGCTTAGTTTACCTGGGTCTCTAGCCTGAACCAAGATAGGTCCAGCCACAGTTGATAAATAATGCATTTGATGATTGAACCCATCCCACATTCCTAAAAAAACATTTGGCATAAGGAAGTTGGTCAAATTGAAGAACTCACGGACATGTCTGTAACTCAAAGAAACTGGTCTCTGGATACTGGAAATCATTGCAGCATAGGATCCATTATTGAGAACCAAAGAAAATAAAACTGTAGGGGAAATAACAGTCTTCCCATTGCTCAATCTCCTTAAAGACTGCATCTTTTTATCCAAATAGCAAAAACCTGCAGGAATGTATCATTTGCCTTTACTTAATCGTGTTACCAATAAATGAAACTGTTAGCAAATAACTCTTAAATCATAGTTATAAATGTTATATTAAGTTTAATACCCTAATGTTGCGAAAAATACTGTACCTCAACAAGACTTTCAAAGCAGAACTATAAGGTTTAACAAAATATTCTTTTTCAGTTGGGCATTATCAAACAAGTAGTACTCAAAACAAGTGTTGATTCAAGGAAAGAATGGACTGGGTAAGCTTAGGCCTATAACTTTATAGACATATACAATGTTATTAAAACCGGACAGAACATTGAACCGGACAACCAACTGGGTCCTGGTTAGACCAGTTTGACCGGATTTTCCTTACTTTTTTTTTTTTTCAAAATATGTGTTTACTTGCAATCCAGAAACATGCATTACTAATTGTAACCTTATGAAGAAACAAAGTCAATGATGAATGGCAACCATTTAATTGATTTGGATGGTGGTAGTCCCTGATTCATTAATGCACGGCATGATATAACATAATATGATTTTAACAGTACGATGTTTGGGAAGAATATGTGATATTGTATGATTTTATAACTTTTTCTGTTTGGTTTTATTATGAAAATGACATAATTGCCCCCCAATTTTTAAAAATATTATTTGTTTCAATAACTTGTAATAATTTAAGATACAATAGCTTTTAGTAATTAAATATGCATTTGTTCTACCATAATAAATAAAAGTAAACAAATAAAACTAATAGATCCAAATCTTAGTTCGAATTTTTTATAAACGATAAATAACATTAAAAATTAACATAACACATATAAAGAAAAAAAAATTAAATATTAACAAAAATTCATATTTCACCAAACAAAAATAATAATAATAATAACATGAAAAAAGAACAAAGTTTAAACAGAAAAAAAAAAATTGTTGCTTGTAAAGCATACCTTGCTGGATGGGAAGCGCCCCAAGTAAACAACAAAAATCAAAAAGCATAAATTAAAAACAAAACAAAGCTTAAATAAATAAAACAGAGAGAGAGGAGTACCTGATGCAGACGTGAGAAGTTTGGAGTTGAAGTGAGAATGTAGAAAGGAAGAATGAAATCACATTGAGAAAACTAACTTCAATTCTATAATTTTACTTCAATTCTATCTTCACACAGAACAAAAAGCTAAAATCACTTCAATTCTATCATCACATAGCCAACCACATTAAACCATATAATCACTTCAATTCTATCATCACATAGCCAAAAGCATTAAGCCAATCACCAGAAAATTAAAAATCAAAAACATTCAAATTACGTGTTAATGCAACTAGAACAAAAAGCTACTGTCAAACAAATCGTAAGTGGTTCTCCTTTATCTCTTTGGATTTCTATTGGGGAAAAAAACAATTATCCAACAAATCCAAACACAGACAGAGTCAAATTAACATGTAAACCAAAAAATCGGCAACAAAAAAAAAATTACGATTGAAATTAAAGAATGAAACTAAGATTCCAACTAGAAACTAAAAAAATTCTCACAAAACTCTAAAGTAAAAGACAAAATTCAAAGCAGAAATTAAAGAAGAAAGCTAAGATTGAAACTAGAGAGAGAAAACGAAAAAAAAAAAAAAGAAGAGCTATTTATACCCAAAAACAATGAAGCTAGTAGGCGACGGAGGCTTTGATCGGGGGCTAGCCAAGGAAAATCCGTTAATGGTGGCTGGAAGAGAGAAGAACAGAGGGGGTAGGTAAGACAACGAAAATATCGAGCAGGTGAACTGAAATGGGGATTTGGGGGGAAGGGGTTTGCTTAAAAAAAAAAAAAACAAACTCGCCTACTAGCTTAAATATTAGACCAATTAAACTGGAAACCATTTAACCGGCTGGAAAACCGGTTTTTATCAATACGGTGAGTTTTGATTTTTTTTTTTAAAAGATTTAACAAAACCCTAAACCTACCCCCAAATCTCAATTCAGTTCACCAGCTGAATATTTTCAGTGTCTTCCCTACCTCTCTGTTCGTCTCTCTTCCAGCCACCATCAACGGATTTTCCTTGGCCGGCCACCGATCAAAGCCTCCGTCGCCGACCAGCTTCATTTTTTTCGGTATGTATAGCTCTTTTTTTTTTTTTCCGTTTTCTCTCTCTCCAGTTTTAATCTTAGCTTTCTTCTTTAATTTCTGCTTTGAATTTTGTCTTTTACTTTAGAGTTTTGTGAGATTTTTTTTTAGTTTCTAGTTTCAATCTCAGGTTCATTCTTTTATTTCAATCTTAATTTTTTTTTTGTTGGGATTTTTTGATTTAAATGTTAATTTGACTCTGTCTGTGTTTGGATTTGTTGGATAATTGTTTTTTTTTCCCAATAGAAATCCAAAGAGATAAAGGAGAACCACTTATGATTTGTTTGACAGTATCTTTTTGTTCCAGTTGCATTGACTGTAGCTTTTTGTTCTAGCGTTAACATGTAAATTGACTCTGTAATTTGAATGTTTCTTAATTTTTAATTTTCTGGAGAGTGTGCTTGCTATGTGATGATAGAATTGAAGTGATTTTATGGTTAAATGTGGTTGGCTATGTGATGATAGAATTGAAGTGATTTCAGCTTTTTGTTCAATGTTATAATAGAATTGAAGTTGGTTTTCTCAACGTGATTTTATGATTTCTGTAGGCATAAATCAATAATTATGAAATTTTTAGGTCTTGAGATTAGATCCATAGCATTGAGGGCTTTTCCGTTTCTATTATTTCCATTTAAATAAATATTAATGGTTTAAGCTGTGACTTATTTTTTTTCATACATGAGTTTCTTCCCAGTTGCCATGATATAGATGGTTGAATGCTTAACCTAGCATTTCATACCTTTTAACAAAATTATGCATCAATCATGAGATTGTTGGGTGCATTAATGGTAGATTTTGAACATTGACTGCTGTTATAATACATCTCTTGGTATACTGTCTTTGACTTCTGCATTTTTTTTCTCCTTATGATGAATTACTCATTGTACATTAATCATTAACTTAATGAAATGCTTAGAGGTAATCCTCCTTGGAGGTAATAAATCTCATTAATTCAATCCAATTATAGTTCATCGGTGCTTTGAATTAGCTAGAAGGAACTCGTATTTCTATTCTTCTTGTAAAATACAGAACTTGCTGATTAGTGGGTTGCTTTATAGGTACTTGATCTCTTTTTCAGTTGAAAATGGGTTGGAAAGCTGCTGAAAAACTCATCAGGCACTGGAAAGTACTTAGAGGAGATAATGTAAAGAGTTGATATCATAAAGTCACTTTTTTTTTATTATTATTAAATTTTGTTTCCTTTTAGCTTTTTTGGATGATCAATTCTCACTTTTTATGTTAATTGTTCGCATTCACAGGTAATGATTATTAGAGGCAAGGATAAAGGTGAGACAGGCGTTATTAAGCGTGTTATTCGGTCTCAGAATCGTGTTATTGTTGAAGGTAAAAATCTGGTGAGTTGTTAGTTTTCCAACTTCATGTGGGTAATTATAATTTTTATGTTGTAATGGTGAACTGTTAAGACGCTTAAGCAGTTTGATGAATTGTAGAGCTTGCTGACAAGTTTGTTTGGAGACTAAATGTTTGTTCTGGTTGTTAGCGTGCAATTAAGAGATTCTTGATTGCATATACATGTATACTTAGCTAACTTACCATCATTTAGTCTCGATAACAATCAAATCTTTGTGGCAACAAAACACATGACCAATCTGGGTGATTTTTTTTCTCTTTTCACTTCTCTCGGATTTTATGCTTCTTTCTTTATTTTTGCATGTTCTTACATCATATTAATTTATACCTATGAAATGAGAATTTCAAGAGAAGTTTAAAATTGTGCTTCAGTACAATGTACATGGAGCTAAATATTTTGATTGACATTGGTTTCATTGATTTGAAGTTCCATCTCCAAAATTTACTTATGGAAAAGGAAAGAATGGAACTAATGACTTTGAAAGCAAGAAGTACTTGCACTTTATCAGGTTCAGTGCCTATAAATATGTTGTTATTGCCTTTTATTTTCCTAATGATCTTTTGTTGTTTTATATTTTCCTTTGCTCGACTGTTAGTTTCATGCCAGTGAATTATGAACTTAATCTTGATATGGATATTGCCCTATTTCTTAGAAGTGAAATGGATTCATAGATTTGTTTGAAGCAAAATTTTCTTCAATATTAAGGTTAACTTGATTTTATGTAAACATATCCATAACCTTCTTATTTCACATTTAAAGGTGAAAAAACACATCAAGGCTGGTGAAGGTCATGAAGGTGGGATCTTTACTGTTGAAGCCCCACTCCATGCCTCAAATGTTCAAGTTGTTGACCCAGTCACAGGGTATGGTTAGACTCGAGGTTTTTATTACCAGAAATGAGTTAATGTTTTTTGTTTAGCTTGAGAGTCTGATTCTGAACTATGGCTATTATGCAGGAAACCTTGCAAGGTTGGAATTAGATATCTGGAGGATGGTACCAAAGTAAGAGTTTCTAGAGGTATAGGGGCATCTTGCTCTATAATTCCTCGTCCTGAAATTTTAAAGATAAGGACGACTCCAAGACCTACAGTAGGTATATTGCTAAAGCTTATAATTTTTACATGATGCATTTAAGGATATTGTCTTAATGTGTATTTGTCGTAATTCATGATAGCCTAGCCTTGATATGTATGGCTTGAGCATAGTAGTTTCCTCACACAGCAAGTAATGACAGGAATATGCAGCTATGCTATTATTATATCCGGAGACCAAAATTATTGATTTCTTTTGATAATTAAGATAATACATTAAAAAGGAGATTAAAAGAGGCTGTCAAGTACTCAGGATTGTTATATGTATCACTGAAGAATTCATGGGATAAATTATCGAGTTATGACTTTATCAACCAATGAACCATTGGCAATACTTGGGTGGGTTTATAGGAATAGAATATTCCCAGTCTGACTTGAGGGCTTTTAAATCGTCGCAGGATGAACATATAGGCAAAGAAGAAGTTTCATGAAGTTTTAGAAGTCATTCAATAGACTTAAGGATTCCTAACTAGTAAAATGCATAAAGTAATGAGGAACCAAAATTTTAAAACTTACTAGAAAAATGCAAAACTTGGTGCCTGTTTGCCAATTTGATTAATTGAGATAACATTAAGTGGGATTCATTGTTCTAGTTGGTGCATAAAAAATGTTTGTCTAAACTTCATTAGTTGTAAGAGTTGCAAATTTTGGATCTGATACCCATTGATATCAGAAATAAAGTTTTTTTTTGTAATAATTTTTATATTTGAAGCCAATTACATTGAGTTCTTAGCCATGTGAGATATAAATAGCAATAGAGTAAGAGATGGAGGGATGATAATTGTAGTTTAATATTCCTGGGTTGGGAGCAGATAATATGTTCATATTTTTTTATCTTTTTATTTATTTTATGTGTGTGTGTGTGTGTGTTGGCTTGTAGGTTGTACATATTAAGTTTATGATGGTAAAAATTTTAGAAATATATATTATGCAAATGTATGTAGATGATGATTAAAGTTTTCTGTTTGTATTTTTAAGTTTAAACCTGGCCATTGGTTAGAGTTAGATGGTGGATGGTAGTACCCAAAAAAGAGACTAGTCTCATTCTCTAAGAGCTGCTATTATAGGTGTTAAAGGCGTAATGCATGTTTTCTCTCTCAAAGTTGGCAGAATCTTTTACAAACTTAAATTTACAATAGCCTTGTTACACACATAAACTTGCACGCATTACCTCCTGAGGGGATAATCAGAGCAACTTTTTGTATTAGGCACGTAATTAAAGTAAAAAAACCAAAACTCATTTTTTTCTATTTGCTTCTCTTCCTTTTAAACCTCTTTTCATTTTTCCTTCACTAATCCTATATCTTTTCATTTTTCATATATTTCTGTTTCTTTCTCTTAACAACAATAAATTTAATAACTGATTAGAAGTAGTTTGTGTATTTTAAGACTCATATGTAGTGATGTTTGGTTCATTAGGGGGAAAATAAGTGCATTTTTGTCAAGTTCGGGTGTATTATTGGATATTTGTAAAATTAAGGTGTGGAAAAGGTTTTTTTTGGGGCAAGTTTGAGGAGGAAAATATGTATTATTAAGGCGGCGATAAATGATTCTCTAAGTGTACACTGTTAATCATTGTTTTCATGATGACACATGATGTTATATATAGTTTAGCAAATCAAAATAATGGGAAATACTCAAGTAGTAGTCAAGTTTTTAAGTTCAGCATTGGAGCATGTAGGTGATGATCTTCAGATTGATGGACAGTTCCTGTGTTTAAACTTTTGTGGTGGTGAATTGGTGCAGTAACATTCTTATTTTTCCTTGTGGCAGCTGGTCCCAAAGATACTCCAATGGATGTGGTGTGGGAGAGGACATATGATCCTAAAACCGGAAAGGGCATGCCTGATCTTTGAAGAAACCTTGTCCAATTTACTGTAGACGTTGAATATATTTACGGATGAACTGTTTGCTATGTGCGAAAGAGAAAAGTTGTTATAGTCAGGAGTTAAGGCTTCTAGTTTTACTTCCATGAGCACATTCTGAAAGTTGAATGAATGGAGTGAACTAGGGCTGTGCCCATTGATTTGTTCATCGCTCATCCGCTACTATGGTGGATTTAACTAATAATTATCACTCTCTTTTTAATTACTAGCGTCGGCCTTATTATTATCCATTTAATGACTGGCTCTTCTTCATCTTTTTCTTTTATTATTGAGTTAATTCTGACCTAATATATTAATTTTTGGTTTTTTCATTTTGCATAATAACAATGACAGGACATTGGAAGAAACTAATGAAAATCAGTTAATTGGATGTTTTAATGATAATAATTGAGATTAAGTGATTTTAGTATTATAAAAAAAAAAAATTAAGTGGTTTTACTGCTGCGAAGTATTCAAAGGTATATTTGATGGATTAGTTATGTAAATAACAGTATTTCCAGGTATTTAAAAATTCTTTTTACCTAGAATTTGAAATCGAAATATATGAGAGAAGTGATTTTATGGTTGCGTCTATCTCTTAAACTCAAATTATGAAAGTGCCATTCCACCTCATCCTTGATGAAAAATCAATTTTTTAATGCTAGCTTGGATGTCCAAAATAAAGGCGAGGACAAAACCATGAAAAGGATCGTCGAAATTGCTGCAATATCCAAAACAAAAACGATGGCAAATGATCGAATAAAATTAAAATGAAGATTAGTAAATTGATGATGTCCTCAATGTTTTAAGTTCTTATAAGAAATAAAAGTTTGAGCGTTTTAACTTTCTTCAGGAATCAATGTTAATGGTTGTAGAATTAAATTAACGTACTAATATCTTTAAAATTTATATATTTTAATGTTCGCCTGGATACCAAAACGAAATTTCTCTCGAGATTGCTTACGACTCATGTAACACACCGTTGGCATATTACCACATAAAAATATTATATTAGTAGTGATTATATGGAAAAGGATGAACACTTGTCAAAATTGTAGCTTATATATATCCGATTGCAATTGGATTCACTACTCTTACAAAACGACAAGCATCCGGGACTTTTCTTCAACGCCAAGAGAATTTCGAACTTGCCAAAAAGACTTGCTCTTGCTAAAGTTTAGCTAATTCCTGATACAGAATGCAATATTATCGTACTTGTTGCGGGACTTTTTCTTCTCCAGTATGCCACGTGAAGCCCCATGGTGAAGGTGTTGTTTAGGATGTAGAAAAAAAATCAATTCGCAACATTTTTGAGCTGTCCTTGGCGTTTTCCCTGTCAATCAAGTGCTAAACTATTATGCGGCGACTAAGTTTGGTGCATGATGGACACGTTAAGGTGACACTCGTCTCCCTGCATGCAAATCTTGCTGCCTTGTTCCAATCCCATCTTTTTATTCTGCATTTCTCCGCTATAAAATCCATTTCCAATTTTTAGTTCCCTGCATCGAGAGACAAGCGCAATTCAAATAGTGGAAGCGAAAATATGAAGCTTTATTTAGTTTTATTACTTTTCTCAGCTCTGGTTCTTTGTGGTAGCTTAGCTTTAGCTACGACTGATCCGGAGCTAAAGCAGTGCAAACACCAATGCGAAGTCCAGCGCCAATTCGGTCAGGAAGAGAAGGAGAGATGTCTGCGACAATGTGACGAGTATCACAGAGAGAAAAAAGAGCGAGAGCGTAGAGGAGGAGAAAGGGCTGATCCTGAGAAAAGGCTGAGAGAATGCCAAAAACAATGCGAGAGGCAAGCCGAGCAAAGTTCGGAGTGCCGTCGCGAGTGCAAAGAAAGGTATGAAAGAGAGCGCGAAAGAGGCCAAGGAGAAGAAGAAGAAGAAGAAGAAAGGAGACGCCACAAGGATACTGAATGGGAAGTTACAGTTACAGATGATCCTGCAAAGAGACTGAAACAATGTCAAAAACAGTGCGAGAGGCAAGGAGGACAAGAGAGATCACTTTGCCGTCTCCGGTGCCAGCAGAGATATGAAAGAGAGCGTGAAAGAAGAAGAGGAGGAGGAGGAGGAGAAGAGGAAGAAGTAGAAGAAGGGAGGCATTATAAAAGAGAAGAGAAGGAAGAGGAAGGAGATGAGAATCCTTATGTGTTTGAGGATGAACATTTCGTTTCAAGAGTTAGGACTGAACATGGAAGAATTGATGTTCTTCAAAGATTCACGGAAAAGTCTAAGCTTCTACGTGGAATCGAGAATTATCGTGTTGCACTTCTTGAAGCCAATCCTCAAACATTTATAGCTCCTAGCCATTGGGATGCTGATGGTGTTCTCTTTGTAGCTAAAGGTATTAATTTACTTCTTGCAAATGTTTGAATTAATGTGCTGTTCAATTGATTTTGATGGATTAACTTAATTATATATTGTAGGAAGAGGAACTATAACTATGGTCCGTGAGGAAAGGAGAGTGAGTTTCAACATAGAATGTGGAGATGTTATTAGGGTTCGTGCGGGAACTCCTG
Organism: Excoecaria cochinchinensis; assembly: GCA_947683425.1. Taxonomy (NCBI): domain Eukaryota; kingdom Viridiplantae; phylum Streptophyta; class Magnoliopsida; order Malpighiales; family Euphorbiaceae; genus Excoecaria; species Excoecaria cochinchinensis. The sequence continues at coordinate 3,278,716 of CANTUQ010000045.1, forward strand.
TGTATCTTATCAATACGGACGAAAATGAAAGGCTTCTTATTGCCCAGATCCTCCGACCCGTCAATCTTCCTGATAAATTCGAGGTAAATTTTCCGTTTTTTCACCATTAAATATTCATAATTGAAAGTTTTGTCGTTTGTTATCTAACACATATTATAATATGACACAGGCATTCCATCCAGAGTTCTTTTACAGGGAATTTAGCTGGGAGTTGCTCGAGTCTGCTCTTAAGGCGAGTCCCTCAATCCAAACAGTTAATACTATTTTCCATTTGATAAGCTATTAATAATTGTTAAGTGTTTGAACGTTGTATCAACAGACTAACAGAAGCAGGTTAGAGCAAATCTTCAGACAAAGGCAAGGAGTGATGGTTAAAGCTTCCAAGGAACAGATTCGAGGTATGAGCCACCGTGAAGAAGGTGCAGGAATTTGGCCCTTTGGAGGAGAAGCAAGCAGCCCATTCAATCTTCTCAAGCGGGCGGTTCACAGCAACGACTACGGTCAGTTGTTTGAAGCCAAGCCAGAGGAACACAAGCAACAGCTTCAAGACCTCGGCCTCGCTATCACCATGGCCAACATAACTAGAGTATGTATATTACCTGTGTATATTTCCTCTCCACTCCCATCTTAGAATTGCTGAAAGAGACTCCAGTTACATTTTACATAAAATGTTTTGAACAATATACAGGGGTCTATGATTGGGCCTTATTACAACTCGAAGTCGACCAAGATATCGATTGTTTTGGACGGTGAAGGCTACTTTGAAATGATTTGCCCGCACGTTGGAGGCGGCAGAAGGACGGAGAGGGGTCAAAAATTCAAGAAAATAAGGTCAGATTTGAGGCAAGGAAAGGTGTTTGTTGTGCCGGCCGGTCATCCAGTGGCTTCTGTGGCATCAAGAAACAATAACTTGATATTGCTTTGCTTTGAGGTGAATGCTGAAGGCAACACTAGGTATCCTCTTGCAGGTAATTAATTATATAAAGCTCCTCTCTCCTTAACGAGTTGTAGAATTGATGAATATTATTTGGGTTGAAATTGATTGAGAAACATATAATATTGATTCAGGGGGAAACAATGTTGTGAAAAAGATGGAAAGAGAAGCTAAAGAGTTGAGCTTTGGGGTGAGGGGAAGAGAGGTGGATGAGGTATTTGGAAACCAGAAAGAAGAGTTGTTCTTGCCGGGGCCAAAATGGGAACAGATGGAAGGTCGTGATTTTGTGTAAGAGGGTGGAGGCCACAGCAAGAAGAGAGTGGCTTTTTGGGGTTTGGTCTGTTTGTATGATGAGATAACCGGTGAAGAAGAGGAGGGGTTTTGTAATGTAAATATAGTTGGGTGGATGATGAATAACGAAGGGAGTTTGTATATGTGATGTAATATCTCTACTTTTGCTTAAATAAATAAGAATGCCACATTTTCCTACTTCCATTCATTTTGTAGAAAGACGCAGTTGAAATATATGCATTCATACACGATTCCGCTGCTTGCATATTTAACAAAGCTCCATGGAATCCGCTAGCACCCCCACACGATCCAAAATATTTATTCTTTTCCAACACGAACCTGAGTTAGTTAATTATTGGGGTATATGTTCATACTAATCTCGTCTACGTCTACATCTTTAACTTTGTCCCATCTATTTATTTTCATCAACAACCCAACCTGATTGTCTAATTGAACATCAAATTATGTTAGTTTCAGCACTTACATGAAATTGCAATTATTTGACGATATTAAAATTTAAAACAGTGAATTAAACTCTTTAATTGCTAATTAGAGGATTTCCAGCAAAATTTCTTCCGTTGATTGTAGGTAGTCCAAATACACCTCATTCTCTGTTTTGTTTTTATTTTGGAGAAGAAAAACAATCCTAAACTCTTTACCTTTATACCTGCATAGTGGACATACTTTCGAATACCAATAATCATATCCATTAATAGTTATATTTCTGTTCAAGTTCTTAAAAATTTAGTGATTTATTTCCATAAAAAAAGATAGTCATTTACATCATAAATCTTTTAATACTATACATGAACACGATTGCATGTGGTTCAAAAAAATATTTATATCATTGCAAGCGATAGCATTGATTAATTTTAATATTTTGTCATTAGTGAATTTTGATTCCAATAAAATTTGGGCCGATGACTCAAAACAGGCTTAGGCCCAACTTTCAAAATTATTTTGAAACTACAGATGCTAATGTTTTTAAAAAAAAGAAGACTCGACGAGGCGGAAGAATTCGCTTCTTCACTTTCTTGAAACAAGTTTTCTAGTTGGTATCTGATAAAGAGAAAGAAAGAGAAGGAAATGGAGTGCGTGTTTGGATTGGTTGGACATGGATTCGCTCTGGTAGTGGCTGACACGTCGGCGGTGTACAGAATATTGGTTCATAAATCGAACAAGGACAAGATCATGGTGCTCGACTTTCACATGCTTCTTGGCGACGGCGGCGAAACTGCTGATAGGTCTTTTTTCCTATCCGAATAGTTTGAATTTGGATATTGCGTTTTAACATTTGCAGAGTTCAGTTCACTGAATACATTCAATAGAATGTGGCGTTGTATCAGTTTCGCAACGGAGTTCCTTTGACTACGGCGACTGCTGGCAATTTCACTCGTGCAGAACTCGCCACCGCTCTCCGAAAGGAATGTTTGATTATTTTATATTTCTTTATATACATGAATTGATTTTCTGTTGTTGTCAATTAGCATTTTGAGGTTGGCTTACAAGTTACAACGGTCTAAATGATTATGATTTGCAATGTTTTTGTATGCAAATTCTAATGGGGCCTTATTTTGGAAGTACTGCTTTTGGCAAAGTTTGGAATTAAAATGACATAAAATGTAATTCAAATTTGAGATTTGTTTTCTATTACTTCGTGCATAAACTTCTGATTAACTTAACTGGGTTTTCTTCTTATTCCAAATGCATGTTTCATGGTGAATAAAGGATTTAAGTTATACTCGAAATTAAATATGGGTCTTCATTTTACTTTGGCGTTGCGGACTCCATATTTTGTCAACAATCTTCTGGCGGGCTATGAGAAAGAGACAGGACCATCTCTGTACTATATTGACTGAATTGCCACTCTTCACAAGATTGACAAGGGAGCACTTGGTTAGGGATCGTATTTTTCTCTTTTAATCCTGGATCGGCACTACCACAGTGGACGAAGCAATTGATTTGGTGGACAAATTCATTACCGAAATTCGGTTAAGGCTGGTTGTGGCTACTTTGTAATTAAAATTGTGGATAAAGATGGGGCAAGGGAATATGCCTGGCGTGAATTTGTGAAGCATACTATTGAGAAGCAAAGCACCAACAGTCTGAGATTCAAATTTGTTACAGATTTAATTATAGGAATTGATTGGCTTGATTGGCTGCTAATTTGTAGGGATAGGGAATTTATTTTATTTCCTTTCTTAGATTCTATTATTGTATAGATACTTATTGTATTTGTTGGAATGAAATACAGAAAACATTATTCCTTCATTATTACATGGTATCAGAGTCTTAGTCTCGTTTGAAAACCATTATTTTCTGAGTTTATGGTTCTAGGTTCTTGGGATTTTGAATATCCCGTTACTGTTCTTCTTGGGTCACCTCTTCCGGTGACTGTCTTGTCTCACCGTCGGTAGAGGGAGGTGCACAAGGCTCTGATCGGCCATTCCCCAGAGTACGGTGACCGGATTCTTAGCTCGTAATGGTCACGTGTCGATTAAAGTTTTTTGAGTGTTTTCCACGTGCCGACGAGTGGACGCGCGTGTGGCGGCGGTTGAAGCTCTGATCCTATCTTCGACGTTGCCTGGTCATTTTCGGTCAGATTCCGGTGTCTTCTTGAGGTGGTTCCCTCTCTTGGTGTTCTCTTGTTTCTCGTAAGGTCTCTGTCCAACGAGGTTCTACTCCCTCTTTATTCCCTTTTTTTATTATTTTGTTTGTGGGTGTTTTATTGAGAGACTTGGGCATTTTTTTCTTATTGGGTGTATTGTTGTACTTGTTATTTGTGGATATTATGGCCGAAAATAAAGAAACTGTTAGTGAGATTGTTCTTTTGTCTAAAATTACAGAAGAAAAATTGGATAGATCCAATTATCTTGATTGGAGTAGAACTATTAAAATTTATCTTCGTAGTATGGATAAGGACGATCACTTAAGTGATGACTTTCCGACTGATAAGACTGAAAAACATGTTTGGATGATAAATGACTCGCGAATACTTTTACAAATTAGAAATTCAATTGAAAGGAATGTGCTTGGTTTAATTTCTTATTGTAAACTTGTGAAAGAATTAATGCATTATTTGGCTTTTTTATACTTTAGAAAAAGGAATGAGTCTCGCATTTATGATGTTTGTAAAGCCTTTTATCGTGTTGAAAAAGAGGCTAAACGTCTCACCACCTATTTCATGGAGTTTAAGAAAATTTATGAAAAATTGAACATGCTCCACCTTTTAGTGCGGATATTAGGGAACAACAAGCTCAAAGAGAAAAAAACGGCAGTTATGAGTTTTCTAGCTGGTTTGCCATCTGAATTTGAGACAGCCAAATCCGAAATTCTCTCTAGTTCTGAGATTCCTACTCTAAAAGATGTGTTCAGTAGCCTATTGCGTGCAGATAATGTTTTATCCAGTCAGCCAAATAGTATTCTTGTTATCAAAGAAGGAGAAAGTGACAATGGTAAGAGTAATGTGCAGAAAGGAGGAAATAGATCAAGTGACAATTGAAATAATGATATTATTTGCTATTACTGCAAAGAGTAAGGTCATTCGAATCGCTACTGTAAGAAATTACAAAATCGCAACTAGAGGGCACAAATTGCTAATGTTGTTATTTCTGGTTCATCATCTGAGCAGAATATCACAATTTTCGCTGAAGATTATGCTAAGTACCAAGAAATGTTAAAAGGATCCTTGACTTTGGTCACTGCTGAGACAGGTAACACGTGTCTTATCTTCTCTACCAACAATTGGGTCATTGATTCTGCTGCCACAAACCACATGACAGGTAATCCTAATACGTTCTCTAGCTTTCAATCTCATAAAAGCTCCTTCACCTGTTACTATAGCTGATGGGACATCATGCAACATTGTGGGGGTCTTGGACTGTTAAACCAACTTCTTCTATTATTCTATCCTCTGTTCTAAATTTTTTAAATCTAGCCTTTAATTTGATATCTGTGAGTAAACTTACCAAAGAACTCAATTGTTGTGTTTCATTTTTTTCCTGATCACTGTCTTTTTCAGGATCTCATAACGAAGCAGATTTTTGGTAAAGGACATGTATCTGGTGGTCTCTACATCCTTAATTCTTGGGTACCCCGATCTGTTGCTTGCTCTAGTGTAGCTTCTCCTTTTGATGCACATTATCTGTTGGGGCATCCTTCTCTGCCTATTTTGAATAAGTTATGTCCACAGTTTCATTATGTATCTTCTTTGGATTATGAGTTTTGTCATTTTGTAAAACATCATCGTAGCTTATTTGGTTCTAGAATTAATAAACGAGTTGAGTTTGCCTTTCAACTTGTTCATTCAGATATTTGGGGTCCTTGTCCAGTTATGTCGAAAATTGGGTATAGATATTTTGTTACTTTTGTGGATGATTTTTCTCATATGACTTGGATTTATTTTATGAAGAATCGTTTTGAAGTTTTTTCCAATTTTTCTGCTTTCTGTACTGAAGTTAAAACCCAGTTTAATATTTTTGTGAATATATTGCGAAGTGATAATGCTAAGTAATACATGTCAGATTCATTTTAGAGGTACATGTCTCAACATGGTATTATTCACCAGTCCTCTTTTTTTGATACCACTTCTCAAAATGGAGCTGCTGAGAGAAAGAACGGGCATTTACTTGAGACTGCTAGAGCCTTATTGTTTCAAATGAATGTTCCTAAGTATTTTTGGGTTGACACTATTTCTACAGCTTGCTTTCTGATTAATCAGATACTCTCTACGGTGTTAAATGGTGATGTACCCTATAGTGTTTTATTTCCTAATAAACCGCTATTTCCAGTAGAACCAAGGATATTTGATAGTACTTGTTATGTTCGCGATGTACGTCCCAATATTACTAAACTAGATTCTAAAGCATTGAGGTGTGTTTTCTTAGAATACTCACGCCTTCAAAAAGGATATAGATATTATTCTCCTGATTTTGTAGCGACATTTGGTTTCAGCTGATGTGGTATTTTTAGAAAATAAACCATTCTTTTCATCCCAATCTACTCTTACAAGTCAGGGGGAGGAAGATAAATGGCTCATTTATACTGTGACATTTCTCGAGAATCTGTTGATGTGTCTCCTTCTCCTATTGAGCCGACAACGATGGATGATCCTTTAACATTAACCAAACCTCAAATTGTTCGAGTCTACTCTAGAAGAAAAAATACCAATGATACATGTCCTGCACCAGCACCTTCGTCATCTAATCCTGTTTTAGCTGATCCCGATCTTCCCATTGCTCTTCATAAAGGTAAACGCAATTGTAAATTCACTTATTTACTTGCCAATTTTATTTCCTATGATCATCTGTCTTACTCGACCTGCTCTTAAATTGCATCTTTAGATTCTATTTCTATTCCTAAGACAGTTAAGGAAGCCTTGAGTCACCCTGGGTGGTATGCTGCTATGCTTGAGGAGCTAAATGCTTTGAATACAAATCACACTTGGGATTTGGTGACTTTACCAGAAGGAAAGAAGGTTGTGGATTGCAAATGGATTTTTACAGTCAAAGTTAATTTCGATGGTTCTGTGGCTCGGCTTAAAGCTCGACTTGTTGCTAAACGATATGCTCAGACTTATGGGGTAGATTATTCTGATACTTTCTCCCCAGTCGCCAAATTGAGTTTTGTTCATTTATTCATATCTTTAGCAGCTTCCCAACATTGACCCTTACATTAGTTAGACATCAAGAATGCTTTCCTTCATAGCGATCTTCAGGAAGAAGTCTATATGGAACAACCATCCGATTTTGTTGCTCAAGGGGAGTATGAAAAAGTTTGCCATTTGAAGAAATCTCTGTATGGATTGAAGCTGTGTCCTCGTGCTTGGTTTGGCAAATTCAGTGAAATTGTCCAAGAGTTTGGGCTAAATAAGATTCAGTGTGACCACTCAGTTTTCTACAGGTAATCAAAAATTGGAGTTATTCTTCTGGTGGTTTTTGTTGATGATATTGTGATTATAGGAAGTGATTCTGCAAGTACTTTTTCACTCAAGTCTTTCATGCATGGTAGATTTCATACCAAAGACCTGGGCGAGCTGAAATATTTCTTGGGAGTGGAAGTTTTGAGAAGCAAAAAGGGAATTCTTCTATCCCAAAGAAAATATATTCTTGACTTACTTGCAAAAACTGAAAAATTAGAGGCTAAGCCATACAGTACGCTTATGGTCCCCGATGTGCAACTAACAAACGATGATAGCAATCTTTTTGATGATCCAGAAAGATACAGGAGATTAGTTAAAAAACTGAATTATCTCACAGTAACTCGTCCAGATATTGCATTTGCAATGAGTGCTGTTGATATGTATTATTTGAAATGTGCTCCTGGACTAGGTATACTATACAGTGATCATGGGCATGCTCACATTAAATATTTCACTGATGCTAATTGGACAAGTTCTAAGATTGATAGGAGGTCAACCACAGGATATTATATTTTTGTTGGAGAAAATTTAGTATCTTGGAGGAGCAAGAAGCAAACAGTGGTATCCAGATCTAGTGCAGAATCTGAATATAGAGTTATGTCAAAGTCTGTATGTGAAATCTTGTGGCTTCGTATAGATCCCTGATCTCCAACGAAACTTTTGTGTGATAATCAAGGTGCTCTTCATATTGCCTCCAATCTAGTGTATCATGAACGGACCAAGCATATTGAAGTTGATTGTCACTTTATTCGTTAAAAGATTCAAAATAATGTTATTTCAACAGGATATGTGAAAACAGGAGAACAATTAAGTGATGTGTTCACAAAAGCTTTAAATGGCCACAGAGTTGAATATTTGTGTAACAAACTGAACATGATTAATGTCTATACTCCAGCTTTAGGGAGAGTGTTACAAATTTGATTGTACATAATTATAGGAATTGATTGGCTGCTAATTTGTAGGGATAGGAAATTTATTTTGTTTCCTTTCGTGGATTCTATTATTGTATAAATACCCGTTATATTTGTTGGAATGAAATAAAGAAAATATTATTCCTCCATTCTTACAAAATTCCAGCTAACATCTTCTCATTCTGCTTTTATCCTTAAAGGTTCTGATACTTGAGCACATGTCTTTCTTTTCTTTTTCTAAATGTGTTTGTAGGTTCTTATGAATTTGTATCCTTGGTTGAAGCACATTTTAGGTGGTCACATCAAATACTAATTTAAACTAACACATATTATCTATGAAGAAGGCAGCATTGCATTTTTTGGCTCTTGCATATGCCAGGTCTCTCTTCCATCATTTGCTATGTACCAAAATTGCTCAAATCATTGGTATTATATTGTCTAAATTACGATAGTCATGCAATTGGGTTTGATTGTTTGTAAACGCTTGCCTAGATATTGTAACTCATTGGCTTAGTTCACGAATCAAATTTAGCCCAAAATTAGACATTTAATTTCCGTTCCTTTGGAAAATTTTTATTTGGCGGTCAGCAGTTTGGCATCCGTTTTTGTTTTTCATCTTATAACATGACATTTGGTTGAATTCAGCAAGCTCTGCACAAACCCAGGACTTGATTCACAAAAAAAAAGGGGGTAAGCAATGGTAACAAATGGGAAAAAATTAGGGATGCATGAGCCACAATTTAATTGTACTTAAAAACTACTATTGCTATAAATATCAGAAGGGAAGTTGGTAGGGAAGTTAGCGACATTGACGCTGATGGAGTCAGCACTGGTCTTATGCCTGTGGTTGTTGGAGGAGCTTCTGCTGTCTCTGGTGGAGATGCTGGTGCTAATGGAAGTGTAGCTTCATCATCTGGCGCTGGAGCCACTGCTGCTGCTTTGGAAGCTGCCAAGCAGAGGCATTGTTAGTAAATGTTGAAACAATTCTATTATGATCAATTAGTATCAGGATCTATTCTCTTATTAAGTGATTTTATCAAAATCTTGAAAACAAGTTACCTCCTGGACTTAAAGGAGAAGCAGCTCGAGGGGGAAGAGGTGGTCCTAGCAAGACAGGACCTGCCAAATATCAGATTTAAGTGTTAGTTGTTCATCGTAAATTTCCATATCATGCTTTAGAATCAGTCAGAAATACCTGGAGCTGGTAGAGGAGTACCAGAAGCTGCAAAGTACAATGTGATAAATATCAATTAGTATTCTAACAGAACACGAAATGATTTGTATATTAGATGGTAGAGAAATCCCAAATCAACTATGATGAAGCTGCACCTTTGCACTGTACTGGCACGCCACTCATTCTGCATGCTCGAGGGAGAGAGATTGCTAATGTGCGATTAATAGGTAGCTGAAAAGGGACACTAGCTGTTATTATCAGACAAGTACAATCCCTGCTAGTACTCATGAGTGATGCGAATGCATCGCAGCAGCTCTTAGTTGGTGAGCTGCCATTGCTGCTACTTCCAGTGATAAAATTTAAGCAAGGAGTAAAACTGGAGATCATTGAGCTTGTGCATGGTGTGGTAATTTGCCCATTAACTGAAATTACTAGAAGAGTCAATATTAGAGTGAACAAACGTACAACTTTGAACCCTTCCATGGAATGGAATGGCATGGAATTGTATACAGAAATGAATTTAAGAGTTGAGTTGGGTTTGATCGAGATAAGAAAAGCATTTATAGCTTGATACGTTTCAACAACTAATTGGAGGGAAAAAGACAAGTAGATTTGAAATTGGTTCTGGAGTTCAACTGCTATAACTAATTCTCAAGGCTGAAGAAATCCTTTTTTTTCATTTTGCTGAGTACTTGGACTACTGGGGACAGGTGTTCAGGTTAGGTATGTGTTAGGCATGCCAGTCAGAAGCTATGAATTCATTAAATATAATTTATTCATATAACTCTTTAAAAAAAAAAAAATCTATTGTATGCTTAGTGACTACAAATCATCCTATCACTTACTGTTGTTTTAACATGGTTCAAAAGAAAATCTAACATGATACTCTTTAATTTACTCATTGTTATTGTTTGGATCCGGTTTATGGTAATACTATGCAAACTAAAAATACATGTTTGTAGTTTAGATAAATGTTCTTAATGAGTGGTAATAAGCACATTTGCCATTGGGTAGATGTCTGGTGATGGAATTAATCTGGGTTGTGAAAGTTCAAATAGTGCTTTTCACAAAAGGAAGGAATCACATGCTTGTTGTTGATTGATGAGCAAAAGACAATTAAAAGCAAGCTAATAAAAAAAATGGAAGCGGTGTTTAGTTATTAAACTGTCCTGGTTTAGTTGGAATAGGTGATCCAAATATACCAAAATGCTTGTCTCTATTTCACAAGCTTTCCTATAATAACCCATTTCCATTCTCTTCTCTTTCACTCAATCTCCAAGCTACCAATTCCAACCAAATATTTGACCTTCACTTCTAATCTTCTTTAACTCAAACTTTGCATATTGTCAATGGCTTTAAGTGGCATTCGCACAGGCATAGTCCTGGTCCTTGTGGCCATGCTATATGGTGGAGCCATGGCTCAGTCGAGCTGTAACACTGCACTCACAGGATTGGCCTCATGCCTAAGCTATGTTACAGGAAATTCTTCAACTCCATCATCTAGTTGCTGCTCGCAGCTAGCCAATGTGGTCCAATCATCACCACAATGCCTTTGTACACTGCTTAACAACAATGGTCCTTCGGTTGGCATCACCATTAACCAAACTCTGGCTCTATCGCTCCCTGGCGCTTGTAAAGTCCAAACTCCACCCATCACCCAATGCAAAGGTATGCCTTTTCAATTCCTTCAGCGTATGATGTTTGACTGTCTCATAGTTGATCAATTCTATTCGGAAGTAACTATCAAAATGACCGTCAAACTTTTCCACAATAGCCAATTTGTCCAAGAATCAAGCTTTTGGGTTGAATTAACTCATAAATTTCAATTCATAGTCATTTTACTTTACGCCATCTCATTTTCCTCAAAAAATCCTTATCTAACATGAATTTTTATCGTAATCAAGAAGTAAATTGTGCATAATCAAAGGAAAAAAAAAGATGAAAAAGAGTGTTTAGGGGCTAAATTACAATAATAATAATAATTTGCATCTTATTGCTAATTCTGTACTCACTATTTGAGATAAAACAGCTGCTACTGCACCCACACCTTCAGCAGCTCCACCAACAATTTCAGCAGCAACACCAGCAAGTTCACCAGCCAGTTCTCCATCGGATCCATCCAAAGAAACACCTGAGCCTGCAATTACTCCAACAGCATCAAACGTTCCCACCTCTTCAGGTAAGCCTACAAGCTTAACTTAATCCTTGGTGCTCATAAATTACCGTTCGAGTTAATTTTGCTTTAATCAGTTGTGTTGTTTTTTCCGTTGTTAAATGCAGGATCAGGTACCGGGACGAAAACAGTCCCAACAACAACAACAAATGGAACTTCTGATGGAAGTATCATCAAAGCACCTCTCAATTTCATGTTCTTGGCTTTTTTCATTGCGTCGTGTGGTTCAGCTGTCAGCAAATTCTGAATCTGAATGTCATATTGTTGATTATCTGATTTTTTATTTGTTTGTTAAAGAAGATTTTTGCTTCTACTTTCAGGATATTGTGAGTATTATTTATATGATTTGCTTAAATAACAAATCACTTCAATAGCATTTAGTATAATTTCCAATGCTGACATCCAAGCAAAAACATGATTATCCTTGTTCTTGAGAAGAAAATTTAACCATAATAAGAAGAAAATATATTTAAGGAAAAGAAGCGGAATTCGGTGAACTTAGCAAATTCCATGGCACTTTACAATATTATAAAACTGTTCACTTCCATTATTAACCAAAGATATCCAGAAACTTGCTAAACCTAAAAACTTCAATCTTGTATAACTTCAATAAAAATTGCAGTTTCCATTTCTTCTGATGATGATATCTTTGTAATTAAGTGTTATATCCCTCTAAAAAAGATTTCAATATTGTGTATTAACCTTCTCAAAAAAAAAATAAAAAATAAAAAGAAAAAAAAGAAGTTCATTTCCTTTTGTTTTCATATTTATTATAAAAAAATAGTTTATTCTTTTTCACATTGTATTAAAAAAATATTAGTTTTTTAAATGCAAATTACTAATGATAACAACCTAACTTTTGTGAAACTTTCTGACTGCTGGTCACCTGAAAAGAACTGTGAAATACCGCCGGTTTCCGATGGTGGAAGCTCCGACGATCAAGTTAGTAACTTAGAGAAAATTAGGTTATTTCAATAGAATCTAGAGAGAGTTAATGTACCTGTGATCCCCTCTTTATAGAGTCCTCCTTCTGTCCCTAAATAGGAAGATAATTCCTAAATAAGAGGAAATCGTGCTGATTTCCTGATTAATACTCGCTTCCTTATCTGTAACCGGTCAACGAATGATTCCTAGCACTTTCCCTCTTTGATATCCCAGAATCAGTGCACTATATAGGAAATATCCGGAGTTAATGACTTTCCATATACGATAACCGAACTGTATGGATAGCCGAACTGTACGCGTGTTTAATAATCATAGTGACTTATATCCTTTGGTGTTCAGCCAGTGTAAGTTCCGAACTCTAGTCAACCTAAGCATGAAGAGAAATACCGAACTCTAGCTCAAAGATCCTGGTTATCATAAGTCCTCCCTAAAGGAAATTACATTCATGTCATGAAGTTGCAAAGGGACGCACGCGAGCCGCAACCGTCAGGTTTTCCAGGTCTGCCGTGCACGTGGCTCCTTAAAAAGCGTGAACAAAACGCTTCGTTCATTGTGATCCAGCTGCTGTGTCAGTTCCTGCAATAATTGCGTCTCTTTGGTTACCGTGCAAGATGTAACCGTTGTCCTTTCCTTCAATAAAAACCTGCCACTTGTCCTTACCTAAACGGCTTGAAACTCCTATAAATACCTGCTTCTTCCTCTTCTGCTCATTTTCGTTTCCTTGGAGTATTTCGGCTATTTCACTTTTCTCTCTTTTCTGAATATTTGTGCGATTTGTGCTTCATTTGTTCTTCATTTGTTCTTCATCAGTTCTTAGATCCATTCTTCAAGTTTGATCTTTTAGCATCCTTAACAAGATCTCAGGTTAGTATTTTACCTTTCCTTTTACTATTTCCTACAATGAGTGCTTCAGAGAGTTCCACTGAGAGAGGGGAAGTGGAGAGAGGTCTGGTTACCGAGGACATCCTTGAAGGTCCCAGCTCTAGCCAGCCAAATCCAGTCAGAAAGAAATCACCGAGAAGAAATCCTCGAGTGGGAAGTATTGGTTCGGCCATAAAATCAAACGATATGTTGGAGTTGCGTGAAAAATTTGGGATTCCTGAGAGCTATAATATCCGAGCACCTGGGGCCCATGTGCGAGCTCCTGCTCAATATAATGGAAAGAAAACCATCGTTGTGTACGAGGCAGACTTCGAAGCTGGAATGAGCCTTCCCCCTACTGCTTTGCTGCCGTTTTACTCTTGACTATCATATCGTCTACATAGACCTCAATGTTTCTCCCCAGCTGATCGGCGAACATCTTGTTCATAAGTCTCTGGTATGTGGCTCCAGCATTCTTTAGCCCAAACGGCATGACTAGGTAACAGTAAGTAGCTCGGTGGGTCACAAATGCGGTTTTTTCTTCATCATTCTTGTCCATAGGTATTTGATGATACCCTGCCGAGGCGTCCAAAAAGGCGTACTCATCAAAACCCGAGGTGGAGTCAACCAGGAGATCGATGTTAGGCAATGGATAGCAATCCTTGGGGCATGCCTTGTTCAAGTCCGTAAAATCCATGCACATCCTCCATTTCCCATTCGCCTTTTTTACCAGCACCACGTTTGATAACCAGTTCGGATACAGCACCTCTCTGATAAAGCCGTTTTTCATCAGGATGTCAACTTCTTCGGACATTGCCAACTGCCGATCAGGAGCATGATTCCTCTTCTTTTGCTTGACTGGCTTACAATTGGGCTGCACATTGAGACTGTGGCATATTGTTTCAGAGGATACGCCCTTGATGTCCGAGGGTTCCCAGGCAAACACATCTTCATATTCCGATAGAATGGCTACTAAGGCCTCCCTTTCTTTGCCCGTTTTGCTAGCGGTGATCTTAACGACTTTTCCCGGTGATAGCTCTACCTCCTGCAATGAGTCTACAGGCTCGGCATTCCTGGTTGTTGGGATGTCCAGTGGGTCCAAAGGTAAAGCTTGGTCAGCCTCCTTTAACATAGTGACATAGGTTTTTCGGGCTGTCTTCTGATTTCCCCTTAACACGGCCACCCCTCCCTGCACTGGTATCTTGACGAGCAGCTTTCTCATAGAAATATATGCATCCACCCCGATGAGAAGAGGTCGGCCGATAATCACATTGTATGCCATCGGTATATCCACTACCATGAAACAGGCCTTGCAATTGCAAACACTGTCTTCATCCCCGAGCTGCAAGTTCAATACCACAGACCCTTCCACTTTGATCGGACGCCCGGATATGCCAATGAGTGGAGCCGACATGGCTTCTAACTTGTTGGCGGACATGCCCAGCGCCTTATATGCCTGCGAAGTGATGAGATTTACCGCGCTTCCAGTATCTACCAAAATCCTCTGAACCAGAAAGTCTTGTATTAAAGCCTCAACAACCAACGAGTCAATATGGGGACTCCGAACATGATTTTCATCTTCTGCTGAAAATTTGACCTCATAACCCTTCTCAGCATGTCCCACACCTATTGAGAACACCTCTTTGGCTTTCCGCTTCCTGGACTGTTCAAAAACATCGTAATGCTTTCCCCCTGCTATGACATGAATGACTCCAGCTGGGGCTTTTTTGGTTGGACCTGCCCCGTTGTTCGCACCGTGCAGAGAAGGCGACCTCTTCCTCGTACTTCTCTCATTACCTTTTACAAACTGACCGAGCTTACCTCTCCGGACAAGATTATCAATCTTGCGCTTCAGCTGCCGGCAGTCGTTTGTTAGATGGCCCTTGTCTCTGTGAAAGGAACAGTAAAGGCTCTGATCTCTGTTAGGGTCTTCGATCATTGGGCGCGGCCAATCAAATCTCTCGTTCTCCTTCATCCATGCTAGAATCTGGGACCTTGACGTGTTTAAGGGTGTAAACCTTTCGTCTTGTTTGCCCCTGGGAGTAGACTTCGAAACAAGGAAAGCTCGGTGTGAGCTACTGGAGCTTCTATTTCTGCCGTCGTCCCGACTATTGTTGCCTCTCTCCCGACCTGTACGGAAACCCCTGTCCGATTCTCGGCCCTGCGAGCTGTACCTGAGACAATGAGCTTCATCCATCCGGATATACTTATGAGCCCGGGACATAAGTTCGGTGAAATCGCCAGGGGGCTTTTTGCTTAAGGAATCGCTGAAATCCTGACACCTCGTATTCCTTATGAGTGCATTAATAGCTACCTCCAAGTTCAAATTTTGGATGCCCATGGCCACTGCATTGAATCTTTCGACATAAACCCGGAGTGCTTCTCCTTTCTCTTGATGAACCATAGTGAGATCGGCCGAAACTTTGGCCGGTCTTATTGCAGCCACGAATTTAGCTATGAACATGTCGCTAAACTGTTCAAAACTGTGAATGGAGTTCTCTGAGAGGTTTCGAAACCAGATCTGCGCAGAGTCGGTAAGAGTTTGTGGGAACACTTTACACAAAGCAGTATCTTCTGTTGTATGGACTAGCATGGTGTGATGAAACTCGTCTAGGTGAGCTCGGGGATCCGAGCTTCCGCTATACTTCGGCAAATTTGGCAATCTTATCTGCGGGAATGGAATTGTTAAGATATCCCAAGACAGAGGGGACCGGAAGCTACCCTGGTACTGCAAAGTGTTTCGATTCTGGAATTTCTGCATTCTTTCCTCAAACATTCTTTCAAACTATTCTGTTGTCATCGTAATAGTTGCTCCCGGGGCTAATGTGCTCGGCAAAGGAAGCGAAAGTTGGGTAGTTTGGGCGGGGAGCTGTGTTTGGATGGGTGTTTGAGTTGGGAGTGTTGCTATGGCATTGTTTTGAGGTACTGTTTGGGGTGACTGAGCCGCTATAGCGGATAAGGCAGTTAAGAGAGTTTGAGCGGCTTGAGGGGTAATGCCCGGGATCATGGTGACGGGCACGGGTGCTGGTGGTGTTATCGGGGTTTGCTCTTGTAACTGGGTAAAGAGTTGTCGTATTTGGAGTGGGGAAATTTGCTCAGTAGAGGCCGGTTGTGGGTCACGGGAGAGCTGGCCAAGGTGGTTGGTTTGGGGCTGGGGAAGGGTAAGTGCAGTATTTTGGGTGTTGGAGGTAGCGCCGGTAGGGACAGATAAGTCAGGAAAAAGGTCCATCTTCTACTGAAATCTGAGGAGTATTCCACGCTCACCACACCAAATGATAACAACCTAACTTTTGTGAAGCTTTCTGACTGCTGGTCACCTGAAAAGAACTGTGAAATACCGCCGGTTTCCGATAGTGGAAGCTCCGACGATCAAGTTAGTAACTTAGAGAAAATTAGGTTATTTCAATAGAATATAGAGAGAGTTAATGTACCTGTGATCCCCTCTTTATAGAGTCCTCCTTCTGTCCCTAAATAGGAAGATAATTCCTAAATAAGAGGAAATCGTGCTGATTTCCTGATTAATACTCGCTTCCTTATCTGTAACCGGTCAATGAATGATTCCTAGCACTTTCACTCTTTGATATCCCAGAATCAGTGCACTATATAGGAAATATCCGGAGTTAATGACTTTTCATATACGATAACTGAACTGTATGGATAGCCGAACTGTACGCGTGTTTAATAATCATAGTGACTTATATCCTTTGGTGTTCAGCCAGTGTAAGTTCCGAACTCTAGTCAACCTAAGCATGAAGAGAAATACCGAACTCTAACTCAAAGAGCCCGGTTATCAACTAACAATACAAAAAATAAATGTACAAATAAAATTATAAAATATTAATATAAAAAATATACCAAATGAATGAAGTTAGAAAATTTTTTTGATGAAAATATTGAATAATGGTAAAGGTAAACATGCCATGAAAAATTTATGTCACTGTTTGTTTTAAAAAAAATACCGAATGACTTTTTTTACAGGAAGGACACCTTCCATTAAAGACGGAAAATAATTTTCATTAGCAAAGGTACTAACTTTCAAATTAATGAAAATAAATTTACATAACAAAAATTTAAATTGCATTTAATTTTAGTTTATAAAAACAGAAATAAGATATGAATACATACAAAATTAAGGAGAACAAATTTACATAACAAAAATTTAAATTGAATTTAATTTTAGTTAGCACAAATTAACTAAATCTATAAAAACACAAATGGAATATATGGACACATACAAAAACCAAATCTAAGATTAACAATTTTATATCTCATTTATTAAAATAAAAAAATAAAAACAAGAAATAAAAATTAAATTATTATAGAGAGAAAACACGATAGAGCCACAAAATAGGCAATTATGTTGTCTATGGACCTTATGTTCCTGAGGCTTTGCGAACTATTGATAAACCAAAATGTTACTAGGCCTCAAACCAAACGTTTACACTATTATGGAAAATTCCATCAATTCAACATTATTTCATTTTCTCTATAATTAAGATTGTTTTATCAGAGGTACAATATAGTTAAAATAGGAATTCTTTTTGGATAGAAGATGGGCATTTCATTAAACTGAAGAAAGTGGTACGTCCAAAGAAACAATGGAGAAAAGAAAATCTGGACATTAATCCCTTCTGATTAATAGATTATAGTTACTCTAGTTTTCATTTGATAAATTGGACCATAAGAATAATATTTATCAAATATGTTTAAAATTCTATGGAAAAACAAACAATTTTAATATAGTTGGCCACCCAATCAGGTCACGTCATCACTAAAAGGAAAATTTTATTCTGTTAAAATTATAATTATTGCTCTATCATCACAAACTTAACTAACCAAGCCACATCCGTTGAGCTTCTCATGATATTTCTACCAAATAGCCCCCAATATGTAGGAGTTGGCCATCCAAAACCAAATACAACTAACTGATTCTCCTCCTCACTCCAATTCAACTATAAATTCCACACTTTTATCTCAACTCAAACAAATATGTATCTCTACCATAATATCTTAATCAAAATGGGTTCAAAAAGCATTGAATTGGCAATGATGATGGTGCTTGCAATGATGCTATGTAATGGAGCAAGAGCACAATCAGGGTGCACCACGGTCCTGATGACTCTAACCCCATGCCTAAACTACGTTACTGGAAATTCATCAACTCCATCATATTCCTGCTGCTCACAGCTTTCTAATGTTGTTCAATCTCAGCCTCAATGTCTCTGTGCATTGCTCAATGGCGGTGCCTCAACCGCCGGCTTTAACATTAATCAAACACTGGCTCTATCACTCCCCGGAGCTTGTAATGTGCAAACACAACCCGTAAGTCGGTGCAATGGTACGTCAAAAATTAATCTAACATATCATAGTTTTGCAACAAGAACATCATAATTGTCAATACTAATCTAATTTTGATATCTTTAATCAGCTGCCAATGGTCCATCATCTTCACCAGTGAGTCCTCCGACAGATTCTTCAGACGATACGCCAAATACAGATACTCCATCAATTCCCGCAGGTAATTAATTAAGACTTTAAAATTCAGTTCTTTTTTTTTTTTTTTTTTGAGTTATTTTCGTGATTAATGTGTTTTGGTGGATGAACGTAGGAGCCGGGTCCAAGACAGTTCCAACAACAGGTGGCACATCAGATGCAAGTATCTCAAGAATGCAAAATCTTCTCGCTTTATTTTTAATTTTCGCTGCTTCAACTGGCATCAGATTCTGAGCTTGCTTATCCAATGAGTGATCGATGCAGCTTAGCTATTACCAAATGTTGTGTGTGATTGTATTATTTATTTGGTTTCCTTAATGAAAAATTAAAAGGACATTCTTCCTATCTTTCTAAATCGTCATCTTTCAATTATCTTCTATATATAGTTTGAAGAAAAGCAATTCAGTATTGATTTTGGTTTTAAGCAAGAAAAGCATATTACCACGCGATTTAAAGGAGAATTCTTTTGAAGTGTCACCTCTTTCAATTCCATACCAACTAATATTATGGACAGTCAATTTCAATTAAATGCTTAATCAAATGTTCCACACTAATCTTTCATATTCACTTAAAAGAATATCTTCACCCAAAAATTAAGGAATGAGAAGAAAATCAAAATTCTTATGGTATGTTTCCATAATTTAAACTAATAAGGTGGAGTATAACTAAGTTTTTGGTCTTCTTTCAAGAAAAATATAAAAGTTTGTTATCTAATTAAAAATTTCGATAATTGTATTATACAATATTTCATTGTGATTGAAAAATCACATTTAGTTCAAACAGTTAATTAAAAGTTTAATCATTTTTTCAATTCATTAAGATCATATATCTAAAATAAAAGATGTAATTATGAAAATAATAATCTTTCAATGTAAATTTTTAACCATATCTTAAACTACTTATACATTCTACCAAAAATAATACTAATTTGGTATTTTTAATATATTGTGATTGAAAAATAGCATTTAGTTCAAACTGTTGAAAGTTTAATAATTTTTTCAATTCATTAAAATTATATCCAAAATAAAGATGTAATTATGAAAAAAATAATATTTCATTGTAATTTTTAACCATATGTTAAACTCGCCATATACATTCTACCAAAAAACAATATTAATTTGGTATTTTTAACATGTTGTGATTGAAAAATTATATTTAATTCAAACAGTTGAAAATTTGATAAATTTTTCAATTCGTTAAGATAATATCTAAAATAAAACATGTAATTATGAAAAAAAAAATAATCTTTCACTATAATTTTTAACCATATCTTAAACTAGTCATACATTCGACCAAAAAATAATACTAATTTGTTATTTTTGACATGTTGTAATTGGAAAAATACATTTAGGTCAAACAATTGAGAGTTTGATAAATTTTTCAATTCATTAAGATTATATATAAAATAAAAGATGTAATTATGAAAAAAATAATATTTCATTGTGATTTTTAACCATATCTTAAACAAGCCAAAAAGACAATACTAATTTGGTATTTTTAACATGTTGTGATTATAAAATTACATTTAATTCCAACAGTCGAAAGTTTGATAACTTTTTCAATTCATTAAAATCATATTTAAAATAAAAGATGTAATTATGAAAAAATAATAATAATCTTTCACTGTAATTTTTAACCATATCTTAAACTAGTCATACATTGGACCAAAAAACAATACCAATTTGTTATTCTTTACATGGCAACATATCAATTTATTGTTAGCTAGAACTAGAATAAAATCATGGAGCTGGAAAGGCAAGGAGTGTTTGTGACGCGCGCCGGACCAGCAAGGCCCTCTTGGAGCCCTCCTTTCGGGGCTCGAGGGATCGGTCGCGTCTTTTGATCATGGGCGCCATGAGGCATCATCGGTGTATCCCTCCCAATAGAACATTGGGGAGAATAACCTAGCCTGTTGACGCCTAAAGGCACCTTTGAGGTATTTGGAGTCGCCACCCAATTTGCGTGAAATTGGGAAAAGGTTTCTCACCTCTATTGGTCTAAACCAGAGATATGGTGTCCGGAACTTCCCTCTTATTTATGCTTTGGTTAATTATAAATGAGTTTTTAACTTCTTAAAATTATATCTCCCATCTCACACGAGCGATGCATTAAAAGCAAAAGCGCATTTTCAAGCACGTAAAGGAAGTAAATAAAAGCGATAAAGCAATAGATAGGGAAAGCGATAAATGAAAGCGGTAAACACGCAAGCACGCAATTACAATAGAAATAGGGGCAGAATACAACCCCAATAAAAGGAGGTTAAAGATGTAAGTGGGACGGAATACAATCCCCAAAAGATAAATAAAGTTGCCCCAAAATTAATTACAAGGGCCCAAAAAAGAAATGAACTTGAATTTAAAACACTCACTCAAGATTAAAATAAAAGAACATACATAAATCGGGATATTATTTAAGGAACATTGGTTCCTTCGCACTTGTTCGAAACTTAGGAACATTGGTTCCTTCGTATTAATTTAAAGAAGATTCGAAGAGTCGTTTTGATTGTTTGAATGAAAACCGGGATGAGTGATCCCATTTTGGAGAAAATCGACTCTTCGTTTTGATTGTGATATTTTTATTGTTGGGCTAAAACAGGGGACATTGGTCCCAATTTTATTAGTGAAAAAACCCAGTTTAATTGTAAAAATATTTTTGTGACTTTTTATCTCACGCGTGCATAAATAAAATAAGTATTTACAAATAAACACAATAATAAGATAGAAAATTAGAGAGATCTCACCGAACCGATGTGACCCTCCGCGCGTTGCGACCCATCCGGGGAGCCGCGGGGATACTCACATAACCCGACTCAAGTTAAATTTCAGACAGAAAATAATATCAAAAATATTAGTAATAATTCTAAAAATTAATCGAGTAAAGACAAAATAAATATTGGGCAAATTAATTTAATGAACCAGATAATCTACATGCAAGGTAAATTAAAATAAGTCATGGCAAAAATGAGGGTAGTGATAAAATAATGACAACAGTAACAAGAATATTAGAAAATAATAATAATAATAATAATAATAATAATAATAATAACAATAATAATAATAATAAAAACAGAAATGATACACAACAAATAAATAAATATAACAATAGCAACGATTAATTAATAATAGACACAAAATACATAAATATATAATAATAATAATAATAATAATAATAATAATAATAATAATAATAATAATAATAATAATAATAATAATAATAAGATAGTTGAAGCAGAATGTTAATAAATAATAATAATAATAATAATAATAATAATAATAATAATAATAATAACAATATACAATATATAACAACTATGTTAATGACAAACTATATTAATAACAACAAAAATAATTATTAATGGTAGTAATAATAGGATAAATAATGATAAAAGTAATAATAGTTGAACAGGATAATAATAATAATAATGATAATAATAATAATAATAATAATAATAATGTAACATCAATAAACACAAAATGAATATATAATAATGATAATAATAAAAATGACAATGTATTGTGATAATAATAATATATGGTGACAATAACATATAATGAAAACAATGGACATAATGACAGCAAAAAAAAAATTAAAAAAAAAAAAAAAAATGGTAACAATAGGAAATAAGCGTGACAGTGATAAAAAAGATTGGTGAAAATGACAATAAAGGGAAAAGCTCATAACTGCAACAATAAAAAGGAACTAGCAAAATGATGGTGAAATATGAAAATGGTGATAGGAACTAATATTAACAGCAATCAAGGATGAGCAATAAATAAATAAATAAATAAATAAAATGAGGACGGGTCCAAAGTGTTTACCCTCAGAATTTTTAGATCGGAGAAACGGTGTCTCGGTTTGTTTTTCTTGTCGATTTTTGCGGTGATAGTCGAAAAATAAAAATGTAAAATTTGTATTTTTGTATAAACTAACTCTAGAAAATATTTTTTGTAGGATGAAAAAAGCAAAGAAAATTGATTTTTCTTGCTCAAATCAAACCCAAGATTAAATATTTTTAGAGTAACAAAGATTAAAACTTGAAAAGAAAACTTAACAATTTTTGAAGAAAAAAATGTTTCCTGGAGAGAAGAAAGACTAGAGAGAAAAGCCCAGGAACCCCTTGAAAAATAGTTCCCGTCCTCTATGAAAATGAGGGGAAAATCCTCTTTAATTTTCAGTTTTGGCTAAAAATAGAGAAAGACAAAATGATCTTTTAATTTTTCGTTAATCAAAAATAGCACAAAACGGTGAAAAAACCGGAAAAATCAGACTGAAAAACAGTCTGAAAAATGCAAAAAATCGATGAAAGCGACGGAACAGAGCAAGTGGTCGCGTGAAGTGGGGCGAAACACGCGTGCAGGGAGCAATCGCGCGCAGTGCAGGGCACCGCGCGTGCCTGCGCGGGACACCACGGAGGACACGCGTGGTGTCCCTTTGGCCAAAGCCAAAATTGGTCGCGTGATGGCCAATTTCCCATCACGCGACCATTAAATAAGTGGCCACTTTTGGCCACTTATTCCACTTCTCACGGCCACATATATATATATATATATATATATATATATATATATATATATATATATAATTTAATTAATTTATTTTTTTTTTTTTTTGGAAAAACCTTTTAAAATTCTTTTTCTTAAATATTTTTTCCAATTAAATTAACTAACTAATTTAATTAATTTAATCCAACTAAATTAATTAACTAATTTAATTTCTTTTTCAAATATCAGAAATAATACTATTTTAAAAAATTAATTCAACCAAATTTTTTATGATAATATATATATTTTTTATATATATTTATTTTTATTTAAAAATAATGAGAATTTCGACAAGGGAAGTATCATTTTTGACACCTTTAATTGTGTGTATCGTTTTTCATCATCGGGTAATTTTGATCTTGGACCGCCTCGGGACCCGGTGTCTACAGTTGCCCCCAATTTTGGGGAACTTAGAACACAGGTGCCTAAGTGAGCCAAAATTCAGAAAAGAAAAGAAAGAGGCGCGTACCTGAGGTGGCTGTCTTCCCGAACTGGCTGAAGAAGTCGTCCCCTTCGGTTGCCGTGTATATTGAGGGACAATTTTTATCCTTTTGGGCGGTGCGTTGAGTCTGCTCCAGACTTACAAAACGCGAGGGTGCGTGAGATTTGTCTCCTCAAAGAACTTGGGGAACTGGCCTCCTCAGAGGACCGAGTGATTTTGCCTCCTTAGAGGACTTTGGGATTTTGCCTCCTCAGAGGACTTGAAGATTTTGCCTCCTCAGAGGACTGTGGAATTTTGCCTCCTCAGAGGACTTTGAGATTTTGCCTCCTCAGAGGACTTGAAGATTTTGCCTCCTCAGAGGATTTTGAGATTTTGCCTCCTCAGAGGACTTGAAGATTTTGCCTCCTCAGAGGACTTTGAGATTTTGCCTCCTCAGAGGACTTTGAGATTTTGCCTCCTCAGAGGACTTGAAGATTTTGCCTCCTCAGAGGACTTTGAGATTTTGCCTCCTCAGAGGACTTGAAGATTTTGCCCCCTCAGAGGACTTTGAGATTTTGCCTCCTCAGAGGACTTGAAGATTTTGCCTCCTCAGAGGACTTTGAGATTTTGCCTCCTCAGAGGACTTTAAGATTTTGCCTCCTCAGAGGACTTGAAGATTTTGCCTCCTCAGAGGACTTTGAGATTTTGCCTCCTCAGAGGACTTGAAGATTTTGCCTCCTCAGAGGACTTTGAGATTTTGCCTCCTCAGAGGACTTTGAGATTTTGCCTCCTCAGAGGACTTTGAGATTTTGCTTCCTCAGAGGACTTGAAGATTTTGATCTACACCGATGTCATCTTGACTTGTTTGTCCGGCACGAGTGAGTGCTACCGCTAAAATGGTCCGGGCCCCGCTTTCGTGCGTGCGGTCTTCATTTGGACTTTATTTTTTCCTGCAAAACTGGGCGCGCAAGAATATATACAAGAGATTGTGCATGCATGTATAAGATGCCATATGCAGATATAAGATGTATGCAAAATGGGTAGACCACGTCCTGGGTGGTGAAGGGTCCGTTCAGGGTACGTTTCGGCATTATCTGATATCCCCAAGGATCTAGAAAAGCGTCTTCGCGGCTCAGGAATTCTGACCCATAACCCCCCCTCAAGGGGGACCATTAAGTGGGCATCTTTCCCTCCGAGGATCCTGACCCATGTCTTGCATTATACCATCTGCTCGAGAGGATGTCATCTGAAAAACCACGGCCTTATCGCTCCAGGCATTGAAAGTCATTGATTAAAGGTAGTGCATCCCTCGTGGATTTTTACACTAGCTTTTCTTAGCGGGAGATGCGTCCTTGTCGGATTTTCACATAACCCTGTGCCTTATTTTTTGCCTAGAATGGACCCAACCCAATCCAGCGGCTTTTATTCATTTTATTTTTTTATAGGACAGACCGCCTGCTCCCAGGTTTTCACCCTGCCCTTTGGCCTAACTTTTGCTTAGAGCGCCAGTCACGGTTTTCATCTCTAACGGCCCTTTTTTTTTTTTTTTTTTTTTTTTTTTGAGAAGAGGGAGTTGTTGCGAAAGATCTTTCGGGTATGATTGACACGTGCTTATGTCTCAGATTCTTGTTGTATGAGCTTGGTTTTTCATCGGGAAGGTGCTGTAGGGTTGGCTTCACGGTGGGTAGCAAGATGAGTTGGCTGAAGTGCCTAAGTGGCAGAGGGTAGATAATTGTTGTAAAAGGTCTTTCAGGTATAATCGGCGTGCATTTGCATCTTAGGTCGTGGTTGTCTGAGCTTGTTTTCTGTCATGAGGGCGCTATAGAATTGGCTTCACAGTAGGTAGCAAGATGAGTTGGCTGAAGTGCCTAAGTGGCAGAGGGTAATGTGCTGGTTTCGTGCCGGACCCAGACAACTTTGAGTGTGCAAGATGCGCTGCCCTGGTTACACTCATACATCTTTGCATAAATGCATATATTTCAATCTGATTTCATAACGTATGATCACTATTTGGCTTTAACTCAAAAAATATGGAAATCATCTAATCTCGGGATAGATCTCGAGAGCATCAAACTCCTGTTATCAATCAGCCCTCGCGGGTTTTCTTGATTGAATATTTTCTTCTTTTTTTTTTTTTTTTTTTTTTTTAGCCTTTGCCATGGACCCTCTTTCAGTTCGTCAATATTGATTGAATTTGCTTCCATCTTCGTTGGCCGGAGGGGCCGCTGCTTCTGAGAGTTGTTCCTCTTGGTACCAAAGTTTTGATCTTATCGCTTGTGCAGACTGGTTGAGTTGATGGGTTATTTATTTGGGGCTTGAATGTGAACTTTCATGCTTGGCTTTTATTGGCTTTAGCGGTTCAGCTTGAATGATCTGGGGTACTTTTATCGATTTTGGTGGTTTAAACCCTGGAATAGCCTTTCAACGGCCAGGCTAGGGTAACAGGTTGGGCTTGGATGATTTGGGGTACTCTTATTGGCCTTGGTAGTTCAAGCTTTCGAAATGGTTTTCGTCGGTTGGGATTGGATGGATGGCTCGGGGGTTAGCCCTTTTGGTCCCCTTCAGTAGCTAAAAAGAACGGCAATGTGCAGGCATGTGTAGATCAACGGGATTTGAACAAAACTTGCCCCCAAATAGCATTCCCTTGCCCCCTGATCAATTCTCTCTTTTCTTTACACCCCAATTTTTTTTTTTCAACCCAATTTTTTTTTTTTATTTTTTTTTTACCCCAATTTTTTTTTTTTTTTTTTTTTTACAACCCAAATTTTTTTTTTTTTTTTCGCCCCAATTTTCTTTATTTTAACAAGCTTTGCTCAAATCCTAAAGTTTACACATACGTGCACTTTTCATCTTAACCACTGGGACCATTGTTGTTCAATTCAGTCGGGCATTAAATTTTGGTAAGAAATTTGGTTATGAGGGTTTTGGATGGTTAAGGGTCAGTCATAATCGGTTTTGGGGTACACATTCCGAATGGATAGAGAGAAAAAGGTCATATAGCTTGGCTCCGATGGGTTGTTTATTTCTCGTGGTGGTCTCGGGTTTTATTTGTCCGACTTTTGATGTAAATCTTGGAGCTTTATTTTATTTGGTCGCACCACATGCGACTCAGGTGTTGCGGGTGCAAAGAAATGGCTTTCAAAGTTTGGTTCGTCGTCATGTTGGCACGTGGAAGTGGCATGGTCTCAAGAATATCCTTGTCGATCTTCAGAATGTCATACCAGATCCGGGCAAAGGCCTTTTTTTTTTGTTTTTTTTTTCTTAATTATCTCTCAAAATTATCCTCGCTTCAGGAGTCATAACAGATGCTATCAAGATTTTATTTGGATTCCCCAAAGCTCCGAGACTAGATGGAGTCGTATTAATTGGGTTAATGTCAAAATGAATGGATGCATCGTGATCATGAGAAATGAAATCAAGGAAATATCGCATAAACAAAACAGAAATTGTTCAACATGTTACAATAACCAAATTGTCCTAAAAGAGTTCTGGAATTGAAAAGCAGTAAGCATTAAAAACATAATCTTCTGCTTGTGGCTTTGGAGGAACATGCCGATGAAGTGGATTGGCCCGATCACATCTCTGGTGGAAGGATTGCATTGTAGTCTACTCCCTTCTTCTTCTCTCTTTTCTCGGGATCTGTGATTTGCCCGCTGTCGATCAAGTCTTGAATTTCATGCCTTAATCTTGCGCATCGGTCTGTCATATGCCCCGTATGTTGGTGAAAATGACAATACTCATCATCTTTATGACCCGGCCGTCCTTGGGTTTTGGCTGGCTTAGGTGGCAGGGGCTGCAGCTTTCCCTCCTTTTCCAGTTTCTTTAACACCCACGATAAAGGCCGACCCAAATTCGAGAAGCGCCTTTGGTTCACCCCTATAGTCGATACCTCAGCCGCCTTTTCAGTCCTATCGCCGCTGCTGGAGCCTGCCCACTTATTTGCCCTCTGACTGTTATAGCCCTTCTTAACAAACCCTTCACCACTCGCCTTCTGGGCTATGCGTTCACTCTCTGCCTCTATGGCGATGTCTTTTAAAGACTCCCAATCTTTTAACCCTTTCATCTTGAGCCCTTCTCTTAAGTACGGGCTTGCATTTCTAATGAACAACCTGATCTAATCTACCGTATCAGGCTTTCTCTTCATCTCCATCACCCGATTCCTCCACCGAGTGAGATAGTCATGGAAGGACTCACCAGGCTTCTGGTACAATAGCTCAAGGTCTTTCAAGGTAACCTCCATTCGGGTACTACAGTCATATTGCTTAAGGAATTCTTCTATCAGTAAATCCCAATCTTCTCTAGACCTTTTATCCAACCCGTGGTACCAATCGATCGTCGGCCCCGTTAGACTGAGACAAAAATACTCCACCTTCTGCCTTTTTGTCAGCCCTGTGCCTTTCATGATAAGGGCATACTGCTTAACGTGTGCAGAAGGGTCTGAGGTACCATCGAACTTCGGCAAATCCGGCATCTTGAACCCCTGGGGCAGCAGCTCTTCACCATCCAGATCTACACCTTCGGGATTGACCCCCTTTTCGGCTGACAGCAGGCGTGTGATCGCCTCAATCTTTTCTTCCATCTTCTTCACCACATCATCCTCCACTTTGGGGACTCTTCCCTTCACAGTTTGAGGAATTACTGGTTCATCCTCCTCCTCCTCTATAAGGTCATCTCTCGGGTCTGAAATGCCCACCCTTCTCTGCTCACCAGGTGTCGTTGCTCTAAGCTCAACAATTGGCGGTTGTGTAGTAGCGGCCGCTGTATGAGCCCCCTCCATAACGGGTGGTTCACCTTGCTCTACGACAGGAGCCACAAATGGTTGCCCTGCACTTGGTGCCATCTGGGCGACGATGCTCCCCATCATAGCTAACATCTTCCTCTCAAAATCCTCGAATCTCTTATCCAAATCTTGTGTCACCGAAGCACCCATCTCTTGCGGTAGATCTGCCATTACCGACCTTGAAATCTCTGCCAATCAATTCAAATTTTGCTTGTTCGTCAGGCACCCTCGGGGACCCCAAAACCTCCCAGGTGAGTGGCCTATAGTGGCTGAAAATTCCAAGGGGTTAGAATGATGCATGGATGAGATGTAATGCATGATCGTGATATGCAGATGGTCCTCGATGAGTGAACAAAAAATGATATGTACATGTGAAGAAAAATAATACGCAGACAAAAGGATATACACACACAAAAATGAAATGCATATGTGTTTATATATATTTTATTTTATTTTAACATGCATGGATGACGCGTGATGCATGAGCATGACGTGCAGCATTTACAACCACATGCAGACAGGTAGATCCTTCCAACCTTATCACTCCCACACACGGGGTTGTGCGGTCTCTTTCCTAGGTGGGCTTCATCCGAGGGTTAACAGGGAACCCATCAGACACGTATAGTGCACGGTGAAAAACCGGCAGCATAACAGTCTTAATCTAATGCGCATTCGTATGGGTTTTGGCCATTAAGTATTTGGGCAATTCAATTAAACCAAAGTGGGCCCAACGGGGCATGAAAGCCTTTTATAAAAGACCACTTGATTTGCTTGATTTTGTTTAATACGTGACGGCCCATATCACAAGCATCGTATTAAGGAACATACCACCTAGGGGAAGTTTCTACTTGCCAGTACATGAGCTTTGGTCAAGGTGATTTTACTTTAGGGCTACCCAAGCATGATCCCTGCCGACGGGTCTAACTCGTCATGAGTATAGCGACCGATCGGGTCGTCATTTTGATATACCAACAGGTACAAGGCTTGGGCTGGTGATTATCCTTAACACTTCCCTACAATGAGTGAAAGTAGGGTCGTGCTTCGGGAACGCACCGGGGTGGTAAGATAGGGACCAACTAGCGTAAGTCTAAGGCTCTAAAATGATATGATGCAATTTTTGAAAAGAGATAGAATTTTAAGTTTCAAAAACCCAATTATAAATTTTAACCAAAGCACTTTCGGAGTGAAATCTCAAACACAAAGTCCCCAGTGGAGTCGCCACTGTGACGCGCGCCGGACCAGCAAGGCCCTCTTGGAGCCCTCCTTTCGGGGCTCGAGGGATCGGTCGCGTCTTTTGATCATGGGCGCCATGAGGCATCATCGGTGTATCCCTCCCAATAGAACATTGGGGAGAATAACCTAGCCTGTTGACGCCTAAAGGCACCTTTGAGGTATTTGGAGTCGCCACCCAATTTGCGTGAAATTGGGAAAAGGTTTCTCACATCTATTGGTCTAAACCAGAGATATGGTGTCCGGAACTTCCCTCTTATTTATGCTTTGGTTAATTATAAATGAGTTTTTAACTTCTTAAAATTATATCTCCCATCTCACACGAGCGATGCATTAAAAGCAAAAGCGCATTTTCAAGCACGTAAAGGAAGTAAATAAAAGCGATAAAGCAATAGATAGGGAAAACGATAAATGAAAGCGGTAAACACGCAAGCACGCAATTACAATAGAAATAGGGGCAGAATACAACCCCAATAAAAGGAGGTTAAAGATGTAAGTGGGACGGAATACAATCCCCAAAAGATAAATAAAGTTGCCCCAAAATTAATTACAAGGGCCCAAAAAAGAAATGAACTTGAATTTAAAACACTCACTCAAGATTAAAATAAAAGAACATACATAAATCGGGATATTATTTAAGGAACATTGGTTCCTTCGCACTTGTTCGAAACTTAGGAACATTGGTTCCTTCGTATTAATTTAAAGAAGATTCGAAGAGTCGTTTTGATTGTTTGAATGAAAACCGGGATGAGTGATCCCATTTTGGAGAAAATCGACTCTTCGTTTTGATTGTGATATTTTTATTGTTGGGCTAAAACAGGGGACATTGGTCCCAATTTTATTAGTGAAAAAACCCAGTTTAATTGTAAAAATATTTTTGTGACTTTTTATCTCACGCGTGCATAAATAAAATAAGTATTTACAAATAAACACAATAATAAGATAGAAAATTAGAGAGATCTCACCGAACCGATGTGACCCTCCGCGCGTTGCGACCCATCCGGGGAGCCGCGGGGATACTCACATAACCCGACTCAAGTTAAATTTCAGACAGAAAATAATATCAAAAATATTAGTAATAATTCTAAAAATTAATCGAGTAAAGACAAAATAAATATTGGGCAAATTAATTTAATGAACCAGATAATCTACATGCAAGGTAAATTAAAATAAGTCATGGCAAAAATGAGGGTAGTGATAAAATAATGACAACAGTAACAAGAATATTAGAAAATAATAATAATAATAATAATAATAACAATAATAATAATAATAAAAACAGAAATGATACACAACAAATAAATAAATATAACAATAGCAACGATTAATTAATAATAGACACAAAATACATAAATATATAATAATAATAATAATAATAATAATAATAATAATAATAATAATAATAATAATAATAATAATAATAATAATAATAATAATAATAATAATAATAATAAGATAGTTGAAGCAGAATGTTAATAAATAATAATAATAATAATAATAATAATAATAACAATATACAATATATAACAACTATGTTAATGACAAACTATATTAATAACAACAAAAATAATTATTAATGGTAGTAATAATAGGATAAATAATGATAAAAGTAATAATAGTTGAACAGGATAATAATAATAATAATGATAATAATAATAATAATAATAATAATGTAACATCAATAAACACAAAATGAATATATAATAATGATAATAATAAAAATGACAATGTATTGTGATAATAATAATATATGGTGACAATAACATATAATGAAAACAATGGACATAATGACAGCAAAAAAAAAATTAAAAAAAAAAAAAAATGGTAACAATAGGAAATAAGCGTGACAGTGATAAAAAAGATTGGTGAAAATGACAATAAAGGGAAAAGCTCATAACTGCAACAATAAAAAGGAACTAGCAAAATGATGGTGAAATATGAAAATGGTGATAGGAACTAATATTAACAGCAATCAAGGATGAGCAATAAATAAATAAATAAATAAATAAATAAATAAAATGAGGACGGGTCCAAAGTGTTTACCCTCAGAATTTTTAGATCGGAGAAACGGTGTCTCGGTTTGTTTTTCTTGTCGATTTTTGCGGTGATAGTCGAAAAATAAAAATGTAAAATTTGTATTTTTGTATAAACTAACTCTAGAAAATATTTTTTGTAGGATGAAAAAAGCAAAGAAAATTGATTTTTCTTGCTCAAATCAAACCCAAGATTAAATATTTTTAGAGTAACAAAGATTAAAACTTGAAAAGAAAACTTAACAATTTTTGAAGAAAAAAATGTTTCCTGGAGAGAAGAAAGACTAGAGAGAAAAGCCCAGGAACCCCTTGAAAAATAGTTCCCGTCCTCTATGAAAATGAGGGGAAAATCCTCTTTAATTTTCAGTTTTGGCTAAAAATAGAGAAAGACAAAATGATCTTTTAATTTTTCGTTAATCAAAAATAGCACAAAACGGTGAAAAAACCAGAAAAATCAGACTGAAAAACAGTCTGAAAAATGCAAAAAATCGATGAAAGCGACGGAACAGAGCAAGTGGTCGCGTGAAGTGGGGCGAAACACGCGTGCAGGGAGCAATCGCGCGCAGTGCAGGGCACCGCGCGTGCCTGCGCGGGACACCACGGAGGACACGCGTGGTGTCCCTTTGGCCAAAGCCAAAATTGGTCGCGTGATGGCCAATTTCCCATCACGCGACCATTAAATAAGTGGCCACTTTTGGCCACTTATTCCACTTCTCACGGCCACATATATAAATATATATATATATATATATATATATATATATATATAATTTAATTAATTTCTTTTTTTTTTTTTTTTGGAAAAACCTTTTAAAATTCTTTTTCTTAAATATTTTTTCCAATTAAATTAACTAACTAATTTAATTAATTTAATCCAACTAAATTAATTAACTAATTTAATTTCTTTTTCAAATATCAGAAATAATACTATTTTAAAAAATTAATTCAACCAAATTTTTTATGATAATATATATATTTTTTATATATATTTATTTTTATTTAAAAATAATGAGAATTTCGACAAGGGAAGTATCATTTTTGACACCTTTAATTGTGTGTATCGTTTTTCATCATCGGGTAATTCTGATCTTGGACCGCCTCGGGACCCGGTGTCTACAGTGTTCTTTTCACAGCATTAGGGAAAAAAAAAAAATTCTTCCGCTGTAGTCTGTATTTTAAAATCTACTTGTGAGTCGGACTATGATATGAATAAATAAGAAATAAAAAAAAATCCCAAGTTTAGAAGTAGTCAGCTACCTAAAAAGACTATAATTGGGGTTTAGACTGCCAAATCACCACTTCTTCATTCATTACATTATAAAATTCTGGGTTGTTGAAAATATAAAACTTGTAAAAATTATAATTAATAGTGGAAGCATGTAATAAGAAACTTCAAGTTTGGGAGTAGAAAGGACAGTTGAGCTTCTTAGATTATTTATACCAAACAAGCCCAAATTAGAAAAAGTTGGCTATCCAAATTATAACTAACAGATTTTCTTCCACATATATAAATCCACATTCAGAAGCCTCACAATGCATGTTTAATTGTTTGTCATAAATTGCAGGAGATAATCCAATGGCTTCAAAAGGCATTGAACTTGGTGTAATTGTAGTCCTTATTATGACCGTGATTAGTGATAGAGCCAGTGGTCAATCAGGCTGCACCAGTGCGCTCATTGGCTTAACCCCATGCTTGAACTATGTAACAGGAAATTCCACAACCCCATCATCACCCTGCTGCTCACAGCTTTCCTCTGTTGTTCAATCTCAGCCTCAGTGTCTCTGTTCACTGCTTAACGGAGGTGGCGGCTCATCGCTGGGCATTACCATTAACCAGACACTTGCCCTATCACTCCCTACAGCTTGTAATGTGAAAACACCACCAGTTAGCCAATGCAATGGTATGCCAAAACTCAATCTCGTAATTTATAACAATTAATTTTGAGTGTGGCTTTGCTAATTATGCCTCCAATCAGCTGCAAATAACGGTCCTGCAAGTTCTCCATTGAGCCCTCCCGCGGATACCGGGGATGATGCTCCTCCTGCTACTCCAAATACACCATCCCTGCCAGGTATGAATTTCCATGCACATAATGATCAAACTTACGCTTTTAACAATTTAATGATCATATTATTCCATTGAATGAAATATGAATACAGGAGGAGATTCTAAGACAGTCCCAACAGCAGGAGGCACATCAGCTGCAAGTATCATTGGAATGCAACTTCACTACACTATTTTCATAATTTTCATCGCTTCATTGGCTTCAAATTTCGTGGAATTCTGAGTTCTTCTATCAGATTCTATACCTTTTGTATCGTTCATAACATTACTGCAAGAATAAAACTAGTGTTCTGATTTTATTACCACGAGTTATCAAGTCAAATGTGCATTCTATCATAGCTTTCAGATACTTACCTACCCGAACAGTGTACTTGCATTTACAACGTAATAACAGGTACTAATGGTGAATAAAATTTAAATTGAACTCAGAACTTGTAGCATCTTCGAAGCACAATATATATACAGAAGAAAAGAATTCGAAACTATAAGAATAATGGATCATTAAATCAAGAAAAAAATGGCAGCTAAGCTGGGAGTATAGGTTTTAACTTATTTTGGTTGCAAATTTTCAATGGACCTTAAATTTTTTTTTTTTTTTAATTTGTTTAGCTTTTCTTGCCAACCAGCTGGTAGATATGACTCATATAAAGCTGTAAATTAATAGATTTGTCTGGATCACTAAGATATCTTTTAAGTTCGTATCACTATTTTCAGACGAGTTATAAAAAATTGACAGGTTTACTTTGTTTTTTTTGTATTTTTTTAGACTTTTCCTTTTCCTCAACTAGTGATGCCTTTTTGGCTTTAGTAACGATTTTAGCGACCAGACAATTCGTTGCTAATCAAACGTGAAAACTTAACAAAAATAGAGAGTGACAAAACAACGTTAATAAACTTACAAATTCATAATGAATTTTATATTCAAGTTATAAATCTATCTTGTCTCCACTATTCAACTACAAGTACAAGTTACTATACAAGTCATTGCAGGTATACATATATATAATATATGAGCAATAAAATGGATCGATTATCAATTTTTTTACTTTGCAAAATCACATTTTTGTCCCAGTTTAAGCAATTCCCCTATAAATAATTCTAGAGATCGTCGGGTTTTTTACAAGATCAGTCAGAATAGCACAAGAAAAAAAAAAAAAAAGAGGCCAGTAATTACTATTGTAGAATCACAAACCTGCGCAGCCCTAGTGGCAATATGAGGCAAAAAGCCTCCACCGAACAAATGCAACCATGAAAATGATTCTGATTGTTGTGTAGACGGTAAGCTCTACACAACCTACAAGTGTTCGCCACCAGTGACCGCCCACACTAAAGCAACCCTAACAATAAACAGTTTTGAAGCAGGCGGTGATGGTGGTAGTCCATCGAAATGTGATAACCAATACCATTCAGATGATGAGGAAGTGGCACTTTCCACAGGATGGTTTGATAACAGGAGGAGGTGCTTAAAGTATATTAATATTCAAAGAAATGGAAAGAGTCTTAGAGCTAAAGTAGTTAATGAATGTGATTCGACAATGGGATGCGACAATGTTCGTGATTATCAGCCACCTTAACAATATCTTTGATGCCTCTAAAGCTGTTGGAAAAATTTAACAATCTCTGATCCCGACAATATTGGAGAATTGGATATCTATCGGTCTGATGCTTCATATACTTAAAATTTGATGTATTATAAGTTTTAGTTATTCATATATAGTTACTGTTTCTCGTTGATTCATATTTTTTGTGCACAATATATATTAAAAGTGTTTTTATGTGTTAAAAGTTTGATCATTTTTATAGATACTGATTGCGTTCTTACCTTAATTGTTTTTTTTTTTCTTTTTTCCTTTTATCTTAATTGGTTTATGGCATTTAAAAAAATATTTTCTTATTATTCGTTAAATATGAAGAGGGGTTGAAGAAAAATAATAAATCCACTAAATGGTAAACATATTAAAAAAAAAAAAATCTTTTAAAGGTTTACAAAATTGTGCATATCATAAACAAGTTGGATTGAATTTTTAATGAATTTTTAATGAATTCTTGTTAAATAGAACATCGATCCAATCTAAATCATATTTTTTTTGGACATATTGGATCTAAGTTTTTAAAACACTTTTAATGGCGAGCGTGATATTTTGTAAATAGTAGCAATTGATTAACAAGACTATTTGATTTGCACACCAATCATGTTTGCCAAAAGCAAACTTTAAAGCACACATTTCTAGGCAGGAAGAGATTTACTGACGTCTGGATTATGGACTTGGAAGCTACATTTCATATGACTGCTCAAAAAAAATGGTTCGATCATTATGAACCTTTCTCAGGAGAACCTGTACACAGTTGCAATGATCATGCTTAAAGATCGTTGGCGTTGGAACCATCAGGTTAAAAATATTTGATGGTACAATTCACACTATTTAGAAAGTGCGACATGTGGAAGAGTTGAAAAAAAATTTGTTGTCTCTCAGAAGATTGGATGACCTTGGATGCAAGGTAAAAATGGAAAAGTGAATCATGAAAATAGTTAAGGCGCACTTGTACTAATGAAGGGAGAAAAGATAGCTGCCAATTTATACATATTAAAAGGAGAGACTTTGCAGGAAAAAAAAAAACATCAGTTGCCTTAAATAGTCCAAGTGAAAGTTCTGCAATGGTGTGGCATTAGAAACTTGGGCATATTTCTGAATAAGGAATCAAAATACTTGTGAACCAAAATCTACTTCCAGGTCTTACTAAGGTGTCCTTACCTTTTTATGAGTATTGTGTTACAAGTAAACACCACAGATTGAAGTTCAACACATCTAATTTTAAACGCAAGTCTATTCTAGAATTGGTTCACTCTGATGTGTGGCAAGTACCAGTTTCGTCCTTAGGAGGCACAAGGTATTTTGTATCATTCATTGACGATTACTACAGGAGATGTTGGGTGTATCTTATCAAGAGAAAGGCAGATGTATTTCCAGTCTTCAAAGTATTCAAAGCGCGGGTAGAACTTGAATCTGGAAAGAAGATCAAGCGTTTGAGGACAGATAATAGAGGAAAATATGCAAGCAATGAATTTGTAGACTTTTGCAATCAGTAAGGCATTAAAAGACAGTTCACTGTAGCATATACTCCTCAACAAAATATAGTGGCAGAGTGGATGAACATAACCTTGTTAGAGAGAACAAGAGCAATGTTGGGAGATACAGGCTTAGACAAAGATAATGGAAGAGAATAAGCAAGCAATGAATTTGTAGATTTTTGCAATCAGGAAGGCATTAAAAGACAGTTCACTGTAGCATACACTCCTCAACAAAATGGAGTGGCAGAGCGGATGAACAGAACCTTGTTAGAGAGAACAAGAGCAATATTGGGAGCTGCAGGCTTAGACAAAAGGTTTTAGGCAAAAGCAGTCAACATCGCCTATTATGTAATAAATCGGGCTCCTTCAACTGCAATCGAGTTGAAGACACCGATGGAGATGTGGACTGAAAAACCAGCTGATTATTCAAACCTCCATATATTTGGAAGTCCAGTGTACGTGATATACAATTCACAAGAAACTACAAAACTAGATTCTAAATCTAGAAAATGTTTATTTCTATGTTATGCTGACGGAGTAAAGAAGTATCGCCTGTGTGATCCCACTGCCCACAAGGTTATAGTCAGCAGAGATGTGATCTTTATGTAAGATAAGATACAACAAGCAAATGATAGCACTATGAATGGAAGTTCAGAGATAACGACTGTGCAGGTGAAAAAGGAATCCAAACAAAAAAATTCTTCTAAAAATGAATCAGAGCACGAGAAAATGAGTCGGAGGAGTCCCAACCAGTTGAATCTCAAGTACATGAGATTCGTCGATCAAGTCGATTAACAAAACAACCAAATTGGCACTCAGATTATGTTATGGAAAATAATGTTGCATATTGCCTTCTAACAGAGGATAAAAAGCCATCAACTTTCCAAGAAACAATGCATAGTTCAGATGCATCTCAGTGAATGGCAGCAATGGAAGAAGAAATTGAACTTTTTATAAAAATAAAATTTGGGAACTTGTTCCGTTACCCCATTGGAAACAAATAGGTTTATAAGATCAAGCGTAATAGTGATAATCAAGTGGAATGATATCGTGCTAGACTGGTGGTCAAAGGATATGCTCAAAAAAAAGATATTGACTTTAATAAAAAATTTTCCCCAGTGGTCAAACTTACAACAATAAAAGTAGTACTGGCGATGTGTGCTACTTACATCTAGAGAAGTTAGATGTTAAAACTACTTTTCTCCATGGAGATCTTGAAGAAGAAATTTTTATACTCCAGCCATAAGGTTTTAAAGAAAATAGAAAGTAGAACTTGGTTTACAAGTTGAACAAATCTCTGTACGGTCTCAAACAGGCGCTGAGGTGTTGGTATACAAGAGATTTAATTCCTTCATTTTAAGTCTTGAATACAACAGGCTTTATACAGACCCTTGTGCATATTTCAAGAGATTTAGTGAAAGTAATTTAATCATCTTACTGTTGTATGTTGATGACATATTGGTAGCAGGCCCCAACAAAGATCGCATTAAAAAATTGAATATTTGGTTAGGAAATTTGACATGAAAGACTTAGGATCAGCAAATAAGATTTTAGGGATGCAAATTCACCGAGACAGAAATAGCAGAAAAATTTGCCATTTTAAGAAAAATTATTTAAAGAAGATCTTGCAACGGTTTAACATGCAAGATTGTAAGCTAATTTCTACCACATTTTTTGCTAATTTCAAGTTAACTCTCAGTTGTGTCCTAGTAGTGAAGATAAAAAGATGGAGATATCTCGAGTACCGTATGCATCAGCAGTGAAAAGTTTAATGTTATGATTTGTATAAGACCGGACATTACACATGTAGTGGGAGCAGTTAGTCGATACATAACGAATACTGGTCGAAAGAATTGGAATGCGGTAAAAAAAGGTACTTAGATACATTAAAGGGACCGTGGATATTGTATTGTATTATGGAGGATCAAATTTTATTGTCAGAGGATACATTGACTTAGATTATACTGAAAATTTAGATAAAAACAAATCTACTAAAGGGTATGTGTTTACACTTGCTGGCGGAACTGTAAACTGGGTTTTAAAACTGCAATCAATCGTGGCTACGTCAACAACGAAAGCAGAATATATGACAGCTACACAAGCCAATAAAGAAGCTGTATGGTTAGGAGGAACTCGGACACAAAAGAGAGAATGTTTTTCTATTTTGTGACAGCCAGAGTGCTTTGCATCTTACAAAAAATCCAGCATTTCATTTCATGACAAAACACATTCAGGTTCAATATCACTCCGTTCGTGAGAAAGTGGAAGATGGAACCGTAGATATGCAGAAAATCTATACTAAAGAAAACATAACAGATTTTATAACGAAAGCAGTTAACATTGACAAGTTTGTTTGGTGTCGATCTTCCAGCGGTCTCTGGTGAAACTGTAAACTGGATTTCAAAACTGCAATCAGTCGTGGCTACGTCAACAACGAAAGCAGAATATATGACAGCTGCACAAGCCAATAAAGAAGCTGTATGGTTGAAATTGTTATTGGAGGAACTTGGACACAAAAGAGTGTTTTTCTATTTTGTGACAGCCAAAGTGCTTTGTATCTTGCAAAAAATCCAGCATTTCATTCCAGGACAAAACACATTCGGGTTCAATATCACTCCATTCGTGAGAAAGTGGAAGATAGAACCGTAGATATGCAGAAAATCTATACTAAAGAAAACATAGCAGATTTTATAACGAAACCAGTTAACATTGACAAGTTTGTTTGGTGTCGATCTTCCAGCGGCCTGACAGAGACACAAGCAACAGGATTGGCAAGGAAGAAAAAAAAAATTGTATGAAGATTGATTGATCCTCAATCAAATCTTCAAGTGAAAAATTGTTCTTATTCTTTAAAGATAAAGAAAAAAAAATCAAGCGGGACTAGCAAAGGAAAGTGAAGGTCAAATTTGAATGCTGCAAATTGCTAAAGTGAAAGTCAAATTTGGATGCTGGAAATTCCTGAAGTGAAGGTCAATATTGGCAGCCAGCAAATGGCCATAAGTTGGCCATTAGCTAGCCTCGCCTCAGTGCCATTAATTGGCGGTGTCTCCTGCCTATATAAGGTAGGAGTTTGGCCTCCTTTTAGAGACAATGTAAGAGCTCCCAAAAGTTTAGAAAGCTTGAGAATTGTGAGAGAATAGAGAGTTAGTTAAAATATATTATTTGAGTGTTCTCCTATTTAAGAGGGAGGGTCTATTAATTGTTTTTCTTCTTAAATAGAGAGATGTTATATTATTGTAACTCCTATTTTTCTCATAGTGAAAATTCTTCTATTCTCGCCTATATTTCGTTGTTTAATTATTATTTTCTCAAGTTCAATTTAACTGCGATTTTGCTCTATCCGAGTGTTTATTTCTACAACATGATATCAGAGCTTGATTTGGAGTAGCATAAGCAAAAAAGTCACAGTCAGGTCTCCCAAAAAAAAAAGGCCATAATAGGCTCCCACTGAAAAAAAAGTTCTCTCGAATGAAAAAAAAAAAAAAAAAAGAGATGAGTTGGGCTTCAGAGAGGGTCAAGTATCTCATGGGCTTTATTTGAGTGAGTGAATATTGGAATGCCAAACAAATTTCACATTTTTAAGATAGAAAAAATTCATCCAACATATAAATTAAGTGGGCTATTCTACCCATTGCCAATTAATTTTGGGTTGAAACCTCACTTGGATTATAGGGGAGAGGATTTGGGCCTAAATTAAGTTACTACATCTGAAAAATTTTGCTGTCATCCACTGAGATGCATCTAAACTATTCATTGCTTCTTGAAAAGTTAATGGCTCTCAATCATCTGTTAGAAAGCAATATGCAACATTACTCTCCATAACATAATCTGAGTGTCAACCTGGTTGTTTTGTTAATCGACTTGATCGACGAATCTCAGATACTTAAAATTCAACTGGTTGGCACTCCTCTGACTCGTGTTCCTCGTACTCTGATTTATCTTCAGAAAAATTTTCTTATTTGAATTCCTTTTTCACTTGAACAGTCGTCGTCTCTAAACTTCCATTCATATTACTATCATTTGCTTTTTGTATCTTATTTTCCATAAAAATTACATCTCTGCTGACTACAACCTTGTGGGCAGTGGGATCCCACAGGTAATACCCCTTTACTCTGTCAGCATAATCTAGAAATAAATATTTTTTAGATTTAAAATCCAGCTTTTATAGTTTTTTGTGAATTGTACATCACGTACACTGAACTTCCAAATAAATTGAGATTTGAATAATCAACTGGTTTGTCAGTCCACTTCTCCATTAGTGTCTTCAACTCGATTGCAGTTGAAAGAACCCGATTTATTACATAACAGGCAATGTTGGCTGTTTCTGCCCAAAACCTTTTGTCTAAGCCTGCAGCTCCCAACATTGCTCTTATTCTCTCTAACAAAGTTTTGTTCATCAGCTCTACCACTCCATTTTGTTGAGGAGTGTATGCGACAACGAACTGTCTTTTAATGCCTTCCTGATTGCAGATGTCTACAAACTCATTGCTTGTATATTCTCCTCCATTATCTGTCTTCAAACATTTGATCATATTTCCAAATTCAAGTTCTACCCGCGCTTTGAATACTTTAAAAACTGCAAACACATATGTCTTCCTCTTGATAGGATACACCCAACATCTTCTGGAGTAATCGTCAATGAATGACACAAACTACCTTACTCCTCCTAAGGATGAAACTGGTTCTCGCCACACATCATAGTAAACCAATTCTAGAATAGACTTGCATCTAAAATTAGATGTGTTGAACTTCAATCTGTGCTGTTTACTTATAACACAATGCTCACAAAAAGGTAAGGACACCTTAGTAAAACCTGAAAGTAGATTTTGCTTCAAAAGTATTTTGATTCTTTATTCAGAAATATGCCCAAATTTCTAATGCCACACCATTGCAGAACTTTCACTTGTACTATTTAAAGCAACTGATTGTTTTCATAATTCATTTTTCTATTTTCACCTTGCATTCAATGTCATCCAATCTTCCGAGAGACAACAAATTCTTTTCAACCCTTTCACATGTTGCACTTCCTGAATAGTGTGAACTGTACAATCATATATTTTTAACTTGATGGTTCCAACGCCAACAATCTTTAAGGCATGATCATTGCAGCTGTACACGGGTTCTCTCGAGAAAGGTTCATAATGATCGAAACATTCTCTTCGAACAGTCATATAAAATGTAGCTCCCGAGTCCATGATCCAGACATCAGCAAATCTCTTCCAGCCTTCATAAGTCGTTGTTGCTTCATACGATAGAGCAGGTACATCATCTGAGGTACTATCCACATTCCCTTGCGAATTAAAATTCCTTTTGTTCAAATTCCAATAGTCCTTTTTCAAGTGACACTTTTTGCCACAATTGTAGCATTTCAAGTTATTCTTACTTCTTGATTTCGATCTACCTTAACTTTGGCTCCCACTTGAGCCACGTTCTATTGATCTCCCTTCATCACTGTCAATGCCTCTATTTGTTGAGAACTTGCCAATCTGTCTTCCTTGTTTTTGCACCAATTTTCTTCCTCCAAAATTGCAGCTGCAACATCATCAAAAACTAGATTGTTCGTTTGGAAATTGCTTGTCAAGTTGATGACGAGTTGATCATACGAATCAGACAGACTTTAAAGTTATAAGTTTAGCACGTTCATTTGTCTCTATTTTATAATCCAAAGATGTGAGTTGAGAAAATAGAGTATTTAAAGTGTTTATGTGCTCCATCACTGAAATGGATTCTGACATATGAAGAGTGTAAAGTTTTCTGATTAGAAAAATTTTGTCATGGAGTGACTTGGTTTCATACAATTTAGTGAGATAATCCCAAATTTCTTTTACTGTATTCTTCTCCTCTATACTTGACAATACCTCATCTGCTAATGCTAGATGAAGATTTGCAATAGCATTTCCATTCATCTCATCCCACTTATTTTCATTTTTGCAGTCCGCCGGCTTTTCACTG
The DNA here is from genome assembly GCA_947683425.1 of Excoecaria cochinchinensis. NCBI lineage: Eukaryota > Viridiplantae > Streptophyta > Magnoliopsida > Malpighiales > Euphorbiaceae > Excoecaria > Excoecaria cochinchinensis. Next base: position 3,321,510 of record CANTUQ010000045.1, read on the forward strand.
ATAGCCTCTAGACAATTGTCTTTCCGCAAGATAACCTTCATCATTAATTTCCACAAAGAGATTTTTCCCGTTGAATTTTTCGATCTCAAATTTTGCCGTTATAGTTTCTATCAGAGCACCGAACCAGTCTCTGATACCACTTGTTGTAGAAATAAACACACGAATAGAAAAAAATCACAGTTAAATTGAACTTGAGAAAATAATAATCAAACAACGAAATATTGGCGAGGATAGAAAAATTTTCACTATGAGAAAAATAGGAATCACAACAATATAACCCCTCTCTATTTAAGGAGAAAAACAATTAATAAATTCTCTGTTAAATAGGAGAACACTTAAATAATATATTTTAACTAACTCTCTATTCTCACAATTCTCAAGTTTTCTAACCGTTTGGGAGCTCCCACCTTGTCTCTAAAAGGAGGCCAAACTTCTGCCTTATATAGGCAGGAGACAACGCCAATTAATGGCGGTGAAGTGAGGCCAGCTAATGGCCAACTTATGACCATTTGCTGGCTGCCAATATTGACATTCACTTCAGCAATTTCCAACATCCAAATTTGACCTTCACTTTCCTTTACTGGCCCCGCTTGACTTTTCCTTTTCTTTTTCTTTTTCTTTTTCTTTAAACAATAAGAACAATCTTCCACTTGGAAAATTGATTGAAAATCAATCAATTTTCACACCATTTTTTTTTCCTTTTCAACCCTATTACTTATATCTCTGTCAGGCCGCTGAAAAATCGACACCAAATAAACTTGTTAATGTTAACTATTTTCGTCATAAAATCTGCTATGTTTTTTTAGTATAGATTTTCTGCATATTTACGGTTCCTTCTTCCACTTTCTCACGAACGAAATGATACTGAACCTGAATGTATTTTATCCTAAAATGAAATATTGGATTCTTTACATGATGCAAAGCACTCTGACTGTCACAAAATAGAGAAACATTCTCCCTTTTGTGCCCGAGTTCCTCCAATAACACTTTCAACCATACAGTTTTTTTACTGGCTTGTGCAGCTGCCATATATTCTGCTTTCGTTGTTGACGTAGCCACAACTGATTGCAGTTTTGAAACCCAGCTTACAGCTCCGCCAGCAAGTGTAAACACATATCCTGTAGTGAATTTGCTTTTATCTAGATCTCCAGCATAATCTGAGTCAACGTATTTTCTGACAATAAAGTATGATCCTCCATAACACAATGCAGCATTCACGGTCCCTTTAATGTATCTAAGGATCCTTTTTACTGCATTCCAATACTCTCGATCAAGATTTGCCATATAACGACTAACTGCTCTCACTGCATATGCAATGTCTGGTCTTGTACAAATTATAGCGAAAATTAAACTTTTCACTGCTGATACATACGATACTCGAGACATCTCCATCTTCTTCTCTTCACTGCTAAGACACATACTGAGAGTTAACTTGAAATTAACAGAAAATGGGGTAAAAATTGGATTACAATCTTGCATGTTGAATCGTCGCAAGATCTTCTTTAAATAATTTTTCTGAGAATGCCAAATTTTCCTGCTATTCCTGTCTCGGTTAATTTGCATCCCTAGAATTTTGTTTGTTGATCCCAAGTCCTTCATGTCAAATTTCCTAACCAACTGAGTCTTCAATTCTTTAATGCGATCTTTGTTTAGGCCTGCTGTCAACATGCCATCAATATATAATAGTAAGATGATGAAATCACTTTTACCAAATCTCTTGAAATATGCACAAAAATTTGCATAAAACCTGTTGTATTTAAAACTCAAAATGAATGAATCAAATCTCTTGTACCAATACCTCGACGCTTGTTTGAGACCGTAAAAAAATTTGTTCAACCTACAAACCAAGTTTTTCTTTCCATTTTCTTCAAAATTCTTTAATGCGATCTTTGTTTGGACCTGCTACCAACATGTCATCAACATATAACAGTAAGATGATGAAATCACTTTCACCAAATCCCTTGAAATATGCACAAGAGTCTGCATAAAGCCTGTTGTATTCAAAACTCAAAATGAATTAATCAAATCTTTTGTACCAACAACTCGGCGCCTGTTTGATACCGTACAAAAATTTGTTCAACCTGCAAACCAAGTTCTCATTTGCATTTTCTTCAAAACCTTTTAACTAGAGCATATAAATTGCTTCTTCAAAATCTCCATGGAGAAAAACAGTTTTGACATCTAACTGCTCTAAATATAAGTCAAATGTAACACACATCACCAGGACTACTCTGATTGTTGTAAGTCTGACCACTGGTGAAAAAATCTCATTACAGTCAATACCTTCTTTCTAAGCATATCATTTGACCAACAGTTTAACACGATACCACTTCACTTGATCATCACTATTACGCTTGATCTTGTAAACCAATTTGTTTCCAATAGGCTTTCTTCCTCGTGGTAACCGAACAAGTTCCCAAGTTTTATTTTTATGAAAAGCTTAATTTCTTTTTGCATTGCTGACATCCACTGAAATGCATTTGAACTATTCATTGCTTCTTGGGTAAACAGCAATCGGTTCGATTCAATAATCAAACCGAACCGAAATAATCGAAAATCGATTTATTAAGATTTGGACAAACATAAATTATATAATACCAAACTCAAACCAAACCGATATTTTCAGTTCGTTTAACCAATAAAACCAAAATTTCAAAATTATCTACAAATTATACAAAATTACAAATTATAAAACTAAAATAAAAATATTCAAATTAAAAAATTTACATATATTTAATTTGAGTTCAAACCCCTTAAATTGAATTAAAAAATACAAAAATAATTTTTTTTTTTGTAAAAATAGAAAATATATATATATATATTAATAATTATTCAGTCGGTTCGATTTTTGCCTTTCAAAACCGAACCAAAATAACCGAAATTGATATGTTTTTGAAATCAAAACCGAACCGAAAAACCAAACCAAATTAAAAAAAATTGATCGATTTAGTTCAATTTTTCAGTTTGAAAGTTTTCAAATAAAAACTAAAGTGAAGAGCGCTTTAAAGTTTCAAAAGCATTAAAAACACACTCTAAACCGCTTCTACTGAAAACATTATTTTTATCACCCAAAATAGATAAATTGACATTGGCCATACAAAAATCCACCTATTATTCTACCCCAAAAGAAAAACTAATGAACTTTGTTCATCCATTTCTCTGCGTTCATAAACTCCCCTTAAAAAAGAAAAAATTAACAAAGACATTAAGGTCAATTCATTGTAAAACTCGAAAATTAAGTTTAAACATTAAGGTCAGTCTGATTTTATTTTATTCTTTTGATTTTTGTTCCTTATTTTAGTGGTTTGATTTATTTTGCCTTTAATGATTAAATTGATTAATTTGTATCCTTGTGAAAGTAAGGTACGTCTTAGACCCCGCAAATGGACCGAATCAAGTCAAAAGTTTGGGTTGACCTTTTTTCCTTTCACAAGGCAATTATAACTAGATGAACATCTAATCAAGTAGACTTATCAAACAACAAATTCAAACCAACCTATCAAAAGAAATTGTGATAATTGACTTCATATCAATACAGCTATGCGAAACCTTCATGGCTTCATCTGTGAATTGAATTTCCAACTTAGCAACTTATTGAAGGTTAAACTTGAGGACAACGTAGACAAAAGTTAGCTTTTTAAGCAATCACTCTATCTCTTGAAAGCATGCCTGTTTCTTATACATCTAAATGCTAAACTAGTATACTGTTACAACAGTTGAAGGCCACCACAAACAACATGGAAAAGTTACACCAAAACATTACAACAGTTCTGACTTTGTGAAAGCATATCTAGAACAAGTTTCTGTTTAACCAAATTTGAATTTTTCATTCAGTTCAAACATGTCTTCAAAAAGTTCAAAGCTCTGCTCAAATCTCAAGTCTTTACTACACAAAGTTAGTCAATGCAAATATTAGCACAGCAGCAAGAACTTTCTCAACTCAGTTTATACAATGTATTTTTGCATATAAAGGAGAGCGAAGCTAGTTTACATATTACCTTCAATCTATTTTCACATTTAATCCTAAATTGTCTTGAGAGTCATCATCGGCTGCAGTAACATCAATATTTCATAAGAATAATACTAGAAATCCAAATATCCAACTCCTAATGGTAATCAATGCCTCTGCATTTTCGAGTAATAAAGAAGACAAAACTCTGATTAATCTCCGACAAAATTGTTAAAACTATCAAATTCCTACATGAAAATCATTTTTTGTTAAAATGGTCAGAACCTCACAGGAAAAAGAAAGAAAAAATGTTCATAATATATATTATAATATTCTATAGTATTTAACTTCTTAGCTTTAGCCTTTAGGTCTTAAGTTCCCTTTTCAAAAGTTGTTCTCTCTATATGGAAACTTGACAAGTAAAGCAAATTATCGTAGATATCTGCTACAAAAAGACTTATGTTAAGGAGAAACAGCCATAACGTAAGAGAAGAGACAAAAGGCTCATTACCTTTTTGCCCAAAGCCAGGACTTTGTTTTATAGAATCTGAATAACTTTAGCAACTGGATATCAAGACCTATTTTAAATAAGGAAAGTACCTCGAGACCTATTTTAAATGATCAAATAGAGAGAGCAGAAAACTTATTCATAAACCAAACAAATAATAAACTACCATGTATACAAGTAAAAATTCTTGTAGCTAATCCACGTAATTAAGTAACATATCTTGAGAATAATAAGATTTTGATTTTTAACTCAAAATTGTTGTTTGAGAGATAAAACTTACCATGTTTCTTTGCATCACTAATAAGGGAATATTTGGTTGAATAGATATCAACAAGAATAAGCAGTGCATCAGAGAGACCAGTCCTTAGTTTGGATATCTTTTGCTTCAAAATGATCAAGATAGGCAAGCAACCAAGTGGACCAGTATTATGTATGCAGAATGTTCTTGCCTCTTCTTGGTAGAGTTGCTGTTGAAACAAAATCAAGGTAAGATGACAACTATTAAGTTCCTACCTGTGTACGGATATTGGAACAGCTTAGAAATCTGTCGTAAAATGAGGAGGTAAATTTAATCTCTTAATCACAAATAATGGGTTGGAAGTGTTTTTAATTTTTACTTCAATTAAGCAATGGAATTACACGAAAAGCAATCTTGCTGTGTAACTAACATGAGCAAATACAAGCAAGTTCACACATGAATGCCATTGACAAAAATATATTATGATAAAACCTGTCAGATAACTCCAAAAACCTGATCTGAGTGTTGAGTACATGATACTTTTTAGCCTAAAATCTGTTAAAAATTATGTTTTTTTAGTCAAATTGGGGATAAAGCCACAATAAACCCTGATCCATGAAATTTAGGAAATAAAGAACCTCAAACAAGTGAAAATTGTCGACTTGAGTAGATTTCAAATCCATTTACAACTTGAGCATAACCCAAATCTCATTAACCCATTAAATAAAGAACCATTAAAGAAAAGAACAGAACCCAAATCCTATTCAACCCTAGAAATTTCAAAGAAATTAGGAAAAATAAAGAAGATAGAACTAACCTTAACCTGTTTCTGGTGAACGGACTTCGCTCAGGCTCGTCGGTTCAGTGGCGGTGATAGATGGCCGTCGGCAAGCAGTGGTGATCGGTGGTAGAAGAGAGAACCATAAAAAAATAAAGACAGTAGAACGACGGTAAGAAAGAGAGAAGAAATTCCTTTTCTTCACAGGTCAGATGTATCAACCCATGAACATGACACGACCCATTTTGAGTTCAGATGGACTCGAATCCGATTTAAATTTTTTTGAATTATAATAAATTATTTACTGGTGGAATCGAATTTAATTTTGTACTGTATATGGGTCGAACTTACAAATTAAATTAAAATTTGACATGTATTTTAATTACGCCTATTTATTGTTATTATTATTTGAATTGAGCCTGAAATTAATTGATCAATTTGCAAAAAAAAATCTTTTCTATTTTTATACTTTAGATTATTGTAAATTTTCTTGGTTAATTCTTTATCGCTTAATTTTATTTCTAATTTTAAATGTTACAGTGATATTCGTATTATGATTAAATTTGAAAAAAAATCAAATAAAATTTTAATCTACTCGAATAATTTATTAGGGTTTTAAAATAAGAATATATAGGTAAGGTTGATATTAGTGTTTAAAATTCTAGCAACGTAATATTTATCGTTGGAGTAAGATATTGTTAGTGGTTGTTGACAAGAATGAGCAAAATGGGAACGGAACAATGACACAAAGGTTTTAGAATTGAAAATGGGATATGAACCACGTGCAATGAACGGGTCGACCAAGTATGGTTCACAATTAACAAAAATGCCATTGGCACCGCAGGCGAAACAAGAATATCCCAATTGCCTTATTCTGTTTTTAGGGTAAGCAAAAGGATTTGAAGACTTTCTTTTAACTCTCAAAATTCATAAAAACAACATCTCTACTTTACTTAATATATTAAGCTTTGCTTTTTGCAACTTCTCTTCTTCAGCTGTTAAAACTACGCTACTCTTTTTTACCTGTTGAAATCTAAGCGACACAGCCCCAACAAATCTTATTGCCTTTCAGGTAAAGCAAAGATGATACCACAATTTTTGATTCAAATTTGCTTTTAATTATGGTTGAATTTTTAAATTCTTTGCTACCCATTTTATTTTTTTGTTGAATTCGAAGTGGGTTTTGCGTTTGCAGTTGAGAAACTGCTGTTTTCGTTTTTTTTTTAAAAAAAAATTCTTTTTGGTTTTCGTGTTTGTGCTTGGGGTTTTAGTTTGGGTGTTCCATTTCTTTTTGGTGTTTTGCGCTTTGATTCTTTAATGAATTACTAATTCTAAATTAATTGACATTTTCTTTCGTCTTGAATAATTTGATCTGCGTATGGATTTTGTTAGAGGCTGTGGACCTTTGGTTACGATTTTGTAAGTGTTAGACGCTGAACATTCATTAGCTATGGAGGTTTTTGGGCTTTCTCCAGTCAATTTTAGGAACTTCTGTTCAAAATTTTTGAGATATATTTACTTGTGGGTGTTTGAATATGAAAATTACATTTGTTGTTTTGCGTGCTGCACTCTTCCTCTGCCTGAAATTATCTCAAATGCTTGAGAGATTACTTCTTTCAGAACTTGTGCATTGGATTTTATGATCAATGCTCTCGTGTGAATCTGCATATGATCTGCCTGAGAATTCAAGGGATTGGCAGCCCTTATATCGTAGTTCGTTTAACTTCAAATTGTATCACAAGTGGAGGTATACATACAGTCCGTCACAAAATATAAGAGGCCGTAATAATTTTTGCTTCTTGTTTAACAAGTTATATACATCTATCTCTTTGTATGTAGACTTTATTTGTGAATTAGAAGGGTTATGCATGGTTTAGGTATGGAACTTGAACTTGAAAATCGGTCTCAGTGGGATGAAAAAGTTGTGCAAGACTTACACTACAAATTTGGTCATATGGAACTTATCAGATTCCTGAAGTTCATTTAATGTGTTTGAAAACTACTTGAGAATTTGGAAGCCAATATTGGTTGGAGTTAAGCTTCCTTGTGTGGTTTAATGGTCATTATTAGTTTGCCTACAAAATGTTTATATTAATGTGGATTTCATGGATTAATATTGGGTTCAGAATTTGGATAATCATAAACTTGAGAACTTCTTAAAAAGGAATATAGTTCCTGATGCATTTGGAGTCCATGGATTGTATTATGATTTTGCCTTTTTTTGTCCCGTTCTTTCTTTCTTTCATTTTGTGAAGTCTAGTTTATCTTCTTCCCCAAGAGTACCGAACCAAAAGATGCTTCTTTTCCCTTTTGTACTGAACTGATGACTTGAATACTCTGGATGTGCTGCCTAATGGGATTTATAATACAAGCGAAATCTTGGTATTTCTGTAGATAAATGTTTTCTAACAGTTTTAGAGCTTGGCAGAGTTAGAGAAGTTAGTCTTTTAGATATTTTTGAGCGACTAAATTCTGTTTAGAATTGGCATGAGGGTTTTATCAATTATCATTCATTTGCTCATTTTCTGGTGAAACTATTTATGAATGATGGTCTGCAATTCGGCTATTACCAACTTTCTGACAAAGCCATTTAATGTTGATATTTTTTGGTTCCTTTTAGTCACCTATTGTAAGTCGGCTTTATTTGATGGATGTTATTGGCAACTGGACTATGGCTATTTCAATATTGCTATCACAGTATTATCTGCCGTATTTGTGTAATATTCTGTTGAATTTGAGCCAATATTGACTTTTTTAATAAAGGCTTTATAATATTGAACTTCTTGTTGCCTTTTTGCTGCCGATTATGGGGTGCTATTGGCGTTCGAGACCATTGCTATTTCAGTATTGCTAATACAGTACTATCTTCCCTATTTATGGCAACTCTTGTTGTGGTGTTTTTGTAATGTTTTGTTTTGTTGAAATATCATATGAGCTGATAGATATATGTGCTCTTAATGGCATGACCATCTCAGTATTTCTCTTATTACTAAATTGCTTTAACAATATGGGATTGATTTATGGCTCTTGGTTTTCAGTTATAGAAAAAGCATAAAGGTGTGAATTTGTTTTGAGGTCAATGCGTATATAGAATTTCAATTTCTCCGTAAAATACTATTGTCAATGAGTTGAATGCTTCTATATCAAAACTAAATGGAAAAATGCTTCTTATTATCATGTATGTCAAAATATACTCAACATTATACAATAATTAAGTGGCTTTGCAATATCCTCAACAAAGAAGCTGGTCCTGTTGATTATCTAGCATTTTAAGTTTAACCCCCATACGAGGAAGCATATTTTAAGAAAGATAAGATGATCTCTTCTTGTTTTTGTTATGTTTGTTATTAGGTCTATTAGTACATGGCTTTTTCAGATTCGTCTAGTAATTGTTCTTTTTTCCTCTTAAATATTAATTGGTCAAGTTATGATTTCTTGTATTATCATTGTAATTTCTACATATGCAACAAGAAGTTGTCAAAGAGGTGATTTCCTTGTGTTTATCCTTATCCTTAAAAGTTCTTTTATCGTACAGTGTTCCATATAATCATTGATTTTCATCCCATTACGAAATATATGAAATTGGAGGTCATGAATGTCATTTGGTTGGTTATATAGCCTATAGGATTGAATTTAGTTTCACTAGTTGTATCTAAGTGATGATAAGGATTAAATTCTAGATTGATAAGAATTCTAATGTTGTGAAAGCATATAGTAATTGTAACCTTCGTAGAAACATGTTTGACCAAATTGAGGCAAGACTGGAATAAACTAAGTCTGATGGTCTCTGCTTATTACAAAAATATTAGACTCAGATTGTGTATTTAAAGTATTATTTAATTGAATTTATCCACAGCATTTGAAATATAAACAGGGAAGTCTGATCACGGATCAAGTAAATGAGATTGTCTTCTAATTTTCTCTTTTTCTTGGGAATGCCAACATATATCCATTTTTGTGATGTAGAAATGTGGCTATTGGCTATTCAAATATTAACTAGTTGAACTCTTTTGAGTGACATATAAAATTAATACTTATGTAGTTGTTAAAGTTTGATCCTTATGCAGATGTGCCTTTATAAGTATATTGTTTTAGAATTTCAGAAACATAAATTGGCTTTCATATAACCATACTTGTTTTTGTTTTCCTGTATCAGGTAGCCTATGTAAATACTTCCAGCAGCATAGCAACTATTCGCCAGTCAATAATTATTTGACACAAGGTGAAACAATTAATATGTCTGAACTGATTGAAGGTCTTCCAGATGCCATCGCTATCAGGTGCATTGCACGTGTTCCCTTCTATCTGCATCCCAAGTTAGAACTTGTTTCTCATTCGTGGCAGGCTGCCATACGTAGTCGTGAGCTTTTTAAAGCCCGTCAGGAGGTTGGTTCGACAGAAGATCTTTTATGTGTGTGTGCATTTGATCCTGAGAATTTGTGGCAGCTTTATGACCCTCTTCGAGACCTTTGGATTACTCTTCCTGTTCTGCCCTCCAAAATTAGGCACCTTGCCCATTTTGGTGTTGTCTCCACTGCTGGAAAACTCTTTGTACTTGGGGGTGGTAGTGATGCTGTAGATCCACTGACTGGTGACCAGGATGGAAGCTTTGCAACCAATGAAGTCTGGTCATATGACCCTGTAATAAGACAGTGGTCAACATGCACGTCCATGCTTGTGCCCCGTGCAATGTTTGCTTGTTGTGTTTTGAATGGAAAGATTGTTGTTGCAGGTGGTTTCACGAGCTGCAGAAAATCAATATCTCAGGCAGAAATGTATGATCCTGAGAAGGATGTCTGGATCCCCATACCTGATCTCCACCGCACTCATAACTCAGCATGCTCTGGAGTAGTTATTGGTGGGAAGGTGCATGTCTTGCACAAGGGCTTATCAACAGTGCAAGTACTGGACAGTGTAGGCTTGGGATGGACTGGGGAGGATTATGGTTGGCTCCAAGGTCCAATGGCAGTTGTACATGGTGATTTGTATGTGATGAGCCATGGATTAATTTGCAAGCAGGAAGGAAAGATGAGGAAGGTACTGGTTTCAGCATCTGAATTCCGTAGAAGGATTGGATTTGCCATGACAGGGCTTGGAGATGATATATATGTGATTGGAGGAGTTATCGGCCCTGACCGATGGAATTGGGATATCAAGCCTATGTCTGATGTTGATATCCTGGCAGTTGGAGGTGAAAGACCAACTTGGCGACAGGCTGCTCCAATGACACAGTGCCGTGGTACAATTCTTGGATGTACACAACTGAGAATTTAGATAGCCATCAATGATGTTTATTGCTTTGCTGTGAAAATTGTCAGTCTTGTGAAGGCATTGATTTCCCTTCCTATTGGAGACAAGGGATGTAACTCCTGTTGTGAGCCATGATCCATGCCCTTTTTTCTGTTGGAACTCCCATTTTGAGGGAGATGCTGAAGTTGTTGAAGCAGTTTAACCGAGGAGGAGTGACACATGAAATTTATGGACAAGATGGATGGGAAACGTTTTACTTTTCTTTTCCGTCTCTCTTTCTTGGATTTGGATTGAGCACAAATTGTTTATCAACCAATTTCTTTTTATTCTTTTACGCCCTACTACTACTTTTGATGTATCTGCAAATCTGTTCGGGCCAGTTAGCTAGGCTGTTCATGTTCTAACATATTAATTAATGAATAGTTCATACATTCTACATTTATACTACCCCTAATGCTTGTGTGCTGCTGCTCTTGGTGTACAATTCCTTACCCAGAAGTGCTCAAAAGATTGCTATTTTAGATCCTCAACAACCTCTTTTAGAACAGTGTGTTTCTGTATTTTTGGTTGAAGTGATTTACATTACCTGTCCCAGTTGTAGCACTCCTGTTAGTTAGCAATTTAGCAGAGCTATTGTTTTTAAAATCTCAAATTACATCACTTTTATATTGTAGTTCATAAAATTATGGAGTATTTAATATCGAGACATCAAAAAAACATAATAGCCTCTAGAATTGAAAAATCTAATTAAAAAAATTTAGGTTGGACGGATGGTTTTTTGGGCAGGTAATTGGAGTTTTGGATCGGGTCATTCTGGGTTTTGTTTTAGATAGATAGAGTTGGATTTGGATGTTTTTTTGAATCGGGTACAAAGAAAAAAATAGTAAATGGGTTTTATATCAATTTTTAATGAGTCTATGGTCCATTCTGAAAAGTCCGCACGCTAAAACCCTGCAATTCCCAATCCGGATAAAAACCCTAAAAATTAAAAAATAAAACTTTGCTTCACTGTTCGTTGAACATGAACATGGAGGACACTCAAATCGAAGCTGGAGAAAATAACAAAGATATTGAGGTGGCTCCGGCACTAATTACCGTTCACCCAACCCAGAATTCAGTTGCAGTTGCTGTTGGGTCGGACCTCCGCATCTTTGATCTCCGGTGAGCTGTCATTCATTTGTTCCTGCTCTATCGAACTTTTAAAAAAATATATATATGTTGAGAGCTGGATTAGAAGATTGTGGGCTCTAATTTATAGAAAGTATTGATCTTTATATTTTGGGGTTATTTCAGAGGGGACTGTGGGGTATCTTTGGCGGATGATTCTGCTGAGCCTTTCCATAAGGATTCTATAAGAACGATTCGATATAGTAAAAGTGGGAAGCTTTTCGTATCTTCTGGTGATGATAAACTTGTCAAGATATGGTCTACTGACTCTTGGCGCTGCATATCGTCAGTGTAAGTCCTCCAATTCCAAGTTGGTTTTGTCTGTTCTGTGCGTTTTGGCACTTGGCAATTGTATATTTAGTTAAATTTCATCAAGGAAATACATTTTTATTAAAACTTTAATCTGGTATGTATTTTATTATGTTTGATGTATTCACTACTTCAGCATCTTTACATCGGATGAATAAACGTAGATTATCCAAAAAGTTATACATGTATTATGTATGTATTTATATTTTGAGATGGATTCAGATTACTCTTTCATCTAATGGATAAAATTCCTGATGAATGCTCTGAAACGTGAAAATTGTTTTCAATTATATATATATATGATAGAGATTGTTTGTGAACGCAACAGTTGCTCAGACAAAAGAGTGAGTGCTGTTTCAATAAGCAATGATGAGCTGTATGTTTGCTTTGCTGATAAATTTGGAGTTGTTTGGGTTGTGGATCTGCATGAGCTTGATGAACATAAACCTTTAGCCAGTAGAAAGGCAGCACCTTTGCTTGCTCATTACTGCAGCATCATTACTAGTCTGGTGAGTAATTTTCAATCAGTCATATTTCATCTTCATTGGATGATGTTAGTCGTTTTGAGTGTATAGGTACTGGTGTAACAAATTTATTTGTCACGTTTGATTTCACCAGTAAGCTGAACCAGAATTATTTCGTAATGGCTGCAGGTGTTTTCACCAGATGGACAGTATATCATTAGTGCAGATCGGGATTTTAAGATTCGTGTAAGTGAACTTTCTGCTCTCGATCATCTGAGTTAAGTATCTAGTTCAGTTTTATACCAGCTTACACTGTATCATTCTCAAGACAGGTAACTGTGTTCCCAAAGAAGCCTTTAGAAGGAGCTCATGAGATCCAGAGTTTTTGCCTTGGTCACACAGAGTGAGTTGGTTTCATGATCATATGTCTCCTTTTTTTTTTGTGTTGTGTTTGTGTGTGTGTGTGTTGTGTGTGTTGTGTGTGTGTGTGTGTGTGTTTGCACATTTTGGTTAACTGGAACATGAAATTGGTAAATGAGACTCAAGTGTTGCAACATGGAATGGAGACCTTGTTTTCAGATTGCTCTCTTGCTACTGGATTTGAATTCGCCGTTTGCCTGATACATTAAAAATTTTCGCCCTTTAGTGGCTAGAATGAATTTAGTTCCTTTTCATGTATCAATTGCAGGTTTGTTTCCTGCCTTGCCTTTATTTGTACTGTGGATCACTCGCAAGGGTTTCTTGTTTCTGGAAGTGGTGATTCTACAGTGAGTATTCACAAGATACCAACTTAGATCAGATGCCTTTCTATTGCCTTTTACCTGATCCAAATTAATATCTGTATGACACTCTATGTGTAGGTTCGCTTGTGGGATTATACCTCTGGATCTCTTCTTGATACTTGTCAAGTTGGTTCTAAGGTATGAATTATATTTTTTTTTTCTCCATTTGTTGCCAAAAGTTTCTTTAACTTTTCTGTAATTTTTCAAACATCACATGCTTGCTATAGTTTTTTCAATTTCAGAAATATAAATTTAACCTCACCAAGTTACCACATTGTTCATGTCAACATTAGAAATATGGAATATGAAGTTTCACATTTGATAAGTTGAATGTTTGGTCTGTTTGCCATAAGGTGGTGAGTATTGTTGGTATCACAAATCAAGCACGGTAGGTGGCACAACCAAAAACGTCATGCTTAATTTATCTCCCTTTATATTAAATCAAAGAAAAAGGCGATATAATTATCTGGGTTCAGAAAATAGGGGCTCTAGTTTCTCTGCATATGCTGATGGTTGGTTGTTTTCGTTGTTTAATTTTTAATTTAATGAAGGCAGAATTTTTAGAGTCTAATGGAAGTGACGAGTCCTGTTCTACAGTGACGGATCTATGCACAATCCCTGATTGTAATCTTGTTGCGGTAGCCATTCAAAGGCAAGTATCTAACCGTTCTGCATAAAATTTATCCTTTTTATTCATTGAAATGCTAGTAATAGTGATTCAATGCCTTGATACATCTTGGATATTATATGTTAGCTTGCAAGGAATAATGCTGTTGAGATGTGACCTTTCTTCACAAACGCTCGGTGTCATCAAGGTAAGCACCCTAACTACTTGATTAACGTCTGGAAGCTGCACTCTTATTTAATAGATTTGTGTTTTGGTCATTCGTATCTCTACGCTTTTGCCATCTAGACAACTGAATAGGTTCTGATTGGTAATCATAAGGTTGTAAATTCCTCAGAGTTGTTCACTATTACATTTATATCCATCTAATGTGAATGACAGAATAGACTGCGTTTCGAAACTATAGATGTTTAATGCGTGATGCAGAAAACATAGTTATGAATTTTGACTATTTCCAGCTCATTTGACTCTTATAGGTGGTTTCTATCATGGGAGAAAGCTTCATTCCTACAAGCCTGGAGAGTAGCTGTTCTGCAGAGCTACTATGGATGGTGACCGGTGTCTCTAAATTGCATGGTTCTGATTACAACTCTTTGGCTCGAGTGAGGGTTCTTTCTGGTTTCAAGAAAAGCGACCCTGATTCCACCGACTTAATTGTGTTGGGAGATAATGAAGTACCTGGAGCAGAGAAACTGCTTGAGAAATTGCAGGGCAGTGTGTCCATTGAGGAAAAGGTCTTCCAAGCAGCTGCTGAAGCTGTGAAAACAGCAATGTGCAATTTGTTAATTAAGAAGCAGTACCCGACAGAGAAAAGAGAATTTAGAAAGAGAACTAGAAATGATAGGAAGGTCAAACAATAACAGAGTATTGACCGTGTTCTCTTAGCTCAGCTGATTCTTGGAGGCAGCTAAGCTTAAACTATTTTGCAGTTCTCTTAGGCTAATTCTTGTAAGCTGTTTTGTCTGTTGCATGAAGACCAGGATAAATCATGGCACGATTGAACGAAGCAGAAATTTGTACATTATAACATCTGTTTTTTATGGTAACAGATTAATAGAGGCAATGTCATTATGTGCAAAGTAATATTTTTTTTTTTTTAAACAATAGACACATAATGAGTCTACCTGTTACTAAAGGTCGAGAACTGCATTTTAATCGATCAGTGGCCATCAAATCAGTTTTTTTTTGGTGGTTAAAGTAATATACTTTTATATACATATAGTTTGTGATTGGATTATGTTATAAATTTATTTGTCGATTTGTGCAGCGATGTTACGTTTTATAAACTTGCCACCTTAGGCGGTTGAGCAATCATGGAGAGGCCTATCGTCTTGACTGGAGTGTCTTGATAAGCAATTTCCACATCATATTGTCCCAATCCACCACACCGCCAATTAGTGATCTCCTGGACTTATTAGGTGGGTCATCAAGAATAAATCGCTCTTTCTTTTCAATGGTCAAAACAGAAATCTTATCTCATGCCGCAGCTCAAAGTTTGGATTTCTTAACTCAAAAACTTTTTCAATCGGAATGCCATCGACAAAATAGAAAACCCACGTCTATATAGAAATTCAATTCTAAAACAAATTCTATATATCCAATTTCAATGACTATAAACTTCTCCTCTTGCGTACTATTCTTGAAAACCCATGTCATAGTTTGTTTTGTTCCGTTTATTCTTGACTGCATCATGTAATCATCCTAGCTGGTGCCAACACCATTCTCATCCAATACCATACTGAATGAAAATCAAGGCTGAAAGCAGAGTTTTGTATTGTTTAGTCACTAAACAAATTATATGATTAGATTAGTAGAACTCAGATGATTTGCCTTCCCAACTTCTTCTTTGATTCAATTATGCATATTGAACTTTAAACGCTATGAAACAGACTTCCACTTGGGTGAATAGGGTCGGTGGGGTCATCTATCACTTCAAACCTATAAGAGGGACAAATTAATGGGACATCCAATCTATTTTTGCCACATGGCATTAAGAAAAACTCGAAGCTACCACTGGTCTTAATTTAAAAATATACATGCATGTAGGAGGTGCTCGGATAGGGACACAGTTGTAGAGCTTCGTTTTAGTCAGTACTGAAGATAACAAAAACTAAAAGAGGCGTCTTTGCAAAATTTATGAAAGCTCTGCTTTGGTTAAAAAGAAATTAATTGATACCATTTCCCCACTTATTTCTTCTTTATTTTTTGCACCAAAATAATTCTATTAAATCCCTTTGTAAGAAAATTGTTATTTTAGGGTTAAATTCAATTAACAATAATGTAATATTTTTTTATTTAAGTCTCCGTTTGAATCAATTAAAAAAAATATATACAATTATCGGAGGAGTGACATATGCAGTCATTCTCATAACTATTTGACAATGAGTCGACGGTAGCAGTTGCATTTGCATTTGAAAGTGACCCCGTGCAATGCAACATAATCACTCTTCCCAGCTATTTTTCATTACATCTTATTCATTATTTAATGCCATAAATATCTGCACACTAACACACACCGTAATTATATATTATTACTTTCTTACTTTCATAATTCTTACCCATTTTATTTTTTACAGATTAAAAAATTATAATTATTATTATCATTAATGAATAAATTTTTTACTACAATTTTTCTATTATATTCATTTCAAATATAGAATAAATGGTTAAAATTATGAGACAACAGTAAGTGTAACCATGGGATGGGGTCAATAAAATTATGTATTGATTTTATTTTTATCTATTATAAAACAGTAAGTGTAAATAGGATAAAGAAATCCTGTAAGTTGTATTAATATATGTCATCTTTCTCCTTTTTCTTATTTTTTAAAATAAAAAATGTTGGCTTAAATTGGCATATAAATTAAATAGATTTGGATAAAATAAAATCATTATATTTTTGGAATTAAAAAAAAAAATGATGATTGTCGGGTGTGCTAAAGTGTGGACCAAAAACTTTGAGATAGCAATGAATAGAATAGATGAGACGTTGATAAAGGAAAGGCCAAAGGACACTGCCCTCAAAGTGGACCCCATCACCACTCTCTTCTCTTGGGATTTGAGATGGGTCCCACATTCTTTTTTTTTATTTAATCTTAAATTACTTCAGTCAAAGTCAGAAGCCTACGTCTGTTTGGACAACAACTATAAACAGATGCTTCCTCCTGTTTCGCTATGAGAGCCTGTAATGTACGTGAAAGTTTATTTTCGAGTCTAGCGGAGAGTTGAAGTCTATATATATTAGCTTCAACAAAATTAAAATGTCCTTTTGATTAATAAATATTTACTTTTACTTAACAACTTCCTGTTACCACATAATTATTTGACTGAATTCTAATGAAAATAAGACTTCACTCATCATATTCCTTTTCATTCCAGTTATTTCCATCTTTCCTCTTTTTCCCAAACACGCCCTTAATCAATTAAGCTTGATCCATTGGCTAGAACCGAGCAGAGTAGTAGGCCTGTACATCGGTTGGATTCGGATCAACTCGACACAAATCCCACCAACCCGAAAGAAATCCCTTATTCTTCTCCGAACTAACCCTAATTATAACTAGGGACCCAAACTGATCAATCCGATTATTTTCGAGTCCCGACCCGAATAATTCGACATACCCAAAATTAATATATAAAAAAATAAAAATTAAATAAAATATAATTAAAATTAATTAACATATAATTAACATTAAATAACATATAATTTAAAACCCTATTAAACTATAAAAATATTCATGTAACATTTCACCATCATAAAACATTTAAAAATTATAATAAAATAAAAATTTTAAAACTTATATTACATATTAATTAATAACAACAATAAAATATTAAATTCCATGGAAGCTAAGAGTAAGAAAATTTTCAGTGTTCTCTCGTAGAATGAGGTGTGAGTTTGTTTATTCCCCTTCTTTTCTCAGTTTGTTCACAATCATGTGTTCTGTCCAACTACCCACATACTCCATTTCAACCACTTCTCAATAACTTTCAAAAAAAAATTAACAGTGCAAATTAAAGCCAAAAATAATACTAAACCCATTTCAATTAGAATCTGGATTAAACAATAGGAAATAATAAAAATAGAACAAAAATCAGTTCAATCATGTACAAATTAATCTCATGATACTTGATGACTGAAACATAAAACCACTTAAAAAGAAAAAAAAATGTGACATTACGGTAGGAAATCATTAACAATCAAAGATTCAAATCATATATTTAGAAGAAAAAGAAAAATCATACAAAGAAATCCCAAAAAATCGTAACCCTACAAAATCGCAACTACGAAAAAGTAAACAAAGTGAGTCAATACTTGCTTTCGGTGACAATAGGCGATGAAGAGGCGCGACGGCGAGAAGAGGCGGCGCTAAAGCAGAAGGTATTTGAGAGTTAAGGATTTTGAACGAAATTGGAAAAGAGGAAGAGAGGAAACTGATTTGGGAATTTTTTTTGGTTTATATATGTATTTAATTCGGTCGAGTCGGCTTTATAGTGGTTTGACCCCAACCCGACCCGAACAGCTCTCATTTATTACACCCGACCCGATCCGTGCCCCCGAACAATTCTGTCCGAATTGCTTGTTCAGGTCGGATTCATCGGATTATCCAGGACGGGTGTTGCACACCCTACAGAGTAGTTTTATTATCGGTGTAAGATATCACTATGTAATTACTATATATACTTTTATTTTTTTGGTAAAATAGTTAATTGAGATATATTTTATTAGAGATCAAATTTAAAATTTCACCATTCAACAAAACTTTTTGGAGAAAAATATTTATTTATTAAGCTTGATGAATCAAACATTTGAGAAAATTGAGAAATTTCTCCCCAATCAAGAAACTACAATACATAAGACAAACCAAACGTTAAATGTACAAAAATGTCATCATATTTATTTTTTTACGAGATACCAAAATACTTTTATCATTTATCTTGGAGCTAAAATGCCATTTATATAACGAAAATTGGTACAAAAATGCATCAACAAATAACTTGCTTCAACTTTAAATAACGGTGCTAAGATGGTGCTGAAATGGCATTGATGTGATATTGACAAATGATAAAATATATCATATTAATGTAATATTTTATCAAATCAATAAAAAAAATTCTTAATAGGTAAAACTTAAAAAATGACATGTTGTGTTATGTTAGCATTACTTCGGTATCTTGTAAATGCCGTTAATCTAAAATTGACGAAAATTGTTTACATAGGCATTTTTATATTAATTTTTATTACATCGGTACTATTTTTGCTCCAAAATAAATAATAGATCACTTTTATTTTAATATAAACGATATAAACATTTTAGTATCGGATAGAAAATATGAATGACATTTTTATAACTTTTCAAAAAAAATGTCAATACCATATAATTATTTATTTTTAAGATTATTATGAATATGCACAACCTACTCTTCTGGAAAAAAAAAAGGAAATTTAATTTTAAGAGTATTATGAGCTTCTTTTTTTTAAAAAAAAAAACTTGTTCTAGATTATAGTATATAATAAGGTTGTATTTAATACACCTCATTATTATTATTTTTTTTTTGAAATTAATACACCTCATTATTAAAAAATACTGTATAAAGCATTATTTTAATAATATTTAAATATGCATCTGATTAATATATGGACAAGAAAATGTAAATAAAATGAGAGTTTTAAATTTGAGTAACAATAAAAATTCAACTTTAAATTTGGTCCCACCAATGAATGCTTAGATGACCATTTTGTTTCGCTAACCAATGCTTTTGTTTCTTCGTTTTTTTATTTTTGGAGAGACAATATCAATGCTTAGTGGACATTGGCACGTATGTGACTTAGCTTTAATTACGAGGTCTAATAAAAAGCCAACTTCAGCTCGGGCCCCGCAAGGTAACTCCCTTGGTATCATTGAGTTGTGATAACTTGTACCTTCTGACCTCTATTCAACGGACACAGTATCAATAAAAATCACGGCCACAGGTAGGGGCGAGAAAAAAACAATTAGACATAGTTAACCAAACAAATGATTCAAAAAATTGGTTAACCCACTCAAAAAATTCAATTTATAATTAATGTTCCATTAAAATTTCGGTTTCGATTTCGATTATAAGAACTATAATTTTGATTAACCGACTGATTATATATTGATAACAGTTGAATTTCTCTAAACGTTTTCTCGGAATAATCAAAATGAATTTAACTGCTATCATATACTCCATATATATATATACACACACTAAGAAAATAAAAACACACGGTTGAATAAACCCTAAATAGCATCTCCCTACCTCTTCCTCTCAAGACAGAAATTGTGAGTTGATTTCACTGATAGTCATTGAACTTATATCAAAATTACGCAAAAATAATTAAACAATTTTTTATTTCAAAAAAATTATTGAACTTAAAACTATTATACACAAAAGTTATTATGAACGAATTCGGTGTTGACCCTCGTTGACTCTCACCGGAAAATCTAGCCGGAATACGTTCATAATGACGTTTGTGTATAATGGTTTTAAGTTCAATAATTTTTTTGAAAGAAAAAAATTATTTAGTTACTTTTGCGTAATTTTGGTATAAGTTCGATAACCATTAGTGAAATTGTTTTAAGTTCGCGTATGCACATAGGCTGTCAACTAGATTTTTCGGTGAGCGTCAACACCGGAATCCGTTCATAATTACTTTTGTGTATAATAGTTTTAAGTTCAATGACTTTTTTGAAAAAAAAAAATTATTTAGTTATTTTTGCGTAATTTTGGTATAAGTTCGATAACCATGAGTGAAATTAACCTCAGAAATTGTCTCTCCCTCTCTCTCTCCAATTTGAAAGCCAGTCTTTGTCTCGCCAACCGCTGATAATTTTGCCAACCATTCCTCTTCTGCCTGTCGCCAGAGAAGTAAATCTTCCTTCCCCATTTTCTCGAAATCGGCAGCCATTAATCGTCTCACCAGCTGCCTGTCGTGATCTGCCTCGCCAGCCATTTATCTTCTGCCTCTCACGGGAGAAGTAAATCTTCCTCACCCTCTCTCTTGAAGTCGTTCTGTGTTCTTTTTTTTTATTATTATTTTTTAGCAGTGATTTTGAAGTTTGTGATTTGGTTTCTATTTTTGCTCTGTGTTCATGATGAATAAACAGTGGCTTATTTATGAGCTTTGAATAGCAGATCTATGGCTTGTTTCTGTTTTGTTTTGAGATATACTTCCAGTAATACACAAATCAAAAATCTAAAAAACAGTGCAACCGCTTCTAATTTTGTCTAACTCAGTGCAGCTGCGGATGATTTTTCCATGTTAAAAATGAACTTTAAACCCAAAAATGAGAGTGAGATGCAAACCCAAATATATTTATTTCTTGAATCCAAAAATGATGTATTTTACTTCTACTGCCAATCATCTAAAGACTAATATCATTATGTTACTCAAGAAAGACTTTAGACCAGAATGTGTGCACTAATATCATTATGTTCATTTAATTCACAGAATGTGTGCAATATTGTTTGATGCATATTGAGCAACAAAAGTAATATCTGGTCCAAATCTAACATTTATTTCATTTAATTCACAGAATGCGTACAATATTGTTTTATGCATATTGAGCAACATAAGCAATATCAGGTCCAATTCTAAGATTTATTTCATTTAATTCACAGTATGTGTGCAATATTTCATTGATCCAGCATTATTTTACAGTTGAATTGAGATTTAATTACTTCTTAATATCAAAAGTAACACTTCATGTTTTTCATTATTTAGAATCTACGGAGAATTTGTTAAGTACTGTTGAAAATTTTGTTGGGTTTGAGCAGAATAATGCAAATTAAACGCAGCGGAAAAATAAAACCCGAAAAAACAGGATCCATGTATTTCGATTGATTCAAATGGAAGTGATAAGATTTACTAACCTTTTCTGTGTGGGAAGCTGAATTAAACACCTTTAAATCGAACTGAAGACGTTGCCTTTAACACGAACGTCCTCTACTGGTATCCACACGCACGATCAAAATGAATCAAAGTTGCAGGAGTGCTAGCTCCCTTTAGATACGAATGGATTTTTATGATTTTCTTCTTTCTCAAAGAAGAACAATGGTAGCTGTATTTTTCTTCTTTCTCATCAGAAAAATTAGCTAGAGTCAATCTTTCTTATTCTCAATAATAAGATATGCTACCTAGGGTATCCAATGTTGGTATCCTATGTTGGTATCCAATGTTTTTAACCACCTTAAAACTCTCATTTCTTTTGAAAAACGGAAATTGAGTTTTGATAAGAGTTAATAACAAGAGATAATAGCCCAATAGCCCAATAAAATCCATATTGTTCATTTTGGTCTTGGTGTGTGACCCAATAGGTTTATATTATGTTGGCAGTGGGTCTTATCCCATAATAAGCCCACAAGTCATAATTGGTCTCTAGCAAGACATTATGAATACCCAAATAATATAAATATCATTAGTCCGATTTTAACCTGTCAATAGAACATGTTATTATCCTTTTGTCACACGATATCTTGTTCGAACATAAGTCATGGTCCATGTCAAACTTAAATTGTTCAAACATATAATTTCTCGATCACTAAGTAGACTGATAAAATCAAATGACATTGATCACACTATCAATTCATTTGAGCACGGCCATGCATTTTATAGTCCTACTCATCGAGGGGCCCAATAGATATCTCTCTCATAAGAGTGACAAATTCCATCTTGATTATACATTTTCCTCTGCATAGTTCTCATTATGTCCAATCATAACCTTTATAATTATCCGATTAAAGATAACGTTTGATTATGTCAAAACATAATGTTCCTTATGTAGGAAACCATGATAACCTCAGGTCAAATGATTCAATAACATATCTATTATAAGAACACTTATGACATTATCCCATGAAATGATCTTATAGTGGGTCTATCCAGTACTTTGTTCTCTAGCAAGTACGTATAGATTTGATTCATATCATCATATATAATCATCCCATGATTATCAATGCAAATCTATACTAGTCTTAATTTATCTTTATGCCCTTTAGTGATAAATGACTAGGGACAACATGAATAACATTATTATTCATAAACATTACAATAATGTAACATGCCAATAATATTAATGTGAAGAAAACCATTATATAAATGAAATGTAATGATTACATCAAGGTCCAAATGTTTGGCCTAGGGCATAACCACTAACAAATTTCACAAGCAACACTGAAAATTTCACTGACAACTTTTGATATAGTTGATCATAATGTGATTCAAGTTGATGACTAGATCAAAGATATTGCGATATTGCGGCCTTATGTTGAACTATATTTTTATTTGAATTTTATTTGTTGAACTAGTTTGATTATTAAATATTCGGTTTGTAATTTTAATTTTCAAATAATTCGAACATTTTTAGTTTATATTTGCAGTTCAAACATTATATTTAATTATTATGTTTGTTTTTAATTTTAATTTTAATTTTTAAGTATTTTTAACAATTTAATTTTTTTATGAATACATTTTATAATTATAGTGGTTAACGGAATAAATATTAGTTAATCGGTCCGAAAATTCAAAACTGATAGACTGATTAACCGATAGTAATATACTAAAATTTTAAAAAATCGATATTAATTGATTAATTTTTTGGGACTAATGGACCAGTTAGCCGACTTATACTCACCCCTAGTCACAAGTATTGCATAGTTATAATGCTTTACCCAACATTTATAATTCCTGCTATTAATAACAAATCAGAAAAATTATATATTTATAATTACCGCTATTAATAACAAATCAGAAAAATTTTATATATATATATAATTAATAAATTATTTAAATATATTTTTTATATATCATATTTTTATTTTTTTATAAATAATAAAATTTCGACTTAGTTGGATTCAATATGTTAACTTATATGAGCAGGCACGTCAAATTGATGTCATGTGCAATTTTAAAAACATTGAAAAATAGATAAAATTTAGAGAGCTGACAAAGTACTTTAAAGACAGAACAAAACGACACAGAAAAAATGGAGTTAATTATACAGTGCATACAAAGCATGCCATATTTGGGTGTATTGGCTGAGCTGCACTGTATATCGCTAATTCTCACCTACACGATTGTCATGCTCTCATTCTCTTTAAAAGCACCAACCTCCTCCTTCCGTTTTCAAGTTCATAACTTCTCTGCTCTCTCTCTCACTTCCCTAAAGTATCAATTGTGGCGATTTTAGCTACTAAAAGAGAGTGAAAGCGTGAAACTAACAGCAATAATCAAAACCCACTAGCAGAAATCCAATGGCCGTTTTCTTGTTTTCAATATGTGTTGGAAAACACGATTTAACAATTTCTTGCTGACATATAGATCCAGTTTTCCTTTTGCTTTAAATGGCAGGGCTATTCTTATTTACTGCTGATTATTTAGCTTGCATGAGGGTTTTACTTATGGGAATTAATTCTTTTTCTTGTTGAAGTAATATTATGAGTGAAGACTTAATAGTCTGTATATCAGAGATAGAGCTCAGTTTTTATTTTTAGCTTCCAGCCATGGAGGCTACAGAGATTTAGGAATCAGGAGGCATTTTTGGATACAAACAAGTAGCAACAATTTATGGTGGTTGATCTCTTGGATAGTCTTAACTCATTTGATTTCAGGTGATTTCATAATTCATCTTGAAAATCTTGAATATTATTTAAGCATGCATGTTGTTCTTATACTAATTCAGAAACTAATTGTTTATTAATTGTGATGTTGGACAGGGAATTAATTAAGGCGTTGATAATATAGAGTAAGTTATGCTGAGGAATAGATCAAGAGCAGTGACCAGTAAGCAAGCTTTAATGACTGATCACAGCTCACAATCATCTGCTTCCACCCAAAATTACACAAAACCAATTCAATCTTTTCTTGGCTCACCAAGATTTAAAGCTTTCACATTAAAGGCTATGCCTGAATTAGCTGAACCAGTGATCAGTCCCACTTCAATTCTGGAACCATTCTCTCCCATCAAGAATCCATTTTGGCATGACACAACACAACCCAAGTCCCCAAAATTTTTCTTGGAAAACAAGCACTCATGGGAAGATTCAGACTCTAAAGGCATTGGTGTTGCACTTATTGGTGATCATGATGATGCCAAAGCAAATGAAAAGAAAAATGGCTTCTTTTCTAAATCAAGTAACAGAATGGTCTTTTTTGGCAACAAGCTTAAGGTCCAAATCCCTTCACCTGAAAATTTTACAGTTTCTGAAGCCGAGTCCCTTAAATCTTCAGCTGATTTTGGAACCAAGACAAGAAATTCTCCGTTTTCAGGATCTGGGTTTGCAAATTCTACCATCCAAACAACAAATTCTCCTCAAGTTTTCACAGGAAGTATATCCATGAGTGAGTTGGAGCTGTCTGAAGACTACACGTGTGTAATATCACACGGACCTAATCCAAAAACTACTCATATATATGACAACTGTGTTCTGGAGAGTTATTTTAATTTGTCAGATAAATGCAACTCTGCATCCAAGAATTTCCTCAGCTTCTGCCACACATGCCAGAAGAATCTTGAACAGAATAATGACATCTTCATTTACAGGTTTTGCCCATATCTTGTTCACAATTGATTCCTTTTCAAAATTAATTGATTTAACATTTTCTCTTAATGCAGAGGCGAAAAGGCTTTTTGCAGTGAAGAATGCAGGTACCAAGAAATGCTTGTGGATAGAATGGAAAGTTGAGAATTTGATGATTGACAATGGAGAATGGTCAATTGGAAGATCGAAATTGGGTGCTCTTTTTTTAATTTTAATTTTTTCCTTTACTACCCTCTCAGCTGCAGATAGAGATAAGAGAGGATTAGATACTTATTGTAGAGTGGAATTTGTTTAATTGGTAGACTAATTTGATAGCTTCTATGCACATTACCCAAAGGTTTAGGCCATATAGTGGATGATGATGCAAGACTATAACTTGTTTTGGTTTTCTACGATTGTAGATATGAATTATGAATTGTATTATTAAAATGGGTAATGAATTATTTTATGGATGAAGATCCTTAACATTTAATACTCATCCTCTCTTGCTGTACCTTACCTATACTAATAATTAATAACATATAGTATAAAACTAGGACTTTTTGGTTGCAGGGTAATAGATCCAAAGCTCAAGTCTATTGCATGATGAAGTGATCAATTAAATAATTAGTATTAGTAGCAGTTAGTAATTTTGATGCATAAATTATTGCACAACGGACAAAGTACCAAAACTTCAAACCACCACCAATATTTTGATTATTAGTAATAATTTTTTGACTTATTTGTAACTTGAAAATCGCCATACTTCAATTATACTAAGCAACTAAAATATCAAAAGTACGTATTGGAGCATGTTGATTTTATTTCCAGGGGACCAAGAACTAACAAGGACTCGTATCAACATTATGTCTATTGTCTGCTTGTTCAATTTTTACAAATAATTGAATTGGAAATTGATATAAAATTTGCAGTAGTAATTCATAATGCACGCAATCATTGTCCCACATATATCTATTTAATAAAACGGTACCGTGTCTGGGCCCTAAGATTTGACTTGGTAGGATTGGCTTTTTAGTTTTTATCAACCATTTAGTTGATCACAACATGAACACTATAACCCATCCCATCCCTCGCAACAAAAATGGCGAACAAAGATAATTACGTTTTCCCAATTTTCATTCGGATTAGTAAATATAAAAAAACTTAATTAATATAATCATCTCTCTCAAGATTAATTCCTATTCTCTATTTAAAAAAAACTTATTCATATTATTAATAATGTAAGAGAGAGAGTATTGAAGCAGGCGTTACTTTCATCAAATTATATAATTATCTGTGAGAGAGAGAGAGAGAGTGTATACATTTGGAATAGTTGAATGGCACTATTCAGAAAATGTCCGCAATGCCAAGTGCATGCAAGGATAATAAGGCAGCACGGAGCAGACCAGCAACCGATCGGAATTGCTTGGCCTTTCGATCAGTGGGGGTTAGACATCCTAGGACCTTTTCCCCAAGGCAAAAGGCAGATGAAATTTCTCATAGTAGCAGTTGACCACTTCTCCAAATGGATCGACGTTGAACCTGTTGCCACTATCACAGCCGAGAAGGTCAAGAGCTTCGCTTGGAAAAACATCATCTGTAGGTATGGCTTACCCAATGTCTTTATTGCAGATAATGGCAAGCAGTTCGACAGTTCCATTTTCAGAAATTTCTGCCAAGGACTGAACATTAAATTAAAGTTCACGTCAGTCGCTCATCCCCAAAGCAACGGAATGACTGAGGTCTTCAATCGGACTATCCTGGAAAGGTTGAAAAAGCGACTGGGCGAAGCAAATGACAATTGGACTGAAGAACTGCAGAGTGTCCTGTGGTCGTATAGAACTTCGCCAAGGACAGGCACTCATCAAACGCCATTCTCCCTCATCTACGGCTCTGAAGCTATGATACCTGTAGAGGTCGGCCTTCCCTCTTACCGATCGGCGCTCTACTCCGAACAGGAGAATTCTCAAGAAAGACGCCAAGATTTAGATCTGATAGAGGAGAAGAGGGAAGACGCCTACACCAAGATTGCCGCCTATAAGCAAAGAATTGCTAGGTACCACAATGCTAAAGTCAGGTCAAGAACTTTCAATGTTGGTGACCTGGTGCTTAGAAAGGCAGAGTTAGGCTCGGAAAATGTCGGAGTGGGAAAGCTGATGCCAAATTGGGAAGGGCCCTACGAGGTCTCCAAAGTCTTAAGCCCGAGCACTTATAGGCTCCGAACTGTGGAAGGGCAAGATGTCCCCAGAAGCTGGAATGTTGAAGTACTCAAGAAGTACCATATCTAACAATGTATCAGAACCTGACAATTGCCTGATTAATAAAGAGGTTCTTTCTTTCATGACTGTCCAATTTATACATAATAAACTGTTGTACGCTCCTTCATTTTTGCCAGATCGGCACAAAGAGTGGAGGCCTCCTCCGCCCTTCCTCTCCAAGTAGCCACCGCAAGTTGTAGGCGCTGAGCCCTCCTGGCCACCTACGCCAGAAAAAGAGAGGCAAATAAATAGGGAACATCAAAAAAAAAAAAAAAAAGAAGGAGGCTCATACATCAAGCAGCTGAATGCCGATGGCCTGAGAGTCTTTCTGGATCTGGGCGGTATCGGCGATTTCCCTATGGTCATCTTCCCGAAGGAGACCACGACAGATAGGCCCAGCCACTTAGCCTAGCGACCAATCACTGCCGAAGTTCTCCCTCAGGAAGTCCTTCAAGGGCGCTGGCCTCCGACTTTCCGATCGCCTAAGCGATTCACCTTGATGAACAGTCTTGCCCCTAGCGGCTACCCGGGCATCCGACTCTGCTATGGCCTCAGCAGCCCTCCTCCTAGCTGCCTCCTCAGTGTCCTTATGAGTGGTCTCCGCCACCTCTTGGAATACACTACTGATGGGCACATCATCCTCTTCATACTCGTCTCGCAGGATTGGGCGTCGAGTCCGTGCCAAATGAGGAGAGGTCTCGGTCCGAGACACAGATGCTCGCCCCACGGTGGTAGAAGCAGGCGCAGTAGTAGAAGCAGGAGGAGCCGAAGAGATCGGGACAACCGCGATGGCCCCCCGAGAGGCTTAAAGCTCAGCAGAAGTCAACAGCTTCCTCTTCTTCCTTTGCTCTTGGGCCTTTTTCTCCGCCTCGCGCTTCTGCCTGATCCTCTCGCCAAGCTGCTTCGACGTTCCGTTCCCACCAGCCATTTCAGCTGCACACGAAAAATGAAACAGATAAGTTCCTCCACACTGAAACCTTCTTCACGAAACACAAATAAAGTACAATGCATGACCGATGCATAATGACAATGATTTCTCCTCGATCCTAATGCTCACGTTCTGCATCCTCAGCGTCTTCAGAGCTGGAAGAGCCGAACAGCGTAGACAGGAGAAAGCTAGATTGATAGGGCTCTCCATGCCTACTCACGGTATCCATCAGCTTTTTTATGTCGCCCTCGTACATAGGCTGATCGGCGGCTAGGTCCTTCAGAATCGTGACCCTAGCCGATCGGGTGAGGCGCACCCCAAATCCACCCTTCCTCCCCACCAAGAAATACCTTTCTTTGTACCCTTTCATAGAGGTGGGGACGAACATCAACTTCTTCTTTGGGCGGCTTGTGAAGAAATATTTCGTCCCGTCGCTCCGACTCGAGATGTAGAAGAAGTGAGTGAAAAGCTCCAGGGTCGGTGCTACCGCCTCTATTTTGCAGAGAATTTTCAAGCACGCCACCGATCTCTAGCCGTTCGGATGTAATTGGTTAGGGGCGAGACCATACCCTCTCAGTATCGCCATTTCGAAGGCGCCAAATGGAAACCTCAGGCCTGCATCTAGGCTCCAGAGGTGTCAAATGAACTATTTCCTGTTATCTTGGCCAAAGGGCCCTTCTGTCACCGCCATTGAATCTGGGCAGGCCAACACCTATATGTCATCAGGAAGGCCGTACTTGGAGGGAATTTCAGCCACCTCCCCAGCGGTCAGTCGAGAGTGCAACTCGGCGGCTGGTTTGTTCTCATACCAATCCAAAAAGCTTGTGTCTAATGTTTCAGCACTACTGGAGACCATCTTCAACAAAAAAGAATGAACGAAAAGTGCAACTCTCTAATTTTTAAATGAAGTGGGTGTGGAAAGAAAGTAAAAGACGAAATCACAAAGAAAGCAAAGGAGAAAAAATTACTTACTTGATGAAAGAGACTTAAGAAATTCGAAGAAGAAACAAAGGATAGTTGCAGAGATCTGGGAATCGAAAAGAGATTTTGACAGAGTTTCGCTAGGGATTTCGAAAGTAAAGAGGAAATGCTTTACAAAGTCCCCTATTTATAGGTTAAAGCTTCTCAAATACGCCAAACGACGCGCCATTCAACGAGCGCCATGTGTCGAAAGATATTATGCCTCTGCGA
Organism: Excoecaria cochinchinensis; assembly: GCA_947683425.1. Taxonomy (NCBI): domain Eukaryota; kingdom Viridiplantae; phylum Streptophyta; class Magnoliopsida; order Malpighiales; family Euphorbiaceae; genus Excoecaria; species Excoecaria cochinchinensis. The sequence goes on from CANTUQ010000045.1 coordinate 3,351,495, forward strand.
AGAACGAAGCGTCGCCCTCGGTACGTGCGCAACATTAAATGAAAACAGCTGTCCAGGCAGACGCGTCTCTACAGAAAAGCGCCTTCAAAATTCAAAAAACGCGCTAAATACGCGTTTTCGGATCGGAAAATTTCAGAATTTATCCCACCCGAACGAACCTACAAAGGCAAATCAATGCCCGATCGGACCTGTTGAGGGGGGACAAGTGATAACACAGCAAATATCATTTGTTGTAAGGCCTATCAAGCCGGCCCACTCAACTGGCAAGGCCCAAGGCCCATCAACCAAATGTAGGGGACACGAGCTCCTAAGCAGTGCACAAGCCCGATCGGCTGATGTGACCACCAGTCCCATCAGCCGCCTGACACAAGGCAGTTTCCATGCCTACCACCTGCTCCTTATCATGTCGCCGAATACCTACTCTGACAGCCAGTAATCACACCCCATGCACTCAAGTGTCCCTCAACTATCTCATATAAATAGCCCAGCCAACGATGACTCCAGGTATTGAATCCAAGACACTCTCTCTCTAAAAGCACATTCTTTATCTAAACTACTAACTTAAGTTTCGGAGTGCTCACGCCTGATCCGATCGGGCTCTTCTTATTGCAGGTCTTCTCATCCGATCGGATTGCCTTCTTTTTTACAAATAAAGACATTTTTGGCTTTATCAATTAGCACTAAGTCAAACAATAAGGGGGGTAGTAACGTAACTTTTTTTATTTTAATTTACTTTTAATCAATAAAAAAATAAAAAGAAGAATTTTAATAATACAAAAGTCTAAATTTCATTGCAAGCGTGTAACGATCCTTGGTATTAAGCAGCATTGAAAGTCAGATTTTACATTAAAAGACACTGAAATTTATCATAATTATAAACAAGAAAATAACTATACTATATAATGTTTATACAAAAAGTCATTTTAAATTCGAGTAGAAATCCAACCATACATTCTACCTAAACTTAAAACATTTCAAGAAAGTCACTATATATTATCCCTACACATTAATGGACTTCAATTTGGGTTACTTAACGAAATAGATGCATTCCTCTCAAAATCAAGAACCAAGTTATTGTATTGTATTTGCTCAAACTAACCATAACACTACTCGCCCACAACGGACACTACTCAAAGACTTGAACTAAATTCTCTAACCATCATGGTCCATGGGCGGAATCATATTCGAAATGAAAAAGGGACCAAAATTTATATACATGAAATTAAAAAAATTAGGAGAGCTAAACTATAAATCTAAAAAAAAAATTGTCAAATGATCTTCCGAGAAATTTATCAGAAACCCACCCCTGAAACATTTCTTAGGTCTGTCCCTGCATAGACCATGTTAAAAGTTCACGCGACATGAGGATGATCATCCATAGAGAGATGCATATTCAGATTAAACGATTTACTTGATTTTATGAATTAAAGCTCATCAAAAGATACAGCAAATGTGTTAATATAATTTCCACTGCCAAGCCATAGATAGCTTGTCTATTTGCGAGTGCCCGCATGTTTACGGTTGGCAGTTCAATAGTAAGATAAATAGTAAATCTAATTTTGTCGGGAGTTCACGTAAATAGCCATACTTGTTTTGTTTAAAATAAATCACGCATATGCCTAAATAGCTATTCATTCAAGGCGTGTGCTAGGCACAATTGAATCACACCACCTAAATAACATGCGCAAAAATAATAAAATAAGAAACATAAAAAGAGATGCCACAATAATTGCTATGGTTAATTGTTACAAGGATCATGAACAGGCAAAAGATGGCAAGTATTAAACTTCAAACTCAAAGCTAAGAATAGAAATCCATATGCCGAGCAACCAGTAAAACCATATCATAAACTAACCTAGGGATAGCAACGAAAAACCATCACTCAAATTCCAAGAGCTGAAAGGAAAACCAGAAAAAAGAAATTTCAACCTTGTAGAGGCAATCATTTGGTACATTCAGCTTCCTCCTAACTTTCAAATTCGCAAATCAGTTACCATTGATAATAAAATATTTCATAAGAAAAATAAACTTAATGCAGCAGCAGTCTTTCAGTGATTCACTGACAATAATAATGATAATTAGCTGGTTTCATACATCAACAACGAACAACACGAAACAAAATTAAAAAGGGCATTAAAATAAAAATAGATACCTCCAGGACATAAAACTGGACATAAAATTAAACTTACATCGCAGTCTGGACATAAATTGACATAATAGAACACAACATTGTTCCAACCATAGCTGTCAACTTAAACAACTCCTGGTACAAAAGACAAAAACAGCTGAATAGATATATTATGAACATGGTGTACTCAATCCACAAGCCACCAATTGCATATGGATCCTCGCAAAACTAACTTTAAGCATATGGATCCCCACAAGACTCACTTTAACCATGCTACCGTGAGAATTTCCTAATACAAAACCAGGCTCCTGAAATCTTCCCACCGGCTTACCTGAATCGAAGGTTCCACAGAAGTTGGTAAGAAAAGCAATGGCTTGAAAAAAGCAATCTACATTGATAAAAATGAAAAATAAACAGTAGGAAACTATTACCTTACAGATACATTGATTTGACCAACAATCTCCAACATCGCCAAACTTTATGAAGACCAAGAGAACATCCTGTTATCCCCTCAAAAGAACAACTGATAGGCTTACAACAGGAAGAACAACACAAAATGGATTTATCTTATGGATCCAAGAAGCAGAGAAGTCTAAAAACTACAATACTTTCTTTTTACCACTTTTCTTCTCAAAAAACAGAAAAGCTGGCAAAGAGACAACACTCATGAAGAGTGCATATAGGAGAAGTTAGACCTATCTATAAGAAAGAAAGAAAGAAAGAAAAGGTGGGTATGTATACGTTGAGATGTTGATTGTTGAGAGTGAAAAGACAATTCAGCCTACTTAGAACCGACTATGGCAGTCAAAAGAGACGAAACCATTTGGAATGCCATTTAAAGAACTATGCCAGTAACCTAATATACTAATTAATGTCAGAAGAAAGGAAATACAGAAAGAAAAGGACTAGAGAAAATACAGACAGAGGACACAGATAGAAACCTATTGGAGGACGACATGTCTTATCAAGATTCTATGGTATATACATAGTATGCAATACTATAGCTCTAAATTCAACTCGATAACTGTTTGCAAAGATGTTAAATGGTGAACTTAACGCATTTGAGATGGAATTGTATAGTCAGTTGATCCACCCCAATCCCAAAGAAGTCACTATTCGAGCCTAAGCTTTCATGGTTCACTGCTGCTTCCTGAAGGTAGTATCGGAGCCACCTTCAATCCATTTCACATTTTCCACGCTACAAGTACCTTGTTCCATCTTAGCTTGCATATATCTTGCCTACCCTTCTAAGAATTACCCAAAACCCAAACATCAGTCCATATCAAAGGTCAATTTTTCAATTCTAATGAGGAAGTCATAGACCCACCCAAGCCATTAACTGTCACTTGTACCACCACCATCCTAAGTAAAGCTAAGAACTTCAACAGATACACACCGCTACATTTATTTCATCTATATACAGTCTAAAGCTAAAATATTTACAAGGGGGTAAAAGCCCCTCAAATTTCTTCATCCTCCACATCAAGATTAAGAATGCGACGCAATGTCTTAGTCGCAGAGTCAACACTATGAAACAAATCTCTAGTAGATGGGCTATATTCCCTGGTGGGGGAAGTAGGGGCGGACTTGGCAATCGGGTGCAATTTAATTCCAGATTCAGAGAGGGGCAAATCGAGTGAAACAGTTCGTTTAGGCCTCATTGAGAACTTGGGTATGGGCAGTGAACTGGGAGGTGGCGAATTTGAATAGGCAGGTCCAGCCCAGAGTTCAGAGAAGAGTGAATTCTCACAGGAACTACCCAGTTCTGCATCAAAAGGTGCATCTTTTGAAGGGATATTGATAGGAATTGGAGAGCTTTTCAAAGCATGGGCCTTTATAGTTGATGGAGAAGTTTTATAACTAGCTTTGGTAACGGGAGTGGCGCATGGAGCTTGGAAAGGAGTTGGCAACAAACCAGCTCCGGATTGAAAAGTTCGGCAATTGATCTCTCTGAAGTGCCCAGGAGGTGAAGACCCAAAACGAGCTGGCTTGTAAGCCTTGACTCTGCCATAACATTGATTCTTGTGTTGAGCCACAACAACAAGCGTCTCCATAGCACAGTAATAACAAAATCAACTAAAAATCACAACTTTTAAGGTTAGATTCGCAGCAAAATCTCACTCGATCTTCTAGATCTTCTCCATGACAAATCCAAATCAAGCATGAACCAAACAATTAAAACCCTACATAAATTCACAGCCAGTTTACGAAGATTAAACCACCAAAATTTTATAGATTCAAAACCTGGCCAGATCTCCTCAATATAAGCATAGATCAAGAAAACCCCTTCATCAAACTGTAAAACCAAAAGCACAAGTTCCATCAGAAATTGCACCAAAAGCAAAAAATAAAAAATAAAAATAAAATCCACAAGACGAAAGGAAAAAGGAAAAAATTTCGCCAATCTTTTCCTCCAAAGTGTCAGAAGAGTTCCTCACCTTAATAATGAGTAAGAGTTGGTAAGAAGTGACAGAGAAAATCTGAAGAGAGAAATCTGTAGATATAGATGGATCTGAGAACTTAGATCTGAGATTTAGGAATCTAGGGGTTAGTATGTAACGATTATAAGCAGGTAAGTGATATTGTGGTGTGGTGTGGTTTGGGTTCAAATGGCCATGAAAAGAAGACCAAAAGGAATGTTTGGAGCAAAATCCAGGGATCTGAAATGAGTATTACAGTGGAACTTAAAAGGTCGTACGGGTACTGCGTGCTCCTCAATGTGAGTATGGAGGAAGAAGAATGATATTATGGAAGTGGATCCGCTTTTGACTGGATTTACGAGAATGACATTTTGGATTACTGTCTTCTCCAACGGATGACTATGACTTCTTCAATTACTTTGTTATCCTTCCTTTGCCTTTTCCATTTTCACCCGTAGATATTTCGGGGGTGAGAGAGTAGGAATGTTTGGACAGTTGAAAATTTAAAATTAAAAAATTTTAATACCAAACTGAATTAAAAAAAAAAAAAAAAAAACGAATCAAACTAATCCAATTATATTCAAGCGGTTCAATTTGATTGATTTGATTTTCTTAATTTACATTATTTCTATCTTATTAAATTATTATTTTTTTTATAAATGATTAATGTTAAAATAATTATTGATTTTATTTATTTTTATGAAAAATATATTACAAATTTTGTATAATTATATTCAATAAGGGATAACGGGTCACTATTTTTTTTTTTGACAGCAGGATGATATGGTAGATGAGTAGATAATATAATACATCCATACCCGTCAAATGTAAAGTAACAAGGTCAGACGGTAGGGCCCACGAAAAAATCATGCAACATGAAGCAACGGGACAAAATGATGGGAATTAAAAATGTTAATTTGAGCTTAGTAGCTGTGGGCTCGAATTATAACTTACACGTGTCCGTCTAAGGGCTCCCAGAAGACTTAGAACAATGTCATTTACTTACCGGTAACCGGTTGATAAAGAGTTGTTGAAAATTGGGTCAAAGATCTCACTTTATATTAACTATATATTAAACAAAAATATCGTGACAATTACTAAACAAACTTTTTATTCGTAGACGTGCGAGTTAATAACTTAATGTTTATTGGAAGAAATTAATTTAATGTTTTTTTTGTCCACTAATAATTTAATATTCAATCCTATATTCTTATGTCATGACACTAACTGTTTTTGTTAAATTTTAGTTTTAAGTCCTTTTATATAAAAAAAATATTTAAACGTTTTATAATACACCAGGAAAAGAAATTATGAAAAATAACTATTAATATATCGCAGAATATATTTATTAATATAAGATAAGTTATAAGCGAACAAAATTCATAGGATAACTTTGTAATTTGCATAGTCTTTTAAAGAAATTGAAAGTGGGTTTTGGTTCCGTGTTCTTTGCTTGATGGGTTTACAAAGCGAAAGGAACTTCATGACTGCCACCGAAAGGGTATGCCCAACGCAATGTTGTCTTCTTCTACAATGACTTGTTTGTCTGCCACCATATCTTAAAATTACATTTGAATTGGAAATATGGATATTTTTGTAATGGAGGACTATGTATCTCTGCTGTGAAAAACAAATAGTGAATTTTTTTAAATTTAAATTATTAAATATCATTTGTGTAGTTAAAACTAGGGGTGTTCAAATGGTCGATTCGGTTCGGTTTTGGACCGAACCGAACAGACCGAAAATCGAATTTTAATATTTTTTAGAACCGAACTGCAAACCGAAATTATTAAGACCGAAACCGAAATTATTTCGGTCAATTCGGTACAAACGGTTTCCTGCTTTCAGTCTCTCTCTCTTTCTCTTTCTCTCTCTCTCTCTCCCCCCTCCTCTACTTCTTTGTCGCCGATCGGAGCTCGCCATTCGCCTCCGCCACCGTCCTCTTCGTCGCCGATCGGAGCTCGCCTAGTCGCCTCCGCCACCGTCCCCTTTTCTCTCTCCCCCTCCCTTCCTCTCTCTCTTCCCTTCTCTCTCTCTCTCCCCCCCTCTATCCTGTGCTTCTTCGTCTCCGATCGGAGTCGCCGCCGTCCCCTTCTCTTTCTCCCTCTCCCTCCCCTTCTCCCCCTTCCTCTCTCGCTTCCCTTCTCTCTCTCTCTCTCGGGGAAGATCTGGTCCCCGCCGCCCCCCCTGTCGCCGCCTGCCCCATGCTCCTTCCCTCCCTCGCACGATCTCCGTTGCTCCTGGGTCACCGAAAATCAAGTTTGTAACATTTTAGATCTGTTTAATATATAATTTATTGAATTTGTTTTATATATATACAGATTGCTCGTAACATTTTAGATCTGTTTTGTAAATAATTTGTTGAATTTGTTTTATTTATATACAGATTATTGGTTGAATTTGTTAAAAGTGTTAGATCTGTATGGATTGTTGGTTGAATTTGTTGTATTTACACAGATTGTTGGTTGGTTGAATTTGATTTACAGATTTTGAGTTGAATTTATTTACAGATTGTATGGTTGTTGGTTGGTTGAATTTGTTTTACATATTGTTTTACAGTTGAGTTGAATATATATATATATATATATATATATATATATATATATATATATATATATATATATATATAAAACGGTGAGTTTAAAAAAGTTTGGTCGGTTCAGTTTTTTCGGTTTTTCAACTTTAAGAACCGAACCGAAGAACCAAAATAATATTGCGATTTTGAACCGAAAAAACCGAAAATCGAACCAAATAAACTAAAATCAATTCGGTTCGATTTTCGGTTCCGGCTCGGTTCTGCACACCCCAGTTAAAACTAATAAAAGTGGAAGTACATAAATAGGATAAGAAGGGAAGACCAAATTCTTAAGAGGACCAATTTGGTAATTTGGGATATACTTTTTAGCCCTTTTGGCAAAGCATCAGCAGTTAGTTTGAGTTTGAAGGAAAAAGCCAAAAGGGGATGTCTTTTATTAATATTGGTCCCCACAGCCTTCTACTTCAATGCCTTCCTTCCCGAAAAACATCATTTTATATGCCACTATCCGATTCTTATATCTTGAACATGAGAAGCTGCTGGAAGAATAGGGTTGGTAGTTGGATTGTTAAATTGAATAAATATAATTTCTTAGTTGAATTTTGTTTGTCTAGATGGCCAACTATATATATAGTTTATCTCATTAATACTCTTTTCAAATATTTAAAAATATTTTATATGGGTGAAAATTTTATGAAAAAGAAAGGGGGCTGAAATATAATATATATGGGACCAAAAAATTTGAAATTAAGAAAAAAATCAAAATAATTTTTATAAAATTTGAGGATCAAAAAAAAAAAATTAAGGAGAGCCTACCTACGTTACTTTAAAAATGGTGTTAGATGTTTCATATTTGGAATTTAAATATGAGAAAAATGAGGAGGCACGGTTAAATGTCCAACTTGTAAGCATGATAACAGTAGGAACAATAACATTGTAAATGGGTGGGAGTTATGCATGTTTCTACATCACTTAGTTTTAAAGGTTTAAGAAATGAATGAATGGATGAAGAAGCAAATACTTGCGTCAGCATTTCTCAATTTATATGGGCCCAATTGTTTTAAACTACATCCCAAGTTCAAACGCAAGGTATTCGTAGGATTAAGTAAGACTTTCACTCCACCAAGATTCCCAACGCTAAGCCAACCATAAGGGAAGTTTCCTCCCTTGTCATTTTTCTACAAATAATCACAAGTCAGCAAATTGGCTTTGCATTCTGATTAATTACATAGTAATTTGCAAGGTCGGTTTGTCCAATTTCATATATATATAGATGGCATTTGCTTTTTACCGCTTACATTAATTTTGTGAATATTTCTTTGATCCTTTCAACAAACTTCATTCATGACGATGAAAATCCATCCCGGTGCTCAAAAGAAACGCGCCCACACAACCACCACTAACGGCGTCGTTTCTTCCATTCCCCCGCTCCAAACTCCAAAGAAGCTCAAGAGACTTCCTCACGTGTTCGCCAAAGTGCTCGAGCTTCCCTTCAACTCCGACGCCGACGTCTTTGTCCAAGAGACTCCAGATTCTTTCCGTTTTCTTGCAGACAAAGCCATTGCCGACCATTTTCAGGCCCGCGTAATCAAGATTTTGCCAGGGGTGACAAAGATCGAAGTGAGGGGAGGGAGTAGTGACTGTTCGTCGGAGGAATTCGATATTGATGGCTGGCGCTTCCGGCTTCCACCGATTACGCTACCTGAGATGGCGACGGCAGTGTGTATCGGCGGTAAGTTAGTTGTCACTGTCCCCAAAGCTATGAATTCTGAAGATGACGATTGTGATTATAAAGAAGAAGAAAAAGAGATTTTGGAAGATGATAATGGAAAGGAAAATCTGTTTGTTTTGAAGTGAAGAGTGAATTGTGGCAATGTGCATTAGTTGGCTTTGGTTGTATTCGGTATGTGATTTAGCTGAAGTATGATTAATGTTGGATCAGGTGGACCTATAGTTGGGTTCAATTTCAATATCAACAATAAAACCTAATCTTTCATACTCCTTCCAACTCCAAACTCAAATGCACAATTTTCTTTTTCCTTTTTTTTTTCTTTCCAAATTATATACCGCTTACTATTTATTCATCCCATAAAATTTAGGTCATTTTCTGTTTTCACTCAGGTGTAGGGTTAATAGTCAAAAAATTTTCTGTAATTATTGTATTATACTATAAAATCAGTAATTTTTTTAATGATTGCATAATATTATTGAAATAATAAAAAATAATGATTAAAAAGATAAATTAAATAAGAGTATAATAGACACTCAATGACTTTAGTTCATTTGTCTATTGATTTTTGCTTTTTAAGATCGGTCAACCATTAATGTTCAACGAACCATTATAAAGTTTTCTAACATACAAATATAATAAATTATGTAAATTGTAAAAATTATTCAACTATTCATAGTATTAAAAAATAAACATTATAAAATAAATTCCAAAATAAAATATAAGCACTGGGGTGAGCATTAGAAAAAAAAAAACTAATATATTAGAATCGACTTTTTAAAATTATTAATTATTAATTAGTTCGCATGATTTTTGAAATTGGTTTTCAATTATTATTTTGTTTTGTTATTGCTGTGGTTTGGCCTATAGTGTGTTGAACAGAATCGCAAATAATCCAAAATTATGAACTTCCTCTGTTTATTGGACAAAATCCTGTCTCAGTAGCTTATATTGCTTATGAGTACGTTCGCTTCCCATGGATTTGGTTGCTGGGCAATGAATAAACTTTAATTTTCATTCCTTTAATTAGTGGAAGATACAAGCTAAAGATTGTTCCCTGCCGAGTGATTATATATATATATATATATATATATATGCAATGCCACTATTATGATTTCATTATCCACATCTATATATATAACTTAAGCTTAGACTAGATATGTAGTTTTCTGTCATTGTTGCTTGCAATCCAGAATAGGTTGGCTGAGGATATGTGTAGCTACGCATCAATGTAATAGGTACTTGGTCATAATCATTTTTTCATTTTACCGATCCTTTTTGGAGGACGTTTCTGAAAGGATTAATATATTCATTGATCAATAATTCCAACTTGATCCTTTTGATCACATAAAATTTATATATAAAATATTCGAACTCGTCATCTCTCTTCACTTGCCGATAATTTTCTACTGAAAAGAAATAAAAAGCCCTTTAAATTTGTCTTAATTGTTTATTAACTTCTTCATAATTAATTTGATAGGCCAATTTCACCCTTAACAGATAAAAATGGCGTCGAATAAGTTTTAATTTGATAATATATTTAACTTAATTTATGAAATACTCAACTGCTCAATTGGTGGCAGATTGAAAAGCTGACTAAAAGGAAAAATAAATAAATTGAAATCTATAAATGTGCTTGTTTTCCAAAACGAAGCAAAACAGTTTATCTCAATTTTGAATTTTTGTCTTTTTGAAAAATACAACGGATAATGACATTTACATATATTATAAGTAATTTGATTTTCCATCAGCTGTCTAGAGAAAAGACAATGAACCACCTCCATTTAATAAAAATAATAACAATTTATTTGAAAATATAACTTTCAAATCGCAAAGGATAAATTTTAATTGTATTTCGAGTACCTTACTCTAATATATATATATATATATATTTGACCAGGCATTGAGGCTGTCAATTCCAATTGCTAATTCTTGAGTCTGGACAAGATGTTTTGGGAAACTTTGGATGATATATTCCAAGTTTCCAACAATCCCGAGTTATTCCAGATTTTGTAATCTCATTTTAACGCAATTTCCGGCCCACTTTTTGACACATACAAATACAAAATTAATCTGGTAATTGGTTATTTTTTCTTTGTAAAAGCCCTATTCTATTGATATGGGGAGCAATGAGCATAACAAAATCCAATCAATTTTAAAATAATGAATTAACAAAGTACAGGTGGCCAAGCATTTGACAACTGTGACAGAAATTGCTTATTCAGATATGTAGAACACAAAACCAGTCACCACCTGTACAACTCTCACCCTTATCATCAACACGTGTAAACTAAACTATAATATTCTCAAAATCTATACCTATTCATTTATATATATGCTTCCATGGAACTCTACGCTTCTTTGTATGCTTAATCAAAACAATCATACCCTCCTCTACAACTAAGAAAAATGAGCCAGGAACAACCGCAAAGACCCCAACCTGACCTTCATCCCATCAAATACGGCGACGTTTTTAACGTCCAAGCTGATCTGGCGTCCAAAACAATTGCACCAGTAGATGCAGCCACTTTGCAGTCGGCTGAAAACCGCGTCCTAGGAGAGACCAGGAGAGGCGGACCTGCGTCGGTCATGCTATCGGCGGCTAGAATCAACTTAAAATATGGCTTGGTTCAGCCTAATGAATCCACCGACGTGGCAGGAGACAAGCTTACTAATGTAACAGAAAAGGATGTTGGCGGTGATCGTGTTGTCACCGAAACAATAGCTGGACAGGTTCATTCCTCTACTTGTACTGAAATTTGTCGCCAACTTTTAGCATTAAAATTAGCGGCGGATAAAATTCCGTCGCCATTTTGTCCGTGTTTTTATTATTATTTTTAATATATTACGTCGGATTGAAAGATTCCTCAAATTTAGTAACGATTTGCTGTCCGTGGTGACCCAGATTGTGGCGCAATATATTGAACCAAAGGTGGAGACGACAACCCCAGTAATTCTCGATAGAGATGCAATCACGATAGGGGAATCTCTGGAGGCAGCAGCTCTTGCAGCGGGAGACAAACAGGTTGAGCAGAGCGAAGCAGCTGCTATACAAGCTGCTGAAGTAAGAGCAACTGGCATTAACGAGGTATTACCTGGCGGAGTAGGCGCTGAAGCTCAGTCTGCAGCCACCCGTAACGCCAGAGCTCCGACTGACACAGATAAGACCAAGCTCTCTGATATTCTAGCGGTATTTATCTTCACTTAACCTCTAAGCGTTTGAGGGTGATTTTGATTTTTCTTATACACTTTCTTATTTATTTATTTATCTTGGGGTAGGATGCTACACTGAAGATGCCAGCAGACAAGGAAGTGACGGGAGAAGATGCAGAAAGGGTGATCCAGGCAGAGGTCGGGAACAAGCCAGACATGCGTGCCACTCCTGGAGGAGTCGCTGCGTCCATGGCTGGAGCTGCTAGGGCTAATCGAAACCTATCATCGTATAGAGACGTTGCTAAATAGTGTTTCACTAAAAAAAATGATAATATATAGGGAGCGCTTGAGGGGAAAAAATTAACACACACACATATGTATATACACGCGCGCGCGCCTCTAATGGAAAGTTAAGCCATGCCCAATCCTGTTTTACATTCCTGTTCCATATAGTGAATGGATTTCGCGTTTCTTACTTGAATGCGTTGGAAATAATAATTTGCAAATGTAATATATTTAGGTTTTTTTAATGGGGAATTTGAGAAACGCAAAATGAATAATACTGTTTCAGATATCGTTGGCGGGATGGTGAGAAAAAAGTCCAGATAGATTCCTTGCCAAAAACGAGATAATACGGAGAGAATTGGATCGTGTTGGCGCTAATTCGGTGTGCCAATAATAGTGAGGATCTTCTGTGGGAATAACACTCGCTAAATATAGCGAGAGAGCACAATGGTTCTTGCGAAAGAACTAAAGTTGTTGCTAATTTTGCCTCATAATTCCCTCACTGATTTTTGTTAAATACAAACACATATTATTAATATGTTATGATTGCTGGGATTAAGAGTTTGATTTTTTAAGAAAATCCATTAAATCACATATATAGTAGGAGGTCTATTTCCATTATTTGTCTTATTCTACGTTTTTAATTTGAATTTATTAATTATTGATTTTAGAAATGTTTTGATTGCATGCTCTTCATTAAAATTGTTTTGTTACGTGCATGATATAAGTTTAAGCAATTTTCAACTCTTCACACATCAAATTTAATTAATAGTCATTATAAGAGTAATTTTTTTTATGAAAAGTAATTTTTTTTATGAAAATTTTAAAAAATGATTAGAATATCTTAATTTTATATATATAAAAAAATTATAGCAATGGACAAAAATATATTTTTTTAAATAAAAATGAGAAATATTTTAAAAAATATATAATAAATAGGTATAGATATATATATTTTTAAAAACAATTTTAAAAGAATATTTAAAGTGAGATAATATAAAATAAAAAAAATAATCTTTTAAAGTGAGACGGAAGTATTGAAATTTATTTTTGTCATTAATTGTTTATAGAGGTGGCAAATTTGGCCCAGACCCAAAATACCAGCCCAATAACCATTGGCCACCTCAATTTCAGGCAAATTTAGGGTTAATGTGTTTTTTTCGAAAATTTATTTTAAATGGACCACCTGACTCGATTCAAAAAATTTTTAACTCATGGGTTGACATAACCCGCCCAATTTATTTGGACATTTGGCCCATTTATGACTCATATTTTTTGGTCCATTTGTAACCCGCCCATTAATGACCCAACTCAAACCCGTCCAATTTGCCACCTCTAATTTGTTTATAGTTATATAATCTCATTCTATTAATTATTTGTTTTGCATATATAAAAATAAAATAAAATAAAAATAAATAATGAATATTTTTTTAAATTAAAAATTATCATATTGAATGAAATAAAAAAAAAAGGATAAAAACAAAAATTAAAAATTATCACCTCGACTAGAATAAAAAAAAGCACAAAAAAAAAAAATTGCCATGATAGAATAGAACGGAAATTATTAAATTATGTTTATACGGGCTTAGATCCAGTTGGACGTAGAAACTTAATTTTCTTTATTTACTGCTTGGACAGAATAACGTCCGTACAAACACTCTTATTTTGCCTGGATGGCTATTTGAATAAAATTGATTGCTTAATTTATTTATTTATATCGATTATAATTTCACAATTTTACTTGCATTCTAATATGTTTCTTTGTGTGGATTCAGAATAACTTATTTCTTTGGTAAGTATTATTATTATTTACTTATTTGGGAATTGGGATATTGTATTTATTCTTTTATTTTTGGACTATTTTTAACTTGTAATATTTCTATGAATGTTATAATAGGTAACTGAAATGCTTTTACATGATTATCTGTCAGAATAATGATTTTTTTTAGATAATTAATTGTTATTTTCTAATAAAATCAGTATTGAATTGCTTAACATAGCAAGCGACATTTTTAAATTAATCAAATCATTAAATAATAGCCGGATTTCTAGATGTATTTACTTTCTTGAATATTTAATTTACATATCATTTTATTTTATACAATTTAAATTTTGGCGCTGCGAAGATATAGATATACCTTTAATTGTTTTAATTCAATGTAAGAATGGATGAAAAATAATCCCTCTCTCCTTACATGCTAATTGTCATTTTTCTCTTTTTCTCGCATATTAAGATAATTATTGGTTTTTTAATTTGTTAAAAGTTATTTTAAAGACTATAATATCTTTTTTTATATTTAATGAAGAGAAAATGTATATAAAAAAAGTGATATGAAAACATTAATGAATTATTAATACCATTAAGATAGTAAAATTAGAATATATGTAATAAATCTTGTTTTAATTTTATAAAGTGACATTTTATATAGAATAAATATTTTCTTACAAAAATTAACAACTGACATGTAATGGAGAGGATAATAAATAAAAGATGAATGGGTTAAAATCGCTTGTATGGGATTGATTTTAGCTAAACCCTTTTACGAGTGAAAGATCAGTAGGTTTTATTGGTGCAAGGAGAATGGCGACTCCCAAAACTCCTCCATCCCTTACAATATCCTAAGAAAGTTTACATGCTCTACCACAATTGGATGCTTATGAAAGCATCAACAACATATACAACTTACTATTGAAATCACTAAGAAAATTAACAAAAATTCAATGTCATTTTGAACGCAAGAAGGGATTTCTCATCACCAATAACTTTTATTATTATTATTATTATTATTATTATTATTATTATTATTATTATAGTAGGATTTGATGTTTAAATTCCCATCATTTTCTATCTTTTAGTGAATTCAAAATGCCTATCTTTCTTTGTAACCAAACACTGCCTTTCTTTCCTTTTTTTAATATTAAGTGTCACAGAAAAATAGGGAATTTGGTTAAATTAACAAAATTGATTGAAAAATAAATTACAATGTATTATTTGCTTGATTCATACAATTTGGTTAAACTATAAAAATTTTGCAAACTTTAAATAGTTATCACTTTTCTAGTATATATATGTAGGGGCTCCCATTTAACTATAAAAAAATTTAAAATTATCCTTATATAATTTTAATTTTTTTTAAAAATGACCACATTTAATCATGAAAAAATTGAAAATCACTCTATAAATTTAAATTTTTTTAAATTGACTCCACTAAATATTTAAATTAGTCCCTTATTTTTTAGTAATAAAGTGTAAATTTGCTTTTAAATTTTTAAAAATAGTATACATTTGTCTCTAAAATTTGTTTTTTTTTTAAAAAAAAAGCCTTTGAAGATATTAAAATAATACAGATTTGCTTGTATCCAATACTTTGAGATCACTTTCTTTCTCTTTATGATTCTCCACCAGCCATCACTCTTCTCTGACTCCTTTTATATATCTCTATCTTTCACCTCGGCTCAAACTCACTGTCAAGTTTTAAGAAACAAGAGCTTAAAAAATGGTGGGCAGTGCTTCTTATTCCCCTCTACCCTTTTCCCTTCTTGATGATTGACGTTTTGTTTAATTGTTTAATTACCTTTATAAAGCAGAATTTGCAAGAGGAAGAACAACAGCAACTAACTGCATGGGAGGATTATGTAGACTGGAGAAATAGGCCAGCAATCAGAGGCCGCCTTGGTGGTATGCTTGCTGCCTCATTCGTATTAGGTATTCGTCTGTGAAAAATCTCATGAATTAGGTTTAGGCAAGGACCTTCTGATTATTTTTCAGTTTTCGATATATTTTTCTACCTCGCAAACAGTATTTACATGGAGGAAATCTTTATTTTTGTTTATTTTTTTTTCCATTATATTGTTTTCTGAATGAATGGACAGTTGTGGAAATATTGGAGAACCTGGCATTTTTAGCAAATGCAAGCAACCTGGTCCGATATTTACACAAGAACATGCACTTATCACCGTCTAGAGCGGCTAATAATGTCACAAATTTCATGGGAACTGCTTTCCTTCTAGCCCTTCTTGGAGGTTTTCTGTCAGATGCCTTTTTCTCTACTTATCGTATTTACCTAATGAGTGCAGCCATCGAATTTCTGGTATGTTATCCTATCATCGCATTTTAACCTTATTTATTTAACTTGTTTTTATTTCTTGTTTTTTACCATATATATTTGCAGGATTTGATTTTCCTGCCCTGATAATTGAATTACATTTGTTTCTGTGAAACAATGAGACTCACCATTACACTCATGCACCGTATCCAATAAAGTGGAGATTTGTGAATTGCTCTGACAAATGGCAACATCTTTAATACATTTGCCATTGTTTTTTTCTTTTCACAAAATCTTTTATTAAGCGAAAAGACGCATGCGATGTAATCTTTGGCTATGTGATAAAAGGTCTTATGCTACCTCCCCTGAAACGTGTACGTTGCCTTCCGTTGGTCTCTCTATCTCAGATACGGTAATGATAAATAAAAAGATGATATAAATTGAAAATTATTTTAAAATTAAGCACACGTGTGCATGCATACACAAACAAATATATGGCACTAAATTCTTCAATAAAGTCAGAATCTGCAATTGGATCCAATAAAATCCAAATAATAAAATTATTTTTTTAAGTCCACTGACGTGAAAATATGAAATTTTGATGCGAAACAGGGGTTGGCGGTACTAACATTGCAAGCTCGGTCGGCCTCACTAAGGCCAACGGAATGTAACGGAAGCAACAGGTGCCAACAGGTGGATGGTGCAAAGGCAGCAATGCTGTTTACAGGGCTGTATCTGGTGGCGGTGGGAGTCGGAGGAATAAAAGGGTCGCTACCGGCACACGGGGCAGAGCAGTTGGATGAAACCTCACCAAAAGGAAGGAAGCAAAGATCAACTTTCTTCAATTACTTTGTTTTCTGCCTTTCATGCGGAGCTCTAATTGCAGTGACTTTTGTTGTATGGATTGAAGATAATAAAGGGTGGGAATGGGGATTTGGTATTTCTACTATTTCCATATTTTTGTCTATCCCTGTTTTTCTTGCTGGCTCATCCACTTACAGGATTAAGATTCCCTCTGGAAGTCCCCTTACTACCATTTTCAAGGTAAATGTATGATACTATATTTTTCTAAATTGGGGTGATCGGATTCATGAATTTGCTCATGCACAAAACCAACATGTTACCACATAGAAAATATGAAATTATACAAGTGGCTATGAAAATAGTAATGTTTTTCTTTTTCTTCTATGTGACAGCACACCATTAGCTTTATCCATGAGTAATTTTATGGACTCATTGTAGGAAAGAAACTTCCACTAAAAACTATGTCTAGTCTTGATTCGGTTGTTTTAGTTTTTATCGTTATGGATAACTGTCATAAAATGCAATTTAGTCCCTTAATTGAAAGTTTGTTTAATAGGGCGCGGGCGCTATTTGACAAAAAAATTCCATAAATGAATGCGGTGCATGAGTTCTGAAAATTAATAGGGTGAATTGGATGAAAATTAATAATTACTGGGCTCAATTGAATAAGAAATAAACTTTTAGAGATTAAAATATGTATGGTTTTTAAATTTTTTCTAATACTTCATTTAACATCGTTAAGTGAAAAGGGGCTTAAATAATCAAAACTTAAAGGTTTAGTGACTCAATTGAACAAAAGTTTAAATTGACAAGCAAACTGTGTACTTGTTGATGATTGAACAGGTCTTGGTTGCTGCTACAATCAACAGTTGCAGAAGCAGAAGTCCAAGCAATGAGACAGCCAAAGAAAGCCAGGAATCAGAAGAAATGGCAGTAACAGAAAGCATCACTTTCCTTAACAGAGCAGTGAAGAAAAAGCCAATCCACTCTGCACTAGCATGCACAGTGCAGGAAGTAGAAGACGTTAAAATGGTGATAAAAATAGTCCCAATATTTGCTTCCACAATCATGCTAAGTTGCTGCCTAGCTCAGCTTTCCACATTTTCTGTACACCAAGCTGACACCATGAACACCCACCTTGGTTCCTTCAAAGTTCCCCCAGCTTCTCTTCCCATTTTTCCTGTGGTCTTCATTATGGCACTGGCGCCGATTTATGACCATTTCGTCATTCCATTTGCAAGAAAAGTAACAAAATCCGAAATGGGAATTACTCATCTCCAAAGAATTGGAATTGGTTTAGTCCTTTCAGTAGCAGCAATGGGAGTAGCCACTATAGTAGAGGTCAAGCGAAAGAGAGTGGCTATGGTTTCAGGATTACTCGATTCTGAGCAGCACTTGCCTGTCACGTTCTTCTGGATTGCATTTCAATACTTGTTTCTGGGATCAGCGGATCTTTTTACTCTGGCTGGACTGCTGGAATTTTTCTTCACTGAAGCACCAAGCAGCATGAGATCTTTAGCTACTTCTCTTTCTTGGGTATCATTGGCTATGGGATACTACCTAAGCTCCGCAATCGTATCAATAGTT
Source organism: Excoecaria cochinchinensis (assembly GCA_947683425.1). NCBI lineage: Eukaryota > Viridiplantae > Streptophyta > Magnoliopsida > Malpighiales > Euphorbiaceae > Excoecaria > Excoecaria cochinchinensis. Next base: position 3,370,183 of record CANTUQ010000045.1, read on the forward strand.
AATAATTTCACAGATAATTATAGTCACAGACCATGGCTCAAAGGCAGAAATTTAAATCACTACCACCTCGAACGATTCTATTGGCTCATGTGTGTGCTAAGTGGAGTGAATTTCTTCTGCTACCTGTTCTGGGCTAACTGGTATACATATAGGTCAACAAGAGCTAAATTAGCAAAGACTTTATGCGTAGCCGGACTCAATTGAAGTTTTCTGATTGTACTGTTAAAATCTACTGAAACATTGTATTCTCTATAAGGGATTTTACCATCATTCTAATAAAAATTAATTAAAGCCATATTCAAATTCAGGACATATATACGGTAATAACTATACATATAATACTTGTTCCTTTTCTGGTGATTTTCTTTTTTACAAGAGAACGTAATAATAAGTTATTTAATAAACATTATTGACTCTTACACTATGTTTAGATAAAATACTTCATGAGATGGGATGAGATAATAATATTTGCTAATGTGTTTGGAAAGATGTGTAGTATGATATAATTTAATAAATTTTTAATAAGAAAAAATTCAAAAAGATAAAAAAAAAATAGAGTTATATTAAAATTAAATAAAAGCGATAAGAAAAAAAATTAAAAATCAAGCAAAGTTGTTCAATTTAATATTTTTAAAATTTAAACAAAATAAATCATAAAAAGCTCATCTTTCTAAACAAGCCATTAGATCATATCATCTTATACCATTCCATCCAAAAACAGAATCCAAACAAAGTGTTAAGGGAAAAAAATACAATATGGCTGCCAAGCTGTCTTAAATTAAGTATGGATAAAAGCCTTGACAATAGGCGTATAAAAAACTTACATGTAAATAATTACAAAAAATTAGTTTCTGCCTTTCAAATCAAGCTTAATAATCCTTTTAGTCCATAAAGTTTATTTCCTTTAAATTCGCCCCCTTTTCTTTGTACCCTTCCTGTTTGACAACTCTTGGCCTTGGAGTGAAGAAGTTACAGGTGTCCGAATTATGAACTCAACAACGTAAAATTACATGCCAAATGTCACACAACAACTACTTCTACTTGTCAAAACCAACCGCCACTTGTAAGAATATCGGGCGTCGTAGCCAACGCGTGTAAACTCCTCAAGACCGTGAACATTTTCGTGAGTGCAAAACTTCATATTTACATGCTTCTTAATTAGCTCTCTTCCATGAAACAGTACAAAAAGAAAGTCTCAAGGAAAAGAATAATGAGTCAGGGACAGCCACGAAGACCCCAGTCGGTGCAAGACCCTATAACATACGGTGACGTTTTTGCTGTAGGAGGGAACGTTGCTACCCAGCCTGTTGCACCAGTAGACGCAGCCAGCATGCAATCTGCGGAGAATCAAGTGCTGGGTGAGAACCAGAGTGGAGGCCCAGCTTCTGTGATGCAATCTGCAGCTGGAGTCAACGTAGCAACTCGCGCCGTTGATCCTAATGATGCCAGTGATGTTGTTAGAAACCAAAGGAGTCACTGTAACGGCAGCTAATGTAGGCGGCACTCTCGTTGTTACAGAGAAAGTTGGTGACCGGGTATAAATTAATCGAAGGATTAAGAATCATATTAATTAATATTGGAGGACAGATTGTTGGACAGTATGTTGATCCCGGAGTGCCGGCTTCATATGCATCATCAACTCCTGATATTACGATTGGTGAAGCACTAGAGGCTACAGCTTATTCTGCAGCAGGAGATAAGCCAATTGACCAAAGCGATGCTGCTGCAATCAGAGCCGCAGAGGTCAGAGCTCTTCGTAATAACCGAACTCCAGCTGGTGGAATCAGCGCACAAGCAGAGTCAGCTGCTGATCTTAACGCAAGGACTATGCGGGACGATAATAAGACCACTCTTTCTGATGTTCTTTCGGTAATTGGGAATGCATTTTTATTTTTCTATAGTTTATTTCGCGGACCAAAGCTTATGATACAACGGTTGAGGAATTGCAGGATGCCAGTGCGAAGTTGCCAGCGGACAGAACGGTGAGGCGTGAAGATGCAGAAGGTGTAATAGGTGCTGAGATAAGAAACAAACCTGATATGAGGACTACCCCTGGTGGAGTTGCTGCATCTATGGCTGCTGCTGCTAGACTTAATCAGAACACGTAGTATTATAATTTTATCATATATATATATATAGGGTGTTTTTGCTTATGTAAATAAATAAACATTCCAGATAGTGACTTGAACTCTTTCCCTGGCTAAGTAGGTATTATGATGGTGAGACAGAGCTCTTCTTCTGCTCCTTTTTAGCCTTCTGATGATGGACGGACTATACACATGAATCAATCTCTCATCTATACCAACCCTCTTGATTGAATATCTGATTATAACATTAAATTTTTTTTCCACTTAATCTCTCGTGATTGCCCGTATTTGGGTATGGACCCTTGCTTTCTGGGGACATTTTACCAAGTTTACAATGATCTCTTAGGCCCAAAATTGCTCCTTTCCTGGGCCTTAGATTGTGGGTTTAATTTCTCACGAGAACTCTGCAGCTTACTGCCTAAAAATAACTAGGAGCGGATTAACACATATGAAGCTCAATATTCAATAATTTAGCATGAATGGATGTGCGTGTGCGAGAGTGAGAGTTGGGTGCGTGTAGGGGTTCGGTGACTTATGGGCAAAGTATCTACTGAAGATAAATAGCAATGGAACAGCTCATTTCTAAGATGGGTTAAGTGAAGATGCCCTTACTTGGCAGTGTGTCATATATGATTTTCTTGTTTCTTTCTTAATCATATCATAACACATGAGAATTGTTTTTCAAAACTTAATTTCTTTTATCTCTGGAGATTTCCAAGTTCTCTAATTAAGAAATTATTTCACATTATTTCTCAATTTTCTCTATCATCACTTGTAGTAGCTAGATAAAATCATCCTCTCCAATTGCAACACGAATTGCATGCAATAATTAAGAAGGCTTTCTATGGAATTTAAATCTAAATGTTCCCAACATAAATATTTTCTTTTATTCTTGACCAGCTTCAAATGGAATTCCAAACTAATTAAGACCAACACACTAACTAAGAACGGCACTGCAGTAGTCAATATGTGCATTTACATGTTGATTATCATCACATAAGTTGTCGAAGGAAATGAATTCAAACTTATAACTACGAAAGTGATTGTTTCAACTGTGGTTGAAAACGATTCAACAAGTAAAATAGCAAACGTACAGAGACAATTACCTATGTAATCTTAACAATAATTTATTACAGTTTTTTTCTTTTTCTTGTATTAGTAATTTTTGTTTGAGAGCTGTTCTACGGTAGTTCATAAAATTAATTCAGAAGAAAATTCCTTTTAAAGATTAGTATATACAGGCAAGGCAAATGAGGGACCACGAACTTTCAAGTTATGCATCTTTTCATAAAGAAAAGTAGGAAAGTATTAGTCTGCAATCTCGTGAAGAGCTCAATTCTTTCTATGAAGGACAATGATAAATATTCTTATAGCTTTAAATTACTGATCTGATGATGTTGATTTTTCATGAAACAATAGTTTTATTGGCAGTAGTTTAGACAGTGCTATGTCTTTCTCCTTGAGATAAAGCAAGTAATTCCTCTCCACTTCTTCGGTAATTTCTGATAAAAAAGAACCACTTAATATTGACATTTTTGTTGTGATTTCACTGTTCTTGCTTGCCCAAGAAATTCTACCATTAAATGTAGATTTAACCATATATCCTTCAGAAATCCCACTCCTCATTTTCTTCCATTAAAAGCAAAGAAAAATAATGTTTCTTCACACATATCCTAGTGCAACTATATATGCTGAGTTCTATGTTCAAGAAAAATGTATTTTATGGTACTCTTGTGTGCAAGTTCACTTTTAAGAATATATTCAGAAACAAATAATAAAAACACTCAAAAATTATATTAAAAAACATCGACATCTAAGTACGAGCATTTCTAAATGCTCGTAAGCAAGTACTTTTCTCTTTTTGTGTTCGACATTAATTCAAACTAATTAGAGCAGTGAATTTTAGATATGGTATGAATTATAAAATTGAAAAAAATTGAAACTAATGTAAAAGTCTGAGCATAAAGAGGCTCTTGAAATCCTCAACTCGTAATCAAAGGATGCTATGAGAAGAGAAGTAAAACACAAATAGGATATGTTGATCAGTATGCAATATCCCTACCATGTGCTTGCTGTGGTAGTTAATCTTATGGTTGGTTGAACCATCTTTATTGCGTACTTGACCTCATCATTTGCCCCTTATTTCTTTTTTTTTTTTTAAATAAATTTCACTTACTTCGAAATACAGAAAATTTAATCCATCTAAATTTTTGGTGAAACTAATATAAGATTTGTAGGCCAGAAAATGAAGTGAATGATACACTTTATAATAAATGAATCCGTTATAATTAATAGTAATAATCATAAGAAAAATAATGAAAAATTCTTGGGATGTGCAGCTATTCATCTGAATTGATAGCAGGTGGATGGATGGTGATTAAAGACCAGTACATATAATTAATATGTACCAAAAAATAAACAGAGACAATCATTTAGGTCCATGATTCCTCATCAACTTAATTTGGATTGGCTTCTTATTCTTGCATGAGTAGTCAATTCCAGTTCTTAAAAATTTTACACACTTTATGAAGCGTGTTTTCTTGGCATGAACATAAATGTTACTGTTGAATTGGATACACAAGAATGGAAATTGACCCTTCAAACTTAATGATTTTCAACCACCATAAAAACAAAATGGTATAATTATTTTCCTGCTGTTACCCTTCCACGAAAAGTGTAGCACGAAACACTTGTTTAAATCGAATTCATACATTTTCTTAATCACTATTTCAATTATAAACTGTTTCAAAAAATATAGGACGGTACTTAACATGTGTAAATAGTACTTTATTATTAAATTTATTGATGAAAAGCTCATGGATGGTTGCATATAAGAATTTTAACTGGTTCATCCTAGTGAATTTAATTATCTCAGGTTAGGTCCCTAGCCTAAGTTGAAAAGCAAATTAACCCAGATACGTAGCACATAACCAGCATGGTTGGTGGGGGCCATGTATGGAAATTGCAAGAGAATGCAGATCGAATCCATATATAGCTGATAATGCAAGAACATTATCATATATATTTTATCATTATTAATTTATTATGATGAGATCTAAACCATATTATAATTCTTCTTATATATAAATATTAATTATAATGAGCTTTTTTAATATAATATATGAAAGGACACTATCCCAGGCTATTTTTTTTTTTTTTTTTTGAGTAATTAACAAAACGATTACAAATATATATATATATAATTATGGGAGATTCATGTGACCAGTTAGACCAGATGATAATTAATCATTACTCTGGAAAACAGGGGGACAAACTGTTTGACTACAAGAACAAGGATTATAGAAGAGAACTAAAGTTGGAGTATTTTTTTTTATATATATATTTTAATATGAAATTTGAATTATGATAAAATAAAAAATAATTAAATTTTAAATTATTTAAAATATAAGCAATTCCGAATTAGATAATATTATTCGATAAGAGATAATAATAATAATATACATGCACAAAACCACAAAAATGCCTTTGTAGATATACTTGCTCACCAGTTTTGCATGTGCAGCTTTCTTAGAACACAAACAAAGCTCTTCAACTCCTTACGCGCTTCCATCAACGTGGATATCAAACTATAGAATTAATTTCTAACTTATTGAGTCCTTAAATTAATATCTATTTTAAGTATAATTAGAACTTAATTGATATCTTCAATTGGATGGAAAAGTGGTAACAATAAATAAATACTTACACAGCTTCTTCCATTTTGTTTCTTTCTCTTTTTCATTAGCAACAAAGAAAACCAAAGAAACATTAATGGCTGGTACGCTGGGAAGAAACTTCCATCTCTGCTTCACCAAGATCAAACGTCCATTACATCCTCATCAACCCTCTTCTTCTCTTTTATCCCCAAATCATCACATCCAAAATTTCAACTCTCTTTTTCACTATAACTTCGATTCTCCTCCTCACCATCGCTCTTCCTCCGACGACGAACCTGACTTCGCCACCGTCTTCGCCTCCCAGCGCTTCTTTTTCTCCTCCCCCGGACGTTCCAACTCCATCGTCGAATCCGCCGACTCATCCGACAGCCAAAACTCCAATGCACCGCCGCTTTCCGACACTCGTACCATTAAAGTACAATCTTCAGAATCCTGGGATTCTCCGACGGTTAAAGACAGCGTGGCTGTGCCGACGTACTCGCCGGACCCCTACTTAGATTTCAGGCAATCTATGCAAGAGATGGTGGAGGCGCGTGGTTTCGTGGACGTTAAGACTAATTGGGATTACTTGCATGAGCTTTTGTTGTGCTACCTTGCGCTGAATCCTAAGAGCACGCACAAGTTTATAGTTCGAGCATTTGCCGATCTTCTTGTAAGTCTATTGGCGTCGCCTCCGGCGGTGGGAGAGGGAGGTTTGAGGCAATGCATGTAACGTGTAATGTGGGTTTGTCGGATAATGATTGGATAGGATTGTTTGATATGATTTGGCAATATTTACAAGTGAGGGGACTGCAAGGCCACTTGTGTTTTTGTCTTATCTTATCTTTTCTCTTCTTCTTTCTCCCAGAATCATTGAGATCAGAAGCTCTTCTATTAGAATTTTACAAATAAATAAATAGTTTTTTTTTTTCTTTTAATTTGTAATTAACTCATAAATCAACGAATTTGAGGATATAATTAACTCATAATTGGATACTATATATATATATATATATATCTGCTGCATAATTTTCTTTTTATTTCTGATACATATATACAGACAGTGTTTCTTTTTATTTCTGATACATATATACGGACAGTGTTTCTTTTTATTTCTGATACGTATATACAGACAGTGTTACTCTCAATAATAGGTTATAAAACCTTCTTAACCAGTAAGACCAAATCCGGTGTAACTTCTTACGAAAATTAATATAGCTAGTAATAACTACTAAGATAAGCTGAAACCATTGTTTATACGAATTCACATTCAATTATCTCTTCAAATTCTATTAGTAAAAATAATCATTTTACACTCCAATAAACTATTATTATATTCGCCCATTTTTTCCGAGGAGATAATTATATTCCTCAAGATCTGCAAAGGCTTGGGTAACCGGCAAAAATATATTAAGAGATATCTGCATAGATATACATATATATATATATATATATGGCATTCTTAATTTTATTAGTGAACCAAATACGATAAAATCTCATGTAAAAAAATGTAATTTAATAAAATAATTTAATTTAATTTTCTGCATATTATTTGTTAGTTCATTAGATAAAATTATAATTGAAGTAAAATCTCCAAATTACTACGTATGATCAATTCACAATTGGAGTGGAAGTAGATAAAAGAGAAAAGTGGTAGTGTTCCTTCCCACTGGAGTCAGGGCAATTATACATTAGAACATTAGTAATTATAAAAACATTAAGCAGAGAAACGTTATAATTTTATGTCTTCCACTGACTAGGAAGAATCTTTGCATCAAGACAACTAATGGATTAACAAGTGGCCAAATTTAATTTCTTCTTAAATAAAAAAATGGTTTTTAACAAAGACAGAAAACAGAAAACAGGGAATCTTGGATTTGTTTTCCTCAATATATATATTTGGTGGATAAGCCAGAAAAGATTCAGTGAAATGCATAAGATGCCAACTGATGAAGATCACTTGTTTCTGCATAAGTGTCATTTAAATTAATAATTATAGCTCAACTTGGGTGAGATGCCAAACATATTCTTAATATATAGCTGTTCCAAAATTAAACTATATATCCACCTTACATGTGCTTAATGCCACCATTATCTCGGTGCTTACTGGTACAACACACTACATGCCACGCACCATAGCATCTTGACATGAGTTGACAATTAAAATTTAGCACAAACATTATTATTGATTTACACTTGCCTCAATTGCTTAAAATTGTACAATTTAGTTTGATAAAATATTTTTCAACAGCTAATTGCACGCACTTCCGAAAATTTAAGGATGAAGGTGGCAAAGCCTAACAAGTTCTCTTTTTTGGGAGCAAGTTATTGACCACCTTACATTGCATATTCTTTTGCTGTAGGAATAACAGGTAAATATTGGTAGTAGTAAATTTTATGCATAACCAGAACTGACCGAATCCACTAATTCTAACTTTGGAAAAGCAAACTAAATTAGAGTAAGATTTAAAGACCAAAACTACCATTGGTGAGCTTTTGGTTGAGCCGAATTTAGTCTGTAATCCTTATAATCCGCGCACGATGTACTCCTCAAAGAGCGGCACATGCATTTGATATATTGAATCCATTATGCTAACTGGGCTTCCTCGGGCTCGCTCGCATCTTGGGCTGGACCACATAGTACCTGAACTAACGTTAAAGTAGCCCACTACAAAAGCACAACTAATCATAATGTCAGATCAGACTACAAGTTGGCAAGTGGATCGAGTCATCTGGGAGAAAATGAATTTGAAGAAGCCAAATCTGTTTTAAGTTTTAACAGAAACTTAGAAAAATCCGATCGAATCTACCAAATAATCCCACAACTGGACCTGACCCGAGAATACGAGGTATGGGGATCAAACCCAAACTGATGGAATAGATGGAACGGGGATGATTAAAAATTTTGTAACCCAAAAGCTCGCCACTAGTAGTAGTTACCCCAACAGATGAATTTTCTCATTTGATAACTAAACAAATGTAACTGTTAAACCAATTTATTAATAATTTTTTAATCACTTCAATAATATCGATTTTTTAATATCACCAACCATTATCAATATGTTAAATTTAATTAACTAATTCATTAATTTCAATTTTTGTAGTCTATTTAGTTAATATTTTTCAGTTAACGATTAAAATTTTAAAAATATAATTATTTAAAAAAATTAAACAAAATTCAATTAAATTTTAAATGTTCAAAATAATTTAAAATAAAAATTACAAAATAAACATAATATATTAAATAATTAAAATTCATGTTCCACCATCATCGTTTTCCACTTCTAATCCACCTTTTTAAAGTTAATTATTTCAAATTAATAGTTATTATTATAAAATAAATTTGAACATTTAAAAATTAACATACTTAATCCTAGATTAAAAAAAATTGAACAAAATTAAATATCAAAACATACACCTTTCAAATAAAATATACACTAATATATATATAATAAAATATAATATATACAAAGATTAATCGGTTACCCTATACAAGTATTAATCTCTATACATAAAATGAATAACATAATTTAGATATACTTTAAAGTATTAGAAATAATATTTAACGAAATAAAAAATTTAATTATAAAAATTAAAATATAATTTAATTATATTTTAAAATATTATTTTATTAAAATTTTACATAAAAAAAATAAAAAAAATCTTAAATATATATATATATATAAATCACTTAACTATAAACGATTAGTTAACCGATACTCAAAAATAAAAATAACTGAAAATGCTAAAAATAAAAACATTAACAAAAAAAATCGGTTCACGACTACAAGACAATACTTCGTAAATCCACAGCATAATGATTCTCGCTTGCCCTTTGCTGGCATTCTCATTAAAATTTTGTATCTCAACCCTACTTGTTGAACCAAATGAAACTAAGGACGGAGTTAAAACTTAAATTGGTAGAAAATCAAAAATGCTTCCACATTAAATAACATTTAAACCACTGTTTCTTAAAATGGCAGAAGGTCAGTCAAAATTTCCCATTTCTAGCTCAAGTTGATGAACCAAAGGACCACCAAAGTCTTTACTACACGAAGTCGAATTTCTCACAAAAATTATGCAATCATCGAAGTAATTTCGTAAAATTGAATCATGACCGTATTCAAGCACATGTCAAAACTATAAGCAGCAGTTCAAGCCCTAGCAAGACCTCAAATTTTGCTTATTAACCATGGACCTAAATTATTACAATATTCAACATCTTTAACTGCACATATAGCATCATCAATGAAATGAGCTTTAGCTCAGGGAGCTTCACAAATTGGCAATAAGAGACTTAACTATATAACATAAAGGTAACCTCTCTCCAATTAAAAATGATAATACCTTTAAAATTAAGCCAATCCAACTAAGTGAATGCGACAAGTAATATCCGCATTACAAAAGGGCAACTGCTCAAACATTCTAAGACATACTAAGTTCTTTGAAAAGAAAAAGAGTAACATTGAGAACACACAAAACATCCAGAAAAGCAGGGGAGCAAAATGTATAGAACCAGATTATCGCTTCTTGGAGACACCAACAGTCTTTCCTCTGCGTCCAGTAGTCTTGGTGTGCTGACCACGCACACGAAGACCCCAGTAGTGACGAAGACCACGGTGGTTTCTGCACCGAATGAATCATTCAGTTGATAATTAAATCATACATGCAACCAACAAAAGAAGTCACAATGAAAAGACTAGTAATAAGAACAACAGAAAAAACCTGATCTTCTTCAACCGCTCAAGATCATCTCTCAGCTTCATGTCCAAGGCATTGGATACAACCTGAGAGTACTTCCCATCCTTATAATCCTTCTGCCTGTTAAGGAACCAGTCTGGAATCTTGAACTGGCGGGGATTAGCAACGACCACCATAAGCTTGTCGAGCTCTTCAGCTGATAGTTCACCAGCTCTAAGTTCAATCCAAAAGAATCAAGAATTTAAACAATCAATTAAACTCATTCGAAAGCTATACATTAAGAAACAATATACAGAAATTGAGTGGAAATAGAAACACAAGACAGACGATAGCAAATCTCTCAACTCAATGACCAGCCATTGATAAAACTAACTAAAGAAAACCAGATCGATGAAAAAGTAAGATAACATGCTAATGATGGCAACAAGTGCCCATTTTTATCTAGTTATCACTGAGGGCTGTATCATATTAAATAGAAAATCATTTCAACTTGCTCACATGATATTACTATGTAAAATCAGTCATGAAAATACATAGAAATCAAACTGTAACATACCGAAATATCTACAGCTAATTAATGAACGACAAACCAGTAAGAATAGTTAGAAAATTTATTAAGAGAGAAGACATAAAAGGCAAGCACCTCTTGTTCATGTCGACATCAGCTTTCTTGCAGCAGATGTTGGCGAAACGGCGGCCAATACCTTTGATGGAGGTTAGAGCAAACATAATTTTCTGTTTCCCATCAACGTTCGTGTTCAAAACACGAAGAATGTGTTGAAAATCTTCATTCGCGACAAGCGACTAAAAAGTTTCAAAATCAACCAGAAGCAATGTTAATAATCTGAACATTAGATTGGAGAATGATAGGCAAAGAATGAAAATGATCTTTTCTTCTTTTTTTTTTATTACTCACCATGGCTAGGGTTTCAGATGTGGAGAAGCTCTCTTCTCTGCGCGGCGGCTATGTTTAGAGCGAGTGAAAGGAAGTCCCAAAACCCTAGATGCGGAAGGCAGAAGGCTATCCGTCCCGTTTATATAGCTTCTCGAAAAAAAAATATATTGCCAGTTTGCCACGTAGATTTATTGGGACATTAAAGAAAATATCAAAATGGCACTCAAATTTATTGACTATTATAAAATTTCCCCTTGATTATCTTCTCAATTAAATTAGCATTCAACTTCGACTTTTTGATAATTATGGCAATTTTGTTCCTTTTCATCAATAAGTAGCCTCGTCGTCTCACTTTTAAGTGTTAAATTTCACTATTTAATTTTGTTCATTTTAAGTTAATTTATAAATTTAAAAGAAAATTTACATAATTATTTTCATTTTTTACGCACAACTATATTTAATAGAATGATAAATTTAATTTTGATCATATAAACATTAAATATAATACTTGAAATTAGAAAATAATAATTTTGTCAATTGCTAAAAAAATTTTTATAAAATAAAAACATTTTAATTATTTTTTTATTTCTATATTATAGCGAGATTGAACACTTAAAATGAGATTTTGTGAGTATCTTTTTTAAGAAAATTTTAATTTATCATAATTTTTATTACAATGATATATAATAAGAAAAAAAAAAGAAGAACAATGTACAGGGAGTTTTTTAAATGAATTGAAATAAAATGCACATAAAAAAAAATATATTATGTGTTATTGTGATTCAGAAGTTAATAACAGATATATTAATCATCACAAAAGAATTCAAGAGCTAAATTCATAGTTTTTTTCGGTTAAGGTTATTTCTTGCAATTAAATTTTTTTAATTGGTTAAGAAATGCCACTAAATTTTAATAGTAAAAATAATCCCAAAAAAATTAGTAGCATTTTTTAATCAATTTAAAAATTTCAGTAACAAAAAGTGGCTTTTAACCCTTTTTTGCTGGGCAAAACATATTATTAGGCTCCTGATTGAGTATTGAAATTTTACATTAAATCCTTTTACTTCTCACTTTAGGCACATTAGATCCTTAATTGATAATCGCAATTAATATTATGTGACACTTGTTAGGCAAGTTATTTAAAAAAAAAAAAAAACTCACGGAATTCTAAGCGGTCATTAAAATATAAAAAATATATATATAAATCTCCATACATATTATCATTACATTATTCATTTAAATTTCAAATTAGGGGCGAATAGAAATTTCTTACAAAATTGAATTTTAAATTATATATTTCATTTATGTCTCTGCCGTTAATCAAAAATTTAATGTGGGCAAAATTAAAAGTAAAAGTACACTGTATAGAAATTTTTTAGCTTGAAGGAAGAAATTTAAAAGTTTAGGAATGTGTTGCGGCTTTTTCGTTTTGAAATATTCAATATTGAAAAGATTGTTGTGCATTAATTTTAACTCAGTCACCTATTTGAGCGAAAGCTATTAACAATAGGAATCAACTCTCTGTTGTACTCATAAGACTAAAATTGACGTTCCTCTCAGTATAGCATCTTCCAGTAATCATATCAGTACATCAACGTATACAACTAAAATAAAATCAGAAATGCTCAAACAAAAATGATTGGGGAAAAAACCTTTTTTCTAGTAAAACAGTTAGTCTCACCTCGTTCAATTCTTAAAGCAAGATTAAACAGGGATTAGATCCCATCTAATTTTAAATCTCACCCTTTATTTTGCTGTACCGAAAGAGAAGGAAAATATATATTAAGCATACCATTATTTACCATACAAGGACTTGTAAAAGAAATTACTATTTTTCTTAATTCAGCAATGAATAGTTCCATTTACAGTAAGCATAGAGGAGAAGCACAACCCCTTAATTGATCTAGACACAATATCATACTAAGCTACAAACCTAAAGTTAATCTTCTAAACTGTACATTGAGGACGGTTAAGAAACGATATAAAAATTCCTTAACTACGGGATGAGAAACTACCAAAAATGACAACCTTGTGTCAGTGACCCTCGCAAAAGCTACCCTCATCACTAAACAAAAAACCTCAATTTTCTACTGCAAAAAAGAATCTGATCTAAAATCAATTAGCCTGGTTTGATAAGATTACCGCCTCAGTAGCAGCACACGAATTGCCCCCACCAGTAGCACAGTGAAGGGAAATAGCAGGCACAGTGCTCAAACTACACGAGGATTCAGAATTGCTTTGGGTTACACTACCCTTCTCAATGTCAGAATCAGAACCAGAATGTTTTGATGATTTTGGATTCAGACAAGCAATACCAGAAATTAAACCTCCATCAGGAGAAAGGGTACCTTTTTGAGATGTGCTACACGCAGGTTTCAGGTCACTGCCACAGCCCGATCCAACCTTGGTGGACAAGAAAGGTGCATTGCTCCAGCGCACATGCAAATTGGGTTTCGTGGTTATATCAGAGATTACCACATGACTAGGATCATCAGAACTACAATTAGCCCTGGCAAGCGTCAATGCTGCTTCAAGACCAACAGACCCATTACTCTGACAGGAAGAACTAGAGTTTTGTTCGATGGGCAATGCAGCCGAAAAGCTGTTTAGTGGTTCTAGTGTTCCTTGGTGAGCTTGGGCTGATACTGACTGAAATAGAATGCAGGAAACGTTGCTAGGTATGGACTCACAGTGAGCAGCCTTTTTACTCGAGACTTTAACTCCATGCTCAACAAGCGAGACCTGGGACTGAAAAGCAATGACTTCGTTTGCGGTATGAACAGGATTCAGTTTACCATTGCTTCCTCCCACTTTCACTTCATAAGGAATTGTTCCAGCACAATCAATGGAAGCATGAAATTCTCCACCATGATTAGCAGCTTCAGATCCAATATGAGACACTTTGTACAAATCATTGTCCATCTCAGATACATTATGCTGGTTTGATTGACCCTGCAATTGGTTAAATGGACAGTCAGTGGGCATAAGAATGGAAGCAGAAAGAGCATTCTGTTGCCCAGTAATCCCTTCAGTTTGTTCACAACCATTGCATGAACAATGAAGAAGATTGACTGCATTTTCATTTATCTCAACCAGATTACCAGTAATCACACTTGATTGACCCTGGCATTTTGTATTGCTTGCGTCATGAATTTTGATGTCAGATGTCTCATTTAGGCAGCCATCACAAACTGTGACAGCTTCAGCTGCAGCAGGTTCAATGATTCTGCTACTGGCATGAGGTACACAATTCCCATTAAAACCTTGCCTATCAACTTCAGCAGAATATCTCTCGTCCAATTTATTTATCTTCTCGCCTCCAGTTTGTCCATAAGCATCAGACAAACAATCAAGACATTTGGCAATGTCCCTCTTTTGTTCACCCTGATAATCAGAAATCACACCCCCCTGATCATGGAATTTTGTGTCATTTGCACCCTGAATTGCAGGATCAGATGCCTCATTCAAGCAGCCACGAGGAAACAGAGAACAAGGTTCAGCTGCAGCAGGTTCACCAATTATGTTATTCGAATGAGGTACACTGGTCGCACTAATTTTATTCAAGTCAAATCCAGCTGAGCATTTATCAACATTGTTTGTCTTCTCATCTCCATTTTGTTGATGAGAATCACAAGAAGAATCGAGGGGCCTCCCAACATTAACATTTCTTCCATCAAGAGTACTAGAAACTGCACAAGATAGATGAAAGCCTTTTGTTGCATTAGCATTCTGGATAGTAGCATCAGATGCATCATTCAAGCAGCCATCAAGAAGCAAACCAGATTCAGCTGCAGCAAGTTCATTTGTCACATTGCCTGAATGAGGTACACCAGTCTCGCTATAATCTTTCAGATCAGATCCTGTCAAACAGTCCTCATCAATGTTATTCTTCTTCTCCATGATAACAACTTCCCCAAGTTCAGTGGACTTCACACCTACAATAATTTACATGACTTTAACGATACAGGTATGACAAACCCAATACACTCTCCAACCATCACGTGTTTGGCCATTGATAAAATATAATAATTACCTTCTATAGGATGGATATTTTCTTCATTAAATCGATGCTTCAATAATGGTTTCTGCAACATATCAACGCCAGGGAACACCATCATGTTAATATGTCTCAGTAATTTCTTGCTCAATCCTTCAATCGGCTCAAAACCAAACACAGAAGTCCAAGTTCCCCTCAGCTCAGACACAGCAGGTATAACCAATTTCTCAACATTTAAAGAGCACAGAGCCTGAAGACAGATACAGAACAGAAATCAAAACTTACTAGTTTGAAATAAGCAAGATGCATGCTAAAGATGTGTTTACTTAAAGAACATGAAATTGAAAGAATAGAGGGTATCAATTCGCGCAGAACCAATATCATTTATAACTAAAGTACAGATTCCAATCACAATAGAGCAATCAAACTTTAATGTTAGGTCATAGATGCCAGAATGAATGAGAGGTGTATTGAGGAAAAGTCTGCCACTATACACAAAATATTGCAGAGGAAAACTTAACCTGTAAAAGGGAAGGGCAAATTAGATGAAAAGCTACAAGGAACTTTCAGTCTTAATGAACTTAACGTATACCTGGAAGGAATTTGTTCATTTTTCTTTCAAATTTATGGAGTACTTTGTTCTCACCTGATTCAGAACATGTTTCATTAAACAGTTTCCCAACAGATAAATGGTTGCGAGTTCATATTAAATCATCTGGAAAATAATTAAGTCCAATATGTGACATTCATAAACCACCAAATGCAACTCAAACAAACAAAGAAAGAAAGATACCAAGTACTTGTCATTCTTATATATTTTCTATGCATCATAGGTTGGCAAAACCACGGTGCAAATATTCAACAAACAAATCCCAATAATTCCCTTGATGAACATGCTGCAGCACTCAGTATGCCTACAGTCAACTTCAAGCGCATACAGATGCTGATCAAATGCATAAAAGTCACTTGGTACCAGACATACCGCTTCAATTGCACCTAGAAGCCGGCGGCACATTCCTTGGCGCCTATACATGTAACGCGTACCAATAAATGGCATCTCTGCTAACTGGTTCCCATGTATTCTATTTGAACAGGTAGAAAAGATTGTAACTGTCAGTAATTTGGCAAAATAGAAGATACAAGCACATCCATTAAGACAGAAGAATGCACCAGGTAATAGCTCAACAAGGTTTAGAAGAATCATATGAAACCAATAAGTCTAGCAACATGTTGATAGCACCAATTCAGCTCAACAGCATACAAGAGATAACAAGTCAACAAAGCAAACAGGGAGGCACGGAGGGGAGGGTTTAACAGATGCAAATTCAAAAGTCAAAGTAGTAATGAGGGCACAAAGTGTGAATTCTTGCAGGCTAATTTCATAAAATCTATATAATTCTATTATATACCATAAATTTTTCTCAATTCAGAAACAAGAATAAGGGTTAGTTCTCATAAAGACTGCCCCCATAATTTTCATAAGCAATTATGATATTCCAAATATAGCTAATTCAAAATAAATAAACATAAAAAGAGAATCCTTTGTAGCAAATTGACATCCCTCCTAAAACCTCAATTTTGAGTTTCATAGAGCATCATTTTTTAACATTTCTGACTCCTAAGCATAGCTCACAGGCAAAGATAATGAATTGGTACAAACCTTCTCAGTGTTTAAGTTCCAGAATGATCTTAACAGGACTGACTCCGTGACCATATTGTTGCTTTCCAAAAATATGATCTATGCCGACTTTTTCAATGTATGCAGACAGTAAGAATTGAATAACGACTACCAAGTTGGCAAAGAATTGAATAAATGTACCTAATTGATGCATGGCAAAGAATTGAATAAATGTACCTAATTGATGCAGCACCAACTATCTCATCCCCCTTTTCAAGAATTGCAGTGAAGAAACCACTATAATTCAATCGCTTAAAGTTGGACCTGAAGATGAAATGAATAATCCATTAACAATAAGAGTCAAGAGCCAGAAGATCAATAGAAAAAGAATAGCCTTAGTCTGGCTGCAAATCAACTATGTTACTAGCCATCGAAAAGCAGCAATGTCCATATCCAGCCACATGTAGTTATGCAGCAAATAGATGACTCTCCTTACCAGTAGATAAATTTAATCTTGCACGAGCACAAGTAGCATAATCTAATAGTTATAGGGTAAAAAGTCTAGCTAACAAAAATATTGCATGCAATTAAATTTACCCTCTGCTTGGTTGAATAACATTTGAAATCAGAGGATCCTCAAACAGATTACAAATTATCCCTTCTCAATTTGTTTTAAGACATTCTTCAAATATTGTATCTAACAGCTCTTGAACTTTCTATATATTTGCACCCCAGCACTCCAGCGAGCAAAAGCTTAAAAATGAAAGAGCCCAAACCAAATTATAAAAACCATTAGAGACAGAACCACCTCTCCTAACACAAACATCCCAAGAAACCCATGCAAAAATAATCATGACATTCATATAGAGCTTAATATGTTGACCAATACAAAAGAGAACAAGAATTGCCACAAATGCAAAGTTGAGCTTACCCAAAGTTGTAGACAATATTACGAATCAGATTGACCCCACTTCTATGGTCAACCATGGGGCAAAAACACTCATCCATTACATGCAGCGCAACTGCCACCTTTGAATTGCAGTACACTTTCCGAGGCATTCCACTGAGAGAAATATCAGATCCAACGTCAAATCGGCGAACAAAAGTCCATGAAAATTCTCCTTCCAGTTCATGTTTAACTCCAAAAAGCATCTCCAATCTCTCGTATAACTGGCAGAACAGAAAGAAATTGGATAAATTCCAACGCTTGGAAACACAAATAGTTTTCAAAATTTTTCAGAAGCAATATCTATATGAATGAGGACACAAAGCAAAAGATTTGGGATGTTAAACTTAAACGCATGCAAATTCCAGAGGCTTTCTAGCAAGTTGCTTCTTTGTAGATGCATGAACATGATAGATTTTGCATCAGCCAATCCCATTCAAGGAAGAAAAAATCAAAACCACTAAAACTTAATGTTGAATTTAATTTTTACAAAATCGCAGCATGATGTAAATGAACTTATCTAGTAATAATTAAACCTCCATAGCAGATCCAAGTCAATGTCTGTAACTCCTAGCTAAAATATTTCAATACCGACAGTTCATACCTCTTTGCATTTCTGCCCACAGAAGGATGGATTGCTGCGATCATCATTTGTGGCATCCATCCCCTGAACACAGGATCGGTGATCTACAGCACAAGAATTCTGTTAATATAGACCATTTTAACAACACTGTCCACTTATAATCTGAATAGAAAAAAGCAACAGGCAACTATGCGTCAAAGCTCTATTAAGAAAGTGTCCATACATTTCTCCTCACACAAATAGCACGTAAGTAGCCCAGATGACAGAGCAGCAGCATCATGTTTCTGACACGCATTTCCACCAAGTTTTCGACAAAATTTGCATAAACAATAAATGCAGTGCCAGAGCCCCTCAGGGAACTTCTGTAATAAGAAGGAAAAAAAATGTTATTTATGTTGCCAGTTTGTGACATTTAACATTTTACTAAAACTATCAGCACATAAGACCAACTAATTTTTCAGAAATCAGTAAAAGGTCCATTCGAGAATGAAACTAGACTAGAGTGCTTAATGCTCCATGTGGACTCACTGGAAGGCCTAAGCCCTATCTATCACCAAATGTTTGCCCAATTTGCCTATAGGAACTACTTTTATCCAGGATAAATTGAGGTGAAGCCACCTATTTAAACTAGTGAAGCCACCTATTTAAACTATCTATTAACCAGAGTGCTTTCACCAAATGATGCATGAGGACTGACTATAAGGCCTAAGCTATATCTATCACCAAATCATCACCAACACGCCATGGCCTAGACATGTAGAGACATGAGTGCTACAGCTATCTGGGGTAACTTTCACAAAGCCACCTAGATTTTTATTTTTATTGCCCTTATCTGTCATGAAGAACCATTTTCAGTAACAACACCCATGGCCAAAACCAAATGCATCAGATTTGGTTTCCTGGGTAAAAGAAAAAAAAGAAAGAACTACGAAAGCTGGACAAGGCTACCGACACCTGCACACTACTCGACACCCTCATCATTAAAGGATGACAAAGGTACATCTTAAGGACTTTTGCTGTTTCTCTCTTGTAATAATCATGTGAATAACAAAATAACAATGATTAGAAAACAACCCGAAATAAGAAAATGGTAAAAAATCCATACTCTTATCTCCAGGCAGCTTTTGTGGAATGTTGATGTGCAACCGTCACAACAAATAAGGTCCCCACCATCTCCACAAATCCCACATGTATCATCATTTGGATCGTCAACATTAATATCAATAAAATGGAACCCTTTCTTAGCAGACTCATCTTGTTTATGCCATGAATCTAGCTGACACTGCAAGAGTGAAGATCCACTCTCTAAACATATGTTCTCAAATGGCTGACAAGATTTGCCACCTGCATGAGTTTCAAATTCTGTGATTGTAAAAGTTTTAGCACAACATTCACACTGAATGCCATCTGTACTAATCCTTCCCTTCAGTACAGCTCGTGCTTTCCTGCGTCTAAAATACTGCACAGTTCCATCAAGTGGCACAGTGCCCAGGTCAATCATCCAGGCAAGCACTGTTCGCTTCCCATTATACAGCACATACCCAGATGCTTTACCATCTTGCGAATTGCGAACCATCAGCCCGCATCGTTTTCTACCATGTGCTTCAAGTCGCTTATGCCCCTTAACTGATACTGCAGCTCCTTGGCCTGACATACCATCTGGACAATCCTGCCTGCGACTCAAAGGTTTTGATTGTGCTTTCCGCTTCATATGGCCAACAGCAGCCACGGCACCAAGTTTTCTTTTCTGTAGTTTCACCTTTCTCTTCTCAGAAGCTCCAGCCTTAAACTCCTTGTTCCATTTCTTTTTCTTCTTATTTTTGTCAGACCTCTCCTTGTTTATTACTTTAGTTAGTATGCTAAGTTCCTCCTCTGGAACTGGAGTAAATATGAAACCGGACTTAAAGGTCTTTGAATCATCCCCACCACTCTCATAGTGCTTCTTTAGTACCCGATATGCCAACGTGACTGACCAGTGAGTCCTCCCTTCAGGATTAACATAAACTGCATCACTGTATTCTCTACCATTCCTGGGCCTATATTGAATTTCCCAGCCAGCAGCTAGAAGCAAATTCACGATTTTATCTCTCACAGCCTGCCTTTTTAGTCTCCTATGTCGTGTTTCCCCTGCCTTCTGTTTGGATTTGCTTCTTTCCTTCTCACCGTTGCTGCAGATCATCTTTTCGACTTGCAGTGGTTTCTTGTTATATTCTCTCCCAACAAGGCTATTCCCTGACAATAAATTATTCTTCCCTGTTATGTAATTCAAATCTTCCACATCATTTCTTGAAATTGTTCCAGTTGTGCCTCTCCTTAACTCACCCACCTTTCTAGGCTTATTTACCCTGAAAGGTCTCCCATGCTCATGCTTCAACTTTTCGTTCACTTCATTATTTTCACTCTCAGACTTTATCTTCTCAGACAATATACTCTTACGAGCCTTAGGGGGTCTTCCACGTCTAGGCTTTAATGTTTTCAATTCTTCATTATTTGGCTGACGGCTTTCTCGAGTAGCAAATGGATCAACCACTTCCGTTTTCACACTCTTACGAGTCCTCCCACGCTTACGCTTAAAATTTTTGCACAATTTATTACTTGACTGATGGCTTTCTTGAGTAGCAAATGTATCAACCACTTCCGTATTCACATCAGCCCGTTGTTTCTCGGACTCATTATTGTCCTGAGACTTCCTAGGCCTCCCACGCTTACGCTTAAATTTTTTGCTCAATTTATTACTTGACTGATGGCTCTCTTGAGTAGCAAATGTATCAACCACTTCTGTATTCACTACAGCCCGTTGTTTCTCAGACTCATTATTGTCCTGAGACTTCCTAGGCCTTCCACGCTTGCGCTTAAATTTTTTGCTCAATTTATTACTTGACTGATGGCTCTCTTGAGAAGCAAATGTATCAACCACTTCTGTATTCACATCACCCAGTTGTCTCTCAGACTCCTTATTGTCCTGAGACTTCCGAGGCCTCCCACGCTTACGGTTTAATTTGTTGCATAATTCATTAATTGGCTGGTCACTTTCCGGAGCAGCAGATTGGTCAATCTCTTCCTTTCTCACACCACCACATTTTTTCTGAAACTCATCATTCTCCTGAGACTTGGGAGGTCTCCCTCGCTTGTCCACTAACTTGTTCTTCTCTATATTATCTGATGTATAGCAAACCTCATTGTTAATATCATCACTCTCTTCCATTTCCACCTCAACACTCTTCTCCTCGGACCCAATCCCTCTGGTCCTTTTCCAGACAAAGTCACCATCAATCTGTTTCCCTTGGACGTCTTCCTCGCCTTCAGATTTTACTGCAGACATTGACCGCAGAACCCTACTACCAACATGCACTTTACCATCCTCGTTCTGGTCTTTCAGTTTCTGTTTCTTACCACTATCGTCTCCATTCTCCCCTTCAGCATCCACTCTACTTCTTTTCGTTCTATTATCAGTACATTCCACAGCCTTATGCCCACCAATATCACTCCCTGCACAACATTCCTCCAAGTTTGACCCATCTCTCTTATCCATCTCTGTTTCTTCTTTTGAATCAGAAATACATTTATCTTCTTTAGTCCCAGAATCAACCAATTTCGAGACAATATTATCCCTCATATCCAAACCCTTCTCTTTAGTACTTTCTTCATCCACTTTATCAGTTTCTTTACTCAGCAGAGCCTCACCTTTATCGGCTTCCGACAACGGTTTGCCCCTAGATCGCAAACCCTCTCTCATGTCTAGCAAAATCCACAGAACCCTTAATTTCAAGAACTTGCCATTTTTGTTTCAATACAACATCACATTAATTTAATTAAAAAAAAAAAAAACTTAAATAGCCTCCATTGATCTTACTCGGTAATCACAGTGATGAAGTTATCCAGCTGGATCTGACTACTTTTTAAATGAAACCCTGAAATCCAAACACAAAACCGATGATCAAAAGAAATCAAAGGAATACATTATACGGAAGATTTTAACAATATTGAGGAAAAAAATAAAAAGAAAAAGAAAAAGAAAAAGGCGTTACCAATGCAGCAAAGAGAACAAGAATTCTACGGCCCTACGACGTCGTACGAGTAAAAGCAGGGCTTCACCGGTGCGGCCATGGCGTCTCGGGGATCGAAACTGAAGGAAAAGCGAAGGGTTTAGAGTGAGAATTAGCTGAAGGAAAGAAAAAGAGAGAGAAAAAAAATGAGGGATTTTAAGGTTTTTGGGGGCTTTACCATAATTATCAACTATTATTATTATGATTGCGTCTTGTGTTAGTACGGGTAGCAGCATGGACGGGATCGTCATTTTATAATTCGCTATGATTTTCAATTTCCCTCCATTTTTTTCATTACAGGAAGCCACCAACCCTCCAAGATAAATCAACCATGAAAATCAATTTGAAAAATGCATAAAATACTCTTTTTTTAAAGCTAACCAATTTGCCTCAAATAAGTAGGTTAAATGTACATTTTTGCTAATGACGTTCAATAAAATAGATAAATTTGCCTCTAATGTTTCATTTGAAGTTAATTGCCCCTCATATATATAAAATAAGAGATTTATACCCCATTACATGCGTTAACGTTGACATATAATACTAGATTCATTATGAATTAATCTATGTCAAATTTAAATGTATGGATTTTTCACATTGCAGACTATTGGAACCAAATAACATTATAAACTATCATAACAACAAAAGAATCACTTAATAAAATATTGATAAGAATTGCAAAAAATTTCATCATCATTGAATCTAAGAACTATGGGACACCTAATGGAATTTTTTTATTTGAATTAGGTCATATGAATTAAACCAATTAAAAATTTTAATATATGCATAAATATAGCAATTTCTGATTGGCTAGTATACCATTAATCTAGTCCTAGCAAGTTACTAATAGGGTATAATTGTTTAAATCTCTGAATTTCCAAATATGAAAGGCAAAATTGCACTCTATAAAATTATTAGGAGCAAACTTGCCATTTTTTGCAAACATCAAGAGTAAAGATGCACCTTTGTGGCATGCACATGTGCCGCATGTAATATAACGTGTCAAATGGTTGATTGACACGTGTCATCATTCGTCCACTTCATCAGCTAACGGATAGCAATATAGTCAATGTTAATAAGATGAAATGGTAAAAGCATAAATCTCTCATTTTTAAATACAAGGAATAATTTTATTTCAAATAAAATATTAGAGACAAATTTACAATTTTTAACAAATATTAAGGATAAAAATGTAACTCTAAAAAGTATTTAAAGTAATTAAACTAAAGTGACAATTACTTTCTTTGTTGATTCGTTGTCGCTTTTTCTATTAATAATATAATATTCATGATAAATTTTGTCATTTTTTCATTCTTGTCTTATCAAATAAATAAATAAATTTGATGATTTTAGATTGTCAAATAATTGCCCTCCCATGTGTGTATCTTCAGAAAAAAGAGCTATTAAATTATAAATATCACTATTTAACCTCCATAAAATATATACTTTAATTAAATTATAACAAGTACGCTTTTTTATATTTAAACAATATTACTATTAGCAATAGCATGACACGTTGCACTGTATGCTCTTTTTTTTTAAGTGTGAAATAAGAAAGCACCGACTTAAAAAAATAATATGAACTGACAATAGATTGTTGCATATTATATATATATATATCCTTATCCATTGTTATCTGGAGATTTACTTTGAATAATTATTTGCCGGGAGCTTTAAAAAATAATATTTATAGTTTATTTTATTTTGTATTTTGTATAGTTATAGATGGAATTTGTATAACTTTGATAGTATTCATATTTATAAAGCTTTTATTTGTTTAATCCAAAAATTATCGTTAATTAATATTCATCAAAAAATTATTATTAAATGAAACAAATGAGCTAGACATGTCAAAATTAACCTAAACCCAACAACTCACCAAAATTCACCAAAAAAATTGACCAAAACCCAACCCAACTAAAAAATTGACCCATTTAAATCCACCCAAAATCTACCCACATAAAATAGAATCCATTTGAGTTATTTTTCATAGATCCAATAGGTGTTTGTTTTTTTTTTTCATTATTTCTTTAATATTAAAAATTTTTGCCTTAATAAACAATTTTTTTTTGCTTATACTGTCCCGCTATATTGTTATTGTGTAATGTGTATGCGTATTTTGTTGGTTAGATTTGTAATGGCCGAGTTATCGGGTTAGTCGTGAATAGTATTTTTCGACGGTAAATAATGCACTAGGGACAAAAATTACACCCGAACGTAAAAAAATATTTTATTTGACTATCGAAAAATATTAGTTACAAGGAGTCCAAGGGTAAAATGTGGAAAAAAAATAAGCTCAAATAGATCTCAAAAAATCAAAAATAAAAAAAAAAAGCCCGGCTTATTTTAAAAATTACCCGATTTGATCAAGATTTAACTAGACATCTAAAAATAGCAAATGAACTTTAAAAATTATTTTAATGGTATATATAGACTTAGATTAATATTTAACAATTTTTGACAGCGAAAATTTAATTTTTTTGTAACACTGAAAATTGTCGAAACGGACTGATTTAAATGTACCAGATCGAGAAACGGATTCTGTTTGAGCTGAAATTTTGCAGGGAGACTAATTTATATATTTTAAGAATTATAAAATTAATTTTTGGAGAAATTGAACTTAGAAAGTGAGTGAAATAATTTATAATTATATAATTGGCTTAAAAATAGAAAATGGTCATTTGATTTATGAATTATTGTGTTGTTTTGTTCTTGTGTGTGACTGTGGATTGTTTGAATTGCAGGAAGGGTATGTTATATATATAGCCGTTATACTGCCAAAATTTTTACCAAATGAATAGTAAATTGGACAAGTATAAGTGAACCGATATCCCAATCCATTTGGATCTCCACCAATCCATTTGGGCCAATATTTTTATAATAATTTTTTTAGTATCCTGTTATTATATCGATAATTATTTTTCATTAAAAAAATATCAAATGGATCGATTCAAACCCACCCAACTCATTTGGGTATTGACCTATATATTTTGGACCCATTTATAACCCAACCCAAATCCGTCCAACCTACCCATTTGCCACCTCTAAAATGAGCTGATTAACTGAATTAAATTGTTAGATATGTAATTTTTCGAATAGTTAGACATATAGTCATTGATTTTTTTAAAATCAATATTAGCAAATTCATCAATAAAATAATTTTATTAATGCGCGGATTAGCCAATTCATAATTATTGCTATTTATAAGTTATATATTCATACTTCATATAATTAAAAAAAGTAAAAAGTTAAAGAAGTCCACTTGTTTTGGTCCATATGTTTATAGAACTGTTCAAATCCATACAATTCGATCCGATTATTGAATATAAACTTATCATAGAATAAATTCTATTACATTATATTATGTTTTTATGGTACAAATTTTTGTATTTTTATGCTTTAAACTTTTTTTTTTTAATGGTAAATTCTTAGAGTTTATTAATTAAGATGAAAAAGAGCAATAAAGGAGGAAAGGAAAATAGGAGCTTCATTAATTCAAATAGAATCAAGGTCAAAAGAAGAGCAACTCTTAGCAAGATGATGAGCAACTTTGTTGCAAGATATACGAGCAAAGCACGAAAACACATGCAATGAAATTCTTGCTGAAACGGATTCAATCTGCTACTACGCAGCCCAAACCATTTATGAAGCGAAGTCGAGCAAGAAAGTCTATAATACCATTGCAGTCGCCGGTCAACTCTTTGGTGTACCGACTCAACAAACCTATGGACAAAAATATAATCTTGTGTGTTACTATTAGTGTTATCAATGATTAATCTCGGAATAGTGCATGATTTTGACCCTCTCAAGTACAAAAGAAAAACAATGTTATTATTTATCTTTGTATATTCAAGTATATACGTAATCTCACAGTGCAACAGCAACTCAAATTATATATATATATATATATATATATATATATATATATATATATTCCTCCATTGCTAGATGAAGCAACAAGAAGTAAAAAGAGAAAAATATATATCTTATCTGGCCAAAAGCTGATATAGTTTATAGTCACATTATTCAATTTATACAAGAAGAGAAAACTTGATTTTCTATTAGTATTTGCGGATATATAAACAAGGAAACATATATATACATATATAATTATATCTTACATGCTTCACCTGTTTAATAACATTTCCTGTAAAGTAATGCAGCAATTATATGATTGTATTTACAGATAAAGGATCATTTTGATGGGAGAGAAGGCGGATGAGATTCAACTAGCATTGACCATAAAACCTGAACATCTTCACATGGGCAAGACTTCACATCCTTGTACAAAATGTAAATCCCCCTACCTGTGAAATTAAATCAAATTTCGCCGCATTATAAACAATGGAGAAAGGGAATTTTTCCATGAAAGAACAGCAAATAATGTAGAAAGTAGAGAATTAAATTACGTTTTCTTTGGCTAGAGTGTAAGCGATCCCAGACCTTCTTCAAGGGGGAGATGAAGAAGGAGTGAAGCCAACCCATTTGGAAGATTATGCAGGCTTTTTTAGTTCATGGGTAGGTGAAATTTGGAAGGAAATATGGAGAGAAAGAGATTAATTATTTTTTGCACTTTGCTTAGGCAAAGGTGACTTTAATATTAATGTTCCTATTTATTTTTATATATGTTGTTCCATTCCCTATTCAGGACAATTGTGGAAGAAAATATGTACACTTGGTGCTATGTCTTTTTCTCCTCTGTTTGTGCCTTGTTCAAGGAGCTTAACCCTAACCCAAATTATAAACTTGTTATTAGTCCTATTTTCACACTTCAAATCACAGTGTTTATCCATTATTCCTAGTCTTTTTGCTCTCTTAATCTACGCCTAATTTGTGAAATTGGATTAATTAATAGTACGCAAGAAGCTTGTCTTGGAAATGAAAGGATCACAAGTTTTCTCATTTTCAATTGATTCAACCTTTTCTGTGATGTGAAGATAAATGTGCCAATTAGCAGCTTGAGCTACAAGTTTTCTAACTTTTATTTTTTATTTTTTAATTGCAAGTGTTAAATGGAAGGGATTTATAAATCAACCTCAATCATTTATAGCGTATATCATATTGAACTAACTACTAATACAATTGCCCAAAAATAACACTAACATCACCCACTCTAAAACGCACAAGAATTTGCTGGATGGTAAAATGTCATACGGGAGTTGGATGTAAACTCGGGAACGTGACTTGTTAAATGGTAAATTAATGCATATTCTTATAAGAATGGCGTTAGGATATGAAAACTATGTTCCATCTCATTAATACCATTCATGGTTTATAGATTAGCGGCCAACTCTGTACCTGTGAAGACTATATAGACAAGAAACAGCCTAAAAGGATGGCTCTGTTTTTACTCTGTATTATGCCTTCTTAATCAACAATACATATATATACACATATTTTCTAGATGCCGCAAAATCAATTCTGAATTCAATTGTATGTAATTTCAATTTGTGCTTAATTTCATCCGCAAATTTATTTTATTTCGATTCCACAACAATCAATGAAAAGTAATGGTTTTGAAAATTGAATGAAACGAAAATCTAATACCCGATCAATTGAAAAAGTTATAAAACTACTGATTTACATGTTCAATAGGCTTTGATTTTTAGTCAAGTTTTTATAATCTTAGGCCTATTATGAAGTGAATGGGTCACCGGGATTTTCAAAGCTCAATTACGAAGGAATCCTTATTGGGTTAGATCAAAACAACGGTCTAAAGTCCAAAAGCATATAGGCCCATCTTTGATCGAAAAGGTCGGCGTTATAAATACAATAAAGCCATGGGAAATATAAATACCGAAAATTGAGAGATCAAGTTTTTGTTTAATACTTCTAATCCCCAGTAATGGGCAGGCCCGCGTCCACCGTTGAAATTCCCGATAGACGGTACCGTCCCGACCGACTTAACGACCGTTACACACCTGAATCCGACTCTTGCGCGGACTACCGCCGGCGCAGAGACCGTCGCAGTCCCTCTTACCAAAGCTACGATGAGCGTCACCGAGAAACTGATCGCGGGCGTTACCGCTCAAGTTCTCCTGACTATCCAAGCCCTAGGAGAAGAAGTCCGAGCCCTAGGCCTAGCAAAACCCTAGAATCCTTGCCGAAAAAGTTTGGGGGCAGGGGCCGTGCATACCTTGATCGTGGCGGCGGAGGCGGCTATCGCAATGGAAGGAACTCGGAATCCGAATCCGACGAGGAATTGAATGGATTGAGTTATGAGGAGCGAAGGAGACTAAAGAGACAGCAGATGAGGAAAAACATAGAGAGGTATTGTTTTTGGGCAATCACTCCTAGTCCGCCGAGGAATGAGAACGAAGAAGATTTGGAGTACGAAGCAGATGAGATTTCGGAGAAATACGGGGAAGATGAAGAGAAAAGCGATTCCAGCGAGAAAGATAAAGGAAAATTGCGTCAATCCGAGTCAGAGACATCTGGTAGCAGTGATTCAGAGAGCAAATCTGAGTCTCAATCTGAATCGGAATCAGATGATTCTCGTTCAAGGAAGAAGAGGAGAAGGTCGAGTTCTAAGCGGAGGCGTAGACCTTCATCTGAGAGTGAGAGTGAAACCGAGTCAGAATCTGAAGAGGATCGAAAACGCAGAAAGAAGAGTGGGAAAAAGAAGAGTAGCAAGAGGAATAGCAGAAGAAGAAGAAGCAGGAGGAGTAAGAGTAAGTATAGTGATTCAGATGATAGTGATAGCGATAGCGATAGCCAAGAAGCAGACTACGAATCCAAGAAACGTAGACGCAGGTCAGCTTCAGGGTCTAAACGCAGCAAGAAAAAGATGTCTGTAAGGGAGAGTGACAATGCATATTCTGGTCAGAGTTCAGATTCTGAAATCGAGGCAAAGGCGAATGAGTTGACAAATGCCGAACTTAATACTGAGGCACTCATATTTAAAGAAATGATTGAAGCTCAGAAGAAGCCTGCTTTGGACAATGAACCTGTGGTTGGGCCAATGCCATTGCCTAGGGCTGAGGGGCATATTAGTTATGGTGGGGCATTGAGGCCTGGTGAAGGTGATGCCATTGCACAGTATGTGCAGCAGGGGAAGCGTATCCCACGAAGAGGTGAAGTGGGTCTTTCTGCTGAAGAGATTCAAAAATTTGAGAGTCTTGGGTACGTGATGAGTGGCAGTAGGCACCAGAGGATGAATGCTATCCGTATTAGGAAAGAAAACCAGGTCTACAGTGCTGAAGATAAGCGAGCTTTGGCCATGTTTAATTATGAAGAGAAGGCAAAACGTGAGCACAAGGTTATGGCTGATTTGCAGAGGCTGGTGCAGCGCCATATTGGGCAGGATGTTGGCCCTACTCATGATCCTTTTGCGCCAAAAGCATCTGATGGTGCTGATGCTTGATAGCGAGGTGCGCTTATTGTTATTTGTGTTGTGTCTTCTTAAGGCCATCCTTTTTAGAACTCTGTATTTTAATTGTTATTTAATGGAATAGTTTGTATTTGTTATATGCAAACTTTTGAAGTACTTGGTTGGGCTTTCATATATCATACTGTATCTATAGTGGCATTGCAGGTGCAGTGTTCATGAGTATACTGGATGCATAAAGCTTAGTTTCTGATTCAGTCAACGTAAACTATGAACCATACGGTTGTGGCAGAAGCAGTTTGAACAGTAGTAGCATGCCCTTACATGAAGGTTTTGTATCTTATAGTTTGGATATTGCAGCGAAGGATGTTCCTAAAGGTTTTAATAACTTACCAGTGTGTGTTCATGTCTTGCTTTGAGGAATGTGCGAACAAGCAAGCAATGGTATGCTCACTGAAGGAAAAAAGTTTGATGTTACTGATAACACGGGTTGATCACTTCTATTTATAACTTGGGGATTTTTTGGCAATTGGTATTACTTAATTTGTGCTTATTTGGCTGGAATTTGGTTTTTGATTATTGATACTAGGAATGTAGGGTAGTGAATTTGTGAATCTAGGTTAAGGAATAAGGACAGACAACCATCATCTAAATCCCTCGTGGGGTGAATGAAATGTGGATATTATGAGGCTTTTTAAGCAAGAATAGCATAGGATAGGTTTAACTGTTGAAGAAACTGACAACTATTATTTTACCATGAGACTTTTTGGTGCCTGGTAAGTTTTAGAGTACAGTTTTCAGGAGAACGGAAATTAAGGTTAGGCTGTTGAAGTACAGTTTGTGCAAGCTAGGAAAAGAAAAGTCGGTTTCTGATCTGAAGCTGCTAACCGTATCACAAAGCAGCAGTATTTTAAGGAAGAAAGAATAGGAAGAGAAGAGATCACTTCATGTTAGGCACACAGGCGTCACAAATCAAATTGAAATTCTCATGTACATTCATCATTACCATGGAATGACCTTTTCTTTGTGTGAAAATAGGAATTGACCTTCTTTTTTAATTAATCTTAATTTTTGGAGTGGGTTAAGACAATATTGCAAATTTTGGAGAAGGTGTTTGATTACATTGCATCAGTATTATTAGCTGACAATTTATTCAAGAGCTGAGTTAAGCTCCAGTTTGAATTATATTCCAATTTAATAAGTATATAAGAGAAGGTTCAACTAAAGCATCAATATTTGTTACCTGAACACATGCAAGTATGAGGTTAGGGAATTGGAAAAAATTGTGTGGCAAGAGAACTTCCTTTGAAACTTCTGTTGGATGGAGTCCTTATCTGGAAAATTTCTGTTTCTGTGGTGAAAGAAGGGGTAAGGAGCAAAGACATGCTGCTGTATTTATCCATTGATTTGCAAAGTTGTGCATTTAAATAGTCAAGAATGAGGTAGAGGGATTTTGATTCTTTGTTGATAAAATTTAGCGAGAGAGAGAGAGGAAGACACATAGTCAAGAATGGGGTAGTAATATTGGGGATCTTGTTTGATGAAATTCAGAGCAGTAGCAATTTGGTTGATGAAATTCACAGCAGCAGAATCCCTATTCTTTTTTTTTTCCCTCTTTTTTTTGGGTGGGTTTGGTTTTGTATGATGAAAAAGAAAGGGAGATGGCCTTTTATGTGGAATGAGATTACAGGAAGGCAGAGACAAAGGGCTAGGAAAAGTGGAGGGGAGGAAAAGATGCATGTGGCCTCCAAATTGAATCTATCAAGAATGCTAGTAAACATCCTTGAATAATGTTGATGAAAACATTAACATGAAGCTGACTTCATGGTTCCTGGTGTAAGATAGCTTGAGCTATCTGACTTCTTTAACTTTTATGGTAGGAAATAGAAGAAGAGGAACTAACAGTATGCATATCTATTATTGATATAGGATCCAAAATTCTTGATGGGCCACTATCAGAGCTTAAGAAAAAAATCTGGGTATAATAAATTATATATACGCTGCTTGAACATGTGGAATGGCTCAGATATTTAGCAAAACCTATGTGACTATATCTTATTTGAATTGATTTTATTTTGTTTGAGCAATAGAGAAATGCCATGGTGCTCGCTTCGAACCTGTTCCTGCCCTTGGACAAGGAAGGGGATCACAATTAGCCAAACATTGATTAGATTCTAAAATCAAATTTGGCAAAAGAGTGGTCATTTGTGCTGTGATCACTTGCCTCCAAGTAAGAGTTCTTAGTTTTTTATTTTTTTTCCTCTCTGGGAGCCCCCTAGTGGAATTTCTCGAATTATGAATCTCATTTGTTACATAATCGAATAAAGGCATGATTTAGTTGTTTGTTAGAGGAAGAAACAAGAAGGGAGCTGATGATTGTAAGCAAAATGTTTGGTCAAGTGTCGAGTCTCATCAATTGTTACAGATGAAATAAGCATAGTGTGTCAGTTAATGCAAATAATTGTTTAACATTGGGTCAATGAAGGAGCACAAGGTGGACTTTGCTCATTGTTTTCCAATACTTGCTTTTGATCTCTTGCCACTCTGTTTAAGTCACTAGCCACTGGTAGTGCAAGTCTGTGGTATACGTGTGTGTGTGTGTATAAAATAGTTTAACAAGTTTACCACCCATTTAACTGTTGGGTGAGACTGTAGTTTACCACCCAAGTTTCAGCTTGGAAACAAATTTCCTGGTATGTCTGTCTGGCAATTGATTCTAGTCCCTACCAATGAATTTCCCTTGATCTAAATTGTGCCTCATGAATACGCACCAATGACAAAATGATATAAAGAAAAAGATGATAAATTAACACAATTGTGAAATCCAAGGTTACACCCGTTCGTCGATGTAGAGAATTTTGCTTAAAACAGAAGTAGGGTTTTGTCTTTTGCGGGCATGCAATGATTCTGCAATCTGCGTTGAGCATGTCATAACGGAGATGAGCTTATTCATTTTTTTTTTAGTTTGAACAAAATCTGGCGCGTCTTCTGTTGTTTTGAAACTGTTTTGATTCATGTTCTGAATATCATTGAGTACATGTATATAATGGTGTTGCCTTGCCTGCCTTAACAATAATGTTGACTTTGGACAATGATAATTATTTGACAGGTCTCCGATAAGGGGGAAAAATGAAGACGTAGGGTAAGTTTGTTTTGTTTGTTTTTGAACACGGATTCTAGACCGTATTCTTCACATCCACGCACATTCCTTCCTTTCCATTATGAATGCAGCTTTGTTGTAGTAACCTCTCTTCAAAATTATTTTTTCTTTGTTCATACATATGGTAATTATTTTTTGTATAAATGTGAAAATTAGAGTGAGAATTTTGCATGATCCATTTGTCAGTAAATAGAAGGTGTTTCTTATCTTGGATTAAAATAGAACAGATTGATCTCAGTATTCGCAGCAAGTAATTACATTAAGAACATAATGGAATCAAAGATGATTTTGCATAAGCTTGGGTCGTGGTCTTCCGCCCTAGATTTATTTACTAGAGATTACCAGCATTACATGGGATTGTTTTCTAATTTATTTTTGCAAGTCACCAATCTTCAATAAACATGCTGGATTTGTTCATTTTTTTTTCTTTTGAAATGAATTTGTCACAGTTACAAATCATTCCACCGAAATAGATACTAATATATCTGCTTACTAAAAAATGGAAAGAAAAATATTCATAATCTTACAAGGCCAATTCTATTAAATTAAATTGACAAATGGATTCTTGTTTTTCTATTTGTAATAATTTTTTGACTCCTCCATTTAGTAACTTAAAAGGGAAAAAAATCAATCAATTCTAAAAAGTCTCAAAATGAGAAGCCCCAATAACCGAATCAACCGACAAACATTATCCCACAAAAATAAAAGGTTAATTGACGTGATGAATTTAAATGCCTTTTCTTAACAATAATTTCAATAGCCTTTGATTTGTTATCTATAAATGTGTTCTATCTTAATAAGTTGAAAACTTGCAATTATATCATTCTCAAGAGAATTCGAGAGTCTGATGAAGGTTGCTGACAGATGCAATTTTCATTATAGTCGTTTCTTATCATGCCATATAATATAATCAGGAAGAATATTATTCATTTTTCTAACTTTTTACTCTAATAATAGCCAAATCAGGGTGACGTCACAGATGCTGGAATTTAGAAGTTGGGGTTCTCATTAATAATTAATTTGCCTAATGTTTACATTAGTTTGTCCGGTAATTAGATGGCCTAACCTACTTCTTCTTTGTCTAATTTATTTATTTATTATAATTTATCTGGCGACAAATTATCCATGAAAAATATAAGAAATTTGAGTGACTGGATTTGTAAAATGAAACAATTGAATGTACACCCGCACAGACACAGCAATCAACTCAACCACTTGGAGCTTTAAGGATATGAAATTTTCTTCCTACTTTTGGTTAGCTGTCATGATTTTCACAACATATATATAATTGTTGCTGATTAGACATATGCTTTAGAGATAAGTTTTATATGTTGAATTTGAAAAATCATTAATTGACTAAACCACCACCCAAAGGACCCCAACGAGTTCAACAAATTAGTTATAGCTAGGTGGAGGGACACCTAATGTTTGTCATCAATCTTCCGTTCTTCATACATTAGACTGCACATCAGACCCTTAAATATAAGCCAATGTATAATAGGAATGTCCCTTTCCGGTTCAATTTATTTTAATCTATTACTATCTTCCTCTAATTTAATTAGCATTATTAATTTTTCCTTGGAAAAGAAAAATGGAACCTCATTTATTTGTAATGGGACCCAGTTAAGGGCCACCTGTGAGACATGCCAACCGACCACTCACACATGCACCTGATTCTCCATATCCCTCTTGCTTCGCATCTTCAACTATCTTAATTGTCCTGTACACCATAGCATTCACATTCCACATTTGTTAATTTTTAGCTGTAAAATTCAGCATTGGAATTAAATTACCCCATCAGAGATATTTTATATTTTAATTACATCCTGTTAGTTAGGCCAAATACAACCAGTCTCTCAATGGGACTGATTTCAATATGTTACTGTACGCACCATTTATAGTATAATTTTTTTATATTATTATACATATTTTTGTTGTATATTCATTTATTTTTTCGTTTATAATATATAAAAATATGAAAGTAATAATTATTGTATTGTATTGTATTGAAGCTATACCTATTTTACTATTGCCTTTTATTTATTTTCTTATAATTTTTTTTCTCACAGGTTTCATTGGAGTTTTTTTTAAATTGGGGTTATTTTTTAAAAAAAATAGAAAAATAAAACTACAGTAAAAATAGTTGAATTTTTGGGATGTCGAAAATTAGCATAATAATAAGCCACATTATTATAATATAGTATTTAATTTTGTTAAACAAACCCCGGTTTCATTATGCTCCTTCACTTACATAATTTTACATTTGGTTTTCCTCTTCAATCCCTTAATTTTTGCATCATTTTTGTTTAATTTTTTTACGGTATTATTTTTTTTTTCTTTTGATGGTATTAAACTTTATAGTAATTTCCATATTTCTGGGTCCATTCCATATTTCCATCCTACAAGTAATATCACATATTGTTTTAGAAATTTATTTTTCGCAAAGTATTAAATTATTTATAAGCATGTGAGCAGAACGCGGCTTATAAAAAAGAAATTCATTTAATTAATAATCATTAATTGCTGCCATTTAATAAGCTTTCACAATATTTTGCAGAAAAATTAGTACGTTCGATTTTCAAATTAAGCAAAAACAGTGACAAAAAGAGACTACGTTTTCAAATTTATTAAAGAATGTTGACTACTAGACTAAGGCATTGCCATTAATTGAAGATAGGAATTTTGAGCATTGGAATACAGTTTGTATGCTTTTTATTTTGGAAAAATACATATTCGGATATTTCCCTTTTTTTTTAATTATTATTGAATCTTTAAATTTTTATTTGGTAACATTAAATTCTTTTTTTTTTTATTTTATTTTAATACATATTGAATCCAAACAAAGGTTTAATAAAATAAGAAATAAGAATTCAAGGATAACAATATACTAACTATACTACTATTTTATCTAAATTTAGTTTATATAAAAATAAAAGTTTACACGAATTTAATGTGATCAAATAAAAATTTAAAAATTCCCTTTACACGTTTTGCTTAGTATTCACGTCATATATACAGAGATTTTGCTATGGAGGTGATGAATCTCTTATTGTTTTATGGCATATCTAGATTTGCTCATTCCTTGCAAGATTTTTCTCTCTAGATTCTAGTTCTATTATTACAGCATCTTCATCTCCACGCACGGTCACAATGCACTCAAGATACCTATATTATTTTTGCAAGAAACAATTTTACAGACAAATATTCGGTACCAGCACACGACTCACATGTCAGACTCCTTACCACAAAAAGCACAAGGCAAAAACAACTGCTTAGCTATTACAACTGCTTACTCATGGCCCATTTTATCAACTTGACAATAATGCTTTTTTTCATGGCTACTTAGATGAGGTGGTTTACTTGAAGCCTCTAAGGCGGTATATATACACTAAGGCCAAACCAGGTGATGGATGCAAACTTAAAAATACCCGCGTACATGGCCTTAAACAAGCCTCTTGGCAGTGGAAGTTATTGTTTTAAACAGTAAACTCATGATCACTGCCTTTTCTTTTCTTCAAACATGCTTCAACTTCTTTTATGGCCTTATTGTTATATGTGGATGATGTCTTTATCACTGGTTCCTGAATGACTAGTTTATTATAAAGGACTAGGGTTACAAAAGATATTTCTTGGGGTTGGAAATTGCAAGGTCTACCTCTAACACAGATATTTCAAAAAAAAAACACCTTAGACATGTTGAAGGACACACTGGTTTGACTAATTGGGTGTCTTTTGTATCTTAATATGACCAGGTCAAATTTTGTACAACATGTGGATCAACTCATTGTTAATCTGATCAAAGTCACTGGGATGCCGCGGTTCATGTTTTGAAGGCAGCCCTTCATCTGGTCTTTATTTCCCAGTTGAAAACAATTTGCAGCTAAAAGCATAAAGTGATGCATATTTGGGCATCTTCTTCTTTTAGCGTAAAGTTTGTCATCAGCTTCTGTATTTTCTTTCGCAAAGCTCTTATTTCATGGGATGCAAAGAAATAAACTACTATTCCTAGGTCTTCTTATGAAGCAGATTACAGAAGTTTGGGTACAACTATAGAGTGGGTCACTTATCTTCTTATATTTCAGCTCAAATTAATACATGTTTATATTGCAGAAAATCCAATGTTTCATAAGATAACGAAACGCCTAAAAATTGATTGCCACGTTGGAAATAAATTCAAAGAGGGATTCATCCAACTTCAACAAGCGGATGTGTGCACAAAAGTCCCTTTCAAAGCCCTATATTCAACGCTATTACATTAAAGTTGGACCTGGTTGATGTTAACCAAGCTCCAACTTAAGACACGCACACACCTATTATATTTAGTATGCAAATGATTAGTTCCTAGACTATTTGTTTGTTATGATAAATGCCACGTGTTAATAGATAGACTCGTTCTGTTAGCTGCGAACATACATACATACATATATATATATATATATATATATATATATATATATATATATATATATATATATATATATATATGTTTTGTTTGATTACTCTTTTATATATCTAGTTAGAGATGAGTATGAACCGGTTAACTGGTGTATGAACGCAAAAAAATCAGTCCATTAATATCAGTTTTTTGAAATTTCAGTTCATTAATCAGTTCATTACTATCGGTTAATCAGTTTATCGGTTTCGAATTTTCGGACCGATTAATCAATATTTTTTGGTTAACAACTATAATTATGAAATGAATTCATAAAAAAAATTAAATTGTTGAAAATATTTAAAATTTAAAATTAGAAAACAAATATAATTCAACATAATAATTAAATACGATATTCAAACAACAAATATTAACTAAAAATATTCAAAAATATTATTTTCACATATATTAATTTTTTTTTTTAAATTTTAGTTAATATATTAATTTTATATAACTTTTCGAATATATTTTGATTTTAATTAATGAAAAATTGATATATCAGGAAATAATAAGAAATACTAAATATGTACATATTGGACAATTAATAAATTAACTAAAATGACTTTAAAAAAACTAAAATGAAATTGAAATATTTTAAAGTAAATGAAAATTAAAAATATATAAATAATTAAATATGAAAATAATGATATAAAAAGTATAATAAAAATAAAAAAAATAGTGAAATAAAATTAATAAAATATAGAGATGTTCATGTATCGGTTTCGGTTCGGTTAACCAATTTATAAGTTAAAAAATAAAAATCAGTCTATTAATATCGATTTTTGTAAAATACTAACCGTTAATTACAAAAATCGATTCGGTTAACCTATTTTTCGGATCGATTTCGATTTAATTTCTAGGTTAATCAAGTCCAACGGTTTTTTTTTACCGCTATATCCAGCTCTCTGTACCAGTTTCAACTCGTAGTGAATAATTCACCGAAATCTTTCATCCTTCTCTTCATTCATTTCTCTCTGTTATGTGGAGTCAATAGGCTGTTTTATTTTACAGGATAATATATAAAAACCCCAGAAACTATCAATGCCTAATAACTTGTACATCTCAATTAATGTAGCGAGCGTAGATTACTCTTTGAGTTTGTTAAAATATCATATTACCTCCAACAAAAATATGTGACATAACATTAAAAAAAAAATTAATTACAAAATTAGGCTTGAATTATAATATAATTTTCAGTTTCAAGCCCAACAAAAAATTTTTTGCTATTTCAATTCTAAATTTTAAATACCCTTTCAATTTAGGGACTCTGTTAGTTTTAAGAAAATTAAATTTAATTTTTTTTTCAGTTTTTATCTTATAATTAATATTATTTAAAATTAATAATAATTTTTTATTGTTATAATTAATGCATCTTTATAATAATATTATTTAAAATTAATGTTTATTTTTATTATGTCCCTAGATTATTCAATATTTTTTAAAAATAATTGGTATTTTTATTTTCAATTTAATTTGTCTGATTACATATAAGAGTTATTTTCAAAAAAAAAAATTGATTTTATTTAAATATTATTAAAATAAAGAAAACTTATATGTCACAATTTTTTAATTTAATTTTTAATTAATGTAAAAATATTAATTATTCTAATTTTGATTTAATTTGTTTTAGTTAATTATTATAAAAATTCATTAATAAAAATTGAATGTTAGTTAATTTTAATAAAATAACTAATAGAGTTTTTAAATTGAAAGTATATTTAAAGTTTGGAATTGATATTACAATAATTTTTTTTATTGAATTTGAAATTAAAAATTACTCTATAATTTAGGCATGATTTTATAATTAATCCTAAAACAAAAGCATAAAAATAACATGTTTTTTTAAAAAAAAAAAATCTTTTTAGTGGCTATTTCATTTAATTTTTATTAAACCTAATTATGGGCTTAGATACCCACTCTAGATTCAACACAACTCGTCTGTAAATTTACGAATTTGGATAACGATTTTTAGATGTGAATCCGAATTGGTCTTAATCAGGTCTAAAGCCTACTTATCAAAGAACAGACCTGGAGTATTCTTTGGTTTATAACTGTGGACTTCGTCCGAACTGGTGTGCAACACATGTATGCTTAAAAGATATCCAAAGGAGATATTTTGATATTGTCTAAATACTTGAAACTCTATTTTTATTTTTTTGGATTTACAATATTTTATCAATTCACAATTTAAATTTTGTGACCCCTTTTCTAATTATGTAAAATGCAAGGACGTTAAAATAATTAATTTAGTAATAATTTGTGTAATATGTAGGTGATTTGTGTCGGACTCGAAATTTCAATATATTTTCTAAGACGCGCTTGAATAAGTTATACTGTATTTTTATTCCATTTTAAATTTTATTTTTTAAATAATAAGTCCGCTTAAGCATTGCCTGAATCGACTCAAACATGTAGAAGAACATGTCTAGTTTTTATTAGCGGCTATTTCATTTAATTTTATGAGTATAGGAGATAGTAGCATTCCATTAGAAGATTGTGCAAGCTGTTTTCTGTTAACATTTTGGGAGTTTTTATGTATTGTCTCTATTTTATATCTTAATTATTATTAAAATTCCTAATAATGGAACAATAATAAATTATATATAAATCTTAAACAAAGAAGAAATTATACATTAATAGAGATAACTTTTTTGCTAATCCTTATTATAAAAATGTAAATCGATAAATTGAGGTGTCGCTATTAAGCCTATCATTCATACTAGCCAATTAGCCATAATAATGTTTTTTTAACCACAATGGACAAAAAACACAAGAGCAAACACAATTGATGGTAATAATAAAACAAAGAAACCTTGAAATGTTAGCAAAGAAATTAGAAATGATGATATTTTAATTAATTAATTTTACTTTTAAGAGTCTCCCTTCCTTCTTTTTCAAATTTCCTTTGCCCTTTTTACTGTTACAGACTCGTGCTTTTTCCTAATTTCTTCCTTCCACTACAATTAAAATTGTCTTGGCATATCTAAAAGATGATTTCCACCTTCAATTTAAAGATAATTAAATGGAAAGTGAAAGCAAATTAAGAAAGCTTTGGCGTTTTAAGGCTTTTAAAGTTTAATTTATTAATCTCTTAATGCATGTGTTATGTCAGTTAAAGTTGAGGCGTATATGATCCTTGTAATTATGGGCAATGAAAAGGAAAATATTTATTTCCCAGAGAAAGAGAAGAGAGAGAGAGAGAGAGTATGTATCTAAAGTATAAAGCTTTTAGCTTTTTATTTTTTTTTTTCTGCTTGTGTAACGTGTAGTATAATAACCAGTCATTTTTTCCAGCCAACATCCAGCTTGCCGTTTTCTTCTATTCTCCAATGTTCTCCTTCTCTCCATGTGACTTTAGCTCTCTCTTCCTTCGCTACCCTATCTCCTCTCTCCACTATTTATCATTTTCCTTTCTTCTCTATTTTCTTTGATATAATTAACTACACGCTTTCACAGTTCAAGCAAATCTCAAAAATCCTTTCTTTTTTTCATAAACACACTAACCCAGATCGAATTGAGGCGTAAAGATTCTGACTTTGAAGTTTTTGGATCATGGGTTCTCGAGGTCCTCTTTGTTTGAGTAGTGAGGTAATGTAAATTTTGTACTTTTTCTTCTTTTCTTTTCTGCGAAGTTCGAAATATTTCAGTACAGCTAAAAAGGGAATTGCTAAGCGAAGAGACTCTTTTTTTTTTGGTAAAAATGAGGGATTTCCCTTCTTGTTTTGGTGAGAGTGGAGTTCAAGTAGCTGATTCATCATCTTCAAGCACTGCTAAGGCTGCTCAGAATTTAGTTACTTGTGTCTACCAATGTAAGTTACGTGGTCGTTCTTGCTTAATTACTGTTACCTGGACTAAGAATCTCATGGGTCAAGGTCTTAGTGTTGCAATTGATGATTCAACCAATCAGTGTCTGTGTAAAGTTGATATAAAACCTTGGTTGTTTTCTAAAAGAAAAGGGTGCAAAAGTTTAGATGTAGATTCTTCTAAAATTGATATATATTGGGACTTATCAAATGCCAATTTTGGTTCTGGGCCAGAACCTCTGGAAGGATTTTATTTGGCTATTGTGTTTAACCAAGAAATGGTGTTACTACTTGGGGATATGAAGAAAGAAGCATACAAAAAAATTGAGGATGTCCCAATTCATAGAAATTCTCTTTTTATTGCTAAGAGAGAGCACGTTTTTGGGAAGAAATTCTATGGTACAAAAGCTCAGTTCACTGATAAGGGGCAGATGCATGATATCACAATTGAGTGTGATACTGTTGATGTTAAGGACCCTTGCCTTGTCATCCGCATTGATAGTAAGACAGTAATGCAGGTTAAGAGACTGAAATGGAAGTTTAGAGGCAATCATACAATATTGGTGGATGGGCTTCCGGTTGAAGTGTTTTGGGATGTCCATAGTTGGTTATTTGGCAATGCCATGGGCAATGCAGTTTTCATGTTCCAAACTTGCCTCTCTGCGGAGAAATTATGGAATAGCCAATCGGCCTTTGACCCCTCTGTGTTGAATTGGTCTTCCTCTCAGCGGTTTAGAGATTACCAATTACATGGTCTTGGTTTCTCACTTATATTGTATGCTTGGAAGAATGAATAAAACTGTATTTTTCAGTTGTTGAGCTTTAGCAGATACTTCCTGCAATGTTTTCCAAAGATGATGTGATAGAGATACGGAAGATGCAATTATAAATTTATTCATTTGGTTTCTTTCTTTGTCATGTTTCAAGTACTTCATTGTTGCACTAACCCATTGCTTTCAGTTCTTTAACCAAATAATCATGATTTAAATTTCAATAGCAAAACTGCACTTTGTATGCTTCTCATCTGACACTTTTGTGGAGAATTACAGTAAGATTTTATTTTCAACACTCTCATGATCTTTGTTTGTGGGATATCAGAACAAATAACAATCTCCAATTCCTTGTTCCAGGTGTCTAAAGATTTACTTAGGATGTAAGGATTTATTATACTGTAGTTGTTTGTTATTGTTGCATGTGTGTGCTTATGGTTTATCCTAATATTATGGCTGATTTTGATTTAACAGTGGCAAGCCAATTTTTTGTGTCTGAGAAAAAGGGAAGGTGGAAGTTCTTTCAATTTTGACATTGGGTTTGATAATCACCCCTCTAATCTTAATATGTGCAAGATTACTGACACCAGCTTCTTGCTATTATAATCTTAATGCAAGATTAACAAAAAGTTGGTGTCAGTATTCTTGACATGGGTAATTGATTTTGGAAGATAGATTTTCAGGTATATATGCAGCTAATGATGATAATATGAATGGAGAAGATGTGTTCTGTTTAGAGCATCTACTGCTAGATACATGCACAAATTAACGAGTT
The DNA here is from genome assembly GCA_947683425.1 of Excoecaria cochinchinensis. Lineage (NCBI taxonomy): Eukaryota > Viridiplantae > Streptophyta > Magnoliopsida > Malpighiales > Euphorbiaceae > Excoecaria > Excoecaria cochinchinensis. Next base: position 3,412,979 of record CANTUQ010000045.1, read on the forward strand.
CAATGCCTTGCCTTGAGGGTAGATTTGATTCCTTGGAATAAGTGGGCAAAGGTTAATTGATTGTTCACCTCCTTGCAGGACTGGAGAGAGAAACTGAAAATGTCTAATTGATTGTGGTGGTATTCTCAAATAAACTTGTATTAGTAGTATGAAAATGCTCAGAAGTTCTTATGATTTTGGAGAAGATATTTGAGCCTCAATAGAGAATACTTCTTTGTTATAAATCTCTTCTAACTTTTTATGCATCATACAACTAGGTAAAACTGATAATTACTATCCTGTTTGTGTAGCAACTTAAGATCTAATTGACCATAAAGCACAGCACTGGGCAAAGATGTTTGATTTACTATAGCATATAACTCTTCTGTGCTAAATGTTCACTGTTTCCAACTTCAAAATCAAGTCCTTTGGTCCAAAATCTTTGTAGACTTCTTCCAGCTAAGGAAAAACAAATTCAATGATCAGAGCCACGAGCTGAGGAGAAATGCTCAAGCATTTGAAACAGGTACGTTATCTTACAGAGCATTTTAACTAATGTCGAGAGAAAGTGCAGGTAATATTATGCCGTGAATGTGAGCATTATCTCTAAGTCAAAACACGTTGTTCAATCACCATTGGCAGGTGATGCTGAAACCTTTAAATTTAGCAGGGTATCAGTATCTCATAGACACTGTATCCTATAATGAATCCAAGAAAGTCTTGTAAATGGTGGAAAAAAAAGAATATTTTACCCTTCTTCTTATGGTTGCATGTACTCAATATATAATGCTCCTTGAACTTGTACATAATATCTCCATAGAATTTTATCATCTGTATATTGACATCCTCTCCAGCATCAGTTCCCTGCACGGCGAACTGGGAGCCATGTAATCGGTACAGACAATGCTTTGGCATAAAAAAAAAAAGTGGCAATCCTTAATTTCATTTGCATCCGCAGAGAAGTTCGTTTTAGAGCTGAAAAAACTCACAATTTTCAGAACTTTTAACCAGCTTTCTATATTAGGAAATTATTTTGCGCTATATGGTTTGAAAATTAATTTACTAAAATACAGGTTTATGGTACAGTAGTCTCTTGTATTTCAACTAGTTTAATGTATGCATATGGATGGATACATGTTTTTGCAGTGTTAAAAAGAAATCATTTGATGAAGAAACGATTTAAATCAAACAAAAAAGTGAGATTATAATTACATTTAACATGAAAGTATGAATGATCAGGCAGTAACCATTCTGGTTATTCGTGTTCAAAAAGAAAAAAAAAATCATGCTGGTTAATGAATCTGCAGTGAAGTGATGCATTCCTGAATCAGGAGATTAATTTAACAATTTATATATATAGAGAGAGAGAGAGATTATTCGAAGGATAATCTAGATAATTTATTTGAGCAAAAAAAAAAATATCTCCAATAAATTATAGTTATTCCAAACCAACAGAAATAGTTTTAATCTCGAATCAAATTTTAGTGTTCTGAAAACGACGACGGATAGCCTTTCTAAAATGAGACTGAGCGGTTTTCGAAGACAGGTATAGTTATAGACTTATAGTACCCCCTACTCTTTTCTTACTATTCCATAAAGACAGGAATGGGAACTTTATCTATGTTGCTTCCTCTCTCGCTCTCTTGTACACTGAGACCAAGTTGCTCCTTTTCAAGAACCCAACTCCCCAAAAGATCTCCGTGGCCCAATATATCCTCAAACATTCTCAAATCCGCCAGAAGTTGGGGCAAAGCTGTAGTTTTTGGAGCGAATTCGGGTGACCCAAATGAGTCTCAGTTCTTGGATGAAAATGGTGTAGTTGATGATATGGATGGCTATCTCAACTATCTATCTCTTGAATATGATTCTGTTTGGGATACCAAACCATCATGGTATGCCCTAACTCTTCTTCAATTTAAATATGTACGTAGACCCCAAAGAATCAAACATATACTTCTATGGAACTTGAATTTGGGTTCAGACTTGCCTTATTTTATTTTATATATAGCTTTGACTAATATACGCTGTTGTTGAAATTCTGGGTCATAATAATAGGTAGCTATTAGAGTAGGGGTAAAAAGCAGGTTTTGAAGTCCAACATAGTCTTGAATTTCATCAGGTTTTCTTGTGGGATTCTAGTTGTGAAGCTTTTAATGAGAAATAGAAATTAGGTTGATCTTATAGAGGGAGCCAATGGATCACCTCCTAGTAGTTGGAGTAACAATACGCGAGATAAGCTCCCAAGGCATTGAGTGTTTCTGGGATTCCATTTTTCCTTAAATTCTCTAACTCCAGATGACAGATTCAGATATTAACTCTTTATATTACTTACAGGCAACCAAATCCATTTATTTCGTAGGTATAACTGGCGCCATCATTATGTCTTCTTCCTGTGTTTTACATTCATGAAGTGGATTTGTTTGGTTTGGTTTTGTTTGATTTGTGTATGTGCAGAGGACATTTTTTGCACTTTCAGAATGTAATCTTTATTCTGAGTTGTTAAAGTTCCTTTCTTGTGGTCTGTCTTTCCAGCAAATCTTGTAAATTCTATCACATTGTGCATCTATATGTCACTGTGTCAAGAATGTCTAACAAGCCAGCTTTGATATATTTAATTTGACAATTTTTGCTAGATTATACAAGGATCAACAGCATTAAATTGCTCCTGAGCATTTTCATGCGTGTCTGTGTATGTGTATGAATTAGGGGAAGTTGTTGCCTACTATCTCTTTATATCTTGCACTCTTTTATTATTGTTCATCTTAAATTCTGCCCAATCCTTTTAACTCCGGTTGAGTACGATGCTTTTGCCTATGTTCTTGTTTAGCTAGGAATTTCATTCCTTTTCATCTGTTTCTCAATAGGTGCCAACCATGGACAATAACACTGACTGGAGTATTAGCTATCGCCTTTAGTTGGTTGATTTTACACTCAGTTATAGTTACAACCATTGTACTCTTTGTCATTTGTTTCTGGTGGTACATTTTCCTGTATTCTTATCCCAAGGTATGGCATCTGCCCCTGATTAAATTTTTGCTTATTAGCTTCTCTCCTTTTTTTTATGGTCTTTGAGGTCTGACAGTTGCAAGCATGATGACTATTGTGTTATCTTTATCTTCAAGTGGTTTTGCTGCTTGCACTTTTGGAATGTTCTAGTATTCAGACAAGGATAGCATATTTTTGGAAGTTACATTTGTTTTAGGTTTGTAAACTATTGAAATGCTTCTTGGTCTTCTTACTCTGTTTCTACTTGGGAGTTTAGAAAAAGTGAAACAGCAAGGAGATTATGTTAATAGAGCATAGTTCCAAATTGCTGCTTTCTAATTTTCTTTAGGATATATGAACATAAGAGCCTAAAGGGCTTCAAATTGCATTACAGGACCTGACATGTTGTATGAAGTTGCAGAATGCAAGATCATAAAAGTTGAATTTGACAAGATTTTATGGCATTAGTTGATGCTTAATTAGTGACTTAGAGGTTCATCACTTGACTTGACATGCATGCAAAAGTTGTCTTAATGGGTATCAGTCCCCTAAGTGAATTTCTCAAATGTCCATGAATGCCCATGGTAGCATCATAAACGATCCAGAAATTGGAGAATTTCTTTTAGAAAGTGGCACGTATGCAAAGCTTGCATGTTGTACTTGCTTAGAAGATAGAAGATTCTCCTCCATCAAGTTGGTTCACTTTACAATTTCAACTTAAATCTCTGGAGCATATATGCTTGTCTTGATATTTGAATTGATGCGAGAAAGAAAACTGTGCTTTTGTATTTCTGAAAGTGAATAATATTTATTCTATTTGCTTTCTCACGGTAAATTCGAAGGTATTGGATAACTAGATATATAAAATCAACAGAAAAGAAAAAGTAAAGCATCCGTGAATGACCCTTTTTCTTCTTTGACAGGCATACACAGATATGATTGCTGAACGAAGAAAAAGGGTGACCAGTGGTGTTGAAGATACATATGGTACCTTCAGGAAGTGAAACTTGAACTTGTCAATCCCCGTCCTAAGTTTGTAAATTGAGACTTGATTGTATACAAATTGCAATCAGATTAATATCACAAGCTTCATTTTGCTAGATCATTGGATTCCTTACAAGAAACAGTTTTTTCCAGCACGATACTGCTTCACAAAAAGGCATGCTATTTTTTAAGACGAGAGTTCCTTTGCAATTCTCATGCGCATAATTTTTCTGTTGTAAAAATCACCATTCTAATAAATACGGAATAAATCGGTAGAAATCAAAATAACAGTCACAATACAAGAAATTATAGTGAAAAATTTCAAATTAAAAAAAAATCACTTGTTCGAAAACAATTAAAAAAAATTTATTAAGTGTTTGAACAATTTTTACATTAATTCATTCTAGTATTTTTTTACACACCCAATATATTATAAATCTAAGAGAATTTTTTCATAAATTCTCTAAATTTCAAAACTTACAAACAAACTTTTATTGGACTTTGGGATCCCATAATAATTTGAATAATAAGCTCCTGCCTTATATATGCAGAGGCTCCGTGTGGCTAGTAAAAAATTTGCTGGCCATCAACAAATATTTGCTGGCAAAAAATTCAATTAATGGCCAGCAAATTTTGACTTTCCTCCTTTTTTTTTTAAATCTAATAAAACAATTTTCACCTAAATTTTAAAAAAAAAATTCACCATCGCTTATACTGACGAAACAATTATTTACCATCGATAATTAAAAATACATATTCCACCGTACAAAATATTTCACTTAAAATTAAAAAAATTTAAGTTATTAATCCTCTTGCAACATGTCGAACAAAAATTGTTGAAATTATAGTGCAACTCTCATGCTTGATTTTTTGTTCCTTAACCATCGACATAAATGTACCTCACACCTTGCATCTTGATCAAGCCAATGTTCATGTGAAAAACCCGCTATTGATAACACATACTCTATCATGGCAACTTGTGGAGGCTAGACGCATGTCATGAGGATGTCCATGCTTTTTTAGAGAGTATTCCCAAAATCTACCTCACCCCAAATAGATACATTGTTAATTTCACCAACAGAATTGAACTTTGGGTTGCTAGCTTCATGTTTATCATCCAATGTCTTGTGTAATCTAGATTAAATCAACAAATCATTGACTTAAGTTTGCCACAAGCCAAAATTAATTCTTTCGTCAAATTTTTTCACCTCAAATTTTAATCCCGACATTTTAAAACACGTGAACAGTACCCAACTACAGTACCATGCAAATTTTGAATGCAAAATTTGTACTTTGAACAGTACTACTATTTACTAAATTTCTCATTTTACACCCATTTTCGAAACGGATAGTACGATTTTTTTTTTATATTTTTCTCTTCCTTGCAATATAATTATTTCTCCAAAATTCGCTATTTTTCCGGACAGCAGTCCTGATGCAGTGTGAAAAAATAGCCGAATCAAGATTCTAATACCACTTGTTGAAAAAATAATCATTCTAATAAATGCGAAATAAATCGAGAGAAATTAAAATAACAATCACAACACAATGAATTATAGTGAAAAACTTCAAATCGGAAAAAAATCACTTGTTGATTTTTTTTTTATATTTTTCTCTTCCTTGCAATATAATTATTTCTCCAAAATTCGCTATTTTTTCGGACAGCAGTCCTGATGCAGTGTGAAAAAATAGCCGAATCAAGATTCTAATACCACTTGTTGGAAAAATAATCGTTCTAATAAATGCGAAATAAATCGAGAGAAATTAAAATAACAATCACAACACAATGAATTATAGTGAAAAACTTCAAATCGGAAAAAAAATCACTTGTTGTCCGAAAACAACTAAGAAAATTTTACTAAGTGTTTGAATAATTTTTACATTTACTCAGTCTAATGTTTTCATACACACCCAATATATTACAAACCTAAGAGAATTTTTTCACAAATTTTTTAAGTTTCAAAACTTACAAACAAACTTTCATTGGAGTTTGGGATCCAATAATAATTTGAAGAATAAGCTCTTGCCTTATCTAGGTAGGAGACTCCGTGTGGCCAGCTAAAGATTTCATGGCCGCCAACAAATATTTGCTAGCCAAAAATCCAGCTAATGGCCAGCAAATTTTGACTTTCCTCCTTTTTTTTAAAATCTAATGCAATATTTTCTCGAAAAAGTATTCTAATCTAAAATCTCTCCAAATATATATATATATATATATATATATTAAAAAATTTAGTTCACAATATAATGAAATTAATTCAAAAAGACCTCACTGAATAAATGGATTAATTGCTTACATGTTCATAAAAGTATAAGAACTATAATGCTATAGTTAAAAAAAAAATTGTAATCATAAAATTATCAAAAACATTTTAACTCACGTTGGAAATTTTACAGATTGGTCAAAATTGTCTTCGTGACATTGGCAAAAATTTATAAATAGTTTATAAATTATCAATTCAGATTGAAATGACTTATAATCCATACAAAAATTACAATTTTTAAGGTCAAAGATACATTTTTGCTCCTAATATTTTTTCAATTGGACAATTTTGCCTTTAAATTTTAGAGCAAAATTTTTTCTAACGTTTGTAAAATTGGAGATTTTTGCCTCCCATCGTTACTTCCCGTTATATTTGACCATTTAACTGTTAGTTAGCCACTGATATGAATGAAATAGGATACATGTCGCGCATGCATTTGACACGTCACATGACATGTGGTGAGCGCGTGAAAAACACGTGAGTGTTAAAAAAAAGGCCAAAAATACATTTTTTTTTAACATTTTACCAAATGGATAATTTTGCACATAATGTTTGTAAAATAGCAGATTTTTGCCATCACCGTTATTTCATGCTATATTTGACCATTAACCATTAGTTGACCGTTGATGTGGATGGAGTATAACACATGTCACGCATGCATTGGATATGTTATTCGACACGTGGCGAGCACGTAAGAAATACGTATGGGTAAAAAAAAAATTGCTTTCTCTTACTCTACTGCTCTTCTCTTTCTCTTTATCACTCAATCCCGTTTTCCCCATTACTGTCTTCACCCGTTTCTCTCTCTTGCATCCGCCCACAGAGATCGATCTCTCCCATTTCAATTTGATTGAAAGTATCTTTCTTACTTTAGAGATTGATTCAATTAAATGGATAAATTGATTCAATTAAATGGATTCCTTTGAGTGCTCGAACTCTAATTGATGTTCAATTTTGGTTTTTGTCTAAGAATGGTATGTATTCTGTAAAATCTGGGTATTTTTTAGCAAAATCTATCTTGAATTCTAGGCTTAACAAATTATTTTCATCCATAAATTCTGCAGCGCTATGGAACCAGATTTGAAAACTCAAGGTCCTAGGAAAATCGTTAAAGGATTATTGCCATGTTTTCAATTTCTTTGTGAGCATGGAATTAGAAGCATTTCTAAGTGTGCTTTTTGAAACGATAATTGCAACTCAGCTGGTCATATATTTAAGGGATAAGGAGTGAAAATGCTCTCAAACCTTTTTTTTGTCGGTTTTTACCCTTGAACTCAATTTTATGATTGGAAGAGACCCTCTCGATGGACAAAAAATTCAGTTGGCAAACGAAGTTAACGACAGTCAATCACGCATCAACACGCGTCAACTCTATAAGAATTTTTTTGCCATCAAACTATGGGAAAGGGTATGAAAATGCCCTCGAACTTTGTTTTGGTGGGTTCTTAGGCCAGAATCAAGTGGACATGTGTTGACACGTGATTGACTACCGTTAACTCCATTTGCTAGCTGGACTTTTCGTTCAAAATGAGAATATTTTTCATCCATTTAAGTGATTTTAGGGGTAAAAACCGATAAAAAAAAAGTTTGAAAGCATTTTCATCTTATTTTCGATAATTTGAGGCAAAAATGTCCTTTATCTCTATATTTAAACTCTGCCACGAATTTTGGCTATTAATTGATATTGGAGCTGCTGTATTCCAGTCAAAAGCAGTGTCGATGGGAGATTAGTTACTTGAAATGGAAAAGGTTATCAGAAAAATTCTACATGTTTGTTTCAGGGATGTGGTTGCTTTGGTTAAATTGTAATCTCTTTTGGCATGGTAAATCTAGGGTTAATGCGGTCTTTGTGGGTAGGTGCAAGAGAAAGAGAAATGGATGAAGGTAGTAATAGAGAAAATGAAATCTGAGTGAGGAAAAAAAAAAAGAAAAGCAGGAGCAAAAGAGAAAGTAAATTTATTTTTTTATCTATACGTGTTTGTCATGGTGTTTGTCATGCGCTTGTCACGTGTCGAGTGACATGTCCAATGCATACACGATACGTGTATTATTTCAGCCATGCTAGCGATCAACTAATGGTTAAATAGTCAAATATAACGAAAAGTATCGATGGAAGCAAAAATATCTCATTTTATAAATATTAGGGACAAAATTGTCTATTTTGAAAAATATTAGGAGCAAAAATATACTTTTTTTACTCACATGTATTGTTCATGCACTCGCCATATATCGAGTAATGTGTCAAATATATTCACCGCACGTATCATATTTTATCCGTATCGACAATCAAATAATGATTAAATGATCAAATATAATAAAAAGTAACAGTGGAATAAAGATGTCCTATTTTATAAATGTAGAGATCCGTTAAAAATAAAATTACTAATTTGGAAAAAACGTTAATGGCAAAAGTACATGTTTTGCCGTTTCTTTAATCACAACATTATAATCCCTATAATAAGTGAAAATATAATAAGGAGGTGGATGTAAGCGTTACTTGATCCGCAACCGAATTTTTAAAACCGACCCACACATTCTGTTTCACTTATCCCGATTCGTCTATTCCTATTTCGTAATTTTCACATTCCTTGAATTTGATCGGCTTCACTCTTCATCGACAAGAGAGAAACCCTAGAATTGATGGATCTCCTCAAGCAAGAGCTCCTCAAGAAACGTCAATCCCTAGCTCAAGACACCGGCGGAAAACGAGTCTTCAAGCGATCCGAAATCCAACAGAAAGAAATACAAAAGCTCCGCGATCAAGAAAAGCGCGAACTCGAAGCCAAAGCCCAACGTCAAACCGCCGCCGGCGCCACTTCAACAACCTCCACTAACTCCCCCTCCATCACTACGAACGCTGCAGCCACCGCTACCACCTCCACTTCCACTGCTACCACATCCAAATCCCTAACAGATGAGCGAAACATCGACAACCTAGTCCTCCCGAAACAAGAGGTAATTCGCCGCCTACGGTTCCTAAAACAGCCAATCACTCTCTTCGGTGAAGACGACGATGCTCGGCTCGACCGATTGAAGTACGTATTGAAAGCGGGAATGTTCGAGGTTGATAGCGACATGACTGAAGGGCAGACCAATGACTTTCTGCGGGACATTGCCGAGCTTAGGAAGCGGCAGAAGACTGGAATTCTCAGCGAGAGAAAAAGAAAGGATAGGGAAGAAGGAGGAGGAGAGGACGGCGAGGTAGGGGAAGGAGAAGGGGAACTTAGTGGCGATGGTGGTTCCAGTGGTGTCGATGCTGATAAGGATTTGAAGCGGATGAAGGCAAATTTTGAAGAGTTATGCGATGAGGATAAGATTTTGGTGTTCTTCAAAAAGCTGTTGAATGAGTGGAAGCAGGAGTTGGATGAGATGCCTGAAGCTGAGAAACGGACGGCTAAAGGGAAGTCTATGGTTGCTACATTCAAACAGTGTGCAAGATATTTGAATCCATTGTTCAAGTTTTGCAGAAAGAAGGTGAGTGATTTTGGCTTTGATTTATTGCCATATCTGCTTTGAAATTTGTTGAATATTTGAATCCAATTTTTATTTGTCAGCTGAGATTGTCAATTAAATGCTAGTATGGAGTTTCCAGTTATGCAATTTTCCTGCTATTGCTTAACTTAACTTTAAAGTGTTGGATCTTAATGTGTCTCCTGTTGGCTGTTGTTAAATCTACTATTGAATAGCTCCTATTTGGTCAAAGTAGTCATGGCGGTGAATTATTGCACATAGTCTGTTTAGCCATTATTATAGTGTTCGACTTAATCGAAAAAAAATCATTATAATGTTCGTCTGACCTTTTACATTAAATCAGCACTCGTAACTAATAATTATCATTGAAATGCTTAGTGCCTTTATAAATAATTTTAGAAGGTTCTTTGGGATCATTTAATGTTTCAAGTGTTACGTGGAAATTGGTAATAGATCTATAATTTCTCTTTGTTGACTAATTATGTAAAATAGCATTGACATATAAATTTGTCCTTGTACCAGTAATAAGAGGCAAAAAAGTTTGCCAGTGTCAGTTTTGCTCCTCATTAACTTGGTCAATTGAGAAAAGTTCTAATTCTGTAAATTTATAATGGCATTGGGAATCAAGGTGCTGTAAGCGAATCATACCTTGTTGTGCTGCTTGTTGGCACAACTTTTTCAGAATAGCTTAGGACTCAGATAAAAGGAATTTGTAGTCCTAATCCGGATAATGTAGCCAGTCCAACAAAAGAAGAAACATTTTAGTTTCTCTTTTCTTCATGGAGAAAAAAAATATCATAAATTATGCTCGAGTGGGTGGCAACTAGGGATGCTCACGGGGCGGGGCGGGGGCGGGGAGTGGCTCCCCCATCCCCGCCCCCGCTGGGGACGCGGGGGAAAATCCCCCCGTCCCTGCCCCCGCAGGGATCCCTGTCCCCGTAAAAAAAAATTTAATTTTAATAAAAACAATTAATTTGATGGACATTTTTGATCCAAATTAAAAATATTTTATAAAATTTAATAATTTAAAATTAAAAATATTTCATATAATTTAAATATAAATATTTTATACAATTAAAATATAAATATTTATAAATATTCCATACAATTTATACATTACAAATATATATATATATATATATATATATATATATATATTAATATATTATTAATGTATTATCAATAAATATATATATATATATATATTATTAATGTATTATTATTATTATTATTATTATTATATATATATATATATATTTTTTTTTTTAATTTTTTTTCGGGGCGGGGACCCCTTTCCCCGTCCCCGCCCCGAATTCAAGGGCGGGGATTTTTTTCCCCCCCATCCCCGCCCCCGCAGGGGAAAAATTCGGGGATTCCCCGCCCCGTTCGGGTCGGGTCCCCGCGGGGGACGGGGAATCCCCGCCCCGTGAGCATCCCTAGTGGCAACCTATGAAAATAGGAGTTATTTACATAACTAGGATTCTTTAAAATCAAGAATGTTCTATTAATCCACAGAACTTAGTATAAAGCAGGTGCCATCTATCCCTGAGAATAGCGACTGAAGACATATTTGGATTCCTTGATGTGTGGATGACCTGAATGTATAGTTTTGGGTTTCCAATATATCAGTGTTTGTAAGCCTACACTTGCCAGAAGACCTCTAGCTTTGCAGTTGTTAGATGTGGTTTCCAGGTGTAGTTAGAGGCAACTTCGAAGCTGCAATTAGAATAAGTGTCATTAAGCATTGAAGATGTCCTCTATACTAAACCTGTTAGGGTTAACACGACTGCATGTATGTTTTCTTTTTTTCTTCTTTTAGACATTGTATTGCATATTCCTTGCTTTAATTTACAAGGTAAGGCAGTCCCTTTGAACTGAGGTCTCATGGGTCCACCTCATAAACTGTCCAAGTAAACACATTTTTAAGCATATCCCTAACCTAATTTGGGACAAGCTAATGGCAAGTGCATGCACGCTCTTACATGCAGACAAAAGTTAAGTGGTATCAAAAGAGTTTATATTGTTCTTAAGTGGTATTAAAAGAGTTGCATAAACGCTGTAGGGACATGCTTGTGAAATGTCATACATTTATATCTCATCTTTTTCTATATTCTGTAGGTACTTCCTGATGATATTCGTCAAGCCTTGATGCTATTTGTTGAATGCTGCATGAAGCGAGACTACCTTGCTGCCATGGATCATTATATTAAGTTGGCAATAGGCAATGCACCATGGCCAATTGGTGTCACTATGGTTGGTATTCACGAACGTTCAGCGCGTGAGAAGATTTACACTAACAGTGTGGCCCACATTATGAATGATGAGACCACCCGTAAATACTTACAGTCAGTCAAGAGATTGATGACCTTTTGCCAACGGCGGTACCCAACCATGCCATCTAAAGCAGTAGAGTTTAATAGCTTGGCAAATGGCAGTGATTTACATTCTTTACTGGCAGAAGAGGGGATTTCCGGTGGTAATCAGCCTTCAGAGGGAAGGCTTCTGCTAATGGCTGCCCCAGAAGATGATTAGGTATCAAGTGTATAGTAATTGTTATATCTTTGTTTTAACTGTCATTAACTGTTTAATGTTTTTGCATGCACTGATATATCCAGTGCTGTTGGACCCTTGTGTCATTCCGTTCTTTTCTATCCATTTATAATTATCGGCAGAGGGTGAAGGTTTTAAACGGATTAATATTTGAGGATTACAGATTTCCTTGTGCCGCAAACGGAGACAAGCAACTTTCACATTTTAACGTGTAATCTAACACTGTAATTCTGAGTACCGAGTGAAAACAAACTTGAAAATGGATTATGGATTGTTTTCATGTAACCTGAATTTTGGGATTCTTTTTCCATTCGTGATGCAAATATTGAGATTGGCTTATTTGTTGCCCTGTGTTCTTGTGAGTTTGAACAACAGGTTGATATGGGCATTAAGGGAAGGAGAGCTCAAATTTTCTATTTCTTCGTCACTCCTTTTTCTTGTCAATTCTTCCTCTATGAATCGAAGCATTCTCTCTCTAGCTCTCTCTCCATCAAAAAGTCTGTTTTGAGCATAGGAGGGTCTCTGATGGGCTTCACTAACCATATTCATGTGTGCGGGGTCTATAAAAGAATTAGCGGGATGCATGCGAGATCCATAGATAGTATTACTGTGCAATTATCATTTAATAGCCTTCGCAATCAGTAAGTTGATTTTTATTTTTTTTCCAATAAAAAGAAAAAGGGAAACAAACATCTGTTTAAAGCTTTTACTAGTTTACCTGTGCTCAGGAAACATTGGCAAGAGCCATTGAGTGAATTTTTTTGTTTTTTTTTTCCAGCTCATTTTTAGTTTTCCAATTAAATGTGTAATTTGGGGCGCCCTGGAGAAGCCACCTAAGCATTCATAAATCGAAGTGATAAGTTATTACAAAAGAAAAACAACTAAGAGAGAGAATGGAGGCACTTGGCCTTCGGGGGTGGGACCAAAGTATCGAGATCGGAAATTCTATTGGTGAAAACTATATCAACTTATCCAAATATCCACCACCACTAATCACCCCCTATCTTCCTTTGTTCTCTCAGCCAATACTCATAAAACATAAAATCACCCATAATACTTTCCTCCCTCCAAAGTGCACAATAATCATGGCAACCCAAGCAGGTCTCTTCACCCCCACAATCACAGCCCCCAAAACCAGCAAGCTACTTCCATGGAAACCAACCTCTTTATTCTCCTTCACCAATCCGAAGCCTCTCACCCTCTGCACCCCTCAAAGATCTCTCAAAATTGCAGCGGCCCAAACTCCAACAAAGGAGGAAGCCCCAGTTGGATTCACTCCACCTGAATTAGACCCCAACACTCCCTCACCCATCTTCGGGGGAAGCACAGGAGGATTATTGCGCAAAGCTCAAGTCGAAGAATTCTATGTTATTACATGGGATTCACCAAAAGAACAAATCTTTGAGATGCCAACTGGAGGAGCAGCTATAATGAGGGAAGGCCCTAACTTGCTCAAGTTGGCTAGAAAGGAGCAGTGTTTGGCTTTGGGAACTAGGTTGAGATCCAAATACAAGATCAAGTACCAGTTCTATAGGGTCTTCCCTAATGGAGAAGTTCAGTATCTTCACCCTAAAGATGGAGTTTACCCTGAAAAAGTGAACCCGGGCAGGCAAGGTGTAGGCGTGAACTTTAGATCAATTGGAAAGAATGTTAGTCCTATTGAGGTTAAGTTCACTGGAAAGCAAGTCTACGATCTATGAGAATTTAATTTTTTAGATTGATTTTGTTATCCACTGTTGTTGAATCAATCTACTCTTAATGTTTATATGATTTTCTTTTTTTTTGTTCTTATTTGATCAGCGACATTATATTAAGGAAACAGTATATGTTCTATTCATTTTGGGATCCACAAGGTTATATAAAATCATGTAACTAGAAGAGGAATTGTTGTCCACAAAACCGTACGCTGATGCCATTTTTTTATTCTACTCAATCATCAATATTATTAATCAAAATAATTTTTGCGAGCTAAATAAACAATTTATTCCTATATTGTAATCATAATTGTGAAAGATGACTTTCGTCCTCGAGTAAAACTATTGTAAATTGTAAGGAAAAACCAAAAATATGTATATTGTGCGCCTTAATTCTATGTTCCTTTTTCGACAATGAATTTGCAACTAAATGCAATTATCAGTGAAAATATTATTATAGCGGATGAAGTCATTGATTTTCCTAAGAAGAAAAAATAGGGTCGCCATGGGTTGCTGCTCTTAAGTTGGATATGCGGAAAGCTTATAATAGACTGGAGTGGAATTACTTGGAGGACATTTTGATCAAGATGGGTCTTAAATAGAAATGGACGTCGCTTATTATGATGACTATTAAATCAGTTAGTTCTTTACTTGGTTCCGTTGTTTCTCAATGGGTATTCAGCAAAGGGATCCACTCTCCCTTTACTTGTTCAAAATCGCTGCTGAAGGCTAAGGTCAGGCTATCTGCATGGTTGCTTTATTGCTAGGACTGCTCCGCCAGTGTCTCACTTGTTTTTTCGAGATGATAGCTATTTGTTATTTTGAGCTTCAGTTGAGAAAGCGGCGGTGATTAAAGGTACTCTTGCTTTTTATTGTTCTGTTTCGGAGCAATCTATTAATTATGCTAAATCTACTATCACTTTTAGTGCAGATACCAATCTTGAGTTTAAGGAAGTTAATTTGTTTCCTTTTGGATGTAAATATTTCGTCGAGCAAAGATTTCTATCTGGGTCTTCTTCCCATAATTGGTCGCAATAAGAAGGAAACTTTTCCTTATATTGTGGACAAGTTCTCAAAGTGGTTTCAAGGGTGGAATCAATCTTCTTCCACTGTCTTTGTTGTCAAAACCTTGTCGGTTTCCTTACTTCAATAGTGGAATTTAGCTCATCAAGTTAAAACCCTCCTCTTCAGTTGTTGATAGCTTTTCACCTCCTTCATTGTCTTCTTGGATTAGACCGGTTCAAGGTTGCATAAAAATGAATTGCGATGCTACAATTTTTGCTAAGTTAAAAGTTTCTAGTGTTACTTTTATGGCTCGTGATTTCAAAGGGAAGTTCTTGCACATGCTACAGGGGTCCGCATGTCTGGTATTAGAGAGGTGGCTATTCTTGAGTGCATGCAATTAGAGAGGCTCTTAGTTGGATGAAAAGACAAGACACTGTCAATAATATTGTGTTCAAATCATATATGCCCAATCTGTTGTTCATTCACTTCATTCTGTTAGGATTATAAGAATTTAGTTTCAAATTTAAGCTGTATTCAGTTTGAGTTTGTTAGATGATCAAGAAATTGAGATTATGATGCACTCGTATTGTTTCGTTGCTAAATCATTTTACCAATGAATCTATAGTTTTATCTTTCCAAAATATTACTATTACTTTTCGTTAGTACTGTTAACCAGTTGTACCGTTTTGGAAAGACAGACATCCACCATCTATGCACTTTACAGTGCAAAGTAGAAACATATTGGAGTATTTCCAACTAGTTCATACCAAATGTTGTAAAATTAAATTTAAGTTTCTATAATTAAATCTTGCTTTTCCAAATGTTGTACTAACTAAAAGTATACTGTAACTGGGAAAATGTAATAATTAAAATTATATTAATTTTTCCACGATAATTCTTTTTTTAGGAAAAAAATTCTCTAGGTACTTTTTAGCAGTCTATAATTTATTAATTTTTTAAACTAAAAATCGAATTAGCAAGCGAATTGATACTTCTAAAAAGAGGCATGCTAGTACCACGACTAGTTGTACGCAACCAGGGCGCCTCGACGAACAATCCGAGCGCCATGTGTAAACACACGTGTCACAGAATCCTTCATCCGTACACCATCTCTTCCAAAACCTCCATGTCTCCTCCTCCCTTGTTTCTCATATCCAATTCCACTATGGATACCCTCCTGCACAACCCAACCTCCATGGCCAAGCGCCCATGTCCCTTCGCCTCCACTTCCTCAACCACCACCACCAACGCCGCTGCATCCCCCGCCTCCACTAGGCTCCCGAGCATGAACCATCCAGTGGACAACCTTCTTCAAATATTTTTAGGCCTCTCGGACTCCAATTCTCTCTCCATAGATCTCTCCTTCGAGCGCCTCGTCGAATCCTCGCCTTGTGATGCTGATCAGTCTATCCTCATCGATCGCGCTCTCAAATTAGGCGCTCTGCTCCTCGAAGCAGGTAATCGCTCTGCTAGGAAACGCTCTTCCAAGCACAATTCCCTCACCTGGGCTCTACCTCCCGATCTCACTATTAAGGTCCGGTTTATTTATTGCCTTCGATAAATTATTTGTTGATACTGTGAATACATTCATTTTTTTTTGGTTCCAAAGTGGGCTTTTTGTAATTTAATGTGAATTTGACGATATATGTTTTGCTATGTTGGTTGATTGGTGTAAATGTTCGAGGTTTGAATGCTAGATTTTGTATTTTCCTGGGACATATAATTTAATCGGTGAATAATGTGAATGTTCTTGGGAATTGGAGACAAGATTTCGCAAGATTTTTATCTTGTTTATTTTGTTTTTTCAAAGATGCGGTATTGAATAAAAGTACTGATGGTATAGGTTGAGGCAATTCAATTACAATTTGACAGCTAATTATTAGAAGCGTTTCTGATTATACCTTTCTCAATGTGAGGAACAGGAATCGGGACTGCTGAGTCTGAAAAATTTTTGAGCGATCATGATGTAGTAAATGTTTCTATAACTCATGCTTTGTATTATGTCACTACTGATAATGAGCCCTAAATTCTCGGTTGCCTATTGAGGAAATATGTAATCTAATTTTTTAAAAACTTAGCATTTATTGAGCCGAGAGGAGGTGGATTACTGGAATATACTTTTCTAAAAAAATCTTAAACAGCTGCTAGGATATGAATCTATTGCATTCTGTGCAATTAAGGTTGTTTTGTTGTACTGCATGCTCATTAAGAAGTTTTTCCTCCTCAGTAGTCTATTGATTCATTTGTGTATTTATAGGTTTTCTCTATGCTTGATACACAAAGCTTATGCTATGCTGCTGCAACTTGTTCAATGTTCTACAAATGTGCCATGGATCCTTTGTGCTATGCCAATATTGACTTGACAACGGTTGTCCCTAAAGTCAATAATGCTGTTGTATCCACAATGATCCAGCGTGCTGGAAAATGCCTTCAGTAAGAATTTCTTACTTAAGAATCATATGTTTTGGCAGTTCTCAACTAACTATTATTTCCTCGCTCTCTCTCTCTCTCTCTCTGGGTGGGTGGGGGGTCATTTAATTTCACCTCTTACAGGTCTTGAGGTCTTTCACTTTTGGGGTTAAAGGAGAAAAATGTTGCACTCCAAAGTATATTTCATCTCGTTTTCCTAACCAAATTATTTTTTTGAAGTTTTCAGTTGTCAAGAAAGTCATTTAGCTAAGACCTGAAGCTATTGACTGTGAATCATCTTCCAATTTCTTATTACCAAATTAGTATGTTTCTTGATATCAAAGTGCATTTTGAACAAATAATATGATGTCATGGTATCTTTCACTTGTGAATGAGAAGGATTTTGTTACTTTGATACTCTATCTGTAAAATGGTGAACTTTACTGTACTGATTGTTTATGCATAATAATCATCCAATATGATTAGTTTTACTTTTCATAATTTTCCAATGATTTTGTAACCGGATTCCCTGTTTCAGTTCCTAATTTCTGTTTCTGTCTCTTTTCAATGTTTACTCAGATCCCTTAAGCTCGGTATAGTTCCAGGTCCAACTGCATCTCCTTGTCAGCCGTTAGTTTACAGCATCAGGAATTCTGTTGATGTATCTAACTTTTCGTGGAATGAGAAAAAGACCAGACAAGGGAAGGAATCATTCATTCTTACTAGATCCTGTTTAAACCCTTTAAGTGGAGATACCACTGCTGCAGGGTATGCTAAGAAACTGAATTTGATAAGTGGTGATGTTGTGATGATTTATGTGTAATAATTTTTTTTCCCTCTTGGTTTAAGGACTCTTTTGAGGAGGTTGCACCTTTACAATATTGAAAGAATTGATAACACGTCACTCTGTGTGGCATTGTCAGCCTGCCCATCTCTCCTTGATCTGGAAATTGTTGGCCTGTGAGTTACTCCAAGTCATATCTCAATAGTGCTTTTAACAATCAATTAAATTCAATTATTGATGTATGTTAGGATTTAGATATAAAGACGAGTACAACACTCCATGTAGCATAGTCAGCTTGCCATAGCTCATTCAGTTTACGTCCATAAAGACAAATGCTAGTGTATTTCTTTTTGTTCTGTCTTATCCTTTTTCAGTTGCATATTTCTCTTTTTCCTGTTCTAAAACATATATTGTTATTTCTTTTGGTAGCTAACTTTATTTTATTTTTTCCCCATGGGGTGGTGGGGGAGCAGACATGTTGAGTTGAGGCAAACACTTGTGTCAGTGAGCACAAATTGTCCTCTGATAGAGCGTTTATTTTTTGAGTCATCAAAAACAGGTGCAGTCTCTTGTTGCATCAGGATTTTGTGTTTCCATTTTCTTAAATGTTTTGCTTACTGTGTATTTAATATCAGGAAGAGATGAGAGTTTGAAATCGCCAACCTGTGTGGATCTAGTAAATAATTGTCCAAATTTAACTTCATTGGCTCTCAGAGGCTTTAAGCTGCATGATTGTAAAGTTCGCATACTTATGAAGGTATATTGACCGGTTGAATGACTAAAATAATTATTTTTTGAGTGCAGCTTTCCATATGTTGTTTGGAGAAGTTATCCATGTAAATAAACATAGTTGTCATTCTCTCTACTTAGTTGCCTGAATTTGTTGTGCTCAATGTTTGAATGCCGTATCACTGAAAATTGTAATAAAACTAGAGAATATGGCTTGAAGGAATTTATTTTCCAATTGCTACTTAAATTTTGAGCTCTGGGGTTTGGCTTTAGAAAATGGACTTGATGAGAGAGTTATCATAGTTGTTCTGTCCAAGCTCAATGGTTTCAATCTTCATATCCTGTCAATTTCTTCATGAAAAGCAAATGGCCTGGCTTTGCAATTGTATTTGTCATTTTCCAATGAGCAAAAAGCACCTATTTCCTGTCATCCAAGAATGTCTATGCTTTTGAGATGGTGGATTATGTTAATTGTGGATGAATGATTTGGTTTGTTTGAAGTCCTTTTTGGGGTTTAATCTGATATCTATTTTAGAAACACGGTATTGTCTGTGATTCAGCATTGCATCTCCAATTTATGAATTGGATCATGTTGAGTCTCAAATGGAATTTAATAATCATATAGATTGATTTCTTTGTTTCTCACTTCAAATTTTTTTGGTATTTGGTTATTAGCTTTGTATAGCCAACTTTATTTCAGTTGCAATTTGGTATTTGAACTTGCCCATATTAATCTTTTCAGCTACTTGTGCAGGGGTTTCGCAAGCTAAAATATGTTGATTTTTCAATGTCATATTCAATAACGGGGATTTTTTTGAGGTCAGTGCATATAGATTATTAGCAGCAGTAGTTCATTTGTTTGCTTTGTTTAATCGTTTGCTTTTTCTTTTTATTTTCAGGAACCTTGGAGGCAGCACTGGTGGAAATCTTTTGGAGGTTTTAATTTTGCGAGACTGCATGCATCTCAAAGAGGTGGGCTGATTCTTCTCCTAGACTCAATTATTTCTCCAATATCATGCCCTTTTTCCTCATTTGAATCTAATTATTTGGTAATTGCTCCAATGCCATATTCAGGTGGAAGTTGCTCGGCTATTAACATCAGTACTTGCAGGAGACTTTAAGTCTCTTCGACACCTTGTGCGTACTTGAAAGTGTTAATATCCTTCTTCATATTATTTGATGTTAGATCTACAGGTTGATTTCTAATTCCTGATTACTTTTATAGGATATATCTAACAGGGAGGGTTTAGCATCTGAAGGTGATTGGTACCGCAGATGCTACAGTTCGAGGTAATAGTTTGCCTCCTGAACTGATCATGTTCACACTATGCTTCAAATTTTTATGTCAGTTGGTTGATTTTGCAGTATCATACCTATAAAGCAGGTTGTAGACGCAAGACCTGAGCTCTGTTTGCTAGCTGATTTTCCTCCAGATGGAAGGTTAGTTCATTGTTGATGGCAAAGGAATTCAAACTTCATTTTATTGATATTGTTAAAAAGAAGAGGAAACAAAGAGGGGACAGGTTGAGAATTAATTTTTCTATGGTTGTCTGGAATTGTGGATTTTGCAGCTTCATTGATATTGAACAAATGATGGATAGTGAGCTAAATAGTGAACTCAGCTTGCCGTCACAACTGAGTAGTCAGAGCTCAGATGGTCCCTTGTTCATGAGTTCATCAGAAAGCAGCTATAATAGTGAACAGAGTAGTGGCAATGAGGAGAGCCAAGATTCTGGTTATGTTGTTTATGAGGAAAGTTCAGACGAGGTTGATTTTCTGGTTATGTAGATGAACTCTGGATGGAGCAAGGCTTGGAATCAGCTGCCAGTAATGAACTGGGTACCATGCCTTCTTCCTCCCTCCTTGTCTCTCTCTCTTTCTCACTCTTGTTTAATAATTTTGACTTCATGTTAACTTGCATGAATAAGTACTTTTTTTTTCCTATTAAAAGCTCATCTGTTTTGTTAACTTTGTTTTAACGAGTTAACAAGAAAGACCAGGGAGATGCATAGCGGAGAAGCAAACTAAACATGCTAAACTTGGATGTTATTTTTAATTCATTCAAGTACACTAAACATGAATATTAGTTTCCTTAAATTAATGAATAAACGTGGCATTTTCTGTTGCGGTTCCTTTCAATCTAAAGAATGCAAATTTTGACATGTTTGTGTGGCTAAATAAGATTTGTTCAGTGGAGCTATTTTGCCATCATGGAAGGACAGTCAGAACTTTCCCTTTTGGGGATCCTGGAACTAATAATTTTTAGTCATATTGGAGCGTGGCTACATTTTTTACTTGTGGCATGGGTTATGCCTGCATCCTATGTTGTTTTAACTGTTATGATACCCTGATTCTTAGGGAGGCAACTTTGGTTTGAGAGGAAGCTGAAAATGGACCATGGTTGATGCATCGACTTGTGGAAATTTGTAATGTGCGTCCATCAGATCTACATCTTTCTACTAATGTTAATACCGGTGGATTACTGAAGATGCCGATATTCCCAGGACTAAGCTAAGGGCCTTCGACTCAGTTTACCAAGTTGACTGTAAAAGGCCTAGGGATATTTTTTCCCCTTCCCTAAATTCTCATCTTCTTCATTTCTCCATATAATTGTTGCCTGATTGAGGGTGCTTTTAGCTTCCTCCATTAATGTACTTTGATCTTGCAAATTGGATGATATTTCATTTGTAAATCATCCATCGGGATTCTGGTTTACAAGCGGCTAAAAGCCTAAAATTGATAGATGGAATGTTACCCATCTTTTCCATCTTGATTATATATTAGTTCTGCATGCAGCCTTCTGAACTGTATTTTACTCTTTTATTTATTTATTTTTCTGTGTTTATACTTTGATGGAAATAAATAAGTTTGCAGAGGAAATTGTGATAAATTACAGTGCAATTTCTTTTTTCCTATTTGTCTCTCATTCTTTTTAAGCCTTTTTCCATTTTTCCTACATTAGCCATATCATTTTTTATTGGTCTTTTTTTGTTCTTTTCTTTTTTCAATAATAAATTTCACAACTGATTAAACTCATTACTACGTGTATTTCAAAATTCATGTGTAGTAATCTTTAGTTAATTAAATGACACTAGCAACGTTTATATGTTGCAAGTATTAAGCCTTTTTAACACTGGAAACCTATTCCTAAGGTGGGGAATACAATGACTCGTAATACTATTTACGTAAAAAATAGAAAAGCGAAAATTAAATAAAAAAAAATCAAAAGAAAAACTGAGACAATATAACCAATTTAATTGTGATTGCTGAAAATTAAAGTCAGGGTAGATTATGAAACTGAAGTAACGGTGCTTTTATCTTGGAACGTGAAATAATTGATATTATAGAAGCCACAAAGGATAAAATTGAAGTAATTTTATTTTTGAGATTACTACCTAATTTTGTCGTTTTTTCTTTCTTTGCAACAGAGACATGCCTGATTCATTATTTAACGGTCAATTGTGGATATTAGGCAATCAAATTGTGGGTAGGCCCATGAACTAGAGCCCATAATTCAAGCCTTTATCCTACTATTCTCCCTCCAAGAAAGAGATCCATCGGAGCACCCCGCGAGACAAAGATGACCACCATACGCCGGTTCTGCTGTAACGATCTTCTCCGCTTCGCTTCTGTAAATCTCGACCATCTCACTGAAACTGTGAGTTCAATTTGCTGGGATCTATCTTTACTCATTACACTGCTGTTTACGAGATGAGTTTTTAATTTGTTGTTTTAATTGATTATTTAGTTCAACATGTCATTCTATATGACCTATTTGGCGAGATGGCCTGATTATTTCCATGTCGCCGAAGCTCCGGGTAACCAAGTCATGGGCTACAGTAAGCCTTTCCCCCCTTTCTCTCCCTTTCAAATTTCATCCTTTTCTTTTTTCTTTAATCTTTTTTTTTTTCCCATGAAAAAGGGCTTAATTGTATGTGAATGGTTACAGTAATGGGAAAAGTAGAAGGACAAGGGGAGTCCTGGCATGGACATGTGACAGCTGTCACAGTTGCTACCGATTACCGCAGGCAACAGTTAGCCAAGAAGCTTATGAACCTCCTTGAAGATATCAGTGACAAAATGTGAGACAAACTCTTGGCTGTTTCTTTAATTAATCATACCAGTTTAAAGTAGAGTTTTATCTGCAGGTTTATAGGTGTTGCATTATCATAAATGTAGTAAGTTTATGCTATTCGATTTGCAAGATCGTGTGTGATCTTTTTTAATAGATATGAATGGTCATGACTTCTTGAGTTAACCTAGAAGCTTAAATTGTAAACTTATCTTGGTTAAGGGGAGGGAGATGAGTTAGATAAAATTGGAGAAGTTTTGCATTTTTCTATTCCAGATTCTGTTTTCCTGTATTAGTTAGTTAAGAATGCCTTGTTTTTTTTTTTCTCCTTTTATGAAAGAAGAAGTTACGTGTGAATGCTAGTAGCTGTCTTATGAAGTCTTTGGAATTGTGTATTTTTTTGAAGGGTTACTATTTATTTGTCTTTGCTAACTTCCCTATGCAAACTTTTATTGCTTTACATTTTATATTGAATTCACATATTGGTGTAGGCCGGAGCAAGCATTTGGCATATTTTCACCTGTTTTTGTGGCCGGGCCACGGGTGGAACTAAGATAGAGTGAGTTTTAGTGCATGCCCTGACCAGAATCATAAAGTTTAGGGCTCTTTAATTGGGTTTGGTGTACCATTTAGTTTGGTGTCCCCATCATAATTAGTTTCATGCTCCTGCTGAAATTTCTTCTTGTCCCTAACTACAGTTGAAATTTGATCCACTAGTTTCATGCTCCTGCTGAAATTCCTTCGTGTCCCTAACTACAGTTGAAATTTGATCCACGAGACCAT
Organism: Excoecaria cochinchinensis; assembly: GCA_947683425.1. Lineage (NCBI taxonomy): Eukaryota > Viridiplantae > Streptophyta > Magnoliopsida > Malpighiales > Euphorbiaceae > Excoecaria > Excoecaria cochinchinensis. The sequence goes on from CANTUQ010000045.1 coordinate 3,436,688, forward strand.
GCTAAGATGTTGGCACAATAAGTTAGAAGTTTTGCTATTATTTGGCTAGTTACAATTAAATTAGTAACTTGATTTCTTACTACACTTTTTAAGACTACACACTTCTTCAAAAGGACTAAATTCCTTTTTGTGCTTTTCCTTAGTGTGCTACTTATGTAGATGATTGATTGGTGATTTATTAGCCTGGTATCTAAGATACAATTAAAGATGAAACATAGAATGAATTACTAGTATTTTCTTATCTAAGATGTAATTTTTGTGCTTTTTCCTAGTGCACTACTTACATAGATGATTGACTGGTGATTTAGTAGCCTGTTATTCTAAGATACAATTAAAGACGAAACATATCATGAATTATTAGTATTTTCTCATCTAAGATACAATTTTGTGATACAATTTTGTGCTTTTCCCTGGTGCACTGCTTATATAGATGATTGACTAATGAGCCCGGTATCTAAGATACAATTAAACATCAAACGTATGATAAATTATTAATATTTTCTTATCTAAGATACAAATACATTTTTTGTGCTTTTCCCTAGTGCACTGCTTATATAGATGATTGATTGGTGATTATTAGCCTGATATCTAAGATACAATTAAAGATGAAACATATAATGAATTATTATTATTATTTTTGAAATGAATTCATATAATGAATTATTATTATTTTTGAAATGAATTCATTATGCAAAATTAAATATAAAATCGAGCATTGAGTTATTTGTTTGCTCACAAGTGTAACAGATTGAAAGTTGCACTTATTATTTTTAAAATGAATTATCATTTTGTTGGGCAAGTAAATTTTGTTTTAAACTTTTACTGACCAAAGTTCCTGCCATGCATGACTATTTATTCTGGAACAACTATTAGCATTATGTGTTCAACACGAAATTAGTTGCATGAGCTTAGAGCTTTTTGTTTGATTGCTTCTTAACCTTTATAAGCATGTGTTGCCTTAAGTCTTGACTAGCATTTGTTCAAGAATCTTTCTGATAAATTTTTCTTGTTTCAGTGATAAGGCTTACTTTGTGGATCTTTTTGTGAGAGCATCAAATACACCAGCTATAAAGATGTATGAGAAGGTAATGGTTTTGTGATTTGTTTTACAGCTTTGCCACGTTTTCTACATGATCATATTTCTCTGAGGTGTAAGCAATGCTGAATTCATTTTCAGCAATATAGCCATTTTTTCCCAGAGACCAATCTTGTATGAAGCAGCCAAAACTCTTAGTTTTGGTTAATATTTCAGTCTGAGGCTTGTTTTGTCCTTCGATATCTATCTTTATATTATCTATGTTTCAGCAAGTTTGGATGGATCCTCGTTTTAGATTTTAGGCAAATTTTAGAATTCACTAGCTGCTGTTTTCTTCTGGCATTTTTTCTATTCTCCTTTGCATTTGATTGAATAGGCTAAGAATAATGAAGCCACAAATGCATGCAAGATATTCAATGACATTTGTTAAATATTTAGCACGTTTTGAAGTTGGGACATTGTGTTGTCTGCCTGTTAATTCTTTCGTCCATTTTTCACAGCTTGGGTATGTAATCTACAGACGAGTACTACGTTATTACTCAGGAGAGGAAGATGGTTTAGGTGAGTTTCAACATATTTCTGAAATAGTCACGATTTTAATCAAATATTTATCGGCTCTGATTACATAATTCACTCTACTATCTCTTCAGACATGAGGAAAGCTTTATCACGGGATGTCGAAAAGAAGTCTATTGTTCCTCTAAAACGGCCAGTTACTCCTGATGAGTTGGAATATGACTAGTCTGGTTTCAATGAACAACTGAGTGAGATGACGGCGTTTGGGATTATTTGGATGTAGGAAACATCTTAGTTCAGTTGTTTTCTCAAAAAAAAAAAAAAGAGAGATCTCAGTTCAGTTGTTTTTTGTTTTTTTTTTTTGATATGCTTAGTTCAGTTGTTAATCTTAATGTACAACTAAAGGTCCTTATGTTTTATATTAGGATCTCTACTTATGGCTACATTTAGGTGGCAAAAACGGACAAACAGTTAGGGGGTTTTGTATGTATTCGGTTGTTTTCTTATTTCATTTATCATTATTATAATTTCAACATATGATGCAACTTACGAAGAAAGAATAAAGAATGAGAATTGTGTTGAGGTGCCAAACTCGTATACATTGCCGTTTAGGCATGATGAGTATTTGTAAACGAAATTTTACAGAGTAATCAGAATAATACAATGGTGTTTCCTTATATTATCACACTGCTTATTTTAAGGCGTTATTTCCTTTAAGTACAAAAGTTCTGCTTGTGGAAAGTTATGCTGCGGAGGGTTTTTCCGTAATCCTACCAGGGGCGGGGAAGTAGGTGGGGAGCCATTTACTGCTCCCGTCCCGCCCTAATTTGCTGTTCAAATTATCAGATGAAGAATGTGCCTGTGATCTCCTTTTATCCTATTATTGTGTGGAGGCTCTAGTTACACTATTTAGGCGAGTTAATCATCTAATAACAACCAATTGAACTGTCTCATGGTTTTATCAAATATGTTAATTTCCAATGTCTAGACATACTAGTAGTTTTTTTCTTTCCATTAACCAATTACCAAGAATATGCATAGACGTGAAAACTAAGGAATGGCATTTGGTGAAATGGGGCCAATGGCATATATATGAATGCTGGCCGGTTGCAGAGCAACAAAACAAGGAAAAGGAAAGAAGGGGCTCAGTGACGTCCCCTTGCATTTGATTCCACAAGTAGAAGGTCATAACCATATTGGGTTTCAATCCAATATATATACACTTATTTACTTTTGCAATGCTCTTTCATTTCATGTCCCCATCTTTATCCTTTTCTTTTTCTTTCTTCCTTTCTTTCTTTGAATCTGTGGTTGGCTATGGCGACACACGGCCCATGAGTCTTATAATTCCACCAAGACATCATCTGTTTGTGTGCACGTCTCATCAAAATCATATCTTGGGTTTTGCACTAAAAGTCTAATGATTAATTACAAGATGGTCCTGAGATAATTAGGGCTAAAAAATTTTATGGATCGTCCAAATCTTAGTTTCTTATCAATTATGAATCCCAATCCGAGCCCAAGCTATGTCTTTGAGGTAAAACCCACTTTCGTTAAATGGTTTTTTTTTTTTTTGTTTTTCAGTGAATCATTATATCAATTCCAACAAACCACTAACTAAAGCAACTTAATGCGTCCACTAATTATGTTTATTCGAACAACTTTTCGTAAATCTTCATCTGAGAGCAATAATTATAAGTGTGTTTCCTGTGTAAATGGGTCCTCCAATTAATTGCTTCTCAAAACTTCAGCAAGATTTTTGAATAATTTTTGGATAAGTCTGATTTTTTCTTTGTCCCATATAACTTTTTTTTCTTTTATCTTAAATTATAGCCATTTTTTTTATGTATACTATAATTAATTGCGAATTACCAATTTTATAATATACTCTTATTGTTGTCAACAAATATTAAATATTATCTCATAATTCTCACATTTATTTTTAATAAATATAGAATAAATCGGCAAAATTATAATTAATTTATGTTATTTCAAGAATATTAATTGCATTTTTTTTCTTTAATTCTTGTGAAATAGAAAGTGTGAATATTTATATGGGATAAAGATAACATTTTCTTTTTTGAAAGTGCATTTTTGTTTATTCCTTTTATAATCAAGACAAGAGAATTTTTTTTATCCAAACTATAAATTTAACTTAAATCTATCTTAAAGGTGGCAAATTAAATCTTGATATTCTGAATAAGATATAAAAATTAAATTTATTCGATCCATAAATCTAACATAAATCCATTTGAAAGATAAATTTATCTGAAAAGTGGCAAACTATAATCTTGATATTTTAAATAAGAGATAAAAATTGAATTTATTCGTTTCATAAATCTAACTTAAATCCATCTAAAAAGTAGCAAACCAAATCTTGATATTTTAAATAAGAGATAAAAATTAAATTTATTCGATCCATAAATCTAACTTAAATTCATGTGAGTGATGGCAAATCAGCAGTTATATTTTAAAAAAGAGATAAGAATTTGATTTAAATAGAAATTGTGATTCTCTGCTAAACTTAATTTGATAATATTATCTTACACAAAATAAAAAGTAAAATCAACTATTTATAATATGAAATGACCCGACACAAATTTATCCAAATGGCCAACAGGATGGTAATTGTATTATTTAAGTTGTCTTTTACTCGTAACATTCTAGAACTTGTCCTAAAAAGAATATAAAAGAAAATGAAATCATGTTTTATTTGGAATGATAATTTAAGAATTGGTTGGATATATATATATATAGTTGGAATAACTCAATATCATATGATAAATTTTGATACAATATTTTCATAATGTAATGTAAAAAGCATATAATATATGCATATTAACTCCAAAAACAATAAATTAAAAAAACAAATAAAATTGTTTTCCTTAATCGAGTTATTTCGGTATTACAATGTTTGACAAGAATATGCACAGTAAAGGAAGGGTTGCACATAGATCTTGCACCGGTTACTAATTTAGTACACTCTTTCGAAAAGCACTTTAGCAATATGGTAATTAACTGTTCCAGGGTCACAGAATGCAGAATAGTAAAAACTCCTTGCCACTGTGAAAAATATTTGCTTCAAATTATTATCCAATCCATCCGAGTTCCTGAACACTAACTCCACAAGTTGTTGCATATCAGCCTCTATTTCTGGTGTTGTGATTCCCTCATTGTTATATACCTGAAAAAAGAAAAAAGAAACTTAAAATTAGCCTTATTCAAAGACATTTATAATGATCAAAACTGCTAAAACCACAAATTAATTTGATGGTCAAAAAGGATCATTTGATAGTCTTTGTATATATATGCTTGTACAATCTTGATCTGTATCCATATATAATCTATGATTTTATAAAGATTCTATATATGGTATATTTATGATGGAAAATGTGATTTATTTAAGGCCATTAACTAATAATTACCTTGTCCTTCTTGTAGTGACCGAGTTGATCGCATATTTTGCTGGTAAGTTGAAACAAATGTTCATATTGGCTAGAAAATTCGTCAAATTTAGATGTCAGATTTATTGTTTTCACTATTAGTTCTGCTTGTCCTTGGTGCATATCTCCTTCCTCTACCCATTTTTGTAGGCATTTTTCCCACTGTGATTTTCAATAATTAGCCAACAAGACAAAAAAAGAAAAATAGAAAAGTTAGGATAATGACTACTATTAACATATACAATATGTAAATGTAGTATTCGTGAGTTTGCTTATATTAAGATGAGTGACTCACAGCATGACGTAAACTCTGGCTAATGCCTTTTCCATAAGCCATCGCTGCGTCCAAAGAGACTTCATTTAGGGTTCCTAGTATTACACTCACAAGCTGTTCCCTTGTCTCTGCTTCTAACTTGCTGCGAATCAAATTAAAATATTTCATTTTAATATGTTTTATGTACTGACTATGATAGCCATTTCATAATCGTAATAATATAAAATATAGAATGTTAAACTTAGATATTCTTGCAAGTTGGCCTTCAAGAGATATAATAAAAATAAATAAAGAAATAGTCCAAATTGGAATAAGAATATTTTATATTAAATTAATATATAATATACCTGCCATTTACAGGGCCTGAATTTCCGACGCCGTTTTTAAATACTTCAACAAATGCTGTCCTTTCCTCAATGGAATTCTCATGGAAATAAGATTCAATTGTCTCGAGTAATATTGAGGTTTTGGCCCATGCAAGTCTTTCTTTCGACTTTTCTGGCTCGAATATGCTTGATGTTGCCACAAAGTAAGAATACACTAGATCTCTTCTGCTCGTCCCAAAATCTGCTAAGTTACTTTCTTCATACCACCTGTGAATTAATTAATTAATTAATTATAATATTTTTAATTCATTAATGTCAAATTACCTGATCAGATTATATTTAAATAAATGATAACAACAAACTTACTTTTGAAGATCATCCAATTCAGTTCTGTGCAATGCTTGACAATTGTTGTAGTCAAGTTTGGCGAGCTGGAGATACTCGTTATTGTTCACAATTGGCATCCTACATGTGGAAATAATGTCAGTAAAATTAATTTTTAAAAACTATGATAGATAATTTAATTTTGTGGAAAAAGCAAATGAAGACTTCTTATGTACAGTTCATTAATTTTCTAAGGTCAATTTAACCTAAAAATAAATATTACTAATGAGTAAAAGAATAAATAGTAGTATTACCTATAAAGAGTCTTTCCAATCCATACATCATCTTCACCGCCATATTGTTCCATGTAGAACCTTGACTCCACGCGAGGCAAGCTAGCGTACCATGGAATATCCAATGCATATTTAACCTAATAATAATGATAATATTTTTGAGTTAATTTAGTTTAAAATAGTCGATTATAATTAACATTTAAGTGAAATAAAATCTAGTATATTATAATATATATTAATTACCTCTCCTGCTAGGTCCTTGGTAATAATCCATTTGTCGTATACTTCATTAACGGCTTGCTTTTCTTTAAGGAAAGAGGAAGAAAATTGCTTAGCTTCCTCGAGAATGTTTTCACCAGGGAAAATCACCTGAGATGCTCTCAACAGGTTGAACATTCCGGTGACCGCCTGCGTTGACTGTCCGGCGAAACAGAAGAACGCATCACCTTGCCTGAAGTGCTTGAAGACCTCTGCCGTTTACATAATTAAATAATTCTTACAAGTATTAGAATAAATATCACTCAAAACTTAATTATTTCACATATATATATAAAGATTAAAGACAGTTTTAAAATTATCTTTTTTGGTTGATTATTAATTACCAGGAGAAACTTGATGGCCATATAATCTAAGCATCCTGAATCCCATAGCTGTATCATCAATGTCATGAACAGCAGAATTTCTTGCCCAGCAGATGCCAATATCTTCCCAATATCTAAGAAAGAAAGGAAATTATTAATTAAGTTGCTTAGTTTTATTTTTATTTTTGTTCATTTTTTTTTATTATTTTAATTGGCATCGCTGCTTGTATACCTTGCAACATAGTCAATAGCTTCTTTAAGAAGTGGCTCAAAATATCTTGAAATCCCAAGGCGTTGCAAGCGATCAACGGACCAGATGTGCTCAAATAAGTCCACAGGGTAAACATTTGGTACTGAAAAATGAAGACAATATGCAAACTTAGAATATAAAAAAGTGAAAGTGAAACATTCTACTTATGGATTGATGGGGAGAAAAAAAAAGGAAAAAAGAATAATAATTATTACCTCCTCCTTTAAATTTTTGTACAATCCTATCCAAGTAAGCCAAGCAATTTTGATCCTTAGTTTGCATATGGGCAAAGGCAGTTGAGGATGGAGAAAACAAGAATGACCCATCTTTACATTGTAATTTGAAAAGCTTTTCCCAGTCAAGGCCTGACATTCCTTCCAAGCTATGGAGTAGTGTGGTGGGCTTTGTTTCCAATATGTGCTTTGGTATCCTGTCCACCATTCACAATTATTACTTTTTTATAATAAAAATGCAACAAAGCTAAGACAACATAATTATAGCTTCAACTTGTCAAATATTTACTTTGTGAGCTTTAGATTTCTGCTCTCGTAGATCTGTTTCAACACCGGAGAATCCTTGGGAACTTCGATGTCGAATTTCTTAGCCAATTCAAGAGTTGAAGGGAAGGCAATTTCAAACCCAATTGGCATGTGGTCAGCAATCTCGTCTCCAAGCTTGTCCAAGTTCTCCATAAAATACTCCATTCCTGATCATATTGAATATATAATTAATTTAGCTTACAAACTGTATACATTTAAAATGTAATTAGTTGATAGGCCATTGGCATATTTCGTTTCCGCATATGAATTCCACTTTCTCCAAAAATAATATATAAAAATTCAAATTAAGTTTAGATACTCTTTGTCGGCATGCGGTACATGTCACTTACAAGCACAATGGTCGTATCAATTGTAACGACAATTGTATTAAAGGTAGAACCAATGTTTACAAATAATACGTTAATTAATGTGGTCACAAATTAAAGGATTTAAATGATTAAGGCCACTGGCATAATCGGGATACAAATTTTACTTTTTCAAAAGAACTATATAAAAATTCAAACCAAGTGTATATAAAAATTCAAATAAATTGTGATATTTTAGATATTCATTTTTATGAACACGTAATGCACGTTAGTTACGAATTACAATCGTATCGACAATAGATAAGTTGTTTAAAAATAGACAAAAATATTAAAGTATTTAAATGATTAAATACACTAAAAGCTATATATAATGTGCATGAAGGTGTATGATAACTGATATAAATTTAATAATTAGCAATGATGAGTACCTCTTTCACACTTGTCAGGGTGAATGTTCCATGATTTCAAGGCAATAACACAAGCTAAAGTATTGAGAAGCCTGTCATGGGCAGAGAAGATAAGAGCATCACCCCAAGAACCATCTGGCAGCTGATTATTGGCTATCCATTGAAGACTAGAAGGGAACTGAGGAGCACCACTTCCATTAACATCTTCAATGAGAGCAACCCATGCTGTATCATAGGCCGATATGCTTATTTCTCCATCCTCCATTGATTCCAACATCGATTCTATTCTCTTCACACGTTTCTTGATCTCACTCGACACACGAACCTTTGTATTTTAATTACAAAAATAAGCTTTTAATTAATCCCATGATTATCTATCATCTTTCACGGAAAATGTTTATATAAATTACAAAAAGGAAAAAAAAAAAGTGACACTTGCAAAACAATCACCTCTGGCACTTGCTTATGATCTGTGTCAGGCTCCACAATCTCGTGCCACTTTAGCACTGGCACTCCATTTTTTTGAAGAACATCTGGTTGGTCTGCAACATATAAGTGGAATTTCAATGTTTTTAAATTAAATTGATTGGATATGTATGTAGAAAGATTATAGAGATAAATACAAGTTTGTTGTTGGGATGTAAAGCAGGTGTACCTTGAGTGCGAGGATTGGATACAGCACTGCATTTTGTGCGAATATCAAAGGTCACTTTTTTGTCTTTAGCACCGCACAACCTAGCACCTGTAAATCAATTAATTCTCTTCCTCAGTCGTAATTAAGGCTGTTTAGTCAAATATTTTTGGATCATTCTGATTTTAATTAGTTGAAAAATAAGAATAGGCTAAGGAAATATCAGCCTCCCTCATAAACAAACTTATTTATCATATTACCAGAATAATAAAGAATCCCAGAACACCATATATATTTGAGAAAGACAATGCTGGATTTGAATAAAAATAGAAATAAAAAGTGAAGATGAAAATCCCAAGAAGAATTGGTTTTATTCTAAACAAAAACATGAGTTAAACAATAGAGTCGGTGAACAAAAATATTAAATTATCATGCTTTTGATGACAAATCAAAGATGACATGCAAAAGAAGCAAGCAAAGAAACAGAATGAATTGATCTTGAAATAGTGATATTTTTTAAGAAAGAAAGAAAGAAGAATACAAAACAAACTGAATTAAGAATAGTCGGGACAATAAAAGATAGTTAGGGTGGTCCTTTTTATCTCCTACAGGAAAAGGAGACGGATATGGAAATTGAAAAAAGAAAAGAAAAACATACCAGAAAAAAGAAGAGGACGAGGATGATGGACGGGGGTGGAGGTGGCAGCGGAGAGAAGGTGGTAGAAGGTGGCTTGAGAAGACATGGTGATGAGTGATCAAAGAGGGTTGTTAATTAATTTGTTTAGGGAGGGGAGAGAGGAAATTGGAGGAGAGTTGATGAAGAGTAAAGGATGAGAAGTTGGGGTATTTAAAAGAGTAGAGAAGGAAGGAAGCAGAGGAATTAGAGGAGAGTTGATGAAGAGTAAAGGATGAGAAGTTGGGGTATTTAAAAGAGTAGAGAAGGAAGGAAGCAGACAGAATCGCCTTCCGAAGAGATTCCCGCTAATACATGCATGGGATCAATAAGATTTAGGGGTATACATGTAATTTTCTTCTTTTAATGGTTTTGCCTTTCCTACCGTTTTTGTTCTTAATTAGTATTATTGTCTGCTCCCTTGCCTTGGCTGCTTTTGACCTTCAACAAGTTATATTGTTTTTATTTTAGATGGGAGATTACGGTTTTGCTAATACTTTTGGCGCACTATTGGGTCCACATTGACAACCTTAAAGAAATAATTTTATTGTATTCTGCTATTATTCAAAGTTATACTATATTATATAATAGAAAGAAACGGAAATATATATATAAGAAAATTCAGAAAGTAGGTAGGCTATATATATATATTATAACTATATATCCAATATTTAAAATCCACAGTCTAACTAAGTGCATTCAAGAAAATTTGGAATTCTTCCCTAAAAAGAATAAATTGTTATATGCTAAATATTTAAAAATCCTTCATATCTATAGAAAATTAGTTTAGTAATTTATTTTTTGAGTAATTATGCTTATAGACTATAGTATTAGTTTGAATTTCGGAGATAAATTGTGGACATATTTTTACTTGTTTTGGTCAGGTTGGATATATTTTTATTTAGTTACTATCTACTAAGATATTAGCATATTTATGACTTGACGACAAAACACATACCTTATTTACTTAATGCTTTCTCTTTTTTTTTTGGCAACCCATTGGATATTTTATCCAGATAATTAAGGTGATTTTAATTGATATTATATATAATAAATTTAGAATATATATTTTGGAATTTCTATAATAAACACATCCATAATAAATAGTTCCCTATAACGAAAATATTACCCACAATACTGTTTTATTAAAATATAAAGAAATTAACTATCTAATTAATACTTCCTCCGTTATTTAATAATTGTCACTTTTTAGAAATTTTATATTCCATTTTAGATGTCATTTTTAAACTTATTAATTCTCTTTTTTCAATTTTTAATACGATATTAATTTTATATTACATTTTCAATGTTATTCAATCAATTAGATTTAAATTACAATTTTCGAAATAATAAAAATAAAGGTAATTTAATCATTATTTATTATATTTAATTCTAAATTTAGATCTAATTAATATTTCTTAATTTTAGAAAAAACAGTAAAAATGACAAATAGTGAGAAACAGATGAAATATTTGGCTTTATATATTTTCTTTCCATGTTTTACTTATTTTTTTTTGTTTTACTGAGTCTTCTTTAATTTTTTTTTTAATATCACATGTTACAAAATTCGGTCCCTGACTGCTGCAGCCTCATCTATATTTTTTGGCAGCCTGATATTACTAAGAATTTTCTTTTCAATTCCATTAAATAATATGCTTTTTTAAGAAAAACTTGGACTTTGAAATGTTAATGGACTCTGGAAATCTGTACTTACTCAGTCCAACAGAATAAAATATCGAAGGCAGCGGGTCAAAGATGATGAGTATACATGCACTCAAAAAGGACAAACTAAAAAATTTATTTGCCTTCAGGTTCAATTAATTAAGAATGATATAGTATTTACGATAATGTATATAAATTGTTTTTTCATTTGACATTTTATTATTAATATAATATCAAAAGAACTATTCCGGATTTAAATAAAAAATTCTTAATAAATAATATCGGCTTGTACGACCCAAACTATAGTTTCCTGATACTATTACGTACCGTGTTCACAACAATGCATCGCATACATACAAAACTGGTTGATGAGGCTGCTATAGACTATTCGCAAATAAATAAACAAAATAGACTACGTTTGGTCTTGAAGACCTCGTGAAATTAATTTATGGCAGCCACAATTGCAATAGGACTATAGGAGGATTCGAGGAAACAAGAATTAACGAATTAAATTATAACTATGTAGGGTGATCAAATTCTTGTATTCAACTCAATCCCCCGACTGAATTTCTTTTATTCAATCTAGCCTTTTTAATTTTAATTTTTGTTACATGTACATATGAATTCTGAAAAATACATGTCTCATTTTAAATTGTTAAACTCAAAACCATGTAGGCTACTATCGATTATAAATTGAAAGGCACAATTTTTATTTTGTAAGAATTAAAAAAATATATATAGTTATTTTAGTTGGAGATTAACTAATACTATGAGAATAATTAATCTATTATTGAATTTTTGCATTAACCAAAATTAATTAATTATTCAAGTTTGGTTAATACGCATGCAAAACTCCAAACTTGATACATATATATATAACATCGATTTTCAATTTTAATAGTAATTATCAATAAATAATCGTTTTAAAAAATAAAGAGTTGGCTAATATCATGGAAAACTATAGGCATTAATTTATTGTTGACTTTTTCATCCATTAAAATTAATTAATTATTAAAATTTGGTTAATATGCATTCAAAATTGCAAAAAAATATTTGTGGTTTAAGTTTTATACACTCAAACTAAAAAATTACTATATCCGTTCTATAATATCTATCATTTTTTATAAAATTTCATATTTCATTTTATATGCTATTTTTAAACTTTTAATACAACATTAATTTTATTTTTTCAATTTTCAATACAATATTAATTTTTTTTTGATAAATAATACAATATTAATTTTATATTCAATTTTCAATGTTATTCAACCAATTAAATTTAAGTCACAATTTTGAAAATAATAAAAATAAAAATAATTTAGTTATTATCTATTATATTTAATTCTAAATTTAGGACTAATTAATATTTTTTAATTCTAACAAAAACAACAAAAATGACATATATTTTGGAACCGATAAATTAATTAATAGCCTTATTTTTTTGATAAATTTGCAATCCATTAAAAAAATACCCTTATTTAATTTAATGTTAACCAGCTAATTAGGATGAGAGATAATTACTGAGGGAGAGAATTTAAAAAATTAAAAAGATAATTAATGAATACTGATATTTTAAGGAAGGAAAAACAAAATCTCTAAAACATAAATAGCATGAGATGGGAGGTGGTATAACATCAATTTTCAAATGATTGCCAATAAATAATGGCATTGAAATATAAAGAGTAATACATAAAAATTAAAAAAAAAAAAGGATTTTTGAAAAATTGCATTTTGAATTCCTAAATTTTAACTCTTTTTTTTTACATTAATCTTTATACTTTCAAAAGTTGACATTGTACCTTTATATTTTTAATTACTCACATTAGACATAATTTAGACCATTTTGGCGAAATTAAAGTACTTACTCTGCTAATTTAGCGCGATTTTAATTTAAAATAACTGTTAAACCCACAAAAATACAAAAAATTAAAGAAAATGTCAACTCACTACCTTTTGTATGTCTTAAATAATTGTTTATTTTTTTCAATTTTTTATGTTTTTGATGGATTTTATATTCATTTTAAGTTAACTTCATATAAGATTAATACAGTATACATTTTAATTTAATCAATTATGTTTAAACTGAATTTAATGTGATTGATCAATTTTTTATATTTTGGTGAATTTCACAATCATTTTAAGTTAGTTTGACATGAGATTAATAAAGCATGCATTTTAATTCAATCAATTATCTTTAAATTGAATTTAATGTGATTAATTCGAAAATTCAAAGATATAATTGTACATAATTCTTTTTCTTTTGTTCTTATTATCCAAAGCAGTATCTACCTCAAATTTTCATTTATTGTGATATTTTTTATATAATTATATATTTGGAGATAGAATGTAAATCAAAATCTAATTATTAATTAAAAAAGTTGTTAATAATTTTTTTTCTAAGAAATAATTTAGTTGTTAGAAGGTGTTAATTTAAACTTTACAAATGACATTTTTTTCATATAATTTTAGAAAGTAAATCGCTTAAAATCTGATCATAATTTATAAGACAAGATATATATAAATCTCCATTAATTTTGTGTTTAGGATCGAGGAGTACCCAAATTTTGACAAATTTCCTTTAACTGCAAATCTACATTTTTAGCAAAAAAGCATAAATATCTTTTCCATAATAGTATGTTACCTAATAGACAGTAACTATGCACATCCAAAAATACAACTCAGCCTGTATGATTGCCATTGGTATAAAAGCTTTTTTTTTTTTTTTAATTAACTGTCTGGGATATTGGAAAGTGGGTAAGTTATTCACCAAAATTGCTCTGCCCAATTCATTTTATTTAATATTTATACATCCAAAAATATCTTCACTCTATGCTTATCCACTTTGAATTTAAAATATGTTTATCACTACTTGTATGTTGTGAAAATAAGGACCGAATTAGAGCAAAACTGCAGTTAAAATATAAATAATAAAAAACAAAAGATTTAACGAGATTCGGCCAATATTGTCTACGTACTCGGAACTAAAAATATTTTTTCACTAAAACTGAAATGTGAAATAATACAAGAGAGAATAAATATGCTTAACTAATTGACAAGTTAAACAATCAATAGATGATTAATCTTAAAACTAAGGGACTATATTTATAGTTACAAAATTCCCCTCCACTATCCTAAAATCCCGATGTGGGATTTGTGTTTTTGATTTTTTTTTTCTTTTCTTTTCAGCCAACAATTGTTGGCTTTTAAGTTAGCCAACAATTGTTGACTAACAATAGTTAACAATCTCTCACTTGAAAATTTGATTGAGTATTATCAATCACATTTTCATATTATTCTTTCTCTCTTTCCAATCCCGTTACTTGTGTATCTGTCAGGCCGCTGGAAAATCGACACCAAATAAATTTGTCAGCATTAATTGTTTTCGTCATAAAATCTGCTATATTATCCGTAGTATGAATTTTCTGCATATTCACGGTTCCTTCTTTCACTTTCTCACGAACGAAGTGATACTGAACCCGAATGTGTTTTCACGCACACAAATTTTTTTACTTTTCAAACTATTTGATATATATAATTAATTTCTAATTGTAATTATTTTAATAATTTTAACTCTTAAATTAAAACATTTTATATTTAAATTATTAAAATTTAAATAATATTCAATTAAAATATGAAATGTTAGTTTTAATATTTTTATAGATAATGTTTTAACACTTGCAATTCTAATTAAATATATTTCATTTTAAAAATAAAAAAATCTCGTTTCAAGTAATGATTAATATTTAATAAAATTAATAACTTATTTCTTTTCCTTTTATTACATTTTTTTATCCTATGCATGCATACTGGCACAACATTTTTAATTTATATTTATAATTTGAATATTATATTGAATTATATTTAGTTTTTAATTTTTATATTTAACTAACATGAACATTTTCATTTTTTTATGAATACATTTGATAATTATAGTGGTTAACCAAAATAATATTGGTTAACCGATCCGAAAATCCAAAATCGATGAACTGGTTAACCGACAGTAACAAACTGATTAATAGTTAGTAATTTTCAAAAATCAATAGTTAATAAACTAATTTTTTTGAGTTTCATTGACCGATTAACCGGTCCATGATCACTCCTAGTATGCGGTGGCTGAGCCACACTGTGGTGAAGGTATACATCACTGTGAAAAAATTCTATTAGATACCCGTATAAAATTTTAGTGAACCTCCTAAATCTTTTAAAGTGCTCCCTAATATTTTAATTCAGTAATTAATCAAATAGATTTTTTAATGTTAATTATCAAAAATAAAGTAGGCTATTAAATTATTATAATTTATGAACCAAAATTCAATTAAATCTAAAAGTAAATAAATGGTAAAAACAAATACTTGCATAGAATGGAATCCATGAATAAATGTAATTCATTGACCAAACCAATACAAGAATGTCACACGAGCTAAAGGAAAAAAAAATTGAAAGAAATTGAAAAAATAGTGGTAAATGGTTATTAAATTTAGGTATCAATATAATATTGATTTATTTCATTAAAAATTATTGGACCAAATCTAATCAAGAATTTTCCATGAATGGTCAACATCAAATCTAATAATAATAGAAAAGATATTTTCTGATTTTACTAATAGACTAAACACAAAATCACATAAAAAAAATTTGAAAAAAAGGAAAATAAAAATCCATCCAATAAAACAAGCTACCACGTGTTAAGTTTACAACTCTTTCAGGACAATTTCAAACTTTTTGTTTGGTTACTTGATAAGAAAAATTTATTTTTTGCCTTTATAATTAGCAAGCATCATAATGTTATTACTTTTAAATTTCAATTATTTTTTAAAAATTTTAATATTTATTTCTATTATTGCCCGTTTCTAATTAA
The DNA here is from genome assembly GCA_947683425.1 of Excoecaria cochinchinensis. Taxonomy (NCBI): domain Eukaryota; kingdom Viridiplantae; phylum Streptophyta; class Magnoliopsida; order Malpighiales; family Euphorbiaceae; genus Excoecaria; species Excoecaria cochinchinensis. The sequence goes on from CANTUQ010000045.1 coordinate 3,452,827, forward strand.
TCTTTATGTTTTCATTGGCTTTGATTGATATTTTTTTTTTTCTATAGATCATTGAATAATAGCTTTTTTTAAAAAATATTTTTTATACAATTTGTTTTCATTTTATAATACTTTTTGCTCTTTTAGATATTATTTTGAGTGATAATTGGGAAAACAAAATGGTTACATTTTTAATATTGCTAATTTGGGTCTTTTTATTATTCACTATCTCTTTTGTCATTTGACATCCACTGTCACTACAAGAAAATTGTCAATTAGCGACGAAATTTTGCGACGGACACATACCGTTGCTATATTTAGCGACGGAAATTTCTTCCATCCCTAAATTTAGCGACGAAAAGTGAGCTTCCGTCGCTAAAAATAGCAACGGAAAGATATATTCCGTCACTATTTTTAGCGACAGAAATATGTATTCCGTTGCTAAATTTATAAAATTTTATTTATTGATTTATTTTATGTTTTTAAAATTTAAAATTATAAATTATCAATAATATAAAAATTATAATGGACAAAAATTATATAATTAAACATGTTTTCATTAAAATAAAAAATGTAACAATAATTGAAAATATATTAATTAAAATAAAAATACAAACAATAAATTTAGATTTATAGAAAATTTAATGTAAATATACAGATTAATAGAAAATAAATAATATTCTATATCTAAAATAATGCAGTGTATAAAATTAAATAATATACAAGTTGTCCTAAAATATACCAATAACTTGAAAATAATCTCATGATCCACAACTCTCTTCAACTTTATCAAGGTTTTTATCTAATTCAACTGCAATCACAATTATAAATATAATGAGAAATCTATCATCAAACGGAACAGAACTAAATAGTTGAATAGAAAATGTTATCTTAAAACAAGAACAAAAAAATTAATTTAACTTTGACGGGTTATAACTTATAACTCGGGTGGAATTATATAAGCCATAATATGTTAAAACGAATTGTTTTGAGCGATCTACAATCGTTATAGGGCGAAACCCATAACCGCTTGTGGCGGACTCAAATTAAAACAAATATACATACAATATGGCACAAATTTAAAAAATTTATAAATATAATAACAATTATAATTCAATATATATACACAAAAAAATAACTATATATACAAATAAAATTTTAATTCAAACAATAATACACATAATATCCCACAAATTTAAAAAAATTATAAATATAATAACAATTATAGTACAAAATATATAAACCAAAAATAATAAATATACACACAAATATAATAAAAATTTAAAACAATAAAAAAAGAAATTTAACACACAACAATAAAATATATAATAAATTAAAAAAATATACACTTATCATTAAAAAAATAAATTTAATAAAGAAAATAAAAAAATGGACCGTAGTTGAAGATCTCGCAGGAAGAGGAGACTGGCCGGCAGCAGCGACAGCTCCCGCCCCCGCCGGGAGCAGATCTCACACAGGGGAGCCACAACCTGAAGAGGCACAACAAGGGAGAAAGGGGGAGAAGACGTAAGCGCGTAGGAGAGCCCAGATCTGGACGCCGGAGCAAAGGAGAACACCGGCGAAGCCTCGCCTGACCCAGATCTAGACGCCGGTGGAGGACGCAAGGGGGAGAGGGAGAAGGGGAAAGGGGACACGCAGAGCGGTAGCAGGGGAGAGGGGAAAGAAGAGGGAGAGGGGGCGAATGGCGAGGGCGGCGGGGGGAGAAAGAAAGAAAGAGGGAGGGAAGGAAAAAAAGTCAGGAAATTATTATATATATTAAGTTTTTAGCTGCTAAAAAATACAAAATATTAATTATCTTTTTAGCGATGGAGGTTAATTTTGTACGCTAAAATTTTTTAAAAATTTTAATTAATATTTTTTAATGATGAAAACTAATATCCGTCGTTAATTTTTAGCGACGTAAATGACTTCCATCGCTAAATTTCATAGCAAATAATCTCGCGATTTTTTGGCGACATATTTAGCGACAGATTAATTTTTCGTCGCTAAAAAATTAAGAGAATATTTCATTTCTTTTTTAGTGACAAATATATTGTTCATCGCTATTTAGAGATGAAATGGAATTTCAACGACGAAAAATTTTTCATCGCTAAATAGCAATTTTCTTGTGTTGTATTATTTAGCTGTGAATTTATATTGTTATTTTATTTATTTATTTATTTATTTATACAGGGTGTAGATAAATTTCTCAAAAAAATAATAATTTCTAATCCTTTGGGACAATTTCAAACTTTTTGTTTGGTTACTTGATAAGAAAAAATGATTTTTTCCTTTTATAATTAGCAAGCATCATAATGTTATTATTTTTAAATTCCAATTATTTTTTAAAAAATTTAATAAATTATTTCTATTATTGCCAGTTTCTAATTAATCTTTATGTGTTCATTTGCTTTGATTGATTTTTTTTTATATAGATCACTGAATAATAGCTTTTTTTTAAAAATTATTTTTTATACAATTTATTTTGATTTTATAATACTTTTTGCTCTTTTAGATATTATTTTGAGTGATAATTGGGAAAACAAAATGGCTACATTTTTAATATTGCTAATTTGGATCTTTTTATTATTCACTCTCTTTTGCCATTTGACATCCACTATTATTTAACTGTGAATTTATATTGTTATTTTATTTATTTATTTATTTATATAGGGTGTAGATAAATTTCTAAAAAAATAATAATTTCTAATCCACAAACTTCTCTAATATCTGTTTAATCTAATTCTCACACTAATGCATAAAGTTCTTCAAAATAATTTCGAGCTAAAATTAATTTTGAAGATCTTCCATTAAATCCTATTTACGCTTTAAAATTTCACATTATCATCCTCATCCTCATCCTCATGACTAAGATAAGATTAGAATGGTTTTTCTTTTATAATTTTAAATTAAAGTAATAGATTGTTATAATATATTTTAAAAGACGTGTTAAATGGTTTCAAAATATGAAATCATATTCAGAACAATTATGAAAATTGTTCTGTTAATTGTACTACTTGTCTTCTTTATTAATTTTAAATGAAAGGAATAAATTGTTGTAATATAATTTCTTTTCTTAAGTTTTAATTTTTATATTAAAATATAATAAATAAATATGTGCTCACTTTGATCTTGGGATTCTAGAACTGCCACGGGTGTGTGTGATCAATTTCATCTTTCAGCTTCAGCTTCGATCTAGATTTTTATTATCTTTCATGATTATTATTTAATTTAATATAATCGAAACATAATATTTTACACGGGAAAATATATATATATATATATATACACTTACCATGATTAAAAGAAATCTAAGAAAATATTTGCCATGATTTGAAATTTTGAATAATTATCGAAATTTAGGAAATCAAGAGTCTATTTCTTGAGTCAAGTCAATACCTACATTTGAAAATTGAAATCATTATTGTTTTTTTTTTTAATGTTAATGTCATATGGCGTGCAACGCATTTGTCTTTCATTGGTGCTGTAGATTATATTTATCATAATTCTTATCTTTGATTAACTATTTAATATCAATAATTGGACATTATTTAGATAAAATGAAATACTGTATCTAGTACTAATTGGCTCAACGTGCATATATATGTTCGAAAATCTGCAACAGAACCACAGCTGAGAGGTTAAAGTAATTTTTTATTATTATTATGTGATGATTGCTAGTAAGGTTACAATCCTTTTAAAAAAGTACTTCATAGTTTTTTTTTTTTTTTTTCAGCAAACCCATCCGTAAGTACTCGAGTTTGTCAAAAAATTTTATTTTGACATTTAAACTGTAAAAACGATCAAATAAACACTCATACTATTTAATTTTGATATTTTTAAACAGAATTAGTTGAGTTAGCAGGAAATGTATTTCATCCCCTTCCTTTAGCGCGTGAAACCAGTAAACAACCTCTCTCTCTCCCACTCGTCCCCTGCTTCTCCATCGTCTCCTGTTATCAATAAAATCCAGTTTTCCCTTTATCTCTGATGACAAAGCATTCATCATCCCATTTTTCATCAATTGTATTCATTACTGACAGCACAAAACAAAAAATGGGAAGAACATGACATTTCAGATCCCTCATATGCGCTTTTACTCAATGTAGGAATCCTTAAATTTGGTAGCTTCTCTAAAATGCCCAATGGCTCTTTCTTTAATTCTGAAAATTCCAAGCTCAGCTTGGCAAGGCTTCCAGGTAGAAATTTCAGATTGTCCTGATTTTCTTCTCCTGTTATTGCTCCATGTAACAACAATTTTGTAAAATTATGACAAGCAACAAGTGATTTCAGATTTGGAAATGATTTCAGATTTACAAATGATGAATGAAAAGCACAACAAACAAAACCCAAACCAATCATCACGGCAAGCTCAAACCCAGCAAACACATGTCGTTAGATAGCATGACGATTGGGAACACTGTTAATCGGAGGAAGGTGATGAATGCTAGTTTTCGGTCAGCGGCAAGGGGAATGAATGTGGCGGCAAAGAGGAGGGGGGAAAGGGAGACCGATGGAGAGAGAAAGGAAGAGGAGGAGGAATAAATACTAAGAATAATGGTTTTAACACACAGTAAGGAAGAATAAAGGTAACCAACATGTGTTGGTCATTTATGTATGATTGGCACGTGTCGGTTATTTCAGGTGGGTGATGTTCACGAGTTAAGTTTGTCCCATTTTATTTAAATTTTATGTTCAAAAATACCAAATTTAAATAATTTGAGTGTTTAAAAATATCGAAATTAAAAAATTTAAGTATTTATTCGATCATTTGTAAATTTCAAATGTCAAAATGAATTTTTTGAACAAGTTCGAGGGTCTCCGTATGGGTTTACCCTAATAATAAATAATAAAAGGATGTCTTAATCTTAAAAGCAAAGTGTAAAGAATTTACTGAATAAAACTAAAAGTTTTTATATCGTACATATTTCAATGAATCGGTCTATTAATGCGAAATAACGATCAATACAGCTCAATATATTAATAACGTAATGTCTAAACCTTTAAAATAAGACAAAGCCAAATACTAAAATTAATTACTAAAAGAAATAAAGTGGGATGGAAAAAATAATAAATAATAATGCTTAGATAGCTTGGATTATAACCAATTTTAGAGAGTGGACTTTGTATAGTTGGGTTATTATTGATGTTTTTGTTGTTTTAGTTATCATTATTAACGACAGACTTTGTATTTTTATCTTGATATTTGTCAAAAATGACAAATTTGCCTGTAATATTTTATATGATGCAATTTTATCTCTCATGTATAGAAATTGAGAAATTTATACTCATGCCATAATATTCTATTAATGTTAATTATACTGTCGTATATTGATCAATAACGTGGAATAAGGGTGACACATGTCAAACAACCATTGGACATGTCAGATTACAAGTGGCACGTGTGTATATTATGTGTAATTTAGCCAAATGTGTATTTTTGCCCGTAATATTTGTCAAAAATGGCAAATTTGCCGCTAATATTTTCATATGGTCCAATTTTGCTCTTTATATTTGGAAATTACGTAATTTTTGGTGGAATGGAAAAATGTGTAGAGATCGGAAAGAACACCAACAACAAAAACACTCTGTCATGCCGACACTAACACTGAGAGAGAAAGCTAGGGAAGCGAATGGGATTAGATAACCCAATAGTCGTTGCCGTATCACTGCCATAATATTTTCGTTAATGCCATAATATTTCCGTTAACGTTAACCATGCTACTGTCTGTTAACCGATGACATGAACAAAGTGTGACAAAAAAAAAATGCCCCCTATTTTAGGTTTTCAAAAATGAAATATCAAATGGAAATAGTAGATCTATAAATTTTTTTTGTTATAAAAATAAAAAAACAATAACAAGAAAAGCATGACTATTAGTAAAGCAAATCATTTCCTTTCTTAAAAAAAAATCAGAATAAAAATGAAGTTGCCAAAGGAATCAATACAACAAATAGCACTATAATATTTTTTCTCACCAAATAATAAAAATTATTATTGTTATTCCATGAATAAAAATTATTTTTATTAATTCAAACAAAATAAAACTTTCGTTAGATCCATGGCAAATAGAAAGAAATCCGAATCATGCATCAAGATTAAATTTTTTATAATTTACAAGTTCCAAAATCCAGAGCTTAAAATACAAAAATAAAAAAAAAAATTAATCTCTTTATTTACATACATTTAAAAAAATAAATAAATTATCATTCTTTTTAAAATAAAAGGCCAAAAATCAATTTTGTTATTCTTCAAGAATTGACAACTTCAAAAGGGAATAAAATAAAATAAAAAATGTGAAAGAACAAGATTGCAAGGGTTGCCTTAAAAAGTGTAAGAAAAAAAAATAAATGAAATAAGAGCAATTTTTTGTCATATTTTGTGAATGTCATCAGTCCACAAACAACGGTGCCGTCAACATTAACAAAATAACTTTCAAATATGAAGGCCAAAATTGTACCATATAAAAATATTAAAGATAAATTTACTATTTTTGGCAAATATCAAGAATAAAAATGTACATGACATGCCGTGTGTCATGTGTATTATAATATGTCCAATAGTTACTAGACACATATCACCCTTAATTCACATTATCGCTCAATATGTTTAACGTTAATGGAATATCACGGCAAGAGTATAAATTTTTTAATTTGCAAACATAAAAGGTGAAATTGCACTATATGAAATATTAACGGCAAATTTACCATTTTTGGCAAATATTAGAGCAAAATGCATTATTATTATTATTATTAGAATCAAGATGACTCCTGCATTTTGGAGCCAAAACTCATGTAGGGTTACACATTTAGGTCGGTTTTAAAGTTGGAATGAATATGACAATTACCTGTGGCTAAACTTGTTGGAGGTTTTGAATGTTTTTCAACCCACTATAAATCGAATTTCTGCGCACCCTTACTTCCAGAAAGTATAATTGATGAAAAAAGAAGTTAGAATGAATTTTCTTATTTGAAACTCATGCTTATGCTTTATGTTTATTTTTTTGAATAATACAAATATAATTTACTATTTTATTGATTTTTGGAAGAAATTCTATATTTTATAAATTAAGGTATAATTGGAAATAGGTTGTAAATTTTGGCTATTTTCTAGTTAAAAAAAGCCAGCTCTTTTTAGTTAATGACCCAAAACATTGAGAATTGACACATGTTTGTAAATTATCATAATCCTTTTAATAATCAGCAACCGTAAAATTCTATTTTTTAGTAATACCAAGAAAAAAAAATCCATTTTATTTTCTACATTGATATTATAAAATATATAAAAAGCGAACATCGATCTTATTCCTTACTTCTGTAGAGTTACTTTTGCCAACGATTATCATTTATAACAAAATAATAAAAAAATAATATAAAAATAAATTAACTCTAAAAAATTATGGGCAAATATTATTATTGTTAGATATATTATATATTTATATTTAATGGTGTAGTAATTATTTTATTATTGTAAGGGTAGAGTAGTCTTTTTACCTTCTTTTCATCTTCTTGTATACCCACTCTAATTATGTAAAAACCTAATGAACATTAATGGAGTTTTCTTTCTTCTTTGCAATTCTTAACATGGTATCAAGAGCTTGGTTTAATCCAAAAATTTTGCGATCTTGGTGTTTGACGATTTGCGATTTGGGTTTTCTGGTGATCCGATCTTGGTGTTTTGACGATTCGCGATTTGGGTTTTCTGGTCCGATTTGGGTGTTTGATGGCTCGCAATCTTTGATATTGTTCGCGATCTGGATTTCTTGGTTTGACGATTCGCGATCTGGGTGTTTGATGGCTCGCAATCTTTGATGGTAAGCGATCTAAATCCGATTCTATTCTCTTTTGCAGAATCGAAGAAATACTCTGTGTAGTTAATTGCATTCAGATTGTTAGATATTTGTTAATAGTTGTGATGGCTAGTGAAAAAGATGACTCTTTGCAGTCCATTAGTGTGCAATTGAATGGACATAATTATTCATACTGGAGCTATGTCTTGAAAAATTTTTTGAAGGGTAAAAGAATGTGGGGTTATGTTACTGGAACTATAAGTGAACCCATTGACAAAAATGATGCAAAATTTGCAGAATTGTTGGATACTTGGGATGCTAACAATTCAAAAATTATCACATGGATTAATAATTCTGTTGTGCAGTCAATAGGTGTGCAGTTGGCAAAATATGCAACTGCAAAGGAGGTTTGGGATCATTTAGAAAAACTGTTTGTTCAGTCAAATTTTGCAAAACAATATCAACTGGAGATAGACATTCGTGCTCTCAAACAGAATAATATGAGTATTCAGGAATTTTATTATGCTATGTCTGATATTTGGGACCAGTTAGCTCTTACTGAACCTGCAGAATTGCGTGCCTTTGCACCATATATTACTCGTAGAGAAGAACAACGTTTGGTTCAGTTTTTAATGGCACTTCGAGATGATTTTGAAGGCATTCGTAGAACAATTTTGCATCGTAAGCCTCTTCCTACAGTTGATGCAGTGGTTAATGAATTGATGGCTGAGGAAATTCGCCTCAAGACTCAAGCAGAAAAAGGAAATACAGAAAAAGCAATTCTCCCAACTCCGAATCCTTCTGTTTTTGCAGCTTCTCCAAGACCTTTCCACAACAGTCAGAATAGAGCACATGGAAGGGTTGCCACTGATGAATGTAGCTTCTGTAAAAAGAAGGGTCATTGGAAAGCCCAATGTCCAAAGTTATTAAATAGATTCCACCAAACATCACAGACCACTCAATGGAGACCTCCTTTTCAAATGCATCAACAAAATTTCAGGCCTCCTAATGCAGCAGCAGTTGTGCCATCAACACATGCATCTGTTGTTGGGAATATGACTCCATCTGAAGCCTCATCATCTTCAAGTCCTACAGTTGATACCCTTGCAGAGCAGTTTCAAAAGTTTCTTGCCACTCAATCACATGCCATGTCTGCCTCCTCGAATATAGGTTTGCCTTCTGCCTCACAATCCTCAGGTATACCTTCATATTTATGGATTCTTGATTCTGGAGCTTCTAAACATATGTCACCTAATTTCAAATCTTTTGTATCCTTATGTCCTGCATCATCTGTGTCAGTCACTACTGCCGATGGTACCCCTATGCCATTGGCAGGAATTGGCTCAATTCGTTCGCCAAAATTTTCTCTTTCAAATGTTTACCATATTCCTCGTCTTACCTTAAGTCTTGCCTCTGTGGGTCAGTTATGTGATTCAGGTTTTGAAGTCTTATTTACACCAAATTCTTGTTATGTGCAGGATCCGCATTCCAAGAGGCTGATTGGGACAGGCCGTAGGCAGGGGGGACTCTACATTGTAGATGAGTTAAAAGTTCCAGATATTAAAAAAAAATAGTCGGGTTGCAGCTGCTTCCATTGATCTTTCGTCTTTTCGTTTGAGTCCATCTTCCTCTGATTTTTATCTTTGGCATTCTCGTCTTGGGCACGTTTCGGGTTCTAGGCTAAAGTACTTAGCTTCTATAGGAGTTTTAGGAAAGTTGAATTGTCATGACATTTCTGATTGTTGTGGTTGCAAACTTGCAAAATTTTCTGCCTTGCCCTTCTACAGAAGTGTTTCTGTTTCTGTTGCACCTTTTGATTTAATCCATTCTGATGTCTGGGGACCATCTCGAGTTGTCACAAAAGGTGGCTCCAGATATTATGTTTCTTTTATTGATGCTTGTACTCGCTATTGTTGGGTTTATCTTATGAAACAACGTTCTGATTTCTACAATATTTATCTCATGTTTCGTGCACTTGTCAAAACTCAACATAATGCTGTTATCAAATGTTTTAGATGTGATTTAGGTGGTGAATTTAAATCTAATCAATTTTCTGAATTGCTTGCTTCTGATGGTACAATTCTTCAAACTTCATGCACTGACACTCCTGAACAGAATGGTGTTGCTGAAAGAAAACATCGTCACATTGTTGAAACTGCCCGTTCTATGTTGCTGTCTGCTAATGTCCCAAGTGAGTTTTGGGGAGAAGCTATTCTTACTGCTGTCTATGCTATTAATAGAATTCCATCATCCCTTACGTCAGGTTTGTCTCCTTTTGAGAAATTGTATGGTTATGCTCCTGACTATTTCCATATGAAGGTCTTTGGTTCTGCTTGTTTTGTCCTTCGTCCACAAGTTGAACGCAGTAAACTATCTTCTCGTTCAGCACTATGTGTTTTCCTTGGTTATGGTATTGGTCAAAAGGGATATCGTTGTTATGATCCCACCACTCAAAAACTCTATGTTTCCCGTCATGTTGTTTTTCTTGAACATATACCATTTTATTCCATTCCTCCTAAATCTCATAATCTCACAAAATCTGATCTCATTAACATTGATCCATTCTGCACTGATGCAGAGTCTACAACTCCTCAGGTAATCTCTCAACCAAATCATTCTGACATTGTGCCTTGTAGGCTCGACATTACCAGCTCTGCAGATGTTCCTCATGCTGATGTCCCTTCTGTCCCTATTGCCTCCCATGACACCTCTGAGATAGCGGATTCTCTCCCTCCTCCTCGTTATCCCTCTAGTACTCGTAAGTCCACTCATTTACCAGACTTTGTTTATTCTACTTACTCTACATCTTTTATTTCTTTATTGTACTCTATCCATAACCTTTCTGAGCCCTCTTCATATAAAGAGGCTGTTACTAATCCTTTATGGCAGCAAGCTATGGCTGAGGAACTTTCTGCACTGCATAAGACGGGTACATGGGACCTTGTGACTCTTCCTCCAGGTAAAAGTGCAATTGGTTCTCGGTGGGTGTATAAGATCAAGACCAAATCTGATGGATCCATTGAGCGATATAAAGCTCGTGTGGTTGCGAAAGGATATTCTCAACAATATGGTCTGGATTATGAAGAAACATTTGCCCCAGTAGCCAAAATGACTACCGTCCGTGCTCTTATTGCAGTTGCTTCAATAAGACAATGGCATATCTCTCAGATGGATGTTAAAAATGCTTTCTTGAATGGTGATCTTCAAGAAGAAGTTTATATGGTTCCTCCACCTGGTTATCCTCATAATTCTGATCAAGTGTGCAAATTGAAGAAGGCTCTCTATGGACTTAAACAAGCACCTCGAGCTTGGTTTGATAAATTTTCTATTGTCATTGCATCTCTCGATTTTTGTGCCAGCTCTCATGATTCTGCTCTATTTCTCAAAAACACACCAAATGGTCGTATTTTGATTGCTTTGTATGTTGATGACATGATTGTTACAGGTGATGATGTTGATGAGATTAAGAGAATAAAATTGCAGTTAACTCGTTATTTTGAGATGAAAGATTTGGGGACTCTCCGATACTTCTTGGGCATAGAAGTTGCATACTCTCCTCGGGGATATCTTCTATCTCAATCCAAGTATATTGGTGATATTCTTGAACAAGCACATCTTTCTGATGCTCGGACAGTTGATACACCTCTTGAACTTAATGTTAAATATACAGCTTCTGATGGTATTCCCTTGACAGATCCAACTTTGTATCGTACACTTGTTGGGAGTTTGGTATACCTCACCATTACCAGACCTGATATCTCTTATGCTGTTCATATTGTTAGTCAGTTTGTTACTTCTCCTACCTCTGTTCATTGGGCAGCAGTACTTCGTATTCTCCGTTATCTTCGAGGCACAAGATTTCAGAGCATTCTCTTCCCTTCATCATCCTCATTGGAACTGCGTGCCTTTTCAGATGCTGATTGGGCAGGTGATCCTATGGATCGTAAGTCTACCACCGGGTATTGTGTTTTTCTTGGTGATTCTCTTATCTCATGGAAAAGTAAGAAACAAGATGTTGTTTCTCGCTCCTCTACGGAGGCTGAGTATCGTGCGATGGCATCAACAACTGCCGAGATTGTTTGGCTACGCTGGCTTCTTACTGATATGGGTGTTTCCTTTTCTCAGCCAACTCCTATGTATTGTGACAATTTGAGTGCTATTCATATTGCCCGCAACTCTGTTTTTCATGAACGTACAAAACACATTGAGATTGATTGTCACTTCACACGACAACACTTTCAACGTGGCACCATCACAGTTCCCTTTGTCACTTCCTCCATGCAAGTTGCTGATCTATTTACTAAGTCTCATACCCGTGCACGCTTTTATTTTTTAGTTAGCAAACTCTCAATGCTGTCCATTAATGCATCGTGAGTTTGCGGGGGGATGTTAGATATATTATATATTTATATTTAATGGTGTAGTAATTATTTTATTATTGTAAGGGTAGAGTAGTCTTTTTACCTTCTTTTCATCTTCTTGTATACCCACTCTAATTATGTAAAAACCTAATGAACATTAATGGAGTTTTCTTTCTTCTTTGCAATTCTTAACAATTATGACCATAATCAAACATGAAAACTTTTAAAAATCCAAACTAGCACATCAGATAAATATGATTTAGTAAAAGAGTTTAGATGTTGGCAGACATTTAACTAAGTTAAATGTATCACATATTAATTTGAGGTGTCATATTAATTCAATTATCATATCATCATATATTAGTCTGATATGGCACGTATTTTATGTGATTTAGTGGTGTGTATGGCGTAAATTCATGTGTTGAGGTAAAATTGCAAGAAGTAAAATCTTGAGAAAATTTTTTTACTGTTAACTATGGTCAAGGGTATGAAATTAACCAATAGAGAGTAGAGCATAAAAAGTGAAGAATTCATATTCCACGTGATTTTGAAAATCGAACAAAAAAAACAAGAAATTAATTTTAATTTCATAATTAGGTAAAGTAATTTTTAAAAACAATTGAAATTATAAAGATAATTTTGAAATTGATTGATCTCACAGTCACACAAGCTATGTACGCCACTGACCACAAATAATTCCATTGGACAAATCGTCCAATTCCAACGTTATTGTTTTTCCTTTTTTAGATAATTTCCAAGGTTAATGCTTTTCTGTTTTTTGATAATTTCCAAAGTCAATGTTTGAATTTGAATGACCAGACGATATCATATAACAGCATTAAAAAAGAAACTCAAAATTAATAAGTACTCCTAACAAGTAAAAGTTGGCGGCCAGGATTTTCTACTAAATGCAAATAATTTGATCGAGATTAATAAAATGAAAAAAAATATATATACTACAAAAATATATCTGTATATTTTTAATACTCAAAATACCTAACGTTTAAATTTTAATGATTAAAAGTTAACAACATTAAAAAGTTTTTAACACATCATTAAAGTTTTAAGTCTATTAGAAATTGTATTTTAAACTTATAATATTAAACAAATTAATCGTCTTAAAATAATTCAGGAAGCATATTTATATAATAATCCTTTTTTAATTGGTCTTATATAATTTTAACCCACGATAATTAGTCGTTTAGTACCAAATTCAGCGGTAAAATAATAATAATAATAAGTGCCTGGTCGGAATTTGTGACTTGAAAATGGTATAATTTTCCAACACTAAATATGAAGTTTCCCTCAAAGTTCATGAAGATATCTATTACAATTTATTACTCCAATAAATATACTCACTCTATATTTTTTTATCCTTTACTTTTAAGTAAAATTTAAATTTTATTTATCTATAATTTTTAAATTTACAATACAATTTAATTTTTTTTTTATGAAAATTGATCAATTAGATTTAAATTTGTGTATTGAATTATTCAATTTTATTATAAATTTAAACCTAATTAATACTTTTTAATTCTAATAAAAATAATAAAAATAATAAATAAAAAGGAACAAAAGAAATATAAAATTTACCTCTTTCCACTTCTCAATCATGACGGGCATGCAATTAATTCCAAAATTTTGGTCTAAGAGAAACGAAATATAGGAAAATGATTTATCTTTTTGTTATTTTATTTCATTTTATATTGTATATATGGTCAAATTAAAAAAATAAATAAGTTAAGCAAAATAGCAAATCATAGTAATAATAACTACTAGCAATAGAATAATAATAATATGTAATACTGACAATAGTATGGTTAAATTAATGTTTGTTTCTGTGGTAGTGGAGTATATTTTAAAGCCATCGACTTTGAAAATTATTGGAATTCTTTTAATTTATATTGTACTTACTTAGTCATGGAAAGAAAGTAGTTGTTATTTCTCACCATTCGTTGAATTATATGCTTTTTTTGCACTTAATTACTTGCTCGTGGCTAATGAATATTGCTTTAGTCCATCTTATTCCTTCGTCAAATCTTTGACGCGCTCCGATAAATTAATGTAAATTGCAAACTATTTTTCAAAGCAACCGACTCAGGGTTAATTTGGTAAAATTTATAAAAATAATTTTTTCAATTGAAAAAAATCGTATTTTAAAAAGCCGTTTCTAAAAAAATAGGTAACTATTTAATAAATAAAATTTAAAATAACTTATAAAATCAAAAATAGTTATCAACTATTTGGTAAATAATATGATTAAAAATATTTTTTTAGAATAAAAGGACATATATAAAATTTAATATATTATATTCAAAATCTCACTAAAAAATAATAATAATTTTCACTTATTTCAATCTTTTTATTTCACTAAATTATTAAAATCATATATTTTCATATATAATTAAATAAAAATAAATATAACATAAAAAATTTTATATATATATATATATATATATATATATATATATATATATATATATATATATATATATTCATAATTTTTCATACATATTATTTTTGGTGATAAAAAAAGAGAGAAAAAAAAAGAATGAAGTCATTTTTAACGTTAGATGAATTTAATCGGAGAAAGGTGATGAATGCTAGTTTTCGGTCAGCAGCAAGGGGAATGGATGTGGCGGCAAAGAGGAGGGGGGAGAGGGAGACCGATTGAGAGAGAAAGGAAGAGGAGGAGGAATAAATACTAAGAAGAATGGTTTTAACACACAGTAAGGAATAAGATGAGCAAGAAAAAAGGAAACCAACATGTGTCGGTCATTTATGTATGACTGGCACGTGTCGGTTATTTCAGGTGGGTGATATTCACGCGTTAAACTTGTCCCGTTTTATTTAAATTTTATGTTAAAAAATACCAAATTTAAATAATTTGAGTGTTTAAAAATATCGTAATTAAAAAATTTAAGTGTTTATTCGATCATTTGTAAAATTCAAATGTCAAAATGAATTTTTTGAACAAGTTTGAGGGTCTCTATATGGATTTACCCTAATAATAAATAATAAAAGGATGTCTTAATCTTAAAAGCAAGGTGTAAAGAATTTACTGAATAAAACTAAAAGTTTTTATATCGTACATATTTCAATGAATCGGTCTATTAATGTGAAATAACGATCAATACGGCTCAATATATTAATAACGTAATGTCTAAACCTTTAAAATAAGACAAAGCCAAATACTAAAATTAATTACTAAAAGAAATAAAGTGGGATGGAAAAAATAACAAATAATAATGCTTAGATAGCTTGGATTATAACCAATTTTAGAGAGTGGACTTTGTATAGTTGGGTTATTATTGTTGTTTTTGTTGTTATCGTTATTATTATTAACGACATACTTTGTATTTTTGTCTTGATATTTGTCAAAAATGACAAATTTGCCTGTAATATTTCATATGGTGCAATTTTGTCTCTCATGTATAGAAATTGAGAGATTTATACTCATGCCATAACATTCTATTAATGTTAATCATACTGCCGTATATTGATCAATAATGTGAACTAAGGGCGATACGTGTCAAACAACCATTGGACACGTCAAATTACAAGTGGCATGTGTGTATGTTACGTGTAATTTAGCCAAACGTGTATTTTTGCCCGTAATATTTGCCAAGAATGGCAAATTTGCCGCTAATATTTTCATATGGTCCAATTTTGCTCTTCGTATTTGGAAATTACGGAATTTTCGGTTGAGCAGGGAAATGCGTAGAGATCAAAAAGAACCCCAACAACAAAAATACTCTGTCGTGCCGACACTAACACTGAGAGAGAAAGCTAGGGAAGCGAATGGGATTAGATAACCCAGTAGTCCTTGCCGTATCACTGCCATAATATTTTCGTTAATGCCATAATATTTCCGTTAACGTTAATCATGCTACTGTCTGTTAACCGATGACATGAACAAAGTGTGACAAAAAAAATGCCCCCTATTTTAGGTTTTCAAAAATGAAATATCAAATGGAAATAGTAGATTTATAAATTTTTTTTGTTATAAAAATAAAAAACAATAACAAGAATAGCATGACTATTAGTAAAGCAAATCATTTCCTTTCTTAAAAAAAAATCAGAATAAAAACAAAGATTGCCAAAGGAATCAATACAACAAATAGCACTATAATATTTTTTCTCACCAAATAATAAAAAATATTATTGTTATTCAATGAATAAAAATTATTTTTATTAATTCAAACAAAATAAAGGTTTCGTTAGATCCATGGCAAATAGAAAGCAATCCGAATCATGCATCAAGATTAAATTTTTTATCATTTACAAGTCCCAAAATCCAGAGCTTAAAATACAAAAAAAAAAAAAAATTAATCTCTTTATTTACATGCATTTAAAAAAATAAATAAATTATCATTTTTTTTTTAAAATAAAAGGCCAAAAATCAATTTTGTTATTCTTCTAGAATAGACAACTTGAAAAGCAAAAGAGAATAAAATAAAAAAAAAATGTGAAAGAACAAGATTGCAAAGGGTGCAATTTTTTGTCATCTCATGTGAATGTCATCAGTCCACAAACAACGGTGCCGTCAACATTAACAAAATAACTTTCAAATATGAAGGCCAAAATTGTACCATATAAAAATATTAAAGATAAATTTACTATTTTTGGCAAATATCAAGAATAAAAATGTACATGACATGCCGTGTGTCATGTGTATTATAATATGTCCAATAGTTACTAGACACATATCACCCTTAATTCACATTATCGCTCAATATGTTTAACGTTAATGGAATATCACGGCAAGAGTATAAATTTTTTAATTTGCAAATATAAAAGGTGAAATTGCACTATATGAAATATTAACGGCAACTTTACCATTTTTGGCAAATATTAGAGCAAAATGCATTATTATTATTATTATTAGAATCAAGATGACTCCTGCATTTTGGAGCCAAAACTCAAGTATTGGAATGAATATGACAATTACCTGTGGCTAAACTTGTTGGAGTTTTTGAATGTTTTTCAACCCACTTAAATCGAATTTCTGCGCACCCTTACTTCCAGAAAGTATAATTGATGAAAAAAGAAGTTAGAATGAATTTTCTTATTTGAAACTCATGCTTATGCTTTATGTTTATTTTTTTGAATAATACAAATATAATTTACTATTTTATTGATTTTTGGAAGAAATTCTATATTTTATAAATTAAGGTATAATTGGAAATAGGTTGTAAATTTTGGCTATTTTCTAGTTAAAAAAAGCCAGTTCTATTTAGTTAATGACCCAAAACATTGAGAATTGACACATGTTTGTAAATTATCATAATCTTTTTATCTAGTGTTCAAGAAAAAGTATTAATATTTTTTTTTATAATCAGGAACCGTAAAATTCAATTTTTTAGTAATACCAAGAAAAAAAATCCATTCTATTTTCTACATTGATATTATAAAATATATAAAAAGCGAACATCGATCTTACTCCTAACTTATGTAGAGTTACTTTTGCCCGCGATTATCATTTACAACAAAAAAAACAGGTAGATAATAATAAAAAAATAATATAAAAATAAATTAACTTTAAAAAATTATGGGCAAATATTATTATGAGCATAATCAAACATGAAAACTTTTAAAAATCCAAACTAGCACATCAGATAAATATGATTTTGTAAAAGAGTTTAGATGTTGGCAGACATTTAACTAAGTTAAATGTATGACATATTAATTTGAGGTGTCATATTAATTCAATTATCATATCATATATTAGTCTGATATGGCACATATTTTATGTGATTTAGTGATGTGTATGTTGTAAATTCGTGTGTTGAGGTGAATTGCAAGAAGTAAAATTTTGAGAAATTTTTTTTTATTGTTAACTATGATCAAGGGTATGAAATTAACCAATAGAGAGTAGAGCATAAAAAGTGAAGAATTCATATTCCACGTGATTTTGAAAATCGAACAAAAAAACAAGAAATTAATTTTAATTTCATAATTAAGTAAAGTAATTTTTAAAAACAATTGAAATTATAAAGATAATTTTGAAATTGATTGATCTCACAGTCACACAAGCGATGTACGCCACTGCCCACAAATAATTCCATTGGACAAATCGTCCAATTCCAACGTCATTGTTTTTCCTTTTTTAGATAATTTCCAAACTCAGTGTTTGAATTTGAATGACCAGACGATATCATATAACAGCATTTAAAAAAAAAAAGTAAAAGTTGGCGGCCAGGATTTTCTACTAAATGCAAATAATTTGAGATTAATAAAATGAAAAAAAAAATACTACAAAAATATATCTGTATATTTTTAATACTTTAAATTTTAATGATTAAAAGTTAACAACATTAAAAAGTTTTTAACACATCATTAAAGTTTTGCAATTAAAAATTATAATATGGTTTAAACCGTTAAGACCATGTCAATTTTTTTAAGTCTATTAAAAATTGTATTTTAAACTTATAATATTAAACAGATTAATCGTCTTAAAATAATTCAGGAAGCATATTTATATAAGAATCTTTTTTTAATTGGTCTTATATAATTTTAACCCACGATAATTAGTCATTTAGTACCAAATTCAGCTGTAAAATAATAATAATAATAATAATAATAATAAGTGCCTGGCCGCAATTTGTGACTTGAAAATGGTATAATTTTGCAACACTAAATATGAAGTTTCCCTCAAAGTTCATGAAGATATCTATTACAATTTATTACTCCAATAAATATACTCACTCTATATTTTTTTTTATCCTTTGCTTTTAAATTTATTCATGAAGGTAGCAAATCATAGTAATAATAACTACTAGCAATAGAATAATAATAATAATAATATGTAATACTGATAATAGTATTGTTAAATTAATGTTTGTTTGTATGGTAGTGGAGTATATTTTAAAGCCATCGACTTTGAAAATTATTGGAATTCTTTTAATTTATATTGTACTTACTTAGCCATGCAAAGAAAGTAGTTGTGATTACTCACCATTCGTTGAATTATATAATTTTGTTGCACTTAATTACTTGCTTGTGGCTAATGAATATTGCTTTATTCCATCTTATTCCTACGTCAAATCTTTGACGCGCTGCGATAAATTATATTTTTTAAAGCAACCGACTCAGGATTAGTTTGATAAAATTTATAAAAATAATTTTTTCAATTGAAAAAATCGTATTTTAAAAAATTATTTTTAAAAAAATAGATAACTGTTTAATAAATAAAATTTAAAATGACTTATAAAATCAAAAATAGTTGTCAACTATTTGGTAAATGATACGATTAAAAATAATTTTTTAGAATAAAATGATATATATAAAATTTAATATATTATATTCAAAATCTCACTAAAAAATAATAATAATTTTCACTTATTGGAATCTTTTTATTTCACTAAATTATTAAGATCATATATAATTAAATAAAAAAAATATAACAAAAAAAATTTAATATATATATATATATATATTATATTCATAATTTTTCATACATATTATTTTTGATAATAAAAAAAGAAAAAAAAAAGAATGAAGTGATTTTTAACGTTAGATGATTTTGGATGACAGGGTAAAAAAAAAACAAAATAGTTTTTTTTATATTAGATATAATTGTTATTATGAAATAAAATAAGAGATATTTTTATTTAAAAAAATATTAAATCTGCTATAATTAAAAGCTGAAAATTCGCTTTTCTGAAAAATTTCAATTTTTAATTTTTTCTAATAGAATTTTTTTTTTCACTTTTCACAAAATTGATTTTTCTAAAATTAGTATTTAACAAATACTTATTTTTATTACATAATCAGTTTTTTATCTAATAAGCAATTTTTTGTCATTCAGAAAACAATGCCAAACACAGCTTCGGTCATTTTCAAATATTTTTTTCTCTATTTACCCTTATATTTATACTAAAAATGAGATAATTAGTATAGTGACATTTTTAGAAAATTGATATAAAGGTAGTTTGCTAAATTATAATGTTAAAAATTGTTGAAAAATTAAACATTTCTTTAATTTATGTGGAAAATTAAAAGTCATAATTAAAGTGGAAGGAAGAGGATAGTTGATATAAAGTAATTTTGTTGGGCCTCAACATATGATAGCGTTGGATCTAAATTATAATTTTGGTGAGGCATGTCTCTTATATTTTATTATTTTATCAATGAAAGTATCTACTAATTACATTAAAGTCCACAAAATGTATTTAAAATTTCAATTAAAAAGGCTGGATTTAATTCCACATAAGCATGAAGAAATTTAACTTTATAATTTTTTAAATGATTAATTTATTTTGTGAATGCAAATTTTCACAAGATCAAATGAAATTGACTTTGGCATGAAGGATTTAAAATTAATAATGGATAGGCTCCATAGAAAGAAAGTTATTCCAAAATATAATGCAACCAAAAATTTATTTGATATTTTGATCCTCCCTTTAACTTTACTTGATTTTTGGATTTTTATTTTTTTTAATTACGTCTTTAATGGGGGATGGGTGAAAATGAAGTTATGGTCAATTCAAAAAGCTGTGTGGCTCTTAATTGTTTGGACTATAAATAATCTTCCTTCATTTTTTGATTTGATGTAATGGACTTACTTATGCTTCGAATACTTGACTGATGAAAAATCTTTTTTTTTTTAAATTATTATTATTTGATAGAAAACATTGCATTTCATAAGAGGAATAACATCATACATCTGACGAAAGGTGAAAGACTTTCAATCCGAATAAGGTCATTGCTATCCTATCCTATCCTATCATGGAAAAAAATGGTCCATTGCTATAATCAAAATCTAGTATATTCTTTTATTTTGATTGTAAATTTACTTACTATAAACGTGTCCTGTATATAAATTATAAAGAGTATTCATTTGGTGTGCTTGTGTGCATGGTATGTAAATTAAAATAAAAAATATTATTTTTTTTATTTTAATTTCTCTTTAATGTAAATTTTGTGAACTAGAAGGATAAAATATTATCTTTTGAATGCGGAAATAAATTCTCTAAATTACATCTTTTGGAGCAATGATAAATTTTCAATCGTTTGAACTACATGTGATTTTTACTGTGAATATGATTAGCAAAGGCTATTCTAAGGATTGTGGACTTGAATTAAAAAAAATGGGCTTATCAGACAATATTGGGCTTATCCATTCCTTTACTACTTTAATGGGCTTATAATACAGTATTGGGCTGCCAAATTGATAAATTCCTAGCTAAATAGGGTAGGGCCACAATCTCCAGAGGCCCAATCTATATCATGTGCAATGCACGTGTTATTACTGGTACCTTATAGCAGAGGATTCAACTATTAACGATCACATCTCGTTAACGGGGAAAAAATGGTTTCACTGCGCTTCCCCCTCTTGTTTTCTCAGCCCAAAAAGTTTCCTAACGCCATTCCCAATGCTGCCAACACCCGCCCCTTCTCCGCCACAACCGTGGTGGCGTGTGCGGTTGCCGCCGGTGCTGCTACATTGTCTGCCATTACTGTCACTCAGAAATCCAGTAATGAAAAACACCAATTTCTCCGGAACGCACTTAACGTGCTTCTCCCCAATCATTCCTTGCTACCCTGGGGTTCACTTTCTCTAGCTGACGCTTCACCGGCTGTTGTGGAATCGAAAACCGGTGTGTCGTTTCCTTCTGTTATTTTTGAATCGCGGAGACTTCTAGGAATTGGGTTGAGGAAAAAGAGTGTCTTGGGATTGAAGAACATCGATGTCTATGCATTTGGTAACTGCTTTTTCTTTTTCCAATCTTTTTAACTTCCAAAGCCTCATTCTTTTTTCTTTCTGATCAGTTTTTCTTCTTTATTTTTTATGGGATAATGAACAGTTTATACATTCAATGTTTGTGCCTCCAACTTGATTCAGTGCATATGTTTAGTTGTCAATTATGGATGTTCCTTGTTTATATGAAATTTTAAGTATTTTTCTTTGCTAAAATTCAGTGATCGATTGGTAAAATGGAAGCTAAGTGCATAATTTTAGGAAAGTTTATGTGTCTGTGAGATACGATTATCAAATCAGTTGTCTTCATATTGATGCTATAGTTCAGTTTATAGAATTTTGTCAATTGAAGGCATTGGATCAATGCTTGCTTTGCCAATTCGGAGAGAATTGGGGGTTTGCTAATTGTGAACGAATGCTATGTTATCATGGATAAATAGATATTTCTACTGGTAGATTAGGGAAGGGAAGGACTGAATAATTGCTGAGCATAGATGATAATTTTTGAAATGTTGTTTTTGAATTTAGGGCCGTTTAGAGTGTTTCCCTTGTTTTTTCCCACCTTTGCACTCTTGGAACAATAATTCATGTTGTTGACTCAACGCGATTGGAATTGTAAGTTTTGCTTGAATCACTGGACATCTGCATGGGCGAACTTGTGGTCTTCGTTTTCTCAAATTTAACTGTAATAACTCAAGTCCATTACATTTCTTTCTTCATGTTGTTATTCTGTTGTAGATAACTTCCACACAGGAAAGAACTTCCTACCTTAAATTATCTTGCATTTTTGTGGAAATGCTTCTGGTCCAGGGTCGTTAATACTTTTGTGGTTATTGCAGTGTTACTGTCCTTTCTCCCAACAGCAGCAGGATGCCTTCCACAATTTTTAGTATCTTTGTAATATCATTATATTATGCTATTATAGTATGATGATGATCTCTTAGTGTGTAATATGTGTATAGTGAGGTAATAGGACACCTTATCATAAATTAAATAATCGGTTCTCCTTTGACAGGTGTTTATGCTGATGATGCTGAAGTGAAAAAAGTTCTGGGTGAGAAGTATGGAAAGTTATCCATTTCTGAACTCAAGGAGAACAAAGGCTTCAAAGAAGATCTCATGGAAAGTGATATTAGCATGACGGTTCGACTCCAAATAGTTTATGGTAAGCTAAGTATTCGTTCAGTACGAAATGCTTTTGAAGAATCTGTAGGAAGCAGACTGCAAAAGTTTGGGGGTCCAGATAACAAGGAATTGCTGCAGAGGTGAATTGTTTTTCCCCATTGTAATACTTTTATCATTATGATTAAACGTTAACAGCAAATAACTGTCCAAGGCTCAAAATTTTGATTTATTCTGATTTGAGGCTTTTAAATTTCTTTGATCTTTGCCTTTCTTTTTTTTCCTTTTTGAGTGGTTAGGGGGACTTTACGTTTGGTCTTATAGTTGGAAAGGGATCCAACCATATAATAATATAACTGAGGCAATATGTTCATGTATTTCTCACCACTTGAGTGTGCAGTAGAATGTGGCATTGCTGCAGGTCTCTTGGCATGCAGTCACCTCAGCATTATGTTGATCTTGCAATAATGTTTCCCATCTGACTGCACTTATGCTTCTTCACTGTGTATTTCTAGAGTTTCTCACAGCCGCATTCCTTAATCCCAGAGATTTTGCCAGTTGCCAATTGCTACATTCCTCGTTCCTTGTACATGTGCATTTGCCTAATTGCCAATTCATGTGTAGGTTCACTTCTCAGTTTAAGGATGAATATAAAATACCACGAGGTTCAGTGATAGAGCTTTCAAGGGAACAAGGACATGTGCTTCGAACGACAAGTAAGAGCCCTTATCTCCGTTACTTTGCTTACATGATTTTCTAGATGTAGCATTTATGTTGACTGTAAAACATTCTTTTAACTTCAGTTATGACTATGTGGATGGTTGCTTAGGACTGATTCTAAGAACTTTAATCTTTGAAAATCGGGCATTGTCCAGGGCATTAAATTATGAACTGAGTATTTGAGGGTCCAAAATGAAACTAGAATCAAGAATCTTTTGTATATTTTGTTAAAAATAGAGAACTAGCGATTGAAAATAGAAATGACTATTGATGGAACCTACTTGTCTCGGGCATGCTGTGTCCAAAGCCAAAATAGTTTCAATCTATCAATTCTTGTTAGGTACATTTATGAACGTAGTGCATATCAACCTCAATGAAACTAACTTTTCTAAAAAGAATACATCACTAATAAATATCCAAGTTCAGCGGAGGATAAGCAGGAGGATATATATGCTCTTCTGCTGCAAGTTTTCATGGATTACAATTTTCTAATGTTATGGATTCATTTGTTATTTGCTAGTTTTTTTCTAACATCAAGTGCAGGATTTTGTAATTTCTTTCTGTTCAATTTATTTAGTTGATGGAAACGAGGCGGGAAGGATCCAGAGCAAAGTTCTGTGTCGATCAATTCTAGATTTATATATCGGCGATGATCCATTCGATAGACGAGCAAAAGAAGATATTGAGAGTACATTTGCATCTCTATTTGAAAAGTGAGTGAAAAATCATTTGTAGATTATACTGGGGACGGAATCTGTATCTGATTGATCTGTGCTAATCTTGTCCTCTTTTTTTTTTTGTGGGACGAAGTTAAACTATCTTCTTAATCTAAAATCAGCCATCAGAAAATAATACAAGCACCATCGTTCAGCATCAAATTTCTTTTTGTGCTCATGTGCAAATGCCCCTCCTTTTTTTTTTCTAATTCCAACAAACACATAAAAGGTTTTAAGCCTAAGCTAATTGGTAGTATCAGTGCTTTGATATTGTTCTGGGTACCCGTTATCTTGAAATGTCATTTGCTAGATTCTATGCGGCACGATATTCCCAAGTCATGAGGTGGATCGGAAAATAACTAAAATATGAGTATCATCTCCGGCATCTCATCAATTTTGGAGTTATCACATTTTACTGCACTGTCCTATGATATAATATCAACAGCCAATTTCATTAGATGGACATGGCATTGCTTCCATAACATTACCATGGGTCGCAATCAGTGCAATTAAAAACAAGATATCGATTTCTGTCCTGCAATGGACCTTAATGAGTACACATCATCAATTTACACATTTCCTCCCAGATTTTATAAGCAATATTAGGAGAAATTTGCACTAAGAATTGATCCTACCATCAACTAAAAAAAGGGTAAATTTAGGTTGCTGTCTATGCTACAAATGCCTCAATCAATACCCCTAGATAGGAGACACTTTGGTAGTGATAAATCCAAGTCAGAGACTTTCAGTATTGTTGGGTTTTAAGCAGAATAATGCAAATTAAACGCAGCGGAAAAATAAAACCCGAAAAACAGGATCCATGTATTTCGATTGATTCAAATGGAAGTGATAAGATTTACTAACCTTTTCTGTGTGGGAAGCTGAATTAAACACCTTTAAATCGAACTGAAGACGTTGCCTTTAACACGAACGTCCTCTACTGGTATCCACACGCACGAACAAAATGAACCAAAGTTGAAGGAGTGCTAGCTCCCTTTAGATACGAATGGATTTTTATGATTTTCTTATTTCTCAAAGAATAATAATGGTAGCTGTATTTTCTTTCTAGAAAATTAGCTAGAGTAAATCTTTATTATTCTCAATAATAAGTTATGCTAGTTAGGGTATCCAATGTTGGTATCCTATGTTGGTATCCAATGTTGGTATCCAATGTTTTTAACCACCTTAAAACTCTCATTCCTTTTGAAAAACGGAAATTGAGTTTTGATAAGAGTTAATAATAAGAGATAATAGCCCAATAGCCCAATAAAATCCATATTGTTCATTTTGGTCTTTGTGTGTGACCCAATAGGTTTATATTATGTTGACAGTGGGCCTTATCCCATAATAAGCCCACAAGTCATAATTGGTCTCTAGCAAGACATTATGACTACCCAAATAATATAAATATCGTTAGTCCGATTTTAACCTGTCAATAGAACATGTTGTTATCCTTTTGTCACACGATATCTTGTTCGAACATAAGTCATGGTCCATGTCAAACTTAAATTGTTCAAACATATAATTTCTCGATCACTAAGTAGACTGATAAAATCAAATGACATTGATCACACTATCAATTCATTTGAGCACGGCCATGCATTTTATAGTCCTACTCATCGAGGGGCCCAATAGATATCTCTCTCATAAGAGGGACAAATTCCATCTTGATTATACATTTTCCTCTGCATAGTTCTCATTATGTCCAATCATATCCTTTATAATTATCCGATTAAAGATAACGTTTGATTATGTCAAATCATAATGTTCCTTATGTAGGAAACCATGATAATCTCAGGTCAAACGATTCAATAACATATCTATTATAAGAACACTTATAACATTATCCCATGAAGTGATCTTATAGTGGGTCTATTCAGTACTTTGTTCTCTAACAAGTACGTATAGATTTGATTCATATCATCATATATAATCATCCTATGATTATCAATGCAAATCTATACTAGTCTTAATTTATCTTTATGCCCTTTAGTGATAAATGACTAGGGACAACATGA
This sequence comes from Excoecaria cochinchinensis, assembly GCA_947683425.1. NCBI lineage: Eukaryota > Viridiplantae > Streptophyta > Magnoliopsida > Malpighiales > Euphorbiaceae > Excoecaria > Excoecaria cochinchinensis. The sequence continues at coordinate 3,479,236 of CANTUQ010000045.1, forward strand.
ATAACATTATTATTCATAAACATTACAATAATGTAACATGCCAATAATATTAATGTGAAGAAAACCATTATATAAATGAAATGTAATGATTACATCAAGGTCCAAATGTTTGGCCTAGGGCATAACCACTAACAAGTATAAACTCCGACACTTCTTCACTGTCAGAAACCAAAGTGTTGGCAGTTGCAATAGCAACACAACACCCTTGGGTTTATAGTTTATACATTGATCCTGCTAAGTCCCATAAAATGGGAATGTAGATAGGGGAGCGACATGAACCACAAATATTATCAGAAATATAAAGCATAAACACTGTGCGGCGAACATTTGCAATTGTTCGACGATATTTCGAGAATAGCTATACATGACACTTACAAAAAGCTCATACAAACTAATGTTCATCTTTACCCAAAAAAAACATATCCACCTACATCTTGTTAATTTTCCAAGTGTGCTGGAAAGTTACGAATGTGCATCACAAGTTCTGCCAACAAAAGCGACCTAAGCAGAGAGCCAGCCATTTACATTTATGCAGTCAGTCAAACCTTCAGCAATTCCTGAAAGACAAAGCTGAAGATCAGTTTACGTTCTTAACCATCACATGAAATATTAAAGGAAGACAATGAAACGAGTGTCTGAAGCTTTTGCTAATTTGTATCCCTTGATCAATGAGATAGGAAAGATCGAAAGCACTCATAGAATGCCTCAGTTTTACATTGCAGTTTGCTGATTAGAATGCCCCAGTATGAGATTGCACCGATACCACTCTCAGACATGCTCACATAGAATTCTGACTAGACATCAGAATATATAAAAATACTCTTGATGACAAGCAGCATGTTTGTCCTGAGATGAGAACATTTTTGTTTGTGGCAGGAAAGTTCAACTTTTTAATAGTCTTGAGATTTCCACTTCCCCACAAATCAAGGCCCAAATTTAAATGTCTCTACCTATATCATTTCTTGCAAGTAAATCTCACATGTTAGTATCTGGATTATATAGATTAATTTTATTCCTAAATCTCATACTACAAGTATGCAGAGTCATTTTACTTCACTATTGTCAGTTGTCACACAAGCTGGTCAGCTTTCCTACAAGATGTTTTATCTGAGCCATTCTTCTTATCCCCTTCAAATTCCACTACTTAAGCCACAATCGCCTGTTCTTTTCAGAGTTTTCTTTTCATTGGGTGAGCTACATTTTTTTCTGCGCCTTAACTAACCAGTCAATTCATATCCAGTTTGCCCTGGGGAAACTGACAAAGTTTCTATTATCCAATTAAAACAACAAAAAATCTTCACCATAGGTTCAAGTTGTGCTGAATTTATTACATCTATGTATTTTTTCATGCGATAAAAAACAAGCAACCTAGTATAAAGAAGTATATTCCCATCTTGAAAATAGGAAATATTCCTTTCAGATCAATCAGCTTGATTAACGAGGACATACCTTTTCCTTTTGTTTGTACACAGCGTCGATCTTCTTCATATACTCATCTATCAGCTTCTGGAGTAAGAAAACAATGTTATTTTATTCCACTCAAAAGAAAGTGGAATTTTCCAAATTATTTATTCATATGAAGGACAAAAAAGAAGATGCGGACTGAGGAAAACATGAAAGATAAAAAGACCAAATATAAGGATACTATAGAAATATTTGGTTTCTCATTAATGTGAAGAATGTATTCTCAATTGCACCTATGTAAGTCATGACTGCTAGAGTGGAGTTAAGGTGAAATATCAGCCCATGATGAGCACCACAACTAGTTAGAACTGCTTTGAAGAAGCAGTTATAATCATGTGCTATCATATATCCGATGAATATTTCACCAGTGAACCACATGACACTCCAAACGTAGAGTAACATGTTTGTGAAGAAAGAACATACTGTTGAAGCAATTTGTTAGTGAGTCGACTCCATGAACACTAAAAAAAATGCAAAACAAATTGTAGCCATTAAAAAAGGCCACCGAGATTCAGCCCAGATAATGATCATAAAACATGAAGTATTGAATCACCTGCAAGTCACTAGACAAGTCCTTCACATTGTCTTCTGAAAGCTTTTTTTCCTGAAGCAAATATCCAAATAAAGATTGAAAAAACAAGCCATCAAGAAAGTAAGAGAAAAGAAAAAGAAAACAAAAAAAGAAACATAAAAAACGATCTAGGAAGATTATAATAAAGGGACAAAAAAAGAACTGAAAGATTAAAACATAGAAACAACTGGAAAACAGAACAATATTTCTTGATTCAAACCTTCTCAAGTTTCTCATAGGCCTTCAATGCATCTCTTCTGATGTTCCTCAGTGCCACCTATAACAATAAATCATGAAGGATCATTTAGGAAATGTTTGATAATTTAGTTTCATTCACCAGCTAAAATGAACTAGTTGACTCAGAAAACAACTGATGAACAAATCCTATGTGCAGTTACTATGATTAAAAAAAAAAATAAAAATAAAAAAAAAAGAAGCAGCAAAAACAGACATTGTGAAAGATGTGGATTTGTCCTATATCACTGGAAGGAGGCAATAAAGCACCCCTTCTTTTCTATTTAATATAGTCCTCAACTTCTAATTCTCACATTTCATGATCCTCATTGGGACATTGGGCCTTTATCATAGGAAGCTAGCCTTAAATAATTAGTCAAGCTTTGTTCCATGTCATTTCGAAGGTTGGGCTGGCTGATCAATTTGACTGACCCAAGCAAGCTGGACCTTGAGAGGCATACAATTAAGCCAAGCTTGAACAAGGTTTCATGAGGTTCAGACAAGCTATATGCATGTTCAAGCTTGGCTGAGAAGTGACTGAACAATCTTAAAAAATTGAGAAGTATGATTGGCCTGAGTTTATGTCATGAAAATAAGCCACTACTTATCTGCATGAAAATGGTGAATGATAAATTAATTCAACTGCAAATTGGATTTGTTAATAGATTGAGTGATCCAACCTAAGAATGGCAATTCCATGCATTCCAAGACAACTTCAAGCAGAAAGGTGCACATCAGTTACAACTTCCATACCAGAAAGCTTGGCTATAAGTTAGATGTAAAATCTTGTGGATGCTCAAAAGAATTTCATGCCTGCTCTTATTTACTTGTGAGAACCATTATATAAGCACTATAAATACAACCTGATTACAAACAGTAGTAAGTTATCTATAGCATTTGCTAAGAGGGACGTGTACCTTCCCTTCTTCAGCCAATTTGGCAACCATTTTTGACAACTCCTGAAAATGAAAGAATAAAGATAAATCCTCAGTAAAATATCTAAAATCACTTTCAGAAAACTTCTCCAAATAAGATTCAAAAAACACTTCATTTCAATTTTCATGACACATTAAAAGAAATTAGTATAGATTTCCAATGTTGCTGGACGAAAGCATGTGATGGATACATAAATCAACTTCCTAATGCATGCAGCAAAATTACATACAAAAATATAAAACTATATAAGATGATCTTAGAACTTGAACAGGATACAAGGATTTTCTTTCCATTCTTTTCAAAGGCTAGCCATATTGTAATAATTGTATTTTCAAAAGCAAAGAGAAGTTATTGCTGTCATTAGGCTGACCACTTGCAGAGCTTGAAAAGTATAACTACCAATCCTGTGGATCCCAAGGACTCCGTTGGGGCAATTTTATACAAGGGAAGAGGGTATTTATCTATACTCAAAACCTAAAGTTCTATGAGATCCAAGAGGAAAGCAACTACCTTTCTTCTTTCCGTAGTCAATTGAGGAACAGTCAACCGGATTACTTCTCCATCATTATTTGGAGTCAAACCAAGATCAGAGCTGACAATAGCCTTCTCTATAACCTTTAGACTGCAATGTGAGGTAACAGAAATAAGGAAAGGGAAGAAAATAAATATAAATGACTTTTGGAGCTGCCCTCGAAAATATCAAATCATATTTAGTCAAAAGAGAACAAGAAAACTTTCTCTAATTTGGGAACCCCTTGAGAATACAGAACTAGATAGTCAGCAAAGACTTGATAGCCACCATGATTTTACTAAATATTTTGAGCTTTTAGGAAATGAAAATTTAATGAAAAGTGTTAGTCCCTGATCTCCTCTACCTAGTTGACTCCCAAGAGGAGTGCTATGCTTAGAGTATTTTATCCTATGTCTACTGTAAGATTTGCAATAGATAATTTTAGTAATACCTGGATTTGTCATATGGCTGTACTAGTAGAGAACTTGCATCAGGGGTATTGATTTGAGCTATGCTCTTCAAGCTGACTGGACTTCCATAATATTCTACCTGTAAACACGTTATAGTTTTTCCAAATTGAAAAATTTTTACAGAACAAAAGAAAACTAGTAAACCTTCCATAACTAATGTCACACAAGGGACCATGGTTGCTAACATAGAAAATGAGCAGAGTTTAACAAAGAATCAATCCAAACTAAAATGTGAACATATACATCACAAAAAGAGCAGCAAGAATCTAATGAAATTTACTACCAATTGCATAAGAATGACAAAAACAAGAACTAGATCAAAGATCAATTGCAATTTGCAATTACAAAACTAGTTAAGAATAGCAAAACATAAATCAGATTAGAACGAACTTTTCAACTTCTCTTAATTTAAAAATATCTGATGAAATTATATTCTGCTGCAGATATGCATCACTAAGCAACAAAGAATAGCAAATATCCAAAACAGAGCAGGTTATTTCTTTGCTCATAGAAAGGAAAAGCTTCTACATTCTACCAAGGGATCAAAAGAAACCAATATATGTTCTTTAATTCTTCCAAACCAAATTAGAGAAGACTGTTCGAGCCTACACCAAGGCATATCACATTCTAATTTCTAGTATAATATTCACAAAACTCACAATATTTTAATGCTAGTTCTTTGCAGAAGGAGGTTTTCCTCGCTAAGTGATGAGATGCAAGACAGTCAAGGGTTAGCTAAGGCACCATAAAAATAGGTCTAGGTGAAGGATAGAGAAAAGCAAAATTAATTATTAAGGATTTTTCTAGAATATTCTACCTGTAAACACATTATAGTTTTTCCAAATTGAAAAATTTTTACAGAACAAAAGAAAACTAGTAAACCTTCCATAACTAATGTCACACAAGGGACCATGGTTGCTAACATAGAAAATGAGCAGAGTTTAACAAAGAATCAATCCAAACTAAAATGTGAACATATACATCAACAAAAAGAGCAGCAAGAATCTAATGAAATTTACTACCAAATGCATAAGAATGACAAAAACAAGAACTAGATCAAAAATCAATTGCAATTTGCAATTACAAAACTAGTTAAGAATAGCAAAACATAAATCAGATTAGAATGAACTTTTCAACTTCTCTAAATTTAAAAATATCTGATGAAATTATATTCTGCTGCAGATATGCATCACTAAGCAACAAAGAATAGCAAATATCCAAAACAGAGCAGGTTATTTCTTCGCTCATAAAAAGGAAAAGCTTCTACATTCTACCAAGGGATCAAAAGAAACCAATATATGTTCTTTAATTCTTCCAAGCCAAATTAGAGAAGACTGTTCGAGCCTACACCAAGGCATGTCACATTCTAATTTCTAGTATAATATTCACAAAACTCACAATATTTTAATGCTAGTTCTTTGCAGAAGGAGGTTTTCCTCGCTAAGTGCTGAGATGCAAGACAGTCAAGGGTTAGCTAAGGCACCATAAAAATAGGTCTAGGTGAAGGATAGAGAAAAGCAATATTAACTATTAAGGATTTTTCTAGAAAATGGCCCTCATATACACACACACACACACACACATCTCCTCGGAAAAGAAGTCAATATATGTTGTAAATGTTAGAGATCCGCAAAGCTTCAAGCTACAAAGCTGTTAACGGAATGGCATAATTATTGAACATACAACATAGAATGAAATTACGGACATGGAATATGAATTCACAGAAGCAATGTAAACAAAATTCTGTCTTGAAAGAGAGACATAGGTCAGAAAGAATTAAATCAGATACTTATGCTGTGCGGATATACCAAATTCTGCCTTGAAAGAGAGGCATGGGTCAGAAAGAATAAAATCAGATACTTATGCTGTGCGGATATGCATTATTTCAAAAATTAGGATAGAAAATTTGATGTGGAACTCATCTTCAAAAATCGTCATATATGGTATTTAAAAAAAAAAAACACGGTGGATTCGCACCTCAATCTTATCAAGCATAGCGGGGTTTGCTCTGCCAGTCCTTATGGAATTAAAATTGGTTCGAACTGTCTCAATAGTCTTTTCCATCCTTGCTTTCTGACAATAACAAAATTTCACAATTACATATTTACACAGAATGAAGAAAAATTCAAAACAACCTAAGCTCTCAGTCTCTACACTTACAGCATCTTTCTCAATAGAGGATTTCTCTGCTTCAATCTCTTCAATGGTTGCGCACCTTATCACCAATCCTCCTCTGCATTTAAAACAACATTTGACACCCCAATCAAGCAATCCGCATTTCTATTTACTCACAAGCAACAATAATAACAGCAAAATTAACAAAGGGGCTATCTACGCGCCTCTTTTGCCACAAATGTTGGACAGGCATGGGCTGGGCAGAAAGTTTGGTGACGCTAGAGTAATTAGAAGAAGAGCTCCATAAACGCACACTGGCATTGTAGGCAGGAGTCTTAGGATAGTAAGATGGTCTAGAAGAAAATGAACCTGTAGAGAAGCGACTTTGAATTAGAATTTGAAATTGTAAAAAGAAAAGGAAGGAGAAGGAAGAGGTTGGAGTACCTGGAAAAGAGAGGAGAGTTTTCAGCCTGTTTGGGTTGGAGCGAAGCGGTGTCGTGGAGTAGGGAGTGGCCATGGGAGAACGTTTTAGTGTTACTGTGTTAGTAATGGAATTCGTTCGTCAACGAAAAGCTATAGAGCGGTATCGTCTGTGGATAAGGGCCACCTTGATCATTGGCATTTCTTGCTTTTTTTTTTTCTTTTTTTTTTTCTTTTAACTAGGATGGTTATTAAAAGGGAAAAGGGTGAATTATTGAAATAGAAAATATTTCTTCCTTATGTTTTGGATAAAAAATTACTTTGGAAATATTGAAAATTATAAATATTTTTTTAATTAATTAAATTTTTCACTAAAAATAAGTAATATATATATATATATATATATATATATATATATATATATATATATATATATATATATATGATAAATGATAAATTGATTACAACCATATAAATTTGTTTCATATAAACCGTAAATTGATACTATGTTTAACACTCAAAATTTCTTATAATTATACATTTTATATAATTGTGGACAATTAAGCCATTAGAAATTTTAGCCCTCCATTTAGAGTTAAAATATGGTATCATTTTACAGTATATACGTAATAAAATTATGTGACCTTAATTAGTTTGTCATGTATATTTTTATTAACTTTCCTACTGTTACGTTAATTGTAAATTTAAATCAATTACATAACAATAAAGGTAAATATGTACCATTTTCAATATTTAATTAGCAATTTTGGTCCAAAATATACTTAGATATCAAATGTATATTATTTTTAATATTTTAACTGAAAATTTGAAACAATCATGATGGTATCTATTATTTACTATATTAGAAAATATTAAAAAAAAACACACACTTTCGTTTTGAATTATATGTCACAAATTACAGTCCACCTACTTTTTGTATACTATAATTAATTGTTTAAATTTTTTAATTTGTCATTATTTAATATTTGTTTTTATCAATAAAAATTAAAGATTATATTTATCTCATATTTCTCACATATGTATTTAGTAAAAATAGAGATAAATTAATAAAAATACAAGTAATGTATATAATTTTAAGAAAATTGATTGCATCTTCTTAATTTTTATGAAAAAAAAAATGACGGAAGAATTAGGATTTTTTTTAAAAAAAAATAGATCCGATTAATTTCTTAGTTATTTTTAGTTTTTATCATTTGATTAACATTTTGAAGATTTAATTGTTTTTTTATGGAAAAAGACTGAGGACTCAACATATTGGGTTTATAAAGAAACGATTTAATTGTTATTATGACAATTGACAACAAATAATGAGATTCGGATCGGAATAAGTACAAATGAGTTATTCATAGAATAAGTAATTGCAAATGAAATTATAAATTTGATATATAATTATATAACCTAAAAAAAAAAATGAAAGATGATTTACCCTTTAAGCTGAATCAGCTGGGCCAAGCCTTTGGATCATGGGCCCAATGCAAGGGCGTTCTTTAGCTTTATATTCCACTCACGGCTCTCGAGCCCTGCCTCGTAACAGAAAAACGTTATTCGGATGAGCACACAAAAAGGGGCGAAGACAAGCGGGCATGAAGTGCTATGCTGATGACTACAATAATGAAATTTCTAGATAGTATATATATAAAGGTCTAAATTCTCAATCTTATTCTAATCCTATACTAATCTTGAAGCATGGGTATGAAAAACATGAGATTAGGTTTGTTCTTGATAATATCAATATCCCTCCACACAGTGTCCTTCTCCATGGCAGCTATGTACAAGGTTGGAGATTCTGCTGGTTGGACTGTTAGTCAAAATATTGACTACAATCATTGGGCTGCAAACTACAACTTTTACGTTGGAGACACGCTGCGTGAGCTTGCTTCTTCTTCTTTTTCTTTTTTGTCCTTTTGTATATATAGAAACTTGGTTGTTGAGGATCTAAATTGGCATATGCATATTTTATGAAAAATTGCAGTTTTTGAGTACAGTCCTCAGTACCACAACGTTATGATGGTGAGCTACGGAGATTATGAATCCTGCAATACAACATTTCCTATAAAAACGTATAATTCTGGCCACGATTCCATCACACTCCAAAACTCCGGTCATTTCTTCTTCATTTGCGGTTTCCCTGGTCATTGTCTGGCTGGTCAGAAGTTTCACCTTCAGGTTAACACTGCTTAATATTTTGTAATTTATACATGCAAAATGTGCTTATTATTATTATTATTATTATTATTACTATTATTGTTTTTAGCAAGAAGTTAGGATTGTAACAGAATAATGTAATTGAGCTAATTAATAAATGTGTTAGATTACTATGCATAGTATTACATATAATATATATGTAAATGCTGCTAATTAATTAATAATCAACCCTCGCTACTAAATGCTGTTCGAGAAACGATACCACCATCACCTACAATTGAATAATTAGAAGCATCAGTGTATCATATCCTAAAAATGGATGTCTGAATTCTAATAAAAGTGGAAAAATGAGCAAGGAAAGGAGGCCCAGCATGTGAAAAAAGAGACTATCAGCCTTATGATCTTAACAAGACTTCCCTTCCCCCACACCCCCCCTCTTGTAAAAGATGAAGCGGCAAATCATTCTTGTCTCTTACCAGACTCTTCATATGCTTATGTTAGGCATCTCTTCTTTGTAATAATCTTTTAATCAAGATTTAGATATGGTACGTCTTAAATGGAATACATAGCTGATGTATTTATAGCCCTTTGAAATGAGATATAAAGGTATATATTCTGTCTTACTGATTCAGCTACACTTCATGCCCTGTCCATTTCGTTTAGCTAACAACCATTTTCAATTATTCCTACTTAACCTAACCTAATCCGCTCTACACTTGGGATGCACTCTTATTTAAGTGAATCTGATTCAAATTGCATAGCATCAAATACAAACTACAACATTATTAATTTCAATTCTATTAGAATTATCTATTAAAGCTTATCAGCATTATATCTATATTTTAACTTACAAATGTTAACAATTTATATTTACTATCAGTATATCAGTCCAAAGTCCGAACATTGATTTCGATCAGAATATTGACTTGAATCAGCTGGTTGGAATCTTATTAATTTAGTTACAGTCCATTTCCTTCCCACTTCATAGTTAATAAGGCATTTTGAAGGATTCCTACATACAAATTTCCACCATGCAACTTGAATATAACCTAACCTCATTAACTCTACACAATTGGCATGAATTCTTACATAGAGTCTGAAATTCTCGAGTGAATCTGATTCAAATTTCATGAATCTTTAGACACCAGTTTCTTAAGATAAATTAAAAGTCCACTCTCTGCATATGATTTTTCAACGATCTTTGGTGATATTTGAGAGCTGGACGTATTCCTTTTGCAGTTGATGATTACCTATCCATGAAACCAATCCATTCGTCACTTTTATCCTCCTCTTTCTACTAATATGTTATTACTAATTATTAGGATGAATAGTAGCACTAAAACTATGACATTAGAACTCCAAAATGGAATAATGGGGTTGGATTCAAATTTTGGTTATAGAGCATTTTTAAATATTAAAAAATATATATTTTAATTTTTTATTAATTTATCCAACATAATTTATATTCTATCAACGAATTTCAGATAATTATATGAAAAAAACTGTAACATTAGACAATAAATTGGGCTTGAAAGATGGGTCATTGCAAATGGAAGTCATTAAGAAATTATGAGTCGGCCCATTAATGGAGCAGTGAAGGCTTAGAATTGGTGGAGAAAGCAGCAGGTTGAATATGACAAAAGCAGTAGCAGGAGGAGTGGGAAAGTTATAAGTTGAAGAAAGGTAATTGTAGTGAATGAAAATATAAACAAAAGGAGACGAAATGAGAGGGAATATCTAAATCAGAGTGTATAAATGTGTGATCTAATTTCTACTCCATTAAATTTGGTCTCATTATGGTACTTGAATTGGCCGCTATTATACTGTTTTTCCTTCCTCATATACTAATATATCAATTCTTGGTCTTAAATATTTACTCGATCTGTCTCCCTTCTTGCCTTTTTACGCCTTTCTATACTTGTGTTCATTCCTGCCATTCTGTCAATTTCATCATTCTTCCAGATAATGACCATTCGCCTTCTCCCTCCGGCCCTTTCTTTTCACCTTCAAGAATCCTCTAAACCTTACTCCTATTATCAGAATTCAGAAATTCACGGTTTATATATATATATATCTTTAAATATCTTGCTGAAAGACATAATCCCCTACCGCTTTCAAAGTTTTAATACGTGGCTTTACCAGTTTTTATACTTAATAACTTGTCTCATAATTTTTGTGCATCTTTTCTTTTTAATCTTTTACATTGTAAGTTCTTTTCTAATTAAGAATACTATTTTGGTTTCACTTCAAATATCATTTAGAAAACTTGAAGTGTAGTAAAAATTTAATAGCATTGGATTGATTCGTTCGTAAGATTTCAAATTTGAATTTTGAAAGTAACAAAAATCAATATCAAAAAGGTTTTATATCTGAATTGATTAATTCAACTCAAACTAAATAATACCAATAATTATATTAAATAAATATAAAAAAATTATCGTTTAGTAATAAAAAATACCAAAAATTGTCTATTTGCATAATAACAACATGTGTATTTTTTTTTCTTATGTGTCAACATGTCAATCTCGTGGATAAAATTTACCATTTATTAATATGTTTTAAACTGTACATTTGTTATTTTCGTCATATTTATATCTTTCTTACAATTTTCCTCTGCATCAATTAATAAAAGAATAATTTAGGTAAATGTTTAGTATTTAAATTAAAAACAAATAGATTTTTTAGTAATTTTCACGGGTAGTCGGGTAGTATACAGAAATCTTAGAGGACCTGCCACGAATGAAGTAATATGCCATTTGGAGCAATATGATAAAATAATTATACATACATACATTTATTAATTATATAAAAAAAAATACTACATTCATTATAATTGGTTCATTTGCTTGGACATTTATTTCCCTTGAATAATGGTTTAATTTCAAATCTTACGTATAGAGAAAACCAAAACTAAGAGAGCCTTATTTTTCAGTGAACCTATAAAACTTCAATTAGAATGAGTTAAGAGGCTAAGAGCCTATCAACTTACGTACTATGCTGAAAAACAAAATTCCAAATTACTATTAATTTTTTATTTATCTTATGCTGGCATAGATATTTTGGATTGTCTAATTTAATATATTCGTATTTTACAGCAATATTACTTCCTTGTACAAACAAACCAATATAAGCTAGCATTACCATTTTGGAAAATACTTGCTTAAACGGCAGTTCTTCCATAAGGAATTCACACAAATTTCCTAATGCCTATTACTTTTCCTTAATTTACAGAAGGCCACGACTGTAAGCTTGAGCCGAGCCGAGTAAAGCCGAGGTTGGCACATCCCGTAACCCGATAACAACACGCGCTGTTGCACGTGCAAGGACAGTCTAAACACGTAAGACTATGACTACAGGGAAAAAAAAAAATCTATTTTAATTTTGTAAATAATAATAAAAATAAAGAAAAGGAAAGAGCTGACTAGAAGGGAGCAAAAACTCCCATATATAACCACCATCTGCTGTATCACGCCCCACTCTCCCGGTTTTAACTCTGAACAGCAATATTCAGAGCCCACAGAGACTAACACAAACACAATACTCTCGCTCTTCCACACCTCCATCAAAAGCCCCCACACGCACAGGGTGAGTTTTTTTTTTTTGTTTGAGAGAGTAAACGAGAGTGTGTGTGCGCGCATTGTATAGCCATTAATGCTTCTCATCAAGAAAGCGTGACTGTGAATGACTCTCTCTCTTTCTATCTCTTTCTTCAAGGATATATACCACATTTAATTCCAAAACACTTACAGCGATTTGTATTTTGCTATTTTGATTTTTCAAGGGATTCAAATGGAGCTCAGTAAGGTAACGCTTGAGATCTTTTCCAAGCTGGAGCAGAAATGGCTCTCTCACTGTGAGAGTGGTAAGAAAACCCGTGTTCTAAGCATTGACGGTGGCGGAACTACCAGCATTCTTGCCGGTGCTGCTCTTATCCATCTCGAAGACCAGATCCGCCTCAAAATCGGTGATCCTCAGGCGAGAATCGCTGATTTCTTTGATATTATTGTCGGCACAGGCATCGGCGCTCTCCTCGCTGCCATGATTACCGCGGATGACGGCTCTGGCCGTCCTCTCTTTACTGCCAAAGACGCGGTGGCATTAATTTCTGACAAAAATTCTGAGCTCTTTAAGGTCAAGTTCACTGGAGTCATCCACCGACGGAGAAGATTTTCCGGTAAGAGTATGGATAGGACTTTGAAGGACGCGTTGAGACGAGAGGATGGAAAGATCTTGACCTTGAAAGACACGTGTAAGCCTCTTCTTATTCCTTGTTTTGACCTCAATAGCTCTGCTCCTTTCGTTTTCTCCCGCGCCGACGCCTCCGAGTCACCGAGTTTTAACTTCGATCTCTGGAAAGTCTGCCGCGCCACCTTAGCGACACCGAGCCTATTAAAGCCTTTTAACTTGACGTCCGTGGACGGAAAGACCACTTGCCACGGTATTGATGGTGGATTAGTGATGAACAACCCGACTGCTGCGGCGGTTACTCACGTGCTTCACAACAAGCGGGATTTTCCGTCGGTAAACGGAGTGGAGGATCTGTTGGTCCTCTCCTTAGGTAACGGTCCATCGATTGGATCGTTAAGTAAGATGAATCTCCGCCGAAACGGCGAGTGCTCCACGTCGTCCGTCGTTAATATTGTGCTTGATGGAGTTTCGGAGACTGTGGACCAGATGTTGGGGAACGCTTTTTGTTGGAATCGTACAGACTACGTCAGAATCCAGGTATGCAAACTTTTTGCTTGTTTTTTGAGGTTCTGTTTGGTTGCTTAGAAAACGTAGTGTAAGCAAGCAAATCGATGTAGATTTTCTATCGCCTACGGTTATAAATTATTATTCCACTAAAGTGCCACATTGAAATTACATTAATTCCTTAAACTAATATTGTAACGCTATAAGTTTTTGCTTTGACAATTTGACATCTTCTGTTTGTTGTAAACAATTGTCAATTAGCATTACGGAATCGAGAAATTTCTTTGGTTTCCTCATAGCCAAACAGGAAATTTGATAGTAGTGATTGACGGAGTTAAATATTATGCAGGCAAACGGATTGACAAGCGACGGAGTGGTGGGGCCGAGAGTAGAAAACGAGGTGCTGAAGGAGAGAGGAGTTGAGTCGTTGCCATTTGGCGGGAAGCGGTTATTGATGGAGACGAATGGAGAAAGGATCGAGAACTTTGTGCAACGCCTTGTTGCTTCTGGAAGGAGTAGCTTGCCTCCTAGTCCCTGCAAGGAATCCGCCGTTAGCCCTATAGCCAACGGCCGTTAACTAGTTTTGACTCCTCTGGTTTTTTTTTTTTTGGTGTTTTTTAACCCTCTGTAACCAACCTCAGGTTACCTTAACTATCTGTAATTTGAGTTAAATGACTAGTAGTTAATAATCACCTGTTTAGACCCCTCCATGATTTTCTCTTCTAGCTGTTCCTTTGACCGAGAACAAACTAGCAATACAAAAAGGCTTTTCTCAGAGAAAAAAATAGCAATACAAAAAGGCTAATTATTAAAATGAATCATCAATCATCAGCTCCACAACAACCAATAATTACGCTACGGTTCTGTAGTCCTCTGATTATAAATTGGCTTCTTCTCCGGTTGAAGCTTAAAGAGGTTAATTAGCTCTTGTGACTTACTGGCCATATACCTGAAACTGCAAAGCGATTTTCATTATCATTTGCATTGGATTTATGAATCAAATGGGTGCCAACATTATACTTTTATAATTTTTATTAGTTTTTTTTAGCAAATGTTGTCTTCTAATTATAATTTATAAAACGACAGATTGTTTTTAACACAAATCCCACTAACTCTTTTTTTCTTTGTCTGCCACAAGGTGTTTATATAGATTTCTCAAAAATAAGAATCACATTATATGGGAAGCACTGCAGCAATTATAATATAATAATAATTCTTTTTAACTTCAGCATATGAAAACTAATTCATATGATAAAATATATTCATAGAGATAGTGGTACCATAATAACTATATAAATTAATCTCTTTAAATTGGATCGTTATAAGTATTTTAAAGGCATTTCCGCATTAAAGACTAGCCATTGCGCTAATTAAAGATTAATAGCAGTTTTTAATAATGGTTATCGGCATATTCAATGTAGATAGGATAGACGACTATTGCAGTTTCCTTCACGAAAATCCGTCAAAATTCTCTCTCTTTCGTATTAACGAAATTCCCCAATATCCAAACTTGTCATCAAATAGTAAACGGGTATTTCAAATTAAATATGCTGAATTTTATATATATATATATATAAAACAATATCCCATGTATTAGAAAATTAATCATGAATTCTTAATTATGGTAGAGAGTATGGACCCCCAATAGTAAATATATATGGAATCGAAATGGAGGTTGTGCATAATTTTTATATGATAATATAATAATGAATTAATCCTTTGAAACCCCACCCAAACAGAAAAATGTTATCTATAGAAAAATAATTCATCTCTTTTATTAATTTTTTTAGTAGTGAGTACACGTATATGGTTTAGAAGGGAATGGAATCAAACCCGTTATTAGGTGTTGGAAGGGACCATACTGTAATCAATATGTATATATATGAATTTCCAATTCTAAGCACTAAAAGCAAGGAATATCCCCACTTCCCTTTCTTTCTCCAAATTTTTTTTTAAAGATGAAATTTAGTTGCAACAATATTTTCTTTAAGAAAATTAGAATAATAATAATAATAAGTATTTCTACTTGGCTTTATGTCATCCTCAATTTTCCATAATCTTAATCAATGATAAATAGGACAACAGTACAACAATTAAAACTGGGCATTGGAGTCTAAAAAAGTACTCTATCCTCTATCCACAACCATATAATTAATGCTCTTTGATAGGAGACAGTCCAATCCCATTACAATACCATAAACAAATTATATATAAATAAATTCAGAGTTTGTAAATTGTAACTAAACAAAATGAATTCAGTCGGGTGAAATTGAAACTGGACATATATATCTTGCAATAGTAATTTGAGATGACACAAGCTTGGTTGCATCAACTTGTTGATATGCTTGTATATGTTGCTTATTTTATTAACCTTTATGATATTTTACCTGCTTTACAGTAGCTAAATTAGTTCGATAATAACATAATTAGGTAAAGACAAGATTGAACGTGCTGAAAAGGGTCCAAACTAGCTTAGCCATTAGCCAACCTGGTTGATGTGGACTTGGTCCTAGCAATAGCATCAGTTAAACAAATTGGAGTTTTTTTCACTGCACTCACTTTTGGCTTCACTGCAAAAATTAGAATAACATCATTGGTAACAATGGAGAAGTTATATATATATGGGACCGCAGTTTCCAATTTTAGAACTGGATTTATGCGCAAGCAATACTTATCCATACAAAAATATTACAAGAAATGGGTAAATCTGAACTCACATATGCATCTTTTCATTTTTTTTTATATATTATTATTACAAGTAAATTTGAAATATTATTGAGACAAACTCACAGAGGCAATTATGTTAAATTTCCCAGATGTAGCGACTCAGTCCAGGCCCAAACCCTCTCCACAATAACCCAAGTGAGATTCCAACCCAAAACCAATTGGCTATGGGTGGAGTAGCCCACTTAGTATTATATGTTGGAGGGATTTCTTCTAACTTTCCGATGTGGGATTTGTTTGCCATCCCAACAAATTAACTAATTAGAAATCTCGGTTTTGATCATGCTAATATAAAACCTTAGTCTTATTATCGGTGGATTGTATTTGAAAAGTAAAATACCTATAGATTTTAATAAGAGAAATTTCGACATCAAATCAATATTTTGAGAGATAATAAGAAATGAAAAAGTATGTTTTAAAACGTTAGAAAATCATATATGATGATGCTGAGAGATTTTCTATAACATATGAATTTGCTGCATTGAGCCTATTTGTCTCGTTACTTATACATACATGGTTAGAAAAATTTAAAAAAAAAAAAGAAAAACATAAAATCTTACATGAAGATATTAAAGTTGTTGTTTTAACATAGTAATAGTTTGGTTTATTTTAGTTGACAAGGGAGCAGTAGACAGTACGTGATAATAGCAAAGGATTTTTGTAGATGTTGGTAAGATACCAGACACAACAACATATGCCTCGCAGCAGACAAGTCGATACGATACCCATACATACTTACTTCGATTTATATACTCACGAAGCCTTTGTTTAATTGACAACATCGAATTCTATTATTTAATGAAGAGTTTTGAGATTTAGATCCAATATTTTGTTTTTTAGTTATACAGTACGTACACAGGTTATTACAATCTTTTTCTTTTTTATAGATGAACTCTGGACAGCTCAATTTTGGCTCCAGTCTTGTGGATTGCTCAGGAACATGGATTTTGCGAATCCAAAACCGGTTTACCTGAGTCCGATAATTCAAGAAAGTGGATCAATCCACTCGGCTCTCAGGATCCGACTTGCAACTCAACTGATCAACTCCTCCTCGTTTTTCCCTACCCCAGTAAAAATATAATTAAACATATGATGGGTGGCTCAATGTCTTTATTTATTAAACAATTTGATTATTATTATTAAACTCGTTTTACTATGGTTTTGCCATTGTATTTTAACCAGTTTGTGGTTATGGTTATTATGACTTATGGAGGCCCCTACCCCAATTTCCTTTATATTTCATTTATTTATATAATAATAATAATTAATAATTGAGTGGCTTTGATCGTGCTCCGTGGGACTACAAATTAATTAATTAGTCTATGAAACAACTTTATCTTTTTCAGTGCTCCAATTTAACTCCAATCTTTATTTATATATTAATTTAATTCTAACAATTGGATTTTATTTTTTAAGTATTGATTGTTTGCGCATAAATTTTATAAAATTATATTTATGGATATATTTTAAAATAAGAAAAGGAGATGGGTGATTTTGGGGAAAAAAAAAAAAAGAGGGACGACTAAAATAAATGATCTCTTTAATTCTAACTACATTCCAATAATAAACTATGAATAAATTGTTTAAAAATTAACTTTCGTTCGAACTAATTCAACTTATAATTAACTGGCCATGTGAGTTTTGTTTTAATAATGGATTTTACACTATTTAAAAAAGTTAACTTAGGAGTACAATAAAGTTTTTAAATACCCATTTGATTGATTTAAACTCCGATTGAAATAGATGAATTTAAATTGTAGAATTTATTTACAAATGAATTTTTTATATAATATATTTGTAAATGAATTCCTATATTTTGAAAAAAATTATTAAAATATAGAATTAAAAGATAATTTCTTATTTTTATGCTCGGAATAAATGAATAAATAAATTTATTTCTATTTTATTTCTTAAATTATCTTCAATGCCAATTTTGATACATTCTTCAAATTATTTGCAATAAAAAAATTTAACAACCATTAATCATTGATGGAAAATTATAACGAATATAATTTAATGCGGAGTTAACATTGAGAATGGTACCTACCTCTTGTAGCATATAAACTCGTTGCGGAAGCATCTACAAGAATCTCGTTTGATTTGGTCACTGGCCTGACTTTTATCCACGTGTGGGATAATAGCAACTATTCCACAATCTAAAAGCCTCTGAAAAATTAAGACAGAAAACAAGCGTGAGTGGGAACGAACAATCTTACGGTGTGTACGTTTTCTCGTTACCAAATAATGAGGACCTCACCTCTATTTATAGAGATCCTAAAAATTAGATGCCTAACTTTAGTTTAACTCAAACTCTTTCTGATATAAGATTTGGTAATTCTAATCAGATTAAATAACTCAATTTAATCTGAATTGGAACTCAATCCATTATAGAGTCATAGGCGTACACCCAAACTCTATCATCTCCCACTCGCACATGACGGAACGCATTCCAGTCTTAATTTTCAGTTATACTGGCAGATAGATTGTGTGACCAGCATACCTCGAGAGCACCTGTTAGGGATATATAGCGTCTCGGAAAACAAGATCCTCTTCTTCATGTATGCCTAACCCTAGATTGCCTTCTCACATTCACTGTTTTAACTCATGATCTTAAAAAATAATTTCCATGTTCACTATTATATTTCTACTCATAGAAACTATAATAGGCTAGCCAGTGAACCACGAAACCTTATGAAAGTGATCAAAAGACTATCTTCCCCTCTTACTGTATGCCATCCATCATGATTCAACTCGCTTTTCTAGTTAGATCCTCCAGGCCTAAACTTTTCCCGGACCTCCTGGAAACTAACTAAGCTAGCCACATTGAACCATACTTCAGGGATAAGTTAAGGATTCTAAGGGTCAAAATGTAAATAGGGTCTCACAATAGGAAAAGTTGAGATCAGTAATATTATTAAATTCTCATCTCTGTGATCACACAAGCACACACGGTATAAAATATATGTTATGGTATTCTTTCCTTCCCTTAAAGGAGCGCATGTCTCACATTTTAATAATGTGTATATCAAACACCATACAGAAGCGTAAGGTTGCGATGCACCGAAACACCCAACTTTAATTCGCTTACTTAAGGACTACTTCTGATTTTTTAGACAGAACATGATAGTTACATATAACTTACCATCGGATTCCACACAATCCTTATTTGGATCTCAATCCAAAGCATACAACTTTATGTATGTCTTTATCTCGCACCTTAACAAGACTCATCTTGTAATTTCTGTAAGACGGTACTTTTATTTTGAACAGACTCTCGAGCATTCTCATATGTTCAAAAATTGCCTCATTTTAGTTTTTGCCAACTCATTGACAAAACTAAGGTAAACACCCTTGTGAGTGGGCTACTTCTCTATACGACATGCTCAATCTCATATCAATAATAGTAAATATTTACACATAAACATTCACACTCATGTATTG
Organism: Excoecaria cochinchinensis; assembly: GCA_947683425.1. Lineage (NCBI taxonomy): Eukaryota > Viridiplantae > Streptophyta > Magnoliopsida > Malpighiales > Euphorbiaceae > Excoecaria > Excoecaria cochinchinensis. Next base: position 3,498,980 of record CANTUQ010000045.1, read on the forward strand.
CCAACAATGAACTTTGGTTATTATTCACAAATAATAACGTTAAGGGATTATATAAAATATAACAGTACCAATTAAATTTTACGCAAACCTCGAGATCTAATGTATTTCTCAAAACACATCTCTCGTTACAGGTTTACTCAATGGATCTGTATGCATAGAAATGTATTGTAAGTTCACTTCTCCTCGTGCAACAATATCTCTCGTATATTGATACTTAATGTCGATATACTTAGCTCCACTATAAGCTATCAATGACTAACTGTCACTATAAACTATCACTGATACCTCTGAGACAATTACTCTTAAATGACTTACAAACTATTATAGCTAAACTGTCTCTTATACTGCAGTTGAGGAAGTGACATATTCAACTTTCACTATTGATAGGGCTACACGGGTTTGATTCTTGTTACTCCACGAGATGACACTCTTGCCAAACAAGAATATGTAACCTGTAGTGGATGTCCTCTCATCCACATCTCCTGCCCAATCAACGTCTCTGTATTCTCTCAATTGCAGATCCCTTTCTTAATAATAAAGAGAATAGTCTGCAGTACCTTTAAGGTATATAAGTATCCTTTCAATTTCTTCCAATGTGCTTTGACTGGGTTAGATTGATATATGTTTACCATGCTCACTGCATAGCATATATCATATCTTGTATACAACACTGCATACATAAGACTACCCATGACACTGGCATATAGAACGTTTCTCATACGTTCTTTTCTTCTGGCTTATTAGGACACATATCTTTGTTAAAAAACTGATTCTTGGCAATTGGGTAATCTATGAGTTTGCAGTTTTGTATATTAAATCGCTCAAGGTCTTTGTTGATATATTTATCTCAAGAAACAGACAACAATTTTCTCGAATGATCTCTTGAAATCTTGACTTCAAGAATATAATATGCATGACTCATATGCTTTGTCTCAAAGTTGGACGATAACCAATCTTCGATTTCATTTACATACCCTTTATCATTCTTAACTTTAAGTATGTCGTATACATACAATGCCAAAATGATAAATTAATTTCCAAAACTTTTACTATAAACACAATTATCTTCATCAATCATATTAAACACATTCGTTATGATTGTATGATGAAATCTCAAGTACCATTATGTTAAAGACTGTTTAAGCCATAAATTGAGCTCATTAATTAGCAAACCTTATGTTTGCTGCATTTTTCGATGAAACCTATAGGTTGTTCCATCAAATTCTCCATTGAGAAAAAAAATAGTCTTCCCATCCATTTGATGAAGCTCTGAGTTCAAACTTGCCACTATGGCCAGAATCAACCTTATGGACGTAAAACTTACAACAGATGAGAAAGTCTACTCATAGTCAATCTCTTCCTATTGTATGAACCCCTTAGCGACTAGCCGAGTCTTATATCTTTCGATACCTCTTTCAGCTTTTTGCTTTTTCTTTGAGAATACATTTATTCTCAATTTATGTCCTTCCAGTAGATCAACTAGTTCTCAAACATGATTTGATTTCATGGTTTCCATTTTTTCTTCCATTGCTTTAATCCATTTTTCCTTAGATGGGCATGAAAAAGCCTTTTGAATATTTTTATGCTTTTTCTTTGTCTTGTGGGGTAATCAAAAGGGCTTTGTTCAAGCCTTAAATTTTAAATCATCGGCATGAAACACTTATCCTTTTAGATTTTTTTGCAGTTCTGAATCTTGATAAACACGTCTCATATATTTATCCTGATTCATAATGCTTTCACTGGGACTATATTCCATACTCACATTGGAGTCAGGAATACTATATTCTTTTCTCCCACTGGAGTCAAGAATACTCCCACTCGAATCAGGTCTCGAACATTCGGATCGTTTGGAGGATGAGAGTCTTAACCTTCTTCCTCTAAATTTCTCCCACTCGGATGGAGTGATCCTGATGGTTCATCTTCCTGAGATTAATCGAAAGTGAAATCTTAATTCACTTTACCTAACTTTAAAAATTCATCCTCTTAAAAATATGACGTCTAGTGATTCAAATTATGTCATTATGTCATTTTCTTACTTACCCACAAAAATGTATCCTCTTGATACTTAAGAATATCTCACATAGACACTCTTTCACCTCTTGGTCTTAAATTTACCAAATTGAGCTATCATGGACGCAAGCATTATAACCCAAAAGTTATAAATGGCTAAGGTCAACTTGTCGACCAGTTCACAACTCATAAGTTATGATAATGACAGATTTGGAGGGCATATAGTTCAGAACATATGTGACAGTCAATAAAATATCTCCTCAATAGGAGATAGGCAAATTTGCTTCTGCCATCACAGATCTAACCATATATCTAGGAGAGTCTTATTTTTCCTTTCTTCAACACGGTTTTGTTGTGGATTTCTAAGAATGGACAACTGATGTTCAATCATTTTTCATCACATAAAGCTTTAAATTTATCATAAAGATGTTTTCGACCTCGGTCAATACTTAAAGCCTTAATCTCACTGTCTAATTGATTCTCGACTAAACTCATATAAGTCTTGAAGCAACTCAATGCTTCTGACTTGTGAGAAATCAAATAGACATGACCATACTTAGTATAGTCATCTATAAATGTGATGAAGTAGCAGGCCCCATGCCTTGCTCTCACATTCATTTGACCACATACGTTAGAATGAACTATTGCAATGGAAATTTGACTTTAGTTCCTTATTCGAATGATTTTCTAACTAGTTTTTCCTTTTAGGCAATACTTTCATGTAGGTAATTCAACTTTATTTAAATCGCCTACTAAACCTTCTTTGACTAACCGACTCATTTGGTCTTGTCCAATATAGTTTAATTTAGCATGCCATAATTTCACATTATTCTCATAACAATGTGAAAAGTAATAAATTAAAGAAAAAAATAGTTTTACCCAAAAGGTCATGGTACACATCCATAACAATAAAATCATTTAGAATATAACCAGAACCAAAATATATATCATTCAAGCATAAGCGTATACTGTCATCCTTAAAATATAAATTGAAAATAAATTTCAATAAAGCAAGAACATAACCTAAATTTCATAACAAAGGTATATTGATCCCTTGTTACACGGTCCATTGGTTCTAAATCTATCACCCATAAAAGATGAAATTCAGAACTAGATACATAAATTTCACTCACTCTTGAGTTAAAATAGTGTATCTCTATAGGCACAATACAGTCTCTTTGCATAGTATCCTTTTAGACAATTGAAACATTTCACTCTTGAATTGTTTACCTCATTTTTGCCTTAAGACCTTTTGTGATTCTATTCCTTTTGCTTTTCAAGCTCTCGAGCCTTTTCCTTATCCCTATTGTTGAAGCTTCTTTTGTTGTTTTAGTTAGAACTCGTTCTACCAGAATAGAACTGTGCCACATGCACTATGACATTGACCTTAATCACTGTCAGACGGTCCCTTTTAAGTTTTAAATGACAAGCAACATCCTTAAATGCCTTTATACTTATCCATGTGAGTTAGTTGCATCTTCACATGCTACCAACTCTTAGGTAAGGAACGGATAACAGTTTGGACCTACTGCTCATCAGTCACTTATGATTAAGTTCACTAAGCTCACTTTATCTTTTTCATCTCTCTTAGATGTTTTCGCATCGAATAATCAGACTTTTTCTGATATGTATCAAATTTGATCATTGATGATCGGAGCTTATTCAGAGTCACATCTCTGAACTTCTCCTGCAAAGCAATCCATAGATCCATTGCATTTTGATACTTGCAAAATTGCTTAGTAATTTTTACACTTAGCAAGATGATTCGAGCAGTTGAATTCTGCTTCTTTCATGCCACACAGGCATCTCGGTCCCGCCTATGCTGGGCTGTAGTGTCATCCTTAGGTTCAGCCATAACCGAACTTGAGAATTTAAGAGTCTCTTGCTCTTCAAACACATACTGGATTTTTATATTTCAGATTTCACAATTGCCATTGACTTGAAAGCAGCATCCATTAAGATCCTCTAATCTCAAATGGAACAATATTGCACATTTTTAAGGGAGAGAAGACAGCACATGCAATTTATTATGCATCTGAAATAATAACCTAGTAAAATTTTCTATTAGGCTCAAATTCGAAAAAACTACTTATAATATCCAATTACCCTCTAAATCCTAATATCCAACCTTATAGGTTAAAATTTAATGCATAATAAATCTGAATTATTGGATTATCAAGTTCTCAAACTTATGAGGAAATTTTATTAAGCATCTACTTAATAAACATGCAATCATTTTACTCATAAAATATCACAAGACAATTAACAATTAAAATAAACACATTTATTATAAAGTTAAATGCCATCATAATAAATAAATAAACGCATTTATTTAACCAATAAATAAAATCCAATAATTTCAAAAATAAGACACTCATCATGTCAAATATCAATAGGAAACATAAATCCTATTTAACAAAAATAAACGCCAACTCAAATTGACACTTATGTCAACTATTATTGAAGTTCAGATTTCATAAAATCTTTTTAGTTATTAGGATTATATCTTTGACCGATTTAATTAATTCATCAAGCAACTTATAAGTCTATTGATGAAGCCATGGACAATGCACGCTCCGTCCATTTCTCTACACCATCACAGAATTTTAGTGTTGCTTCTCAACACTTGTCTTTTTGGAAAGTCTGACCAAAACTCAGACCACTTATTCAAATGCACTCTTCCATTTGTTCTCACACATTTACTTTATGATGTACTATTGCATCAATGTCATCAGCTCAAATCTTCCTTCGCATTTTATGTTGCTTATTGATTGTACTCTTACAATTCTTAAAATAACTTATGCGAAATTTAAGGAATAACTAGCATCCTTATTCAACATTTCTTTAACATATTTACAGAAAAATTTATACACTTATATATAATTACACATGATTGAAACACATTTCAATCAATAAGTAAGGACAGAATCTCAAAAAAAATTTCAAAATATTTTAAAAATTAATCAAATGCAAAAAACACTTTTTCTATAATTTTTAATATTTTATTTTGAAATTAAACACATTTAAATATCAAAAATACACAATTAATTTTCTGGTCATTAAAAAATTTTGGAAACATGACCAAAAAATCAGAAATAATTTGAAAAAATTATTTGACAAAAATCGGAGTTGAAATGATGGTCGGAGGACGCCACACGCGCCAACACACGCCGACGAGGGAGAGAAAGACGCCTTCACGCGCGTCCTTCCACTCGATCAAACACGTGTCACAACCACAGCGTACCACGTGTCCACATCCAGTCACGCCACACGTCTGAATGCTATTGGTCCACTTGGTGGCAACGTGGCACAGTCAACGCCACGTGTCGGTGTCTCATTGGTCCATGTGTCACACGTGACACATCAGCACCAACACGTGGCAGACCTCAGTCTGGCACGTGTCAATACCTGATTGGACCACGTGGTGCCCGCGTGGCACCTGTGACACGTCGGAGCCACATGGCATGACCACGGTTTGCCACGTGTCTCACGTCTATTGGCACATTTGTCACCATCTGATTGGGACACGTGGCTTGACCACAGTCATCCACGTGTCACTCTATTATTGGTCCACGTGTCAACCCCTCTCATCTGCCACGTGGCATGGCCTCAGCCATCCACGTGGCGTTCAGCGATTGGGCTACATGTCAGCGTGACGCATCACAGCTGACATGTGGCGACACTGCCCACGCGCATGCGCCGAACGGGTTGGAGAGCGTGTAAGCCACGCACCGCCTTGCCGACCAATTCTGGCGCTCCGGTTTCGGTCGGTGGGGGATTTTCAGGCTCTATGAATTCAATGGTGAGGTCAAAAATTAAAAATTTCGACTTCTAGTTAGCCGTTTAGAACACTCATGTTCGTCCCTTCAGGTTTCGGTGTACAAATACACGAAATCGAACCGAAATATACACGCATATATATTTTTCACACAAAAAATAAATTTTTGTTGTCTTCAATACATCCCAGATCTAATAATTTCACACATAAAATTTTAGATCTTTTTAGCTACATGCCAGGATACAAAAACAACGGCTCTGATATCAATGATGGAAAATTATAACGAATATAATTTAATGCGGAGGCAACATTGAGAATGGTACCTACCTCTTGTAGCACAGAAACTCGTTGTGAAAGCGTCTACTAGGATCTCGTTTGATTTGGTCACTGGCCTGACTTTTATCCACGTGTGGGATAATAGCAACTATTTCACAATCTAAAAAGCACCTGAAAAATTAAGACAGAAAACAAGCGTGAGTGGGAACGAGCAGCCTTGCGGCGTGTACGTTTTCTCGTTACTAAATAATGAGAACCTCACCTCTATTTATAGAGATCCTAAAAGTTAGAGCTCTAACTCTAGTTTAACTCAGACTCTTTCTGAGATAGGATTTGGTAATTTTAATCAGATTAAATAACTCAATTTAATCTGGATTGGAATTCAATCCATTATAGAGTTATGGGCATACCCAAACTCTATCAATCATCATTTTAAAATTTTCGGCAAACACTTAATAAATGATAACATAATTTTAAAAAAAAAATCATATATATATATTAACATTCAGTGCAGAACATCTGTGTGAGAGGAAAAAAATCAGACTACATTAGTTGTATAAGAATAATTTATTTTTAACAAATGATCAATAGGATATTATAGTCTTTTTAAATTTAACCCTTAAAAATATGAAATTTATTTGCAAATTCCAACTATTTTGGTGAAATTTGATGAAAATATGATAAATTTTATGGAATTTTTTTTTTTTTTTTTGTATTCAAAGTATAAAAAATAAGAATTATAAATATTTATGTATTAGAGATAAAAGTACTAAAATAAAACTTCGAAAATAGCAGTTGAATTATAACAAAAGTCATCTGCAGTTGATTGAAAAATATTAGCATTTGAAATAGCTAATAGATATGTAAATGCTATCAATTACCTCAAACGTCCAATCCAAACACCTCTAAATATAGTTCTTTTCGAGATAAAAGGATTTTTTTTTTCTAATTTATGTGTTAGAGAAGTTAAAAAATTGATATTAAATTAGTATCTGTTTGGTTGAATTGACTCTCAAAATTAATTTATGCACTATCTTACCATCAAATAAACATTTAATTGGTTATTTCTATTTATACGTAAAAATTGCAAATTTTGTTTGAAATAATGTAAATATAAATTGCACTGAAATTGGGAATAAAATTCCATTTAGGGCACTATCAAGCTAGTTGCATAATTTAAAATTAATAATACAAGAAATTAAAAAGTGGGAAAAACCCGAAATGTTCCCATAAAGTAAAGTGTAATCGCATAAAATAAAAGAATGGGCACCGCAGCATGTAAAAACCTAGAAAGCTACTAGCTAAAAAGACTTGCATGTTCATCACCACTTTCGGATCTTTATGACGTTAATTTATTTGTAAATTATGTAATTGGTAATAAATGGATTGAAAAGCTTATTGAAGTATAGTATCTCTTTGATTAATCTCTTAGGCTGTAGGCTTTTCCACTTATATAATGCTTTGCTTATTTTTAGTCCTTTATTAAAGTTGATTCCATCAATTTGATTTCACCTAAAATAATACTTTAATCTTAATCTACCAATTACGATCCAATTCTTCCACATTAATTATATTTTGAAAGGTGTTTAATTTCTCCTATTAAAAAATTATTACTTTAACTACTAATTATGAACTAACTTCCTTTTTCTTAAAGGTTCTATAATATTACCATCTATCATCGATTGACAATTTCATATAATAATTGTGAAATGACTTTGTTTAGGAGTAAATAGTAAAATAATTGGACTGCTCTATTTGAATTTTAACAAGCTCTGTTATAATAATAATATCGTTATAACAACATTAATTGTTCGGCTCATTCTCCTCAATTATGCCAAATATATATATAGGCTTTAAACCTTTTTTTTTTTCCCTTTATTGATAGTAAAAGTCTTTTTTAAAATAAAAAAAAAAAAACGATATACTTTTATTTTTCAAGTGTATTCAGCTGTATACACCAAAATCTACATAAAACATTTCACACATCGAAAACCTGACAAATACTACAAATGAATATCTTTCCATTAAATCTTCCATAATTTTAGGTTTTTTTGAAAATCGTGTTATTTTTAAAAGTATTTAGAAATTTGGTGTAACAGTAAACAATATTAAATTTATAGGGTGTTAAAAACCGGCACCTTTTGATGCCGGTTTCAGACAAGTGGGGCCCAGTCTGGTGGACTGGGCATGTGCCAGAAACCGGCACAATTTAGTGCCGGTTTCTGGCAACTGTAAACTTCAATTTCTTTTTTCAAATGTGTGCCTTGAAAACTCCTTACCTTTTTGCTTTAATTTCCAACGTATTATTTTTTTCTTTAGTCTTCTAATGTTTCTTTCTTTCCTCTTTTAATGTAAATTTCAATATTTAACTTGTAGGAAATTTTATTGAAGTTACAAAAAAAAAATAATATTACGCGAGTATATTATAAATTTATTTTATTATTGAAATTTTAATTTTTGACTATTTTTATTTTAATTTTTAAATTTTTAATATAATTCCATTAATATTTTTAAAGGTGTGTTATTATTATTTTATTTATTTTAAAAAATAACTTTTATTTGTAAATGCTAGTTAAATTAATTGATTGGGCAAATTTTTTACATAAAATTGATGATTGATAAATGATATATTTTTTTTATGTTTTTTGTTTATATATAGAATTTATTATAAATTACCGGTTTCTTGCATCTTTAATTTCTTTTTTTTTTTATTTATTTTAAAACAGTGCCCGGAAACATTTCTTGTATTTCTTATATATGTTGCATCGGTTTCTAAACCTTAAATCCTCCCAAACATTTCTTACATTTCAACACTTTTGTTTTTTGTTCTCTCACTGTCACTTTCAAATCCCTTCTCTCATTTTATTAACTCTCAATGCAAACTCTTCCTTTCAAAAATTTACAAACTGTTTCCTTTATTTCCAATTTACTTATAATAATTTGTTGGTGATGATAATTTTTGAGGTAATTTTATTTAAATATTGTGTAGTATAATTTTATTTCGTTGAGAAAATATTATATTATTATTAATATTATTTTTATATTTTATTTATAGTTAGTGTTAATTTTTGTGAAAATTTGATTTGAGTATTGTAGTATAATTTTATTTGGTTAGGAAAAAAATTATATTATCATTAACATTATTTTTAAATTTTATTTGCCTGCATTTAACTAAAAATAAAATAACAAAAAATCCAAAAACAATTCATGTGTCTTTACTATACAATAAACCATAAAAAAAAATGTACAATTTTATTATTTTAAATTAAAATAAAGCTATTTATTAAAATTTGTAAAATAAAATAATAATAACTTAATTTTAAAAATATTTACCGTAAATATATTGCAAATTTAACATAACCTATAATTTATAATAAATTCTATATATAAACAAAAAACATAAAAAAAAAAATATATCATTTATCAATCATCAATTTTATGTAAACAATTTACCCAATCAATTAATTTAACTAGCATTTACAAATTAAAGTTATTTTTTAGAATAAATAAAATAATACTAACACACCTTTAAAAATATTAATGGAATTATATTAAAAATTTAATACCTAAAATTTAAAAATAAAAATAAAAATAGTCAAAAATTAAAATTTCAATAATAAAATAAATTTATAATATACTCACCTATAATATTATTTTTTTTTGTAACTTCAATAAAATTTCCTACAAGTTAAATGTTGAAATTTACATTAAAAGAGGAAAGAAGAAACATTAGAAGACTAAATAAAGAAACAATATGTTGGAAATTAAGGCAAAAAGGTAAGGAGTTTTCAAGGCACACATTTGAAAAAGAAAATTGAAGTTTACAGTTGCCAGAAACCGGCTGATAATGCTGCCGGTTTTTGTCAATTTTTTGACAGAAACCGGCACTAAATTGTGCCGGTTTCTGGCACATGCCCAGTCCACGAGACTGGGCCCCACTTGTCTGAAACCGGCACCTTTTAACACCCTATAAATCTAATATTGTTTATTGTTATACCAAATTTCTAAATACTTTTAAAAATAACACCATTTTCAAAAAAACCCCTTTATTATATTATTATTAATATTATTTTTATATTTTATTTATAGTTAGTGTTAATTTTTGTGAAAATTTGATTTGAGTATTGTAGTATAATTTTATTTGGTTAGGAAAAAAATTATATTATCATTAACATTATTTTTAAATTTTATTTGCCTGCATTTAACTAAAAATAAAATAACAAAAAATCCAAAAACAATTCATGTGTCTTTACTATACAATAAACCATAAAAAAATGTACAATTTTATTATTTTAAATTAAAATAAAGCTATTTATTAAAATTTGTAAAATAAAATAATAATAACTTAATTTTAAAAATATTTACCGTAAACATATTGCAAATTTAACATAACCTATAATTTATAATAAATTCTATATATAAACAAAAAACATAAAAAAAAAATATATCATTTATCAATCATCAATTTTATGTAAACAATTTACCCAATCAATTAATTTAAATAGCATTTACAAATTAAAGTTATTTTTTAGAATAAATAAAATAATACTAACACACCTTTAAAAATATTAATGGAATTATATTAAAAATTTAATACCTAAAATTTAAAAATAAAAATAAAAATAGCCAAAAATTAAAATTTCAATAATAAAATAAATTTATAATATACTCACCTATAATATTATTTTTTTTTGTAACTTCAATAAAATTTCCTACAAGTTAAATGTTGAAATTTACATTAAAAGAGGAAAGAAGAAACATTAGAAGACTAAATAAAGAAACAATACGTTGGAAATTAAGGCAAAAAGGTAAGGAGTTTTCAAGGCACACATTTGAAAAAAGAAATTGAAGTTTACAGTTGCCAGAAACCGGCTGATAATGCTGCCGGTTTTTGTCAAATTTTTGACAGAAACCGGCACTAAATTGTGCCGGTTTCTGGCACATGCCCAGTCCACGAGACTGGACCCCACTTGTCTGAAACCGGCACCAAAAGGTGCCGGTTTTTAACACCCTATAAATCTAATATTGTTTACTGTTACACCAAATTTCTAAATACTTTTAAAAATAACACCATTTTCAAAAAAAACCCTATACTTACGTGTGTCTACATATGTATATAATATAGTTTGGATGTGATGAGCATGAATTAAAGGATAAGTAAAGGATAGTGAGGAGTGGAAGTGAGAGTGAGCTCTAGTGGTTGGTGGGGAATTATATATAGGAGCATGTAATTGATGGAATTAGAACACATTTCTTGATTAAGACCAAAGTTAGGATGATAAAATTGGGAAATTGTGTAAGAATGAAGTGAAGTTATTTGGTGGGGCAATGCAAGAACAGGCCATTTGATTAAGACCCAAGTTATGCTTCCAATTAAGAATCGTCTCCATTACCACCAAACCAAGCATTCAACCCCTTTTCTTGTCTTTTAGTATTACCTAATTTATATAATTTGTCTCTTTGTGTTTCTTGTTCAATCAATTAACTTTCCTTGTGCTTTTTTGGAGATAATATTTATTAACGGCGTAAGAAATTATTTGTAGTTTAAATGGTTGAAGTATTAACATTAAAATTATGAAAATAATAATAATAAAATAAAATAAATGAATCTCAATTATACAAGTGCATAGTAATTTGCGATTTAATACGAGATTTTTTATTTTGTTAATCATTAACAAACTAATTTTATGCTTTCCATTGTGTTATATGATTTGGCTTGGGTTAATGCTTGCTTATGCTAGCTAAAGTATTTTGACTATTGAGTGACGAGTATTGCTTAATCCGCCGGAGGGTAGTTCGCATTATATATATATATATATATATATGGCCATAATTAAAAAAATATTTATATGAGCGAAAAAATCGGTAATCATAAACTTTTTATCAACTACGTACAAATAACGTATAAATTAATTAACCAGTTAATGTCATTAAAAATATTCCAAATCAGCATTACAAAAATCATATATAGAACATTCTACATATATAAAACAATAGTTAAAAAAACAAAAGTTTGCTTTAATATTGCAAGTATCATGATTAATCGCACTTCCTCTAGTTCAGTTAGGAGCTAAGATAGAAGTTCATTTTGCTACACGATCTGCGAATGTAACAGCTCATACGCTTATAAGGGCTGCGCTTTTTATTACAGATTATATAGAGTGGCCTAATTATCATCCGGATTTGATTGTTGATTATATTTCTTCTGATTTTATTTAATGAAATTATCTTTGATTTCTAATATTATAACGTGCAGCTAGGAGTGACCATTTCCAAAACTATCGGTTTCGATTTCCAAATTGCTGGTTTCGAATTTACAAATGGTGAAATTGAAATAAAAAATAAATTTAGAGGAATGATTTTAGTTTAGAACGGTTTTTGTTTGGCTTCGGTTATAAACCGAAATTTTTACTTATTTTATTTTATTTTAAAATTATTTTAACTAGAATAAATATTAAAAATTAATAACACAATTAAAAATATTTAACATTAAAATAAATTTATTTTATTTTATCTTTTAAAAGAATTATTATATACAAAAGATTAACACTTTTGATATTTACTCTCTAATATTCAAAATGAATATGTATTTGAAAGCAATATTTTTTATTTTTATAATATAAATAAATATATTTTAAAATAATAGAGAGAATTAGAAAAATTAAAATTAACTTTTTAGAACAACAAATAATTTTTTATTTTAATAATATAAATATATAAACGATATAAATTTTACAGTTTAAAATTGAAACCAATTTCGATTCTTAAAATATAAAGCTATAATAGAACGGCCTCTTTGCAATTTCGATTACAGTTTGGAATCGTAAATTATTAATCACAATTTAATTTTAATTTTAACCGATTTAAATTCGGTTTAGTTTCAGTTTGAACCGTAACCGTGATTATCCTAAGTGGAAGATAGTACACCTTCAAATTGTTAAAACATTTTATAAAAAGAAAATAAATTTTACAAATAATTTACAAATTACAACCTGGAATGACACAAGGCATAACAAACATGTGCGTGTAATGGAAATTGAGAAGATGAAAATCAAATAAAATGGGACAGCACTGCCCTGTGAAAATGAGTTACAAAAAGTACTGAAACATGAAAAAAGGAGATATCTAATTTTACCCATTTCATCAATCGTCATACTAATTACTAATTTCAAGAAGATGAAGTACGTTTCTTCTATTGCCATCACTGCTAAACTCCAACTCCAATAACCCACCACCCTTTACAGATTCTCAGTTTCAGTACTACTTCATACTTCACTCTCATAGCCAAATATATATATATATATTATTTCAATTTCAATTGAACCCTAGTCAACAATTTGATTAAAACCAATATTCGTAACTATGGAATTTGTAAAAATAAAAATGAAACTGCATTGTTTCTTAATTAATTAATTTCTCCACATGCAACAGGTATGGAATTTGTTCTACGGTGATTCTAGAATGGTGGGAATTTCTAGTTTCTCTGAGTGGCCGGTGAATTTGTTAGATTCTCTTCAAGAGGGTACTGGTTGATATTTTCTTTTTGATTTGGAGCCTCTGGTTCAACCGAAACAGAGTGATCTGGTACAGCAAGAGAGAGCATCCGAATGGGGTTTAAACCAGGCCAATTAGCTCAAGTCCATAAGGTTGGTGCAGATAAGGTTGTAGATCAACTTGTGATGAAATGGCAGAAACCAAGGGCGGGGTGGTTTACCGGTAATGTGGATGCAGGGGTATTTGATATTGCAGGATGCTGCTCTTACGGCTTTCTTTTGTGAGATGACAGTGGATATTGTCTAGCTGCTCATCATGCTGCGTGGGAGGGCTGTTATGCAGTCCATATAGCTGAAGCTTTAGCTGTGAGAGAATCTTTAAGCTGGCTAAAGTCCAAGCATTTGAGTCGAGTTCAAGTACAGACCGATTGATTTTTGGTTTTTAAAACAATTATTGAGAACTTGTATGATCTGTCTTATTTTGATGATGTTATTGCTGATTGTAAAACAATGAATTTGATTGTCCATAACTTACGTAAGGCAATTAGATTTAAGTATGTTTGCAGAAAATCTGATATTTTATTTGTTGGTTTAGTTAATGAAAGTTTTATTTAAAAAAATAATAATAATAATTTCTCCACATTGTCTTGAGATTATTATAACTATGGATGGTCCATGTTAGGTAGGTGAATAGCTTCAGCAGACATTGATTTAATGAGCTTGGGGTGTAGATAGGTGAATTAATTGAGTCGTGGATGGGATTGGCATCCATACATATAAAATTAATAAGCTGTACGGATACTAATATTCTGAAGAGTACCAGCTTCGTATTTACCCTTTAAGTACGATGCTTGTCCTATATATTTATCAATACTCTTCCGAAGATCTGAGGCTGAGCAATATGTAAAATTATAAATTGACAATTTGATATAAAGGACAACTAGTAATTAAGAGATTTAGCTACCCTTTCTGCTAATGCTTTAATTCTCTATTATTCCTTTCAATCCAAATCTAATGCAATTGCACTTTTTCGTGCTCAATAAACACTTACATATATATATATATATATAGCTTATTAGTTCATGCAATTTGCTGGATTAAATGTGAAAAATATTTGTAATTTTTCTAGTTAGTTATATTATATGTTCCCAATGTATAACTCTTTTTTTACATAACTTATTAATATTGAATTAATAAATAATTTATTATCGCGGGCTCACAGTTCACCAAATAGAAAGTTCATGCAGTTTTATACTAATATATAGTATTTATTTATTGCAATTTAATCATAAAAGTTTGGTTTGTTACTTAGAATTCAATTAAAAATACCAAAAGTTTTGAATTTAATTTATTCTTTTAATATTTTATAATTGAACTCTATATCACTCAATTAAAAAATATATTTCCTGCAACACGTTTAATTAATATTTTATAAAATACTATTGGTCCTGTCGAATATAAATCCCAAAATACCAGACTCACAGTCAATGACTCAATGGTCTTACTAAAATCCAAAAAAAAAACAAAGGACAAATAAGCAAAGAAAAACAAAAATCGGAAACAGGATTTGAGTTATTGAGGAGACAGCAGCTGGCTAGATGGCTACATCATGCATCTACGCCAATCTCCACCGCCCATCCCGCCATGTCCTCTTATCCATCCACACGTGTGCTTCTCAATTGCCTATTCAAGATTTTGTTGAGATCTTGTCTCCTTTCATTTTTCCCCCCTCCCATTTCATTTAATTACCATTCCACCTCTCTTTAATTCTTAAATAATTTGCTTCATGCATATAATGCAAGGTATTCTTCCTTTGGGTTTACATCATATTAATGTAATAATAATTCTTAAATTAAAAAAAAACTATTAATAAATGTCGGTTCAAATGGTTCAACACTTATTTTAGTTAGCTAAGATACCGTATTTGAATGTTAAGAATAAATAGAAAACTAACGTTAAATAGAGTTTTATTTATCCATTATGAGTGGGTAAATAGCATAAAATTATCTCGTCATCATGTAAAAACAAAAATGATGGTGTCGCAAGTTAATAATTTGAGCTTTGGAGAAGGAATCTTCAAGGATCCTATCTGGAGATGACATGATCATTGGTTTAATTTAAGATTCATTCTCTTTTTTACTGCCTTAATTAATTTACCACTAGAGTATAAGAATTTGGCTTTAAAAGAAAAGATTGCTTGGCTTTAAATATGTGAGGAATCTCTTGCTCTGAACTATCTAAAATCCATATGATATTTTATTGAAACATTAATTAAAAGATTAATATCTATCAAGGCTTTAGCTTGTTTTTAATATCTATTCTGAAATGCACAGAAAAGGATGGGAATAATGCAATTTTATTTTATTTTCTAATATAAAGCCAAACGAAGGGTTATTTGTTGTATACTATATCATCGGTTGGTAGTATCACGAGATTCCATAAAAATAATAATAAAAAAAAAATTCCACACGACAATTGATTATATTCGAACAAGAAGAAAAACAAACAACCATTGGAAACCACATTTTTTGTTTTCGTCTATCATGTAGCATATTAAATCTAATAATTAACTAGCATGAACCCTACAATTTGGTTCGTCTGTTAGATACACACGTATTCATACGGTTTAGTTCTTTAGATTTTTCGTAACAAACCACTTGAACAAGGACTCAAATTATTACTACAACTTGATAAACACTTATTTTTTACCAAAGACTGTAACTTCTGAACATTCGGATGACCAAGGCGCAAGTGCCATTCATCAAATGAGGGAACGATAGAGATACCTACAATTAAGAGTATAACAACCTATAAACAGAAAGAGCTAAAGAACTAAGCCATATGAATACATGTGTGTCTAACACAGTCACCAAACTAGGTTTGGGTTTCTAGTTGACAATGGCTGCTCTAGTATGTTTTCTTGGTCGTGATATAATATTTGTTCTTTTATGAAATGAAAATGCCTAGGATACTTCTACTCTCTCCATAACACACGCCTGCACAAATCTGCTCTGAGAATAATTTGCCCACTCTTATGTATAGCATACAGTAAGAACATTGAAAAAGCCAAATGATATGCACACTGCACAAGAGCCAAATTAAGATAATCTCTTTGGATCCACAACCTATTGTTATAAAATATAAAACATTCCCTCAAAAAATTTCATAGCATAAAAATTAAAAAATATTACATGAGAACAAAGTAAATATTTACTTTTCCAAAGGAATTAAAAAAATATATCCAACGGTAATAATGTGTTGATATATGAGATGATTAACTTTTGAATTTTGTCCAACCCACAAAAATCACAATAGCTATTAGATATTTTCACAGTCGTGAAAATATTAATAGTTATGGAATATTTATATCGATAATATATATTTTAAAAAATAGATTTAAATTCTAATTCAATTTTAAATTTTAAAAGTGAATATATGAAATGTGAATTGTTTAAGTTATTTGATTATGATGAACGATTACTCTTTGACACTAAAAAATGCGGAGTTGAAATTTATAAGATTGTACATTTATAGATGGTCTAACGCTATAAAATTAGTAGCTTTAATGCTATACTAAATAAAATTAATTAACTATTAGATGAAAATAGCTGCAAGTTATTAATAAAAATTATACTTTAATAAAAATATAATAAGACATAAAAAGATAAAGTGAAATTAATAGTAGACTTTATTAAAAGATGGGAATTGAATGACCATTGGATGTGTCCTAGATTAAGGTTTGAAGCCTGCAGAAAGTCGCATAAGTTCACAGTCTCGAAAACACAGTAAAAATGCATAAAATTCTGTTCATGGGATCTTTGATTCTTGAAATTGCTGAAGAAATCG
This sequence comes from Excoecaria cochinchinensis, assembly GCA_947683425.1. Classification (NCBI taxonomy): domain Eukaryota; kingdom Viridiplantae; phylum Streptophyta; class Magnoliopsida; order Malpighiales; family Euphorbiaceae; genus Excoecaria; species Excoecaria cochinchinensis. The sequence continues at coordinate 3,516,383 of CANTUQ010000045.1, forward strand.
AAGTTGGGACCTAAGGATGGTTAATTAGGTTTTGTTGGACACTATGTTTTGTGTCTAACGTACAACTTTTATGCTGTCAAAACTTGATAGCATGCATGCGCACACACATACACTTGGCACACATGCAACTGCTTCTGCAAATCACCATATAATAATGCTACCTATTTTTTATCTTCAACATGTTTCCCTTTTTTTTCCCCCTTGAAGATCTTGTTCCTCGCTGGCTTCGATCGAAATATCGAAATGAATTATATATTGTGACAATTATGATAAGAGATCAAATAATATGACCTCAGTGTTGGTTTGATAACAGTTTCATACTCGATCAGATTTTTCAAATCAAATAATACGGTGTTAATAAAAAAATAACGCTAGCAAATAGTGAGTATAAAAATAAAAAATTATTTTATAGCAATTAGACGGCATATATGCAAGCGTATCATTGCATGCATACTGTAGCCTTACTAAAAAAAATTACAATTTAATACCCAAACGGTGGTGATATTATGAGAAATTGCTGTTTGACTAATAAGATTAAATTGGTGTAGGGCTGCATGCTTGAGTTAGCTGGGGAGCGTACTGCAAAATAATATATTAAGTACCATATTTGCAGTCACCAACTATCGATGGAATCAATTTTGGGATTAAGCTAAGATTACATAGCTCATAGGATCTAATCACATTTTAAGCAGACAAAAAAAATTAATGATGAAAACAATTAGGGATTCTGATCTTCCTGCTTTGGTGGGTCACATGCTTATTTTACAGTCCATGCTAGTCAGCATAGTAAAGACAACAGTATGCTAATTTGCTGAATACTACACTATCACGTGGCTACTTGCTAATCTAGTTGTGTATTTTATGTACGTGTTAATTAAATTATTTCATCCCATTTGAGCTTATAATTTCATAATTTTATGCTTTTTTTTTTAACATATCTATAATATAAATAATTTAAAACCCATTTGTAACCTGACTGTTTCATGTGATTTCAATCACACCAATTGCAAATTTTTATAACTTTTGATTACAGTTTTCGTATAATTGAAAGAAAAGATATCAATAATATGATTTATACTAAAGATGAAGATTGCGTACTGATCAGATATATATAAACGAGATTAATGATTCATTATTCACATGATTATTTTCGGCTCTTTATATATCAGTATCAACATATATATTGTCATATTGTATCAAATTGGACGCATAAGATAAAATCATTCAAATATCAAATTAATGATAAATTAATAAATCACTGTGACATACAATTAAGCAAAAATCTATAATATTAAGTAGAAATTGGCACATATATATTAATTAGTTTTTGAAGGAAAAAACACCTGGCGGAAATAGAGATTTGATTGAGTCTTGAGTCAAAGAAAGAAAAGACGCCTGAGCAGTTAAAAATGGCAGCAAATGCGGTGGTAATGGCGAGGGAATCTATCTACTGTTTAATCACATATATTTACATATTTATTTGTAAAGGAAATGCCCACTGAACCTTCTTATTATTTATGTCTCACTTTTCAACTCTCCACCGACACCTTCATCCCGTATAACATACTTCAAACTAACATCTTGATAATTTTATTTTATTTTACTAGAGAAACATAATTTTTAATTATCATATGTTATTAGAAGAAATCTAATGATTTTTTAGATTTATTTCAATTCTATCTCTTTTAAATATTCAAATTAACCATTCGATATTTAAAATTATCGTTTTCATTAATTCAAATTCACGCTGCACATATTCACAAATGAGGTCAAAATATTCACTTTTAAATATTTAAAAATAATTTATATGAAAAATTCTAAACTGAAACTTCTAATCGAGAAAAAAAAAAAAATTAAAAGCACATCATCACATCCCATAGCATGGAAGTATAATTTTTCTTTGTTAAATGTCAATATTTAAGGAATGTACTAACAAGAATTTGAAAAATGCAAGTTGGACTCTCTTTACAAGTATTTTTTTTTTAATGTAGCGTGATTTGGTGCGCTCGTTCGCGGTGCACACCATTCAGTCAGCGTACACGCACTGGTCATTTATGATCAGACGATATGCACTGCGTATCTAATTGCGACTATTTCTTCATATCTTTTAAAAATACTTATTTTTTTTAAATACTCACATTTCTAATCACTCTCACATGTATTGGCATTTTCTACGCAATTTACTTTCTCAATATAAACGGTTATTCATCTATTTTCATTCATTTTTAGGTTAGATACAGTTTTTCACATTTTTTTCTTTTTTTTTTTTTCCTAAGATTTAGTATTTGCATTATTTATGATTCAACTTTTTCCGAAAAATTCAATCATATTTTTCACAATATTTCAGTTTTTATTGGTTGGGTTGAAAGATTGCAATTTTGGATTGATGCCTTAAGCAATCAAAATAAAACCAGATTAAATGGTAGATTTTTTTTTTTCTGCGAATTGCTAGGAAAATGACAATTAATTGTGTAAAATTTAATTTTAAAACCGGTGGTGCAGTGCCAATTTTCAATTTTCTACCCTTCACTTTGGTATATCAATATGGATTATTGAATTTTTTACAATTCACTTTAGTATATCTATATATATCAAGATATACCTACCAATATATCGATCTCGATCGTTAAAGTCCCTAATTTAATTTTAGTATACATTGATATACCAATATATACCATTTGGTATGCCGAATTTCAATTTTTAATTTTTTACACTCCAATTCGATATAACTATGTATATCAAGATATAGCATTGTTGAAATTTTCACCATTCAATTTGGGATACTAATTTATCTTGTTTTGAAATTTCGATATTTCAATTCGGGGTTGATTTCACTGATAGTTATCGAATTTATACCAAAATTACGCAGAAGTAATTAAATAATTTTTTTTTTCAAAAAAGTCATTGAACTTAAAACCATTATACACAAAAGACATTATGAACGGATTCCGGTGTTGACTCTCGTTAAATCTCATCGGAAAATCTAGCCGGAATCTATTTATAATGACTTTTGTGTATAATGATTTTAAATTCAATGATATTTTTGAAAGAAAAAATTATTTAGTTACTTTTGCGTAATTTTGGTATAAATTCGATGACAATCAGTGAAATTATTTTAAGTTCGCGTGTGCATATGGGCTGTCAGCTAGATTTTTCGGTGAGCGTTAACACTGGAATCCGTTCATAATGATTTTTGTGTATAATTGTTTTAACTTTAATGACTTTATTGAAAGAAAAAATTATTTAGTTACTTTTGCGTAATTTTGGTATAAATTCAATAACCATCAGTGAAATTAACCCTGCAATTCGATATATATATGTATACAAAAGTGTATTTGGTAGTATATTAAGATGAATTGATGGTATAACTTGACTTCGGTATATATATATATATATCAAAAATTTACAATTGGTAATATCAAATTCTAAGTGTTGAAATTAATAAAGAAGAAAAAACAGACCAGAATTTTGAGAAATTGTTGAAGCCAGTGATCTAATCATTCTTCCTTTCCCAGCCTACGCAAATCGTCTTTCTATTACTTACGTTTCTTCACTTATTTTGGTATTTTGATTTCTTCAATTATGGTAGACATTGTTTCTACATTTTATGGGCGAGATTTTTGTTGTTACAATTTCATTAGGTTTTCATTTTTTAATTTTTTTTTTAAAAAAAGATGTGAAAACAAGTTTTAATTTTCTTTTCTTTTTTTTTTAAAAAAAAAAAACTATTTTTAAAACCGTAAATTAAAAAAAAATGTAAGATTAAAAATTTAAAACTGAAACTATATTTTTTAAAAGTAAGATTAAAAAGGGATTCTTGGTATAATTTCCATTTAGAATTTTATGAACTATGAAGACACTTGTGTGATTGTCAATGCTTGGGTTTTGTCGGGAACTTTGGTTCATGGTTCAAAGCCCACCTTATGCAGCCGGGCCTACATTTTTCTGTAAAGCCCAGATCAAATTACAATAATATTTAAACAAAAACTTTCCACATATGAAAAATTATTTCTGTAATGTAACTTTTAAACTTTTTTTATTTATGATTTGAAATAAATTAAATATAAATAAATATAATTTTAAATTAAATATCAATTTTAATAATATAAATAATTACAAAGAAAATATTACCTCGTACTTTATGTAAAGTAAGAAAGAAATATTATATTATATATCTCACAAATATGTCTCATCCTTCAGAAGTGTAAATATATTATATTTGATAAATTTGTTGGATTGTTTTTCTAGAAAGAATGTGTGTTGTATTATTTCTTAACTAATTGAATTATAAAGTATTTATTAAATGTTTACATTTATATAAATTAAAAGTGAATTGAAAATAAATATAATATTAATTGTGCTCCAACTAATTGGATAACCTTTTAATCTGAATATTGATGTACATCAATAATGTTATAAATGTGAAAATAATTAAAAGGACAAGTATTAACAAATAAAAAAAAATAAACTAAACTCTCCATTTAGGCCTCTCAAACTTGGCCCAGACCCAAAACCACACAACCCGTCCAGAAAAAACTGACCTAACCCAACCAAACTAAAATTTTACCCATCTGGACCCGCCCAAAACGAACCCACTAAAATCTTGACCCGTTTGGATTTGCCTTCAATGCCCAACGGGCCTACAGGATTTGCCCAAAATTAGTCATTTTGTTTCTGCCCCTCTCTCTCCCTCTCCATCCAGTCCTCCCTGCCCTTTTCCACTCTCTCCCTCTCCACCATCCACTCGTCGCCGGCCGCCAGCTCGTTAGTCACCGTTTGCGATCATGTACTGTACAATCCATCCCCTTCCAATTCGTATCCCTGTCTTTCAATATCCAATCTCCGAATCATTATCTGCAGAAGAGTAGGCAGAGTACATCACCGGCGGTGAAGACGAGTTTGGTAGAGACTGACCGGTGGAATATTTTCCGGAAAGAGTACAGTCTCTAATCTCTTCAAATCCCATGGATTGTTGTTGACGCCAATATTATCTCTTGTGTATGTTCACTTTCCTTTTTTTACCTGTATTTCCATATCTATCAAAGAATTAGCTTTGAAATTTTATAGCCACTGAAGGTTAGAAATTCTTTTTATCATTAGTATTTGATTTAGCGATTAGCTTAGTTAATGGAAATTTTAGAGTTTGGTTCTGATTTGAGCTTGAAAGTTGTGATCTTGTTTGAATTATATGGTAGCTAATATAATCGTTCCTGTGCGAGGTTTGCTCATATAGTGGTAATCTTCAAGTAGCAGAAGTAGATTGCAAGTCCTTTTAGGTTAATTTTTTTTTCAAATAACTGGATTGGGATTACTATTTTTATTTTCATAACTAATTGCTGTAATCATAGCACATCAAAGATCTAAACGTTTTGGAAGATTAAGATGTATTTCACATATTTCAGTTTGTCTTTTTTCCATTGATTCTGTTGATTTGGCATCTCCTTTAGGATTTCCGTTAGGGTACAACACCAGCTTCATCACCAGCTTCAAAACCAGTTGATTCATGCTTGTTATTTCTACATTTTTTGACTATCTTTAACAATTGGGAGAATGACTTGATTTTTAATATGTAGTGAGCAGGCAGTGAGTTTGTTCTTGATCTTATGTCATATGGGTTCTATTTGGGATCTGAATACAGAGTTCAATCTTCCATTGATTGAATTAATTTAGAGTTCGTTCTTCAATTATTGATTGAATAGCTTAGTAATTTATATATATATATATATATATAGGCCTGTGATGACAGCAGAACCATCAATATTAGCTTCGACAATTGAAGCCACAAGATGAGTTCTTAATATTTGCTTCAGGTGGTTTGTGGGGGCAACTAAGCTGGTATAATTATTAAGAAAAAGATAAAACATGTTTATCATTTCCAGGCTTAAAGTTTTTATCCAATTGGTTGAATTTGTTGGATGAGTTATCTGGATCTCATTGACTTGTTAAGTTGGAATACCCTTGGATAAAACATTGTGTAATGGTGAGTCGATTATGCCAAATGAACTTATAGCATTACCATGAATTCTTGCACTACTACAATTATATGAACTTCTTGCACTATTACAATTTTATTGCTCTCCTTATAGCATCAAACTTTTATAGACAACCAAGGGAAATTTTCATTTTGTCACAAGAGTTATCTTTTTTTTTCCTCAACTAGAGAGACATTTGATAATGTTGAAAACTTTGATTTTGCTTTTTTTTTTTTATAAAAAATTGTGGCTGACTTTGAAATTCCTGCTGCCCAGATTATTGAATTTCAGAGATGTGGAAAGAGCTTGAAAAAATTTACGGTGGATGCAATTTATGGTGAAGCTGCGAGATCAATGGCTGAAAGGACTTCAACAGACAGACTTATGCAATTTCTGAGGGGGTTAAATGATATATCCGATCATGCGAGGAACCAGATACAGTTTACGGACCCTTTACCAAGTGTTGACAAGGCGTTTTTATTGGTGCTATGGGTTGAGAAGATGAGAAAGGTTTCTGTCAAATGAGGCGATAATGTGGAGAAAAATGCTCTGCTTGGAGAAGAATGACGCAACAACATCAAGTAGAAAGCAAGAATCATCAAGACTCAGCAATTTAATGTTGTTCTTAAGATTTATTGATTTCCACATTCGAGTGACGAACAAATTTTATGGCTCTAAAATTACTAGATCAATGTCATTAAACTAAATATTTTATATATTTATACTTTTATATAAAGCAGGTATAATATATATATATGGTATATATTAATTCATTTTATTCTTCTGAAAAAACTACAATAGATAAAGTTACGCAATTTTTTAAGTTTGTTTCCACTTGTACATGTGTTTAGGCAGGGTGTTATATCTCTTTTCCTAGTACTGTATTTTCTTATGCTAATCAATTTATCACAGCGTCTTCAATATCATTTTTTACGTCATTTAAGGTTTAATTATCACGCATATATTTTTAAAAATTAATTATAAATGTATACCTAAATTTTTATCCACTTTCCAATATAATTTTTAAATATTTCAAATTAAATACTATTAAAAAATCCATTCGAAATTAATATAATATTCTATAGAATCCATTAAATATTTGAAGACATTCCATTAGCATTTTATGAAATTTTTAATAAATTTTTTGATTTAAAATATAGCTAAAAGTTATGTGCCAAATTATAAATTTTTTAATTTGAAAACTGGATTAGAAAATGAGTAAAATGTTAAAATGTTACATTTAATCCTAATTTTAGTTAAATAGTATTAAAATGAGAAAGCAACATTGATATTTGCGATTTTAAAATACTAGGGGGACTAAAATGAGCTATGATAACAAGTTTGAAAAATTTTATATTCAAAACTTAGACATATGTCAAGTTAGATCACGTGAATATAATATATATAAAAAATAAGGAGCAGGTAACTAAAAATAACAAAGAAGCTTTATATATGAGGGTCAGCAAAACCCGAATTGACCCAATTAGATTGACCCGTAAATAATATGACGTTTAAACGTTTTCAATAAAATTGACCGTAGGAAAGATTGGAATTCATAGCAAAATCCACCGTAACATCAGGGAAAATGAAACAAAAATCAATTATCCATATTTTTCATCAGGTCGGATTTTGACTCCACCTTTGTGTGTTTTTGCTATAATTTAATAGTCTTTAATGCATTATTAACGGCCTGAATATTTGATAAAAAGCTGAGTATGAAACAGAAATAAATGTTTGGTAAATACTGATTTTAGAAAAATTAATTTTCTGAAAAGTGAAAAAACTTATTTTTAGAAAAAATTAGAAATTGAAGATTTTCAGAAAAGCTGATTTTCAGCTTTTAAGAGCAGCAGATTTAATATTTTTTTAGACAAAAATATTCTTTATTTTATTTCATAATAACAATTATATTTAATATAATTTTTTTTGCTCTTTATTTTATCCTACCACCCAAATTATCTTACGTTAAAAATAATTATATAATTTTTTTTCTCTTCTCTTTTTTTATCATACAAAATAATATATATGATTAATTTAGAAAATAATATATATATTTTTAATTTTTTATGTTATATTTATATTTATTTTTTTATTTTAAAAGGTCATTTTTAATCATTTATTTACCAAATAGTTAACAACTATTTTTAATTTTATAAGTCATTTTGAATTTTTTTTATCAGATAGTTATCTATTTTTCGACATACAAATTTTTGAAATACAACTTTTTGAAATTGAAAAATCTGTTTTCATAAATTTAGCCAAACTAGCTCTAAGTAGGGGTGAGCATGGTCGGTTAACCAGTGCATTAGCCTCAGTTCATTAACCAGTCCATTAATATCGGTTTTTTGAAATTACAGTCCATTAACCAGTCCATTACCATCGGTTAACCAGTCCATCGGTTTCGGATTTTCGGATCGGTTACCCAATATTTTTCGGTTAACCACTATAATTATAAATATATTCATAAATAAAATTAAAATGTTCAACATACTTAAAAATTAAATTTTTTTCACTATAATATAACATTATTATTGTTAAAATAAAAATATTTGGTGGATATAAGCAAATTTGTTTTTAAAAATTAATATTTAATAAGTAAATATATTAACCGGTTAATAATCACTTTTAATTGGATAAATTATTATACTTACTGATCGCCAATTAAAAAAACTTAAAAACTTTAAAATAATTAATGTAATAAAAAAAAAGTACATGATCACTTTTAATTAGGATAAATTGTTATAAATTATTAATAAATTAACTAAAAATTTGGTTTCGGTTCGGTTAACCAGTCACATGAGTCAAAAACCATTAACCAGTCCATTGATATCGGTTTTTTGAAAACACTAACCATTAACCAGTCCATTACAATCGGTTAACCAGTCCATTGGTTCGATTTCGAATTTTTTTTCGGTTAACCGAGTCCATCGGTTTTTTTGGGGTGATTCTAACTTTGAAATGACTTCTCATTTTTTTTTTTTAAAAAAAAAAGAAATAATTTCAAATAACTAATTAGACTTTTATAATTAATGCCTATGCATTACAATCTTCTTCTTTTTTCGTTCATTTAACTAGCTTAGTTAATTATGAGCTTATTATGCAATCATGGTTAATTAGATCAGTTACCAAGCTATACAAATATATATACGTTAGCCCTGAAAATTAAAAAAATGAGTTTTTGGATCCATCAATGTTATCATTGTCATAATTTGTTGCTTAAGAAACGTGAATATTTCTTTGAGAGGAGTATATTCATTACTTTTTTTTTTTATGAGGTTCACAAAAAATCAAGTAAGACCTACGGGGAAAACCTTTTTTATTTTAGAAATAAAGAATATATTTTTTAATTGTCAATAAAATTAAAATAACTTAAAATGAATAATAGCTTTTGCAATACAATATTTTTTAGACGTTGCAGTATAATGAAGTGTTTAGTAAATTGAATTTGCCTGTTGATTTGAATTTTTTTTTTAATTAATTATTGCATTCAAGTGTGGAATATGATCGTGAAAAAGAAGAATATTCTTTTTAAGTGGGAAAGGCCGCTAGAGGGTTGGGTGAAAGTTTATGTGAATGGGTGCAGAAAAGCAAGATATGGAAAAACGGGAGATAGTGGGCTTATTCGCGATAATTAGGGTGGGTGGTATAACCATTAATATTGGTTGTTGTCGTGCCGTTTGGAGTTGAGCTTTAGGTTCTCTTGCAAGGCTTTGATTTAGTTTGGAAGCATGAGTATTGAGAGTGACTATTTGGTGGTTGTTAACTGGATCAATAAAATGCAAGAGTGCAAAGTTGATTAAAAAGTGCGTATTGTTTATGTGTTCAAATAAAGCAATTGTGCGGCTAACTTATTAGTGAGCTTTGCTTTGAAGCATGACATGATATTATCGAACTAAATGAGAAAATTAAAGAGTTGATTCATAGAGATCTAAGGTGAATGTGTAGACTTAGGCGAGTGCGAGTTACCTAATTCCTTGTATTTTTCAATTGTTTTTTTGATTTATGGCCATTTTTTGTATATAAAAAAAAGTTGAATAAATAATTTTTTTCCAAAAAAAGTCATATAAATTTTAGAAGATAATTATATTATTATGTGAAATAATAAAAAGAATTTTGTTCATAAAATGATATTTACTTTATCAATAATTGGCAAGAAATAAATACAAACAAATGACGAGAGAGCGATATAAAAACATTTAGGACTGAAATCCAGAGCGTAGGTGGCGGGAACGTTTCAAGTTCAAATTTTATAACCGTTTATGGCGCCAAATAAACGAAAAACAAAAAGAAAGGGAAACCGAAATGGCGGGTTACACATCAGCCATATTAAAATTTTATGAATTTTTATTATTCACTTAATTAATCCCACCATCAATTCTTCAATTTCAAAAAGCACACAACCAAAACAAGATTTTCTCATTCCCAAATTACCCTCTTCCTCTATCCCCTCCATCTCCATCTCTCCTTTTCTCCACATGGATCACCAATCCACCACCGCAAGAAGGAGCTTGAAGCGAAAGCTAGAGCATGAATTTCACGACGAAAGAGATGATCGCAAAGTTCTGGTCACTGAAATGGAGGAGACTCCGCAAGATCTGGCTCGTGATATTCAATCTCAAGTGGATATTCTTAACTCCACCTTCTCTTCTCTCGAGGCTGATCGTGCCTCCGCCAAACGCGCATCTCACTTCCTCTGTCAGCTCGCCAAGAACGGTACCCTCTCTCTCCTTTTCAATTTAATTTTTGAATTTCTGCGTTATGTAATTTATTCCTGGATTTTTATTTTGGTGTTTATATCTGCTCGTGATATGTTAAGATTCCAAAAGAAGGCTTCCGGTTTGACTTGCCGCACTTGCTTGTTTAAGTAGTATTTTACTTTAAGTGAAATTTTTGTGCTTTTTATACTTTATTTATGGTTTTATGGCTCTTGTTAACTTGAGTTTTTGCAGAGGAAATTGTGAATTTGATCGTGGAGTGTGGTGCTGTGCCTGCGCTGGTGAAGCATCTTCAAGCGCCGCCACCTGTGAGAGGTGAAACCGGTCCAAAACCGTACGAGCATGAGGTGGAAAAAGGGAGTGCTTTCGCGCTGGGGCTTCTGGCAGTAAAAGTACTCAACATATGGCCTTTCTTTTTCTTGTTTTTGTTTTTTTCCCTTTTTTTTTTCTTCAAACCATAAACTGTTCAGTTAACGCAATAACTTGTCTTAAGAATTTTGATGTTTCTGCATCCATGAATTTCCGTTCTTTCAGTTGTCGTAATTATGAACTGTCTACCGTTCTCTTGGTTAATTGGCAAAGAGAAAGCTTGATAGAGAATGTCTAGAATTTCGCTGTACTCATTCATTAATTACTTGTTGTTTGTAGTAACTTTAGGACGAGTAGCAGGATATTTTGTTGTGAACTAATAAAAGGAATTCCATAAGATGCCATTGCATTTTACATGTATCAACAATCAGACTTGGATGACTACTCTGGACGCTAATGAGTGAACTCTTAAATCTCTTATTAGTTGCAAGTAATAGAAGTGGCACCAATGGAAGCTAGATGGGTGGGTGGGGGAGTATACTGGTCGATTCTGTGACAAGCATAACCTGTTGATCTCTCAATTTCGTTTTCATCTTCCTTCTGAATGCAGTTAGGTCTTTTTGTTGCTGAATTCATTTTTTTTTTTAAGTCTTTCCACCATCCGATCTGTTTGGACAGTTCTACAAAATTTAATTTCGGTAACATGTCCAATGAATAACAATGATAACAATCACCTTAATTTTTTTTCTGATATTTTCATTTGTTATTTCTTCTCTTGTGCTCTCTCAAAAATTTATTTCCCTCCTTTATTAACTTTCCATCTTCAGCTCTAGAAGGTGAACCTCACTGCAAGTTTTAACTATATAAGCTACACATAAAATTCAATTTATTTAATTCCTAATCTCATGAATTCTCTCTCGATTGTTTCATGAATAGCCTGAACATCAACAGCTCATAGTAGATGCTGGAGCTCTATCTTATCTTGTGGATTTGTTGAAGAGGCATAAGAGTGGTGGTAGTTCTCGTGCACTCAATGCTGTTACTAGGAGAGCAGCCGATTCACTTACTAACCTCGCTCATGAGAATAATTCCATCAAAACACGTGTCAGGTTCGCTTTTATTGTTATATTGCCTACCAATTCTGATAGTAGTTATTATAATCCCCTTCATAATATTGTGGACTATACATACAGGATTGAAGGTGGCATCCCACCTCTTGTTGAACTTCTTGAATTTACTGATGTAAAGGTGCAGAGAGCAGCTGCTGGGGCCTTGAGGACTCTTGCATTTAAAAATGATGAAAACAAAAATCAGGTAATATTATTTTTTTCTTTTTTGTGTCATTTTCTTATATATTACTTATTTGTGAAAGGTAGTCTAGGTAGATGACCACACAGCACACTTATGAGGGAGAGGGGTTGGGGTTATATAAGCAGTTTCGTTAATACGAAATGGAAATTTGCAGATTGTAGAATGCAATGCTCTACCCACACTTATACTGATGCTTCGATCAGAGGATACTACCATACATTATGAAGCGGTAGGTTCTAAACTAGACTTCTTATATATTGAGAATTCTTTATTTTACATTGTTCTGACTCTGGCGGTAACTGACATTTTTATGTCCAGGTTGGTGTGATTGGAAATTTAGTCCATTCATCCCCAAATATAAAGAAAGAAGTTCTTCTTGCTGGAGCTTTACAGCCTGTTATTGGTTTGCTTAGGTAATATGCAAATTTTCATACATGTTTGCTTATGTTCCAGCAAATCATTTTTCTTTTTTCCTGTTGTACATTTCTATTCTCAGCATCTTATAACTGCTTTTGATATCTCCATTGCTTACAGTAGATATGCTACTAATTATACTAGTTTGACAGCTCCAGCTGTTCAGAAAGTCAAAGAGAAGCGGCTTTGTTACTAGGTCAATTTGCTGCTGCTGATTCAGATTGCAAGGTAGGCTCAATATCATTTATGGTTACAAAGCTTGAAGTTTTGTGCCTTCAAACTCATTATTTGCTTCTATAAGGATGTATTTGTCCATTGGATTATTCCATTTGATGTTCTTATGTCAAATTTGGTGCAGGTGCATATCGTGCAAAGAGGAGCTGTCAGGCCATTGATCGATATGCTTGAGTCCTCAGATGCACAACTTAAAGAAATGTCGGCCTTTGCCCTTGGAAGGCTGGCACAGGTTAGCAAATCTTCACTATTGCATGCTTTGTCATAGGAAGTTTTTCCTTTTGCAAAAGAGACAGCATAATGGCATGAACCAGCTGCTGAACTTGATAGGGTCTTGGCTTATAATTCCTTCATTTTCTAAAGCAGTTGCTGAGCAGCTCATATATCAGTTCTAGTCCTGTATCCCGCAATTAAGGGGAGGATATGCTAAATAGGATTTAAGTCTGAAAAATCCTATCATACTTAACTATATGTAATCCCTTGATTTGTAGCATGCAACCTTTCTGGTCTTATTAGGATCCTTTTTGTAACTTATTACTTCCTAATACAGGAGGCACACAACCAAGCTGGCATTGCCCATAATGGTGGAATAGGACCATTACTCAAGCTTCTTGAGTCAAAGAATGGATCTTTGCAACATAATGCAGCATTTGCTCTCTATGGACTTGCAGATAATGAGGTAGTATTTCTGGGGGCATCATTGCCTGATTTTATTTTATAATTAGTACAATTATTTGTTTACCCTGGCAGTGTAATATGCTGAAAATTGCCTGGAATTTTTTTTGGAAGGATAATGTTGCAGAGCTTGTCAAGGTTGGTGGTGTTCAAGTTCTCCAAGATGGAGAATTCATTGTTCAAGTATGTTCATTTTGTATTTCTTTTCCAGTGGCTTCTTTGCATTGAGTTGACTAATCTGCACATTCAACTACTGCTGCTTTGTTCTCATTATTGTTATTTATTGATACTCGCAGCCAACTAAGGATTGCATTGCAAAAACATTGAAAAGATTGGAGGAGAAGATTCATGGGCGAGTAAGTTGCTTTCATCATTGCTTTTCCTATACTTTGATTAGTGATTTTGCATATCTACACCATCAACCAATGTTGTTCCATTGAACTTTAAAATTGCATATTTGGTATAACTGTACTGATTCCTTGTGTTTTTACTCTGCAGGTATTGAGCCATCTGTTATATTTGATGCGGGTTGCTGATAAAGCTGTTCAGAGACGAATTGCTTTGGCTCTTGCTCATTTCTGTGCACCTGATGATCGCAAAGCCATTTTTCTTGATACCAATGGTATAACTCCTAAATTGGCTAAATGTTTTGTTGCTGCCTTTGTTTCCTGGGTGTACTTTCATATGGGAATTTTATCCTTTATTTGCTTGTAATCTTCACACTTGTGAATTTTTATTTTTTATTTTTTTGCAGGACTAGAATTGCTTTTGGGCATTTTTGAGTCTGGAAACCTGAAGCAGCAACATGATAGTGCAGAAGCTTTGTATAAGTTGGCCACGAAGACCACTTCAGTCTCTCTCATGGATGCAGCTCCACTATCCCCAACCCCGCAGGTGACTCAATTTCACATCATGTTTTGGTTTTCACTTGTTGCATTTCATTTTCTTTTCGTGGAATGCTTTGTGGCATAGGACTATATTATTATAGTATGCACACTGTGCATAGTACTTGCAATCAGAAGGCAGTGCAGGGACTTTATCACTTGTTTTTTCTATAATTTTTTGAGGCCATTGTCAGCCTCTTCATAAACTAGCATCCTATTTTAGTCATTATGGTTGGCTTGATTTGGCAGCTATCAATTGATCTCAGGGGCTTTAGCACCTTATCAGGATCTTTGCTCTGTGCTCAAATATTTATCTATTTATTTTTTTCACTTCAGGTATATCTGGGAGAGCAATATGTTAACAATCCAACATTGTCTGATGTAACATTCTTAATTGAAGGTAATAAAGGATCTTCAACATATCAATTTGTTTTTTACTCCAGCACAACTTTGAGTATTCTTATTATTGCAATTGTCACCCTGAGTACATGACTGTAATTTTGTTGTACTAGGTAAACGGTTCTATGCTCATAGAATTTGTCTACTTGCTTCTTCGGATGCTTTTCGTGCGATGTTTGATGGAGGTTACAGGGTGAGAATTTATCATTTATCAAACCTTGCTTTTGGTGCGTGTATTCTATTGAAATTCGAATGTTTCTCCATTTATAGTTTTTCTCTTTTCCCAAATTGACCCCTAGCAAATGCATAATTAGGAAATTGGAGTTATTCAACTGCCAAGTACAAATTCTTTTTTTCCCTGTTCTTATGAGAAAATTAATAAACCATCCTTTTTATAGCAGAATGTTGATTTAACTGTTGCAATTTCTTGCTCGCTTTTCTGTTTCTTTACAGCAGCTAAAAGAAATTTACGGTTTCAGGGGAAAATAGCTCTTAAATCTCTGGTTTTTGCTTTTGAAAATTGCAGGAGAGGGATGCAAAAGATGTAGAGATCCCAAATATCAGATGGGATGTTTTTGAGTTGATGATGAGGTGTGTATTGCTGACTTTGATGAAAAAGTTAATTTTTTGCTTTTTGAGAGTTTAATTGGTTTTCGTTGCTCTCCTAGGTTCGTATATACAGGATCGGTGGATTTTGATATTGACATTGCGCAAGACCTCCTTAGAGCTGCTGACCAATATCTTTTGGAAGGTCTGAAGCGTCTATGCGAGTACACAATTGCACAGGTTAGCTGATATGTTTTCTTGATACTTGATCTCTAACAAACTATTGGGAAGTTAACGTTTCATCTGATTGCGATTCATGTATGTATGACCCCAAGGATATTTCCATGGAAAATGTTTCGCTTATGTACGAATTATCAGAGGGCTTTAATGCTGCATCGTTAAAGGAAGCTTGTATCCTGTTCATACTTGAGCAATTTGACAAACTGAGTTCTAAGCCATGGTATGGCATTTCCTTCCAGCTTTTTCTAATATTTCACTTGGGCCTGTATTCTTTTTTGCGTGTTAATTATCTCTATTTGGACTTTCAAGTGTGTTAAATCTACATTGAATTTTGAATAAAATAGGAATTAGATGATACCAGTATTTAATCCTGAAAATTTTGCAGGTGTTCTCAGTTGATTCCACACATTATGCCCGAGATACAAAAATATTTTACAAAAGCACTTGCCGAACCCTTTCAAGCTAACCTGACACAGCTGTAAATGACTGATGATTCATCTGATTTTGATCTTCAACTAACCACAGAGATGGAGGAAGAACGATGTACAGAAATTTTGAAGCTGAGCTAATGCTGCTAATCTTCTTGTATAACCATAATAGTTATTAGTTAGTGTCTTAACATAATGCAAACGCCGCAGTTCTTTTCTCGCACCATTCATTTTGTAACAGCCTGCTTGCTGGCGCTTAATTACCTCGTTAAGCCTCTTGACTGTATTTTGTAGGTGCTGTATATAATAGGGACCTAATGGATGTATTCATAGTGAAAGTTCTGTTGAAAATTCAACTTTGGTGGCTCATCCAATTGTTGACAATTTGTGTTAATTGTTGATAAATGGGATTGTTGAGTGAATCCCACATCGAAAATTCATAGAAATGAGGAGGTTTGGTCACTTATATAAGCAAGCTTCATTTGTTTAGTTTTCTCATTTCAAAATTATCAATCTTTTTAAGGCAATTAGTAAATATTTTACTTGTATTATTTATTTGAAATAGTGAAATATAATATTAGTAGTGTCCGAGGACGTAGGCATAATTGGCTGAACATCGTTAAATTTTGGTGTTTTTTATTTGTCTATTTAATAGCTATTGTCGGGTATATTGTTAGTGAATTATTGTGCTGTTAAATTACTTAGGAAAATTCTGTTTTGGGAATTTTATCTTGTGTGATTTTTTAGTACAATCGTTTACGTTTTATTCACCTGCTCAATAGTGTTCGAGGTGAATTTGGTGGAAATCAATCCGAGTTTCCACAACAATTGGTATCAGAGCCAAGATTCTTTCTTAGTATGCTCTGTGGTTGCAGCGTAGGCTGATTTTTCACATCAGAAAAGATTTTTTCTTAGGCTATTGGCATTCCGCATCGACAGCTATTGAATAGTAATTGTAGCAGAAATGACAAATCCATCAACTGCTTTTTCATCGTCCAATATGATGGCAAATGCAAGAGTTGCAGTGGAAATTTTTGATGGTACGGGTCATTTTGGCATGTGGCAAAGTGAGGTTCTAGACGCTCTCTTTCATCAAGGTTTAGACATTGCCCTTGAAAAAAATAAACCAGATGATGTTGATGAGAAAGAATGGAAGAAACTTAATCGTTTGGTGTGTGGTACAATACGATCGTGCCTTTCTAGAGAGCAAAAGTATGCTTTCTCGAAAGAAATTTTTGCAAGTAAATTGATGAAGGCGCTGGAGGAAAAATTCTTGAAGAAAAGCAGTCAGAATAAGCTTCACATGAAGAAAAGACTGTTTCGTTTTAATTATATTGCGGGTACCACAATAAATGATCACATCACCAGTTTTAATCAGTTAGTTGCTGATTTATTAAATATGGATGTGACATTTGAAGATGAAGATCTGGTTTTAATGTTGTTGGGATCTCTTCCTGAAGAGTTTGAGTTTCTTGAAACGACTCTACTTTATGGGAAGGCTGCTGTGACTCTCAGTGAAGTTTGTGCTGCCTTGTATAGTTATGAACTGAGAAAGAAAGACAAGAAAGAAAGCACAAGTGGAGCTACAGAAGCTCTAGTAGTGAGAGGTCAGTTGCAGAGCCAGACTAGAGGAAAGAAAGGAAGATCGAAGTCGAGGCCCAAATTGGGCAAAGACGAATGTGCCTTTCGTCGAGAAAAAGGGCATTGGAAGAAAGATTGTTTTAAGCTGAAGAATAAGGGCAAACCTGATAAGGGAAAGGCTGTTGCAGATTCAAATGTAGCTGAGTGTAATGATGAAGACTCAGATTTCTCACTTGCTGTTACATCGTTAACGAGCTCTTCTAGTGTATGGCTGCTTGATTCAGGCTGCAGTCATCATATGTGTCCCCATCGGGATTGGTTCTGTGAATTTAGAGAATTAGAAGATGGAGTTGTTTATACAGCAAATGATGCCTCTCTCACCACACATGGGATTGGTTCCATTCGTTTAAAAAATCATGATGGATCAATCAGAATCCTGAATGATGTTCGTTATGTGCCCAGATTGTCAAAGAATCTCATTTCCGTAGGAGCTCTAGAAGAAAAGGGTTTCGAGGTACGAGCAAAAGGCGGAGTAATGAAGATAATCTCTGGTGCACTTGTGGTATTGAAGGGAATTCGAAAGAATAACAGATTGTACCACTATCAAGGTACTACTGTTATTGGCACAACAACAGTAGCTTTTATTGGTGAAAAGGAGTTAGAAGCAACCAGGTTATGGCATATGCGCTTGGGGCATGCAGGTGCAAAATCCTTGAATCTCCTGGTGAAACAAGGATTATTGAAAGGAGTTCAGACTTGCAAATTGGATTTTTGCGAGCATTGTGTCAAAGGAAAAAAGACAAGGGTGAAATTTGGAACAGCAATCCACGATACCAAAGGTATTTTGGATTATGTTCATTCTGATGTGTGAGGACCTTCCAAGACGGCTTCTTTGGGAGGAAAACACTACTATGTGACCTTTGTTGATGATTTTTCCCGGAGAATTTGGGTGTATACTATGAAAACTAAGGATGAAGTGCTGGGAGTTTTCCTTAAATGGAAAAAGATGATGGAAACTCAAACAGGCCGAAGGATCAAGCATCTCCGTACAGATAATGGCGGGGAATACAGGAGTGATCCATTTATGAAGGTGTGTGAAGTTGAAGGCATTGTCAGACACTTCACAGTCAGAAATACACCACAACAGAATGGGGTGGCAGAACGTATGAACCGAACATTGCTGGAGAAAGTTCGGTGTATGTTGTCCAATGCTGGGTTGGGCAGAGAATTTTGGGCTGAAACTATTACATATGCTTGCCATCTCATTAATCGCCTACCATCTAGTACTATTGGTGGTAAAACGCCCTTGGAGAAATGGTTTGGAAAACCTGCTATGGATTATAATTCCTTACATGTGTTTGGTTCCACTGCATACTATCACATTAAGGAATCAAAGTTGGATTCACGTGCAAAGATAGCAATTTTCATGGGGATCACCTCTGGTGTGAAAGGATATCGACTTTGGTGCCCAGAGTCAAAGAAAATAATTTTCAGCAGGGATGTTACCTTTGATGAATCTACCATGTTGAGAAAGGTGACGAATGAAAGTGTTAAGCAGACAGATGGTACTCCAAAACAGGTGGAGTTTGAAAGGAAAATTGCTAGCCCAGCAAATGATAAAGCAGATGTAGAAACTCCTATGGTAGATGAGGAGTCAGATGAAGAAGAGGTTTTAACTCAAGAACCTCCACAGCAACTTGAATCAATTGCATTAAGTAAACCAAAGAGGACAATTAAAAAGTCTGCTCGCTATGTTGATATGGTGGCTTACGCATTCCAAATTGCAACATTCCTACCACTTATAATGAAGCAGTCAAAAGTTCAGAAGTAGAGAAGTGGAGGAAAGCCATGAATGATGAAATGCAGTCCCTTCATAAGAATCATACGTGGAAGCTAGCTAGTCTCCCGAAGGGAAAGAAGGCAATTGGGTGCAAATGGGTATATACAAAGAAAGATGGATTTCCTGACAAGGATGATGTGCGCTACAAATAAAGGATGGTGGCTAAAGGCTATGCTCAGACAGAGGGAATTGACTATAATGAAGTTTTTTCTCCAGTTGTAAAACATTCCTCCATTCGAATTTTGTTGGCTTTGGTAGCACAATTGGATATGGAACTAGTTCAGTTGGATGTAAAAACTGCATTTTTACATGGAGACTTGGAGGAGAAAATCTATATGGTTCAGCCCGAAGGATTTAAAGTTGCTGAAAAAGAAAATATGGTGTGCAAACTTGAAAAATCATTGTACGGATTGAAGCAATCTCCGAGGCAGTGGTACAGACGATTTGACAAATTTATGATGGGACAAAAGTACACAAGAAGCAAATATGATCATTGTGTATATTTGCGCAAGCTACAAGACAGATCCTACATATATCTTCTTCTTTATGTTGATGATATGTTGATAGCTTCCAAGAGTCTGACAGAGATTGAGAAGTTGAAGACTCAGCTGAACAGGGAGTTTGAAATGAAGGATCTAGGTGAAGCCAAGAAGATTCTCGGTATGGAGATAAGCAGAGATAGGGAATTGGGGAGACTTTGTTTGACTCAAAAACAGTATCTGAGAAAAGTGCTAAAACGTTTTGGCATGAATGAAAAGTCAAAACCTGTTAGTACTCCTCTTGCTCCTCATTTCAAGCTCAGTGCATCTTTGTCTCCAAAGAATGAAGCAGAACGAGAATATATGGCAAAAGTACCG
The DNA here is from genome assembly GCA_947683425.1 of Excoecaria cochinchinensis. Classification (NCBI taxonomy): domain Eukaryota; kingdom Viridiplantae; phylum Streptophyta; class Magnoliopsida; order Malpighiales; family Euphorbiaceae; genus Excoecaria; species Excoecaria cochinchinensis. The sequence goes on from CANTUQ010000045.1 coordinate 3,536,788, forward strand.
TATGCAAATACCGTTGGTAGCTTGATGTATACTATGGTGTGTACAAGGCCCGATATTTCACAGGCAGTTGGGGTTGTGAGTAGGTATATGCATGATCCTGGAAAGGAACATTGGCAAGCTGTGAAATGGATTCTGCGGTACATTCTGAACACCGTAGATGTTGGTTTGGTATTTCAGCGAGATGATCAAGATGGTCAATGTGTAGTTGGATATTGTGATTCTGACTATGCTAGTGATTTGGACAAACGGCGATCAACTACTGGTTATGTGTTTACTCTTGCGAAGGCACCAGTTAGTTGGAGGTCTACTTTACAGTCAACAGTTGCTTTGTCCACTACGGAGGCAGAGTATATGGCAGTTACAGAGGCTGTGAAGGAGGCAATTTGGCTTCAAGGGTTGCTTGGTGAATTAGGGGTTCAACAGAAGCACATCAAAGTGCATTGTGATAGTCAGAGTGCTATTCATTTGGCAAAGAATCAAGTTTACCATGCAAGAACGAAGCATATTGATGTTCGTTATCACTTTGTACGAGAGATTCTGGAAGAAGGTGGAGTAACAATCCAGAAGATGAGAACCACTGAGAATTCTGTTGATATGTTCACAAAAGTGGTGACTGCGGTCAAGTTGCAACACTGTTTGGGCTTGATCAATATTGTTAAGAGTTGAAGTTGTGCGCTTTGAAGCGCATTTGATGACATTACTAAAGTTGAGTTTTGTGAAAGATTTGAAAATGTGGAGTTCGCCAAGGTGGAGATTTGTTGAAAATTCAACTTTGGTGGCTCATCCAATTGTTGACAATTTGTGTTAATTGTTGACAAATGGGATTGTTGAGTGAATCCCACATCGGGAATTCATAGAAATGAGGAGGTTTGGTCACTTATATAAGCAAGTTTCATTTGTTTAGTTTTCTCATCCCAAAATTGCCAATCTTTCTAAGGCAATTAGTAAATATTTCACTAGTATTATTTATTTGAAATAGTGAAATATAATATTAGTAGTGTCCGAGAACGTAAGCATAATTGGCCGAACATCGTTAAATTCTGGTGCTCTTTATTTGTCTATTTAATAGCTATTGTCGGGTATATTGTTAGTGAATTATTGTGCTGTTAAATTACTTAGGAAAATTCTGTTTTTGAAATTTTACCTTGTGTGATTTTTTAGTACAATCGTTTACGTTTTATTCACCTGCTCAATAGTGTTCGAGGTGAATTTGGTGAAAATCAATCCGAGTTTCCACAACAAGTTCATGGCACAATATGTTGCTCGTCCTTTTTTCTTAAACTATGTCGCTGTTTTCTTAAAAACGCAACTACAGATTGAATTTTAGTCCTAGTATTGAAACGATTGACTACCGATTCTAGCCATAGCTCGTGATTTCATAAAAGAATATGATTTTCCAAAAATAAATGAGCTTTTATATGAAAAAGATTTAGCTTGGGTTGTGGGTTGATTTCTGAAGGAAAAGTAAACATTTAGGGTGCGTTTACTTGTAGAAAACAGTTTTCTATTTTCTGTATTTTATTTTTTTAGAAAATTGTAATATTTATTTTCAATAGAAAATTTAGAAAACGCGTTTATTTATCAAAAAATGAAAAATTAGAGTATTTATTTTATATATATATATATATATATATGTATATGTATATGTATATGTATATGTATATCAATAAATGAAAAATTAGAGTAATTATTTTCTATATATATGTGTATGTATGTACATATATACACATAGATGCATATGTATATGCACATACATATCAATAAATGGTAAATTAGAGTATTTATATTCTATATATATGTGTATGTATGTACATATACATATACATGTACATATATATGTATATGTATGCATGTATGTGTATATGTGTATATATATACATATGCATGTGCATATATATATATATATATATATATATATATATATATATATATATATACATGTGCATTTGCATGTATGTGTATATGTATATGCATATGCATGTGCATGCATATATATATATGTGTGTGTGTGTGTATGCATACACATACATACATACATACATACATATGTATACACACACATATGTATGTATAAGTATGTGCATGTGCATGTATATGTATGTATGTACATATGTGTATATATGTGTGTGTGTATGTGTGTATGTCTACGTACACACACACACACACATATATATATAGGTATATAAGTACATACATATATGTATGTATGTATGTACATACATACATGTCTATGCATACATATACATACACATATATATATATATATATGTGTGTGTATGAATATATACACACGCATGTATATATGTATTAGAATGATTTAGAAAATTTAGAAAACGTTTTTTATTAGTTCTCCAATCTCTTTTTTATTTTAGAAAACTGAAAAATTTATTTTTTATTTTCTATTTTAGAAAATTGACTAAAATAAACATGATCTTTATTTTCTGTTTTCTGTAAAAAAAATTTCTGAAAAACTGGACCAATTTTCTGTAAGTGAACAGCCTTTTAGTAGTCTGTTTAAGGTCACTGATCAATTGTTATTCATACATTATATTTTTACATATATCAAATATATCGACTTTCACACAATAATATTACATATTTATAATTCTGAAATTCGATATAATGGAATTTAAAATTCAAATAAATGCTAAGTTGTAATCGATATTCTGTGTTCCTTTCATTTCATGAACTAAAATAGGCTTAATAACGGATATTGTTCAGTAGGGCTGTGCAACGGTCGGGTTCGGGTCAACCCGAACCGAACCCGAACAACCCGAAACCCGAGAAATGCACCCTATTTATCCCCGAACCGACCCTAATTATGAGTAGGGGCCCGAACCGACTAACCCGACTTATTTCGGGCCCCGACCCTAAAAACCCGACCAACCCGAATTACATATATAAAAAAATAAAAATCAAATCAAATATAATTAAAAGTAATTAACATTAAACAACATATAATTTAAAACCCTATTAAACTAACTAATATAACATTTCAACATCTTAAAACATTTAAAAATTACAATAAACTAAAAATTTAAAAATTCTTAAAACTTATATTACATAAAAATTAAAAACAACAATAAATATCAGACACTCTCTGGAATTCTTCAATCTTCAATTAATTCACGAACAGTTGATGAAGGTGTTCCACAGTTCCAGCGAAAGAAATCTTAGAATAAAAAGCAATTTGGATGAATTCCAGAGACACTCACATGGACTACTCACAAAAATTAGCAAAAGTAAAAAACATATTAGCTGGCTGAGCAAAAGTATAACTGGGTACAGAGCATGCTCTTCATCAAGTCATAAGATTTCCAGAAGTACAAACTAAGAGGAGAAGAAACTATAGTCCAAAAAATAATGAAAAAAATACATGAAAATTATAATGTCACTCAATATGCAACAGGGAAAACATGTAAAAGGCAGCTGAATCATGGGACACAGTAACACATCAAAAGAGAAACTTATACAATTCATAAAAATAAAGAGCAGAAAAATTATAATTTTGATGGACCAGCAACTCACACAACTAGAAGACCGTGGCTTAGATTTCAGCAAACAAATGGTTTGTTAAATAAAATTCAGACAAAGAAATCCCAAAATAACACAACCTAACAAAATCTAGATGAAAAATCCCCAAATCAGTTTCCACTCTTCCTCTCTTTCTATTCACAATTTCTCTTAAAATCCCTAATACTCACTTTCAGGGGCGATTGGCGATGCAGAGGCGGCACGGCGACCGATGGCGGTGAGATGCAGTGCTGATAGGCGGCGGCGCTAGGGCAAAATGTATTTGGGAGTTAGGGATTTTGCGAGAAATCGGGAAGCGGAAGAGAGAAAGAGTGAAAACTGATTTGGGAATTCTTTTGGGTTATACATGTCTTTAATTCGGTCGGGTCGGGTTTATGTGTTTTTACCCGACCCGTGATTCCCGAATAACCCTATCCGAATTACTTGTTCGGGTCGAATTCGTCGGGTTAATCGGGTCGGGTATTGCACACCCCTAAATTTTTAATTATATATGTTCAGACTGAACCTTTCTTTCTTTTTAATCATTTTTTTTCAAGGCCCATGGACCGGAAGATAATAGGCCGAGAGTGGTTAAGAGAGTCTAATGATCCAGGCTTTACAGAACCTCATGGATTTGGGCATTTGATGTGTGTAGGCAAAAATATTCATTTTCTGTTTGTTGGAATTTGCTTGTACAAGCTGTATTCAATCAAAGAAAGGAGATGGGGGTGCAGATTCTGGGGCTGTGCTCACCCAATCCCACACTGAGGGTTCACTTGCCTGAACTTCGAAACAAGCAAATTCTCTCACTACCAACTTCAGCACTTTCAACTACATCTTCTCTCTCCTCTCCACCTCCCACTATTCAGGCAAGAACCCTTTTTTCTCTATGCATACGTTTTTCCTGTCTATGCAGAGGAAAAATTTGGACTTTAGTATAGTTTTTTTTTTTTGGTTACAGAAATATGGATTTGTGTTTCTTTGTCCGCTTGTTCAACTATTTGGTAGAAATTGTTAAATTTTTCTGCCAAAATTAGACTTAAGCTTGTATTCTCAAGGAAAACATGGTGGCAGGTTGTTGGTGGAAAAACTCCTAATTGGTATGAAAATGGGAATGGAAATGCCAATTCTAGCACTACCCTTCATGGCTGTAGTGGCGAGACTGATTGGGTTGATCTTGATACTGAGCTTTATTACTGGACCAAGCCGCTGCGCCCTGTTCAGGTATGAACAAGGTTGCTCTTTCACTGCCATTTGGTTTTGAAGTGCTGTTGAGTTGAAAATTTTATCTATTGTTGTTGGAAATTGAGGGACTTCAAATTTTTTATTTGATGCTGGGAATTCTGCAGTGGTATCCTGGTCATATTGCCAAAACAGAAAAAGAACTGAAAGAGCAACTCAAATTAATGGATGTTGTGATAGAGGTGCGAGATGCAAGAATCCCTTTGTCTACTAGCCATCCGCAGGTCAAGTTCTAATAAATCAATTCTTAGCAAGAAATGTTATTAGTTTATATCTGGTGTGTTTATATTCATGTATATGGATAAATGGATCCGCTTTCATGTGAACTTAACCTTTCTGTATTTCAATAGCCTCGCTTTCTATTTTCAGGCTATTTTGTGATGTTTATATAATAAAGGGTTGCAGTAGGAAAGAATTTTATAAAGTTCATACCTTGAGGATTGAAATGATTTTTAGGCCCTTGCGATACTGGAGTTTTATCATCTCTATAATACTTGCCAAAAGACGTTACCCAAATAATATTCTACTATGTGGGAGAACATATGATATCTGGAAATATAGTACGAGGCATTATCAATTATTGCTCTCTGTTGCTTTTGATGTTTAAAGTTTTTCTAAATGCTACAATCAAACATCATCCATGGGACTGGGAGGAAACCTTATGTTTTGATTCTCTTTTGTAATCATGAGCAGATGGACTCATGGCTTGGAAATAGGAAGAGGATTTTAGTGTTGAATAGAGAGGATATGATATCCAAGGTAGACCGGAATGCATGGGCTAATTATTTTTCAAGGCAGGGAATAAAGGCTGTATTTTCCAATGGGCAACTGGGAATGGTATTAAACGAGAAATTGTCTTCCTAAATTTACATTTTGAGCATAATCACAAATAAGATAATACTCATGTCAAATGCAGGGTACTATGAAATTGATCAGGTTAGCAAAGGCATTAGCTGCAAATGTAAATGTCAACCGCAAAGCCAAAGGACTCCTTCCTCGTCCTGTGAGTTTCGCTGAATCCATGTGGACAGTGAGAAAGGGATCAAAGTTGCTATCTAAGGATTTTGTTTGATGTGATATCTTTCATTATTATGTAGGTTAGGGCTGGAGTAGTTGGGTATCCAAATGTTGGGAAATCATCCTTAATCAATCGGTTACTGAAGCGTAGAATGTGTGATGCGGCTCCTAGACCTGGAGTTACAAGAGAACTGAGGTATGCATCTTGTTTAAATTTCTTCATCATCTTGGAAGATGTGAAATTTTCACCAAAGGGAGTTAAGTTAGCAATAAGCTTAAACTAGGTATTGATAAATCTGAAAGGCATAACTCACTTTTAGGCTTCTTTTCCTCAAAAGTTTCTATAGCAGGCCAACCAAATTGAAAGAAGGAAACAGTTTGTTTATGAAATTAGAGTTGGCTTTAGTCCTGTAGTAAGTTTGATGTTTCCAGATCTTGAGGTTTCTGCTATTATTCAGTTGGAAGAAATATTGGATATTTGGTCATGAACCTCCAATTGTCAAGTTTTCACTTTGCTGAAAATCGCAGAAACTGGTTAGAGCAATATCTAATAATATCTTATTATTTTCAGTGTAAAAAATTTGGTACAGAATTATTTGTGTCTGGAATATCTGTCAACCATAGCTTTGTTTTACCTCTTATTTTAATGATTTCTAGAAGAGAAACTGGCATTTCTAATGCATATTTATTGGGGGGCTGTGCTGTTGTTGAAAAGATGGATTCGATTTGGGAAAGAGCTCGAGTTGCTAGACTCTCCTGGCATGATCCCAATGAGGATTAATGATCAATCAGCTGCTATAAAGCTTGCTATCTGCGATGACATAGGAGAGAGATCCTATGACGTGGCTGATGTAGCAGCAATTCTTGTACAGATGTTGACAAGGATTCCGTCAGTAGGTAATGCATATTGCCCTTCTTCATTTTCAGTGTCTTTCACATACAGTTTACTTTTGATTCTTGTCCTTTGACAGGTGCAAAAGCTCTTCATAATCGGTACAAGATTGATGTAGATGGGGATAATGGTAGAATGTATGTCTAATTCTGGCTCATTGTTTTATGTACTTAGGATATGGGCTAATCCATGTGACTTAGATTCCATTTTACCAAAATCCTTCTTTATTGACATCATTGGTGTTGGGTTGTCACTGCAGATTTGTTCAGAAGCTTGCAGTACACTTGTTCAATGGGGACACCCATCAAGCAGCTTTCCGTGTCCTGTCTGATTTCCGGAAAGGAAAGTTCGGTTGGGTGGCACTTGAGAGGCCCCCCAGGTAGCCTCATTGGTAGCAATGAAAGTTCGGTTGGGTGGCACTAGAGAGGCCCCCCAGGTAGCCTCATTGGTAGCAATGAATCGAATCACGGGATTTCTAAAGCTTCCATTCATGATCCTGATCCCTTGAGAGTGCCAAGTTAGGGGCGCTGGGACAGGACTTGATGAAGACCGGTATACGAATACGAGTATGAATAGGACGAAGGTAGAAAACTTTTGATGATTGTAATACCTTTGAGATCTGCAGGTGACCTAAACATAAAAGGTGTATATATATAAATCGAAGTTTTGCACCATGAGTTGGTAATGGACAGGGTCACCTGTTAGACATTGTGTCTCCAACAAGGTTGCTCATTTATCAAATATAGCAATTTGTAAAAAGGCTGGCCATATCCTAAGAATGAGTAACTTTGCTCTGCATTTGCTGTACTTCTGCTGATATATAATAGACGCATACAGTGAGTTACTTGACATGAGTGAGGATTCAGGGCTAAGCTTCTTTGCTGTGAATGAACCAATGGATTTATTTGAAAAACCAAAGGAACACCTCGCGCCTCTCAATAAGTATAGGTGTTTCTCTCCATTTATGTTTGTTTCAAGTGTCTTCGAACATGAGTTGTGTTAATTCCACCCTTCAGCCACATCTGGTCTACTAAATAACTGCCAAAAATGAACAGCAAGGCTAGTGCTCATTGATATATCAAATGGGACCATTAGCAAATTTCAAATACACCACCAGTTATGTATTTCTATTTCATCCTCCAAGCAAGATACAAGGCATAGAACTAAGCCATCCTATGGCAAGCAAAAAAAATTCACATATGAAGTCCTTCGCTCATCACAATCTGAATCTGATTGAGCAACGTAGGTAAGGAAAAGAAATCCCAACTCCCTTTAATTCATCTACAAAAAATGTCTAATTATAGTTGAATATTCTTTTCCGATTGCATAGGGATGCTTAGGAATTAGATAATCTTCGTGAAATCAAATAATCAATGTTGTGACAATAACTTTGTATACTCTGTACATAGATACCTTTTTGGTAAGGAACAACACAAACCTTGAGAGGTAAGGCGTAGGAGAAGAATTCCAGTGCCAAATGTGGAAAAAATGAATGACAAGCAAAAAGCAAGCAGGCTATAGCTAGTGTGCCATCTCTGTTCAACATTCAAGCAACTGACATCTAAACTAAAATACGGAATTTCTAACTCAACCGTATTCAAATGAAAAGATATTACAATGATACAAGTGGGATGAAATGTAACCTTCATCTTGCTATCGTGGGAGTACAAGTGGTCGAATCATCTTTGTTGGACCAACTCTCTTTAATTCTGCAAGCCTGGATTGATCTTTCAATCTGAAGAAGCCCTTCCGCAGCTTCTTTCTCCAACTGAGAACAGTACCTTCCAAAGGTATTGACATTTACATGAAGTTTGAAATCTATACTAAACAAAAATTTCATTTCCAATCTGTTTAACTCTTCAGTGCTTATACCTCCCACTTTGGCATAGTATGCATTATTAAAGAATCTGAAAAACCACAAAGATCTTCTAAGAATTTGAGCAAGATAATAAATACAAATTCAATATAATTAGCAAGCAGTCAATTATTTGCCAGTTGAAGAATGGATAGCAGGCTACGAGAAATATGGGGAAGTATGAAGCTTTTGGATTTCATAAGGATTATGCACCTTAAAACCTTCATACATAGACCTCTCTAAGTATAAAGTTTTTGAAAACAAACTGAATTCCATGCTTATAGGTTGCTTTTATCTGATAAACCAAACTCAATCAGCAGACATGTAATCTACAGAAATATAAGCAGTCCTTTGATTACTGGTACTTACGCATCATCAATGAACTTTGCAGCTACCATTATGCTTGTTATTAGAAGCCGGTGAACATTAAGAGATGTTAAAGGAATATTTGTTCTCTGTACAAATCGGTCAACATAAATGTGAGCCACAACGAAGCAGGATGGGCTGCAGGCCGAGTACTTAAAGATACGTTCAATATACTGCTGAATACTAACAGCTGGTGCCCTTAAACCGTGAAACACTGTAATGGCATCTTTGAACTGTGCTGCCTCCAGCATCATCTCGTTTTTTTGAACAGCTCTTTCAAGAAGAGCAGAAAGAAGGGTCAAAACCCGTGGACTTCCCAAAACTCCTTTTGCCAACCCTTTTAAACCCAGATTTATGTATAAATCTGGGTCTACATTCTCACTATCAAGTGCCATTGTCCCCATAGCTAAACTGCACTGCATTAAATCAGCACATATAGGCTCATTATCATCAGAATATACCAAATCCATTCTTCTATAAGAACAATACGTGGTTGATAATAGAACATAATATATTCAGACAAATGCAACAACCAACACAAAAATCTTAAAACCCATAAAGAAGATTGAAAGGTATAAGAATTGGATTTAGATAAACATATTACTGCACTTGGTTAGCAAACAGGAGTTCATTCAGTACAGACTAGATTGAAAATTACGCTTCAGTAGTTAACATTTCAATTGAGAGGCAAAATAATCTTTAGGAATAGGACTTAGATTATTGATATTTTTCAAGCCTAATTAATCTTTGTTCCTCCACTTCATTTTATGAAAAATCAAAGATCTGACTCCAGAAATATAGAAATGCATCAAATTAGCCAAATTAAACCAAGCTTCGCCAAATCAAATCTAACTCTTTGTTGGAAAAATATATTTTGATTAAACCCCAGTTCTGTAAACAGAAAACCCATTTCAAATACTATGAAAACAGAGAAAAATAAGCAAACTTACAAAAAACTTGAAGGATTCCTGTGGCTACGGTTCTTGGTTGCTAAAAAAGCATCAGGGACGAAGAAGATACAGCGTGAACAGAGAGACAGACGGTAAATCTAGTTTCAGTTCCCTCTCTCTCTGTCATGTCCCTTTTTCCTCCCTACATCAGCTTTGCCTTAGAAACTAGAAAGAGAGAGACACAGAGAGAGAAAGCTTGCTTTTCCTTTAAATTTATGTATTAATTATTTTGGCGAAGTGAGACTCCTCTCTCTCTCTCTCTCTCTCTCTCTCTCTCTCTCTCTCTCTTTCTTCACATGGAAAAGAGGGAAGTTTCATTATATAATCTTTATAAAACTTTAAATGGAAGATAGTGTCGGTATTGTGCGCTGCTAAATCACCATTGTTAAAGTGGGTGACTAAAGCTGTTCTTGGATTCTTTGCCTTCTCGCTGCTCAATCATGGACCCATTCTACTTCTTAAAATGGCCTTTATTTATTTAACTATTTATCTGAAAATTAATTTTATTTTAATAAATTTCTTTTTCTAATTTTATAATTACAATATTAAGTTTTTTAATTCGGATTAATTAAAAATATTATTAAATTTTCAACCATTTGAATACATATTATTTTTAATAAATTTCTTTCTTTTAAATAACTACTATTATTTAATTTGTGAAAAAAAAAATATACTTTTTATATTTTATGTTAAGTGGTTAATATTATCCAAAATTAATTTAAAATTAACTCGATTGGAACCTGCTAGTCCCGACCCACTTGAGATGTATACACTTCATTAGTTTGATTTAGGTTAGATTATGTAAATTAGATTTGGTTGTACTTGTGTTGTGCTTGCTAAAAAACAGAGGGTGGAGTTATAAATAACACAAAGAAAGAAGTAAAAATTAGCAATGTAAATGTAAATGTAAATGTATGCACCGATTTAATTGTTGTCGTTTTTAGGAGACTTGTTTGTTATTCTTTTTATTTAATAAATCACGGCGCAAGATAGGCCACCGTCAGTGCGTCATTTCTCACAACAATCATTATTCATTTGAGGTCAGAAATTTAAATATATATATATAATTTTTGTTTTCAAAATTAAATTATTCCACGAATTTGTTAATATTGTCAGATCATTTTATGTAAAAAGATGTATCATTTAAAGGAAAAAAGTGAAAATCATATAATGATAAAAGGATAATATAATGTATTTAATAAGTTTATAGATATTTCATATAAATTTTTATTAATATAGAGATATTATTTATATTTTTAATATATAAATTCAGCTAGATAATATATAAATGGTGATGGTTTAGAATAATTTATGTATTATATATATGAAAAGTTAGATTTGGGGGTGGGAATGTAGTAATCCACCAATCCTACCATTTATGAAAAGAGAAGTCCATAAATTACACTTCACACCATTATCAGCCACCTTAATTTTCTGCTTTATATGCTCACCGGGATTACACTCCATTCCACCCTCACTGTATATGTGTATGTTAGAGAGAATTGACAGGGATACATATAACATATATATATATATATATATATATACCATTACGCACAAACATTGGAATATTTATCCCTTTTTCATTCTATTTTATTTAATGATTACTTTTTTTTTTGAAATTATTTAATGATTACTTAATTGCATGTTTACGTATTGATAATAGTTGAAAATTTCTGAACTGACAGTTTCAAACAGTCACTTGAAAATAAAGAATTCCGATGAATTTCCAATCAAGAATACTCCGACGATCAAGTCAGGAAACTTGACGATAATTATGGTATTGTAATTGGGAAAAAATCCAGAAGAAAAACATATATGAATTCTCCCTTTTATAGAGTTAGGAATCAGTGTTGGAGGAGGAATCTTTTTCCTCGTGGGACAGGTATTCCCAATAGAGCTGGAGCTAGGAGTCCTAACTAGAGTAGAACTCAAATTTTGAATAGATAAGAATACTTCCTGATCAGATAAGGGTAACTCCTGTTTGGATAAAGTTGAATTACTGATTAGATAAGGTTGATCACGTAGAAAACGCGTTACAAGGTAAAGGAAGTACTTGAAGGATTCCTACGATCCTAATGATCTTAGGGGACGAGCTCTTTCCGAACTGCTGGATGCTACCGAGCTGTTATTGAGAGATTTCAGATCAGTTCGGCCGTCTAGGCTCAAGAGCAAGAAGAAATAGAACTTCTTGAATAAGATGAAACCGAACTCCTTATAGAGTGTCCAGTTATCATAAGTCCCCCCTCAAATACATGACATTTATGTCATTTAGGTGGTAAACCAAAAAATTCAAAAAGTTGCCTGTCAGGCGCGTAAGGCATTAAAAACGGAGAGGATAATGCCTCGTTTTACGCGAAGTGACGGCTAGGGCAGTTACATGCTATCATTGTGACGCTTTGATACTTGCGCTTGCCTTAATGACCATCGACACAACCACTTAGCTCTTGCCACTTGTCTCTTAACCACTGGTTCATCTTGCCTATATATTTGATTTCATTTCTGGGATTTTGCTTCTTTTTCACGCGTTTGATTTCCAGTTTACTGTTCTTATCTCTAGCCTTTTCGTCCTTTTCTTCCCTACCATTTTAGATCTGCGTATTCTTCCCCCTATTTCCCAGATTTGCTGCTCTTGCAAGCGATCATTTCCAAGCGTCTCCTGATTCAGCTACGTCCATATTTACTTCGAGACATTTTCTGAGATTTTTAGGTTTGTACCGTTTTTTTCTTCATCTCTTTTTACCATGAGTGCTTCTAAGAGCTCTACTGAAAGAGTGAGGGTAGAGGAAGGGTTTACTGCTCAGAGTTTCCCCGATTCCCCCAGCACCAGCCAACGAAGACAAAAAGGGAGAAAAGAGCCTAGGAGGCTTCCCAGGGTAGGGAGGATAAGCCCCGTTCTGACATCCAGCGATATGAATGCGCTGAGAGAGAGACTTGGTATTCCCTACGAGTACAGGATGCATGCTGCTGCCGCCGCCTCGCTAAGGCCAACGCCAAATTCCAAGGAAAAAAAGGCAATAGTCGCCTATGAGGAGGACTTCGAAGCCGGAGTGAGTCTTCCATTAAAAGCTTTTAAGCTTGAATTTCTGAACTTCTATGACATGATAATTGGACAGCTGTATCCCAATGCCTGGCGCACTCTCTCAGCGCTACAAATATGGTCTGCCGAGCATGATATAGACCTCATTGTCTGACTCTTCTGAGCTACCCACAATGTTGGGCTCCGAGCTAATGGGGAAGATCATAACTACATTCAATCTCATCCTAGATATGGGGTATTTGCTGGGAACCCCGAGTCTCTGAAGAACTAAAAGAACTGGTTCTTTGTTATAGAAAGCGAGTCGGACTTTCCTTTTCGGACTCATTGGGGTCAGCTTGTGAACAGAAATGACAATCCTCTATTGCTCAACGATGAAGAGGAAAAAACCCTAGCTCGATGGAGGGAGCTAGCTAAAGAAAAGACTGATATATACGAGCAACTCCAGTGCAGCGTACCTCTACCACCTCCAAAATCGAGCTCAAAGAAAAAGAGTAAACTTCACTTCTATGTCTTGGGTTCTGATTTATTTATTATTATTTGCTTTTTTTTTTAGCCATGAAGAGAAGCTCCAATCCTAGCATAGTCGAACTCATAAGGGCCAAGAGGCAAAAATCTGGAGGAAGCCCTTCTGCTGCGCTGGATGGCCACCCGGCACCTCCGAACCCGAGCTCTCCCATAATTTCTCTGAGCTCAAACGTTCCAGCTCGAAGTCCCTTGTCCGCAGCTCCCCCTTAATCGCCAATAGTAGTTCCCGATCATTCTCTCAAGGCCACAGATAACCAAGCTATATCTTCCGAGCAGCCCTCTGGAAGCCACGAACAAGCACATGCGCCTGACCCAAAGTTATGGGCTGAGGAGCTGAAAGCTTTGGCTGATGACGTACGTAAGTTCTGACAGCGACAGGGGAAGTCATGGACGAAAGAGAACCCGGACTTCAACACCTTCATTCATCAGGCAGTATGTATTCCCTCGGAGGCCACACCACTGGTGCAAATGAGCACCGAGCAGCTGAGTTATGCCATGAAAAAGCATGAAGTGGAGGTATGTTACTTAGCTCGGTAATTATTATATGCCCGGCCTCTAGGATTGATGATATAATAACTTTTCATTTTTAGGGGTGCCTGCTGGCGGGAGCAGCAATCGGTAAGATGAATAAGCTCATCCTCGGCTAGAAAAAGAAGGAGAAAGAGGTAACCCGGCTCCGATATTAACCGGGAGAGGCAAAGGTGAAGTTAGAGGCATCAGAGAAGTGAGCTCTATAGGCTGAGAAGAAAATGGTTGCTCAAAAAAGCGAAGTGGATGAAGCCCAAGAAAGAGCCGCTGCAGCCGAAACTCGTCTATCCCAGGAAAAGGAAAAGAGTCAGGCTGCTGAGTCGAGTTTAAAGGAAGAGCGGCGAGGATAAGAAGCCGCGAACAAAGAAAAAATCGAGCTGGAACAAAGGTGTTCGTAGCTCGAATACCAGGCGGTAGATCTTGCGGCCGACAAATGTGTTTCGTTCGGTAGTAAACTGATTCAATCAGTGAAAGACCGGCATCCGAACATGGATTGGTCCTGGCTGGATGAAGTTTACCTCAACGAATGAAAGCCGGACCTTCAATTTTTGACTTGTAATTTTCTGAATTGTAACTCATTCAATATATATGGAATGAATTTTCTTTCGATCTGAACAATTGTAGAATTATTGCATAAGTCTACATAAATAGTTTCGTATGCTTGGATAACGATATAGTTACTACATGCGTAGCTTTTAAAAATTTGACAAAGTATTAGAACTGTAAATTGAAAGAATGCTCGTGGCGATATTGCTGAATTGAGCTTTTCATAATAATAAGCCTTGCTCGGATAGCAATTTAGCTATACCGAGCTTAAAAATAATTAAAAGTGCTCGTAGCAAACCTGCCGTAATGAGCTTAAAATAAAATAAAGGGCTCGTGGAAACCCTGCCGAACTGAGCTTGAAATAAGAAAAGGAGAGCTCATGGTGAACCTGCCTGCCTGAGTTTAATAAGAAATAAACAGAGCTCGTGGCGAACCTGCCGAACTGAGCTTGACATTGATTTATAAGATGCTCAAATAGCGATATAGTCGTAGTGAGCTTACAATAATGAAAAATGCTCGTGAAAAACCTGCCGAAGTGAGCTTAATATAAAAAGAGCTCGTGGCGAACCCGCCGAATTGAGCTTATATAAAAGAAAAAGTGCTTGTGGAGAATCTGCCGAAGTGAGCTTACATAAAATAAAAGAACACATGGCATCCTGCCGAATTGTGTGTAAATAAGAGTTCACATGGCGAACTGAACATCCAACGGGCGTTGCTTCTTTCAGCATTGTTACATAAGTTTCTTGAGCTATTTGCTGATTTTCCCGAAGTACCGTAATGCCACCTCTGGTAGGGACTTTTAACAACAACTTCCACATAGAGATGTATGCATCCACCCTGGCTAGTAATGGCCTCCCAAAAATGGCATTGTAAGCCAGAGGAATGTCCACTACCATGAAACAACTGGTATAAGAATGAACTACCTCGCCATCCCCGAGTTGTAAAGATAATCTTACCGATCCCTCTGCCTTGATCGGCTAACCCGATATCCCAATGAGAGGAGTAGATACTGGTTCCACGAGATTAGTAGACATTTTTAACGCCCTGTAAGCTTGCAAGGTGATGCGATTTACCGCACTACCTGTGTCTACCAAAATTCGCTGGACTAAATAGTCCTGAATCAGGGCTGCGATCACCAAAGAATTCATGTGCGGTTGTTTAACATGATCACCCTCCTCAACCGAGAATTTCACTTCATAACTTTCTTCAGGAGAACTAGAGTCTAGGGATAACACCTCTTTTGCTCTTCTTTTTTTGGAATCCTCGAAGACGTCATAATGCTTGCCACCAATAATGACATGAATGATGCCTGCTGGAGTTTTCTTGCTTATATCGGCCCTATTATCCTGTCTCCGAGGTGAAGGAGATCGGTTTCTATCCGTATCAGCTGTCTTAACAAACTGGGTGAGCTTACCCTTATGAACTAAGAATTCGATCTCTCTTTTGAGCTGATGGCAATCATTCATCTCATGACCTTTATCCTTGTGAAAAGAATTCGTGTCATGACCTTTATCTCGTGTCTACCAAAATTCGCTGGACTAAATAGTCATGAATCAGGGCTGCGATCACCAAAGAATCCATGTGCGGTTGTTTAACATGATCATCGTCCTCAACGAAGAATTTCACTTCGTAACTTTCTTCAGGAGAACTAGAGTCTAGGGATAACACCTCTTTTGCTCTTCTTTTTTTGGAATCCTTGAAGACGTCATAATGCTTGCCACCAGCAATGACATGAATGATGCCTGCTGGAGTTTTCTTGCTTATATCGGCCCTATTATCCTGTCTCTGAGATGAAGGAGATCGGTTTCTATCCATATCAACTGTCTTAACAAACTGGGCGAGCTTACCCTTCGGAACTAAGAATTCGATCTCTCTTTTGAGTTGATGGCAATCATTCGTCTCATGACCTTTATCCTTGTGAAAAGCACAATAAAGGCTCTGATCTCTGTTAGAGAATTTCCTCATAGGTCTGGGCCAATTTACCTTATCGTTCTCCTTCATCCATTTTAAAATTTGAGACTTTGTGGTATTTAGAGGTGTCCACCCATCATCATTTTGATCTCTAGACTGAGCTGAAACCATAAAAGCCCAATTTAAGCCACCTGACCCCCGATTCCTCGATTCGCTTCTCCCAGAGCTCCTCTCATTGCCTGATCTATACAAGTCTCTACTATCCTCGTTATGAGAGCTATGGCGGAGGCGGCGTGCTTCATCCATCCTGATGTATTTATGAGCTCGGGACATAAGCTCGGTAAAGTCACCTGGTGGTTTTTTACTCAACGAGTCGCTAAAATCCTGGCACCGGGTATTCTGTATGAGGGCATTGTTAGCCACCTCTAAATTTAGGTTCTGAATATCCATTACTACAGTGTTAAACCTTTCCACATAGGCTCCTAATGTATCCCCTCTATCCTGCAGAACTAAGTTGAGGTCAGCTGAGATTTTCGTGAGTCGAATAACTGCTACAAACTTTGAAATGAACATATTGCTGAACTGTTCGAAGCTTGCAATAGAGTGCTCGGGCAAATTTTGGAACCAAATTTGAGTGGACTCAGTAAGTGTTTGAGGGAAAATCTTACACATGGCAGCGTCCTTCGAGGTGTAGACAAGCATCGTGTGGTGGAATTGATCCAGATGAGCCCGAGGGTTTGTACTGCCATTGTACTTGGGCAAGTTCGGCAGTCTGATCTTTGGGAACGGGGTAACCAAAATCTCCCTGGCTAGTGGTGATCGAAAATTGCTTTGGTACTGCAAAGTATTTTGGTTCTGGTACTTTTGCATTTGTTCCTCAAAGAGCCTCTCAAACTGATATAAGGTAATGGTTATGGTCGGACTCGAGGCCAATGTGGGTGGAAAAACTGGCGGGACGGGTGTGGAAGTCTGTGGAGCTGGCGAGAAAAATTGTATGGGAGCTTGAGGGATAGGTATTTGAGCCACCACTGCGTTCAGGGTAGCCAAGAAGGCTTGAGCCATTTGGGGAGTAAGGCCAGGAATGGCGGGAATGGGAACAGCTTGTGGAGCTGGATTTTGTGCGTTGTAGTAAGTTTGAGGAGTTGGTAGCAGTGGGATTGGCTCATATGGAACCGGTGAAGGTTGTATTGTTTGTCCAAATAACTTGACAGGAGGTAGCTGAATTAATTAGGGTTGGATTTGTGGAGGTTAAATCAGTGAGGGTTGGCTGGTCGGAGGAGCGGCAACAGCAGCTAAATCAGGAAAGAGATCCATTGAAAAATTTGAAGGTTCTACGCTATTCGTACCAAATGATGACAGTTCAAAATTCCTGAGCTGATAGCTTGAAACAGTCACCTGAAAATAAAGAATTTCGATAGGTTTTCGATCAAGAATACTCCAACGATCAAGTCAGGAAAATTGACGATAATTATGGTATTGTAATTGAGAAAAAATCCATAAGAAAAATATACCTAGATTCCCCCTTTTATAGAGTTAGGAATCAGTGTTGGAGAAAGAATATTTTTTCGCGTTGGACAGGTATTCCCAATAGAGCTGGAGCTGGCAGTCCTAACTGGATCAGAACTCGAATTCCGAATAGATAAGAATACATTCTGATCATATAAGGGTAACTCTCGTTTGGATAAGGTTGAATTACTGATTAGATAAGGTTGATCACGTAGAAAACGCGTTACAAGGTAATGGAAGTCCTTAAAGGATTCCTACGATCCTGATGATCTCAGGGGACAAGCTCTTTCCGAGTTGCTGGATGCTACCGAGCTGTTATTGAAAGATTTCAGATCAGTTCGGCCGTCTGAACTTAAGAGTAAGACAAAACCGAACTTCTTGACTAAGACGAAACCGAACTCCTTATATGGTGTCTGGCTATCACATATGTTTATCCAAATTTGAAGTATTGGACTAAGTAGTGCTATAATTATAATAAGATCAATTTATACTTGCATTAAATATAAGTTTATAAAAAAATAAAATATTCGCTTTGAAGTATTACTTCCAAGTATTTAAAAGTATTTCAGTTTTAAAGAATTTAATTATAGAATATTACACTCTAACCAAGTGGGTAACCTTTCATTACATTGCAGCAAAAACAATTACTCTTAAATCATATATGCACACACAAGTAAGTTGTCTTTGTCATGAGAACGAATTAGGTTGTTGGATGAGTTGACATTGCCACGTGTAAAACGTACAACTATATTTAATTAGAAGGGGTCGCTATGTATGTCTATGTCTTCCACATGTTCCTTAGTTACGCCTATCCTCTAAACGCTGATATGCTAACCCATACAAGCATATAGCCAATGCCACATAGATCATAGCTGGCAAAGTGTCGGTTCCGACAAGACCAATTAAATTCATAATTAATCTGTTTAGTCCTTAACTCCCCTTTAATTATTCCATAACAATAAAAGATCAATTGCCCCCTTAATCCCCATGACATGTTTGCTTTATCACACAAACTATACATCAAAAGTAGTTTCTACATTGATTTGTTTTCTGAGAAGTTTACCATTAATTTCAGTTTTGAGCTTAATTAACACTTATTTTTCATTTCGCTACCCTTTTATTCCATTTTCATCATTTTAAAACTTTTTCTTTCGATATGTTTTTAGCTCTGGTCATAGAATTCAATGCAAGAGTAATATGAAAATTCATGCACACAATATGAATCCAGACAAATTCATGAATAAATTACTATACCAAAATAAAATTTAAATCTACAGTATGCACAAAATACTACATTATTACTTCTAAATTAAATAGTAAAAAAAATTATCTATAGTTCAAATAATTAAAATTTTAGCTATTTTTTTATTTGACGAGAGTTTAAGTTGCATCATTTATGCCTACAAAAATATATTATTAAAAAATAAATAAATAAATAAATGGCAAGGCCCGATTATTTGTTGATCTTCTACTAAAGGTCCAAGTTCATCTAATTGTGTGGGCCGAGGCCTTGAACGCAAGACAGAGAACGTAAATACGATAATAATGAGGGACATTATGGTCATTTAATATGAAGCCAGACGGAAAACCTACGCAATAATAATAATAATAATAATAATAGTATTTTAAAGGGAGAGGGTAATGATAAATTTCCCTCCAATTCCAGAACGTAAGAGCACTTTTTTTTTTATTTTTATTTTTATTTCCTTATCTGCAAATTTCATGATTACACACTTTTAAATTCTTCACTCTCATTTCCCTCATTTTTCTTTTCCTTTCTCTGTTCGAAAAGATTAAAAAAAGAAAAGAAAGGCGGAGGCAGTTTCTAATTCTATTCCTAGGGTTTGCAGTTCTTGTTTGCTTGTGCACATCATTTAGGGTTTTGCTCGTTGTTTCGTCTCAGGCTCTCAGGTACTCACTTGTGTATATATTTTGTTTCTTGAAGAAGATTCAAGTGTTGGAATTTAATTTTTATTTTCAAAATTTTCGTCCGATTTGATTTCATTGTATTTAGATTTTGTTTTCTTCCCCACTTTTATACTGTTCTGCATTCGCAAAACCGGAGTTGCTTTTGTTTCTGCCTTTTCCTCTGGATCTTTTTATCTTTTGGTCTTCTAGTTGGCTTTCTATACTACATTTATGTATTTTTTTTATTTCGAATTCTTCATTTCTGAGCATCTTCGGGATCTTTGTGTTTTTCTGTTTGATTTTCTTTAACATTAGATCTTGTATTTGTTAATATGTTTTACGGCAATGTTCTTGAGCAATGGCTTTAGATTTTTGGCAAATGGTTTGGGGAATAAAGATTTAGAAAGTTCTAAGTTTGGACCATGAAGAAAACTTAAGTTTCACATCGCCTAATGTATAAATTAGCATGTCAGCAGATCTTTTGTTTAGGGTTTACTATTCATAGATATAAATGATGTTACTTGGTTAATTACTTGAAGCTGTATTATTTAAAAACAAGAATCTCTTCCCTGCAAATGGCTTACCATTTGATTTGTTTTCTCTAGTGTTTATCTGTTATATTGTGTTTGCCCCAAATTTCATTGGGGACACACAAGTTCTTCTATTTCACTTATATGGGACATACAAGCTGCTATTTTGTAGTGTTCAAGGTTTTACTTTCTTGGTTTGTGAAAATCTGTGTGCTTTCAAGAGCGATTGAAATTGCCAATAGTTTTGAAGTATTCATCTTGTCATATTTACTTTTATAAGTATGTACTCTTTGTGGAATTAAGGACCTTAGTGACTTGTCAGTGTCCTAACACAGGATTTATTTCCTGACCTAACATGTCAAACTGTGAATGACTGCTTCCACTGCTGTCTCTGAATTTCTGTATATATTTAGTTGTCATTCATGGCATTGCAATCCACCAGCACCACCCTTACCCTCATATCTTCATCCCACTGCTGTTCCAATGTTAGTCTCAGTGGCTCCATGTCATTTCTTCATCTCCTTAAATGTTGAATAATTCTTCATTCCCAGGCAGCACATGCACACATCTAAAGTTTCTATGTTTAATTAACCTAAGTATGTAGAAACTTGATGACATTTTTAGCATTTGCCCCTTTTATAGGGTTTCTCTATATCTGCTTAGTTTGTATCTTGGGAAGACTTGAGAGTTTTTATTTTGCCATCTGTTTGTAAAATTTCTTGAGATTGTGCAGCTATCAGCTTTCAAGGAGTTCTTGAATGTAACTGACAGAAACATTTTGTGTTTTTCTCCACATTAACTATTTCACTGATGGAAGGAGACTGCAGTATTGCTATTTTGTTAAAATCTTTTGCTTCATTTGATAATTTTGCAGTCAGCCACACTAAAATGGTTGGTATAAACTGCTTTTCCTCTTTCCATTTTCCAGTATAGTAGCTGCCTGCACTTTTGTCAGAGTGATTATTTTGTGCTCGTTTCTCTACATTAATGAAGAGAACTTGCTTCAATATCTTTCTGTTCTTAGTTTTGTATTCTTCCACTTCTTGCAACCGAAAATTCAGGCAAACACAATGTGACTAACTTAAATGTCTATAATCAGGACTCAGGATCTGAGCCCTTTGTAAACCTATGATGGTAGCAACTCACTAACATTATACTTGCATACAATGCCACAACGTTTTCCAGATTGTAGGAAAAATATCTAAGGTTTTGAGGCATGTTGGAGTCGATCAATCAAAATACAGTTCTGCATTTGAAAATTTCTTTGCCCTACTTCATCAACCTATATGTGCTTCCTTGTTTATTTGATTTTGTTATGCATTTATAGTACAGTCGTGACATTTTTCTTTCAGGTTTATTTGACATGGATTCTACAACACAAACTTTCCAACACCGTACACTTTCTGTAAAATTGTGGCCTCCTAGTCAGAGTACAAGGCTAATGCTTGTAGAGCGGATGACCAAGAACCTTACCACCCCATCCATAATTTCCAGAAAGTATGGCCTGTTAACCAAAGAAGAAGCTGAGGAGGATGCAAAAAAAATAGAAGAGACAGCATTTAATGCTGCAAACCAGCTCTATCAGAAGGAGCCAGATGGTGATGGAAGCTCTGCAGTACAGGTTTATGCCAAAGAATCCAGTAAGCTCATGCTGGAAGTTCTTAAAAGGGGCCCTAGAGTAAAAGAGGATGGAGAGGTAACGATTGCTGAGCAAGCTTCTTCTGCGGTTGCGGATAAATTTGATATATCTGGTGGTCGTCGAGCATTTATCAGTGCAGAGGAGGCTGAGGATCTTTTAAAGCCACTTAAGGAGCCAGGAAACCCCTATACTAAGATCTGTTTCAGCAATAGGAGTTTTGGCTTGGATGCAGCTGGCGTTGCAGAGCCAATGTTGTCTTCCATAAAGGATCGATTGACAGAAGTAGACTTATCAGATTTTGTTGCAGGAAGGCCTGAGTCAGAAGCTCTTGAAGTCATGAATATATTTTCTTCAGCTCTGGAGGGTAGTAACTTGAGATATCTGGACCTCTCAAACAATGCCCTGGGGGAAAAGGGTGTAAGGGCTTTTGGGGCACTTCTCAAATCACAGAATAATCTAGAGGAGCTTTATCTGATAAATGATGGCATCTCAGAGGAAGCTGCTCAAGCAGTTTGCGAGTTAATTCCTTCTACTGCAAAGCTGAAGGTACTTCAGTTTCACAACAACATGACTGGAGATGAAGGTGCCATTGCTATTGCCCAGATTGTGAAAAATTCTTCAATGTTGGAGAATTTTCGATGTTCTTCAACGAGGATAGGATCAGATGGTGGTGTTGCACTGGCCAAAGCACTTGGAACATGTAGCCACATACAGAAGCTTGATCTACATGACAATATATTTGGAGTTGAAGTTGGAGTTGCTCTGAGTAAGGCTGTAAGTTCATTTGCAGGTCTTACTGAGGTCTACCTCAGTTATCTGAACTTGGAGGATGAGGGGGCAGAAGCACTTGCGAATGCCCTGAAAGAGTCTGCACCTTCACTTGAAGTTCTTGAAATGGCTGGGAATGATATTACTGCCAAAGGGGCTTCTTCTTTGGCAGCATGTATTGCATCAAAGCAATTTCTCAGTAAGTTAAGCCTTGCTGAGAATGAACTGAAAGATGAAGGTGCTATTTTGATTGCCAAGGCAATAGAAGGGGGTCATGGCCAGTTGTATGAAGTTGATTTGAGTAATAATTCAATCAGAAGGGCTGGGGCAAGGCTATTGGCACAGGCTGTTGCACTTAAGCCTGGATTTAAGACGTTTAATATCAATGGTAACTTCATATCTGATGAAGGGATAGATGAGGTAAAGGATATATTTAAGAATTTGCCTGGTGTGCTTGGGCCTTTAGATGAGAATGATCCAGAAGGTGAAGATCTTGATGAGGAGGCAAAAGAAGAGGATGAAGATAATGACAATGAATTGGAATCCAGACTCAAGGGGCTTGAACTCAAGAATGACGAATAGGAACTTTATTCCATCTGAAGTAGTCTGATTTGTTAGCTCTTCCAGGATTAGAACTTAGACTACTGATTTCTTTTGTTTTGCGAATTGGGAGCTTTTTCTCATGCAATACTAGTCATGCTGCATTAACCAAGTGTAATAGATTTATCTACTATAGGTTAGTCTGAGAAAGTTGCTTCTTTTCCTTCAGTTGTTTTGGAGTTGGGTTTAGTTTTAGAATATGCTAGGCAGCGTTTTGTTGCATTAGTCAGTATCTTACTTTGATTTATTTGTGGCTCGCAGTCTCTGGAACTTTGGCCCTCTTTTGTAGCATATTCATGTTAAACTCTTGAAATGATCTTTCAGGAGCAAAAGTCTTTAGATGAAAAATATTCGTGCACTTGGAATGCATTTCCCCCTCTTTTATTATTTTTCTCAGCATAGCTGCGCTGAAGATTTCAGTGTCATTAAAATAATGTGTTATGTCTGGCTAGCCTACTTTATTTCAAGTAACCTTTCTTTTTGGAATGCAGAATTGGTCTTAAGTTGAAACAAGGGCTCTGTATTTATTTGCCGCTGCTTTCCTGTGGATGAAGTGAAAAGAACACAAGGATTTTTATCAAAATTAGGATGCGACATGAACCAATTACAGCTCCCTGAGAGCAGAGTCTTCTGTGATATGGGTGAATTTTAACATTTGAATGTTCTGAAAGATCACACTGCAACTGGAATATTCTGATAGATCAGACTGCAACTGGAACTTTGAGTGATTCAAGTATTTTGTCATCTAACTCGAACTGCATAGGCTTCTTGTCTCGCCCAATCTTCACATACTCATCAAATCGTTCTTTCAAGTCCTTAGGAAGGTTCGTGGTAGCACGCCATCCCAAGATATCCTTAGCAGCTCTGGGTTCTGCATAGAAGTGCTGCAAAATACATGTAGGACTTTTAATTAAGGTCCAAACAGATGCAGAAATTAATGTAAGAAATATGCTTACATCCCTGTCATGGCTGAAATATGCTTATATAACTGTCATGGCTTAAAAGTCTGAACTTTACATATACAATAGCTTGAAGCAAGTTAGCTGTTACCATATTTCGGAAAGGAAACGCTTTCTTTGCATCAATTCCAACAGCCTTCGGATCATAATGCACAATTTCAACTTCTAGACCTGCAGCTTGAGCACACAGTTTGGCCATTCCATCCAAAGTAACAGCACGATCGCTTACACAATTGAATATGTTGCCATTTGCAGCTTCAGGGTTCTCAACTGCTAGAGTAAGCATAGAGGATAAATCCCTAACATGGGCAACATTCGTTAGCTGCATCCCCGAGCCAGGAATTGGCACTGGCCTTTTCCGGACAATTCCTGTTCACAGAAGGAACATCATCAAATTTAAGAATAAACATCATCGGATATAAACAGAACCCTTTAATGCAGAATTGCTAGATTCTGTACTCACGATCAAAAAACCACTCTTCACAATCTTTATTGTTGCCTGAACCAATCATGTATTGTGGGCGGCATACAGCCCAACTACTGAAGATCTCTGCAATGTATTTTTCCACTCCTACATGACCTGCACTGGCTTTAACTTCATCCTGTAATATCAAATCATATTTAATTGATTTGGATGCTTTTTTTGGAGACAATAAAAGTAATTTATTTGATCAATTAATTACCCCTTCAACATGAGGAGGTTCGTCAGTTGGCACATAGATTCCAGCACTGCTGATGAACAGAAACTGCTTCACACCAGCACTCTTGGCCCAGTCAGCTACAGGTCTATGTGTGATTTTTCAAGATTGATGTTAACACTAACAAAGTAGCTTTTAATTATGTAACTAAGCATGCTAATTTCTTAATAAACAAACCTAACAGCATCAAGGTCCTTGCCATTGTTATCTAACACCACATCAAATGTTCCGCCTCCAACAACTTTGCCTACTACTGCTGGATCTCCCCACACCGTCTTCCCTCCAGCACTCACAATTTCCTTAATCAATCAAGACAAAAACAATCAATTACCAATTAAAATTCATCAAATTCTTGCAATATTTGATCGTAAAAGCTTACTGAGAATCTGCTGAAAGGAGGCTTCTTCATTTTATCAGAACTTTCTTCACCAACAGTGAAGATAGTAACCTCATGGCCAGAACCCAGAAGCTCTTTGGCAAAGTCAAACCCAATAACAGCATGTCCACCACTGTTAGTATTGACTATAAGAACCTTCTTCTTGGGTACGGCGCTGGCCTTGACAGTGAAGGCAGAGGCTGTAGAGAAGTGGCTTGAGAGTTTTGGGTGTGGAAAAGAAATAGGAGATATGGAAAGAAGAGAGGAAAGATGAGAGGAGCGAGAGAAGGAAGAAGGAGAAAGGGATGAAGAGGATGATGGAGAGGACGAATAAAGCTTTGAGGACGAAGAAGAGAAGAGAAGAGAGGGAGGAGGAGCAAGAGCAGCCATTGATATAGTTAAGCTTTGCCTGATCGTTGAGAACCACTAAACCTCAAGCTTGCTTTGTTTTTTGGGGCAGTAGATAAAGTAATGGCCCGCTTCTTTAACCGACTTGGTTGTTAATTTCCCGGGTAATTTGAATGTTACAGATCAACAGAACAATATATGTGGTTAATTTTTTAATGAAATTAACCTAATGGTTGATTATATTAAAAATAAAAATAAAATACTATAATATATTCTTTTGGCAAATAAAAAAAATTTATAGATAAATAGTTATCTCTCTTTGTTTGTTTTTTAAAATCAATCATATATACAATTTTATTTTAATCAATTTGGGGCAAAAATTTATATGCTGCTACTCTTTATTTTATGACAAATTCCTTAACCATAGTAATCAAAGGCAATATGCTTTGATTTAAAAAGAAAGCAAAATTATGAGAATAAATTTGGTTAGTTATAGCAATTTTATCTTAGAAATGTGAGATTTTGAATTTGAATTCCATTTAGGTTCTTCTTATACATAAATGAGAAAAATCACAAGAAATATAATTAAAATACAATAGTAATACAATTTCTTAGTCTCTTGCTACACAAGTTAATATTGAAAAGTTTATTTTGCGAGTCCCAAATATATATATATATATATATATATATATATATATATATATATATATATATATATATATATGATGTAAAGGGGGTGAATAAATCATTTCATAATTTTTCGTGATCTGAATATATTAGAATACAGACAGTTGATATACAAAATACAATCATCATAATAAATTTATTTCATGCAATTTACTTAAAATAATTTTTTAATTAATCTTTAACATTAAAAACAATACATATGAACGAAATTATTAGTAAGAAAAAAATTAGACTTTCATTAGATAAATTAATTTAGAAAAATTAATTTCAACCCGTTTTTAAAACACAAGGTGATTTTCTGACTCTGTTATATATAATGCAAAATAGATACAGAACAGTTAATTTCAGTATAAAAATTATAGAGCAAAAAATAAAAAGAGAGCAAGAGATAGAGAATTTAATACCGCGATTTATAGGGATTCGGCCATCACCTACATCCTCTCCTTAAAACTACCTATTTTAAGAGTTTTTTTCTTTCTAATGTGACTATTTACGGGTAAGAGTTAAAAACCTGTTATAAGTAGTTACCCCAAGTTTTTTTTTTGCAAGTGAAAACTGTAAAACAGTTAATCATTTTTCCAAAATAAAATGATGAAAATACTTAACCATTTTTTTTAAGTAAAAGAACCTAAACACTTGATAGTTTATTTTCCTAAATTCTAACAACCTAACCTCACAATTTATCTCATAAATTTGAATAGTTTCACTAACATGATTATAATAGAAACTATAATAATATTGAGAAAATGTGATCGTAAATGCATATAAAGGAATGAAAAATTTATAAACAAAATAAATCACAAGTATAAAATATGTTTTTCACTCACTTGCTAGAATACGTCAATAAAATTCATTTTTATAGTTAAACAATATGACTGCTAGGTGTGAACAACATTTTGAAAAGATTTGTCTTTTGTTTCCGTAGTTAATAGGAAGCTGTTTGACAGAATATTTTTTTCAGATTTTATGTTACTTTAAATAAGAAAAATCGGATTCAATAAAGTGCTTTATTTCCATTTTCAATGACTATAATTATGGATTTTCTAATTTTAGGAAATAGATAATTTTATTTTAAGTAACAATGTGATTTGAAAAAATATTTTAAATGTAGAAAATAATATAACTAATCGTGCTGTGAGCGTGTGAATTCGTCAAATATGATTTTACAACTTTATTTCCGAATGAACCTTTAATGCTGTAAGTCTGTTATGATAGTTGTAGAACACGAACACGTCTGTTCTGTATTTGATATAATACTCTGCATCAGAATCTGAAACTTTGGACCTGCATAATTCAAACTAAAGAAAAATCTAATTTGATTAAGTGCAAATATTTTGTTAATGCATCAAAACCTATAAATTAGCCTTTTGAGATAGTATATTTAATCAGTTAAAAAAAATGTCTTTATTTGCAATCTATTTTTTCTTAAATACGTTAGTAACTTACTAAATTTATGTAATGAAAATGATTAAATTATTCAATATATATATATAAGAAATGCATAATACTTAATTACAAAAATATTTTTAAAAATAAAATTTTCTTACATTTTTATCTATTACTCTTTCCATTCCTCTATAAACATTTATTTTTATTTCTAAATAAATGTTCATTTAAAAAAATAAGTTATAATTACAAATTATTTTTTATATTAATTTTACTTTAATAAGTAGTTATTCATGCATTAAAAAGATAAAATATTTTAATTAGGCTAATTTAGTAAATCACTAAATGAATTAATAATTTTTTAATTTTAGTAAAAATTTAAAATAAATATTTAAAAGAAAATGAAGGGAGTACATGGGAAGGATTGAATTGGTTGGAAATTTTTTTGTTGTAATGTATTAAAAAAAAATAAGTGAGCGAGGGTGACTATAATCTAGAATAATAAGTGCATTAAGAAAAGTTGTTGAAGCTGTTTTGGAATTATGTAACGTGCATTAAGTAAGATTTATTGAATTGATGATGAACGCAATCTACCTAATTACTATCTTATTTTGATTTAATTATTAACTAACAGAGTCAGAAACTACATTGAATTGAATCTAAAAACGACCCCACTTGGCGCGTTGAAAAGCACCGCCGCTTTGAATTTTGACGATCCAGATCGACAACCAAACAAAAAAGAAAAACAATAGTATATTCGTCAGATTTATCATAACGTTACCAAAGTTAAGTCATCAATCCCTTTTTAAATCTCCCCACCCCTCTTCATTACTCTCCCTCCTTCAAACTAGCCGTTACGTATCTATCTCTTCTCTCTCTCTAATGGCACCCTCACTGGATTCGCCTTCCCCTCTTCTCCTTAACCAGGTAATTCTTCTTCTCCTAGTTCTAATGGGAATTAATTAATTGCTGGATTTTTTTATAATTTCGTTCCAAATTGTGTTCGGTTACAGGAGAGGAATAGCCCTCTCTTTAGTCCTGCCTCCGATAAGCATTTCTGGAGTAATCTTCGTTGCCGGATTGATACGCTTCTCGAAAATCGCCATTGCAATGCTTCATTAGGACAAGATCACCTCAATCTTAACCCTTCTTCAGCTTCCCATCTGGTGAGTTTTTAAGTCTGGCGGTTCTCTCTTCTCATTTTAAATTTTCTTTTACATTGAAAATTGAACAGGTTTTGATTTGTTGTAGCAGGTAAAAGAATCAGATGGAGCTAAGAGAATGAAGGAGGATTCATTGCTTTTACTAAGAGGATTTGATTCCATTTCCCACACCTTATCTCAGCTCTCTAACAATCTGGACAATGCTCTTCAGGTACAAACAAGGCTAATTTAGATTTAGTTTTGTGTATCTTCTCTATTTTTTTTTTTTAACAATTTTCGTCTTTTGTCAGGGAGCTAAATATCTAGCTGAACCACCCTCATTGAGAGAAATATTTTACAGCAATCTCCGCAATTCAGAGGATGTAGAAAAGCAGGAAAATGAAGAAGAGAAAAATAAAGGATTGAAAAGGAAATTTGATCAAACTGATAGCTCAGTGGATGAAGGAACTGACTTGAACAAGGGAAATCAGCAGAACCCAAACCACGAGAAGCTGAAGAAAGCCAAAAATGTTAGTTTCTTCTTCTCTTTTATATGATGGGTGTCATCTGTAATAGTTCTCACATAAGTAGTGAATGAGAGTCTATTTATATGAATTTTGCAGCTTGCAGTTTCCATGGCAACAAAAGCAGCTTCACTTGCAAGAGAACTCAAGTCAATAAAATCAGATTTATGCTTTATGCAAGAGAGATGCACTCTGCTTGAAGAAGAAAACACGAGGCTTCGTGACGGATTCTCTAAAGGGATCAGACCAGAAGAAGATGATCTAGTAAGTGCCCTCTCTCTCTCTCTCTCTCTCTCTCTCTCTTTTTAAATGAACATGAGATTAAAAAAAAAAAATCAATAATGTAAACAGATGAGGCTTCAAATGGAGGCACTGCTTGCTGAAAAATCAAGACTAGCAAATGAAAATGCAAATCTTATTAGGGAAAATCAATGCCTTCACCAGCTGGTAGAATACCACCAACTCACTTCGCAGGATCTCTCTGCATCATATGAACAACTTATTCAAGGAATGTGTTTGGACTTCTCTTCTCCATCACAAACCATAGATGAGGAGGATGACAGAGAAATTGAGCAAACACCAGGAACAAATATTTTTACTTTTTCCACTAATCTCGATGAGTGCTTTCAAGTAGAAAGTGGATGCTGATGCTGGAGAAATGGGATACAGACCTAATTTTGTGAACTTGATTTGGGTCTTCAACTTCAGTTTCTCTGGAACTGTAAATTTGATGTTTATGGGTTATATTTAGCCGATGCTTTTTAACATAATAAGCGTTGGTTGGTCAGGGTTTTATTTACAAATTGTAGGTGATAATGTAATTTTGGATGAAGTAATATTATTCGAAGTTCTAAGCTAAGAAATAAATGATTTATCAATTTTTTATTTTCCATCACTTCATCATCTGAATTTAGGTAAGCATAAGACAAGAATCCACTACAACTGTCTATTTTCACCCAATGAGTCCATTCACATGAAAAGAGAAATAATAAAAGCCGACTAGGCAGTTTGCAAAATATCAATTTGGTGCTTTTTAAGTTACACAGTCATGGAACTCGTCACCGAGCCAATAAAGGATGTGACAAAAAGCTATCAGGTTCGTCTGGGCACATAATCATTTTTATCAGCTAGTTGGTCCTAACAAAGCAAATCACACACTTAATTCTTGTCACTTTCTTTATCAGGCCTCTTCCTTTTAGAAGTTCTGATTTCAGGAACAGTTTCTGGTGCGACAACATTGACTGGTATTGCTTTAGATGATGCATGCACCATTGCTTCCGTTGCTTTTGCCAGACTTGGGTAGGGAAAGAACACATCTTTCAACTTATCCAACATTTCAGAAGTTACATGATTCCCTTTCTCGTACTACAAGAAGTTGAAAAGAAAAATGTCAACTTACCATGCCTAAAATGAGCAGAGCAACCTGAACATTGGCCACTACCGTAATAAAAAAAATGAATGCATTTGCTCGTAATAAATGAGGAAATTAAAAGGGGTTGCAGTTGCTACAAAAAATTCATCAAATTTGCTGGCTAGAAAATCAAATACCATATGTGCAAGATACAAAATATAACAAGTTATGAGACTAATGATTGATTAGGGTAAGGTTCTTCACATAGCTATTGGATTTTGCTTAGAATCAGCATCTCTTAACTTCTATACGTGAACATACCTGGGAAAAAGAATACAGACAGAAATCACCTAAAACAGAGGGGCCAATTATAAAATATAGCAATCCAACTCCTTTGTGCCTACTTTTCTTTCAATAATTGGCTAGAAAAACCCAAGATGTGGCCGAAGCATAGCAGAAATTTTAGTCATCTTACTACAGAAATTTCATTGGCAACAGATAACCACATTTCTTATTGATTTCTGTTGATCCAACCAATTAATGGTCATCCCCAGTTGGAAAGGGTTGCTAATAAATGTAACAGTACTCAGATATCCACTCCTGCCAATTTAAGGAATGTACTTTTTCCCTCCATTATAGTAATTAGTTCTAACAAAATTACAAGTGCAAAATAGGTTCAGCAAAAACTACAAAGAAAGAAGAATGTCTTTCAGATAAAAGAGAGCAGAAAACTTACCACGTCAATTTTACCCCGATAATAGTCCAATTTTTTGTTAAGCTGTTTGTTTTCTTCCAACAAAGCTTCAACCTACAAAAAAAAAAAAAAAA
Source organism: Excoecaria cochinchinensis (assembly GCA_947683425.1). Taxonomy (NCBI): domain Eukaryota; kingdom Viridiplantae; phylum Streptophyta; class Magnoliopsida; order Malpighiales; family Euphorbiaceae; genus Excoecaria; species Excoecaria cochinchinensis. The sequence continues at coordinate 3,568,423 of CANTUQ010000045.1, forward strand.
AATGATCAGAAAGAATTTTCAACAACCCTTATTGTAAATAGTGACAGAAAGCTAAATTTTGCATTATATAATGGAGTTTAACCTTCTTTTGGGAATCAAAATACAAGCTTTTATATGTGATATCTCCTATAGCAGAACCTTCACTAACGAAGGTTTTCCCAGTCAACTGCCATGAATTTCAACAGATGTTTCATGTATAGGTGTTATTCAATAACAAAGACAAAGGGGGAACGTAGCTAATTACATGAAAAAGTTTGATACCTTAGAACTCAATCCATCCATGGCCTTTTGTTGTGCCTCTACAAGTTGCACAAGATAGTCAACTTTTTCATCCAGGTATGTCTTATTCATAGCAGGCTCCGGGAACTCATCTGCCGGCTCTTCCTTGTCACTCCCACTGACTGTTATCTCCTCAATTATACGCTCAATGCACTGGTTATCTGTAGGAGTCATTGCACTTTGAAGACGCCCAGAGCGCCTAACTTTAGCAGGGGTATTCTTTAGTTTCTTGTGTGAAGACATTTTTCCTTCTTGTTGTCCCAACTTATCCAGTGCGGGGTTTGTGCTTTCAGGCTTTTCATTTCCACTTGTTAAGGAAGGGTTCTTGCTTGCAGGCTCCATTTTCATTCCCTCAATGGACAGATTTGTGCTCTCATTCTTCTGTTAGAATAAAACAGCTTAATTTTTAACTTCAAATTCTGTAATGAGATGTTCCAAAATTTTATATGCCAGAGCATGTGCACAAATAAACCCAAAAATAGTAAGATAGAAAAAGAAGTGCCAAAACATTCATAGGCCTTGTTTATTTACATATTCTATAAAGGCAATGTGTAAACAACACAACATAATCATCCCTATCATGCCTTCAATTTCTCACTTTCAAAATAATGTTTACCATACAACTGTACAGGACTTCACCCTAAAATGATCAACAGATCCTTTCTTCCTTATAAGAGTGAAACACAGAAGACAAGATCCATGGTAAATTGATAAACATAACAAAATCAAAGAAAAAGCTGAAAACTTAAAACCCATAACAGTAGGTACAGAGACAGTGTATTTCACCCAAGACTATCACTCTACTAAAATTTCTGATTTCCCCAAATAAGGACTAGTTAGAGGTCAAAGTTTATTTGTTTATCTTACATATATATTAAGAAAAAAAAAAAGAAAAATCATAGATTTTGTTCATGTACATTCCAAAAAGCCAATGCACAGACCACACAGCATAATCATCCATCACATCCCATATTACAGCAATGCATGCCTCAATTTTCTCACTTTCTTCAACAATCCTGTAAGTCTCTCTCTCAAAATAATCTTAACCATACAAGCAAGCTTCACTTGACCCTAGAATTATCTAACCATCCTTTATGCCCTGAGCTTAGAATTATGCCAACATCTATCACACATAAACTATATATATAAACCAATCACATAGCTTGGTCACCCATTATCCAAGAATTAAAAGATAAATACATAAGAAAAAGTCGAACCCAGAAAACGAAATTCATGAAAAAAAAAACTGATAATCATAAAACAGAAGCATAAAGTTGAAAACTTGGAACTAATAACAGTTATAGAGAAAACGTATTTCACCCAAAACTGACCCTCTACTAAACCCCCAATCCCAAAATAAAGACACATAAAATGTTTGTTTGTTACTGTATATAGTAAAAACCCTACAGAAATTAGTGAAATCAGAACCATGTAAAGCTAAACTGCCTAAACATGCATGCATAAAAAAAAAAAAAAAAGAGAAGGTGGTGGTTGTTTACCTTCTGAGATTTTGGTTTCCTACCCATCTTTGCTTTTAACGGACAAAGGATTCTGAGAGAAATAAATAAGCAGTCTCGTGGAAGGAGAAAGGGCAGAGAGGAAAAGACCGAATCACGAGGGAATTGCATTCATTTGCAGGAAACCGGGCGGTCTACTATGTGTCAATGTACTCAATTTTTTATTTTTTGTGGATTCATGTTTAATACGTTTAAGTTACTGAAATGAAAATAGCTGATAATGGATAAAGGCGAGGCCTGCTCATGCTCACTGTAAGCGAATAATTAGAAAAATTAACCATTCATTTTTAACAACAAACAATGGATTAATCCATTAAATTGAAATAGTAGTCAACATACAAGACTTTAAGGACAAACAGTGATTATCACTAACTACAATATTTAAAGGCATTTGATTTAAATGTTGGAAGGATTTTGTGTTTAGTAAAATTTTTAAAATAACAGGAGTTAGTTGTTTATATCAAAACAATTGTTTTTTAGAAATATAAATTTTTAAATGAGTTGTGGTTGATTTATTATAGAGTCAAAATTATCTGTTACTTTATACATGTATTTTCTTATTTATGTCTAAATACATCATTTTTTCAAATTTATACATAAAATTTTTAGGTTAAAGATTAATACATACTTTATTATAATAGTTTACAAATTCGTAATAAATTTATATTACATGCATTTATGAAAATCTATATTTATTGATTAACATATTTTTCGTAGACTAATTGTTTCAGAAATTTATAAATTTTTGTATTTTATTATAATTTATTTTATTTATTAATATGTGATAGAGTTGGGATACGCCCATGACTCTATAAAGGATTGAGTTCCTATCAAGATTAAATTGAGTTATTTAATCTAAATTAAATTACCAAATATTATCTCAGAAAGAGTCTGAGTTAAACTAGAGTTAGGTCTCTAACCATTAGAACCTCTATAAATAGAGGTGAGGTCCTCATAATTTGGTAACGAGAAAACGTACATGCCGCAAGGCTGCTCGTTCTCACTCACAGTTTTCTGTCTTATCTTTCAGGGGCATTTAGATTGTGAACAAGTTGCTCTTATCCCGAGTGGGTAAAAGCCAGACCGGTGACCAAAAACAAATGAGATCCTTGTAGACGCTTCCGCAATGAGATTCTGCGCTACAAGAGGTAGGTACATTTATTTAATGATACCTCCGTAATTAATTATATGCGTATAATTTTTTCCTTCATTGGTATCAGAGCATGGTTGTTTTTGCGTCCTGGCATGTGGCTAAACAGATCTAAAAATTTTATGTGTAAAATTATTAGATCTGGGATGCATAGAACACGACAAAAATTCAATTTTTGTGTGAAAAATATATATGCGTGTATATTTCGGCTCGATTTCGTGTATGTGTACACCGAAACCCGAGGGGATAAATTTGGATATTCTAAACGTCTAACTAGAAGTCGGGATTTTTTATTTTTGACCTCACCATTGGATTCACAGACCCTGAAAACCCCCCACCGGCCGGAATCCTAGGACGAAAATCGATCGGCAAGGCGGCGCGTGGACTACACGCGCCGCACTACGTTCGGCGCGTGCGCGTGGGCGGTGGCCCACACGCGCGTCGCCACGTGTCAGCAGTGTTGCGTCACTGCTGACACGTGGCCCAATGGTCGATCGCCACGTGGATGGCAGAGGCCATGCCACGTGGCACAACTTGGGGCGGACACGTGGGCTAATTAGAGGACGACACGTGGCTGACCGAGGTCGTGCCACGTGTCATGATGACGTGTCATACAACTGACACGTGGCCCAACCAAGGAGTGACACGTGGACCAATGAGGCGGTGCCACGTGTCATGACATGTGTTATTGATGACGTGGCATCAATGACACGTGGCCCAATCAGGGGTCGCCACGTGTCAGACCGAGGTCTGCCACGTAGCAATGCTGATGTGTCATGCGTGACACGTGGACCAATGAGACATCGCCACGTGGCACCAGGTGGACCAATGGCATTCAGACACGTGGCGTGACTGGATGCGGACGCGTGGCAAGCCGTGGTTGTGACACGTGTCAGGTCCAGTGGGAGGCCGCGCGTGTGGCGCGTGAAGGCGCGTGAGCGCGTCTTCTTCTCCCTCGTCGGCGCGTGTAGGCGCGTGCGGTGTTCTCCGACCACCAATTCAGCTCCGATTTTTGTCAAATTTATTTTTCAATTTATTTCTGATTTTTTGGTCATGTTTTCAAAATTTTTTGATGACCAGAAAATATATTTTATAATTTTTGATATTTAAATGTGTTTAATTTCAAAATAAAATATTAAAAATTGTAGAAAATGTGTTTTCTGCATTCGATTAATTTTTGAAAATATTTTGAAAATTTTTTTGAGATGCTGTCCTTATTTATTGATTGAAATGCGTTTCAATTATGTGTATTTATACATGAGTGTATAAATTTTACCTGTAATATGTTACAGAAAAGTTAAATAAGGGCAATGGTACTTCCTTATGAAACGCATAGGTTATTTTATGAATTGCAAGGGTGCAATCAATAAGTAACATGAAAATGCGAAGGAAGTTTTGAGCTGATGACATTGATGCAACAGTGCATCATAAATTACATGTGTGAGAACAAATGCAAGAGTACATTTGAACTGGTGGTTTGAGTATGAAAATAAAATTTTGGTTCGAGTTACCAAAAAGGACAAGTGTTGGAAAGTAACACTAAGATTCTGTGATGGTGTTGAGAAATGGACAGAGCGTGCATTGTCCATGACTTCATCAATGGACTTATGAGTCACTTGATGAATTGATTAAATCGGTCAAAGATATAATCCTTATAACTAAAAAGATTTTATGAAATCTGAACTTCTAAAATAGTTGACATAAGTGTCAATTTGAGTTAGCGTTTATTTTTGTTAAATGGGATTTATGTTTTCTATTAATATTTGACATGAGTGTCTTATTTTGGAATTATTGGATTTTAATTATTGGTTAAATAAATGTGTTTATTTACTTATTATGATGGCATTTAACTTTATAATAAATGAGTTTATTTTAATTGTTAATTGCCTTGCAATATTTTATGAGTAAAATGATTGCATGCTTATTAAGTAAAGGCTTAATAAAGATCCCCTCATAAGTTTGAGAACTTAATAATCCAATAATTCAGATTTATTATACATGAAATCTTAACCTATAAAGTTGGACATTATAACTTAGAAGGTAATTGGTACTCTAAGTATACTTTTCGAATTTGAGTCTAATAGAAAACTTTATTAGGTTATTATTTCAGGTGTATAATAAATTGCATGTATTGCTTTATCTCTTTTAAATATGTGCAACATTGTTCCATTAGAGATCAGAGGATTTTAATGGATGCTGCTTCCAAGTTATAATAATGAAATCTGGAATACAAAGATCCAGTATGTGCTTGAAGAGCAAGAGGCTCTTAAATCCTCAAGTTCGGTTATGGCTGAACCTGAGGATGATATATCCCAGCATAAGCAGGACCGAGATGCCTATATTGCATCACATCACTAAGCAATTTCGCAAGTATCAAAATGCAATTGATCTGTGGATCATTTTGCAGGAGAAGTTCAGAGATGTGACTCTGAATAAGCTCCGATCATTGTAGATCAAATTTGATACATATCAGAAAAGTCTGATCATTCGATGCAAAAACATCTAAGAGAGATGAAAAAGAAAAGTGAGCTTAGTGAACTTAGTCATAAGTGACTGATAAGCAGAAGGTTCAAACTGTTATCCATTCTTTACCCAAGAGTTGGTAGCATGTGAGGATGCAACTAACTCACATAAATAATCAAAAAGACATTTGAGGATGTCACTTGTTATTTGAAGCTTAAAAGAGGCCGTCTGACAGTGATTAAGGTCAATGTCATATGGCAAAGTCCTGTTCTAATAGAATGAGTTCTCATTAGAACACGATAATAAGCTTCATCAATAGGGATAAAGAAAAGGCTTGAGAGCCTGAAAAGTAAAAGGAATAGACTCAAAAAAGGTCCAAAGGCAAAAAGGAGGTAAACTTTTCAAGAGTGAAATGTTTCAATTGCCTATAGAAATGACACTATGCAAGAGATGCATTGTGCCAATAAAGATACACTATTTTGACTCAAGAGTGAGCAAAATTTATGTATCTAGTTCTGAATTTTTCCTTTGTGGGTAATAAATTTAGAACTAATGGACCGTATAACAAGGGATCAAGATACCTTTGTTATGAAATTTAGGTTCTGTTCTTGCTTTATTGAAATTTGTTTTCAATTTATTTTTGAGGATAACAGTGTATACTTATGCTTGAATGATTTTATTGTTGTGGATGTGGACCATAACTATTTGAGTAAAACTAGTTTGTTATTTTTCACATTGTTATGAGGATAATGTGAAATTATGGCATGCTAAATTAAACCATATTGGACAAAACTGAATGAGTCGGTTAGTCAAAGAAGGTTTAGTAGGTGATTTAAATAAGGTTGAATTACCTACATGTAAGCATTGCCTAAAAGGAAAAACTAGTTAGAAAATCATTCGAATAAGGAACTAAAACCGAATTTCCATTGCAGTTAGTTCATTCTGACGAATGTGGTCAAATGAATGTGAGGGCAAGGCATGGGGCCTACTATTTCATCACATTAATATATGACTATACTAGGTATGGTCATGTCTATTTGAATTCTCACAAGTCAGAAGCATTGTGTTGCTTCACGACTTATATGAGTATAGCTGAGAATCAATTAGATAAAAAGATCAAAACTTTAAGAACTGACAGAGGTCAGTAATATCTTAGAGATAAACTTAAAGTTTCATGTGATGAAAAAGGATTGAATATCAGTTGTTTATTCCTTGAAATCCACAACAAAACGGTGTTGAGGAAAAGAGAAATAAGACTCTCCTATATATATGGTTAGACCTATGATGGCAGAGGCAAATTTGCCTATCTCCTATAGGGGAGATGCTTTGTTGACTGCCACATATGTTCTGAACTGTATGCCCTCCAAATCTGTCATTACCACAACTTATGAGTTGTGAAATGGTCGATAAGTTGACCTAAGCCATTTATAACTTTTGGGTTATAATGCTTACGTCCATTATACCTCAATTTGGTATATTTGAGACCAAGAGGCAGAAGAGTATCTATGTGAGATATTCTGAAGTATCAAAAGGATACATTTTCATGGGTCAGTAAGAAAATGGCATAATGATAGATTTTGGATCACTAGACGTCATATTCTTAAGAGAATGAATTTCTAAAGTTGGGCGAAGTGAATTAAGATTTCACTTTATATTTCAGGAAGAGACCATCAGGATCACTCCATCCGAGTGGGAGGGAGTTAGAGGAAAAAGGTTAAAACTTTCATCCTCCAAACGATCCGGATGTTCGAGACCTGATATGAATGGGAGGATTCTTGACTCCAGTGGGAGGAAAGAATAAGATATTCCTGACTCCAGTGGGAGTATGGAACATAGTCCCAGTGGGAGCATTATGAATCACGATGAATATATGAGACATGTTCATCAAGATTTAGAACTGTAAAAATCTAAAAGGATAAGTGTTTCATGCCGACGATTTAAAATCGAAAGCTGGAATGAAGCCCTTTTAGTTATCCCACATAACAAGAAAGAGCATAATAATATTCAAAAAGTTTTTTCATGCCCATATAAGAGAAAAATGGACTAAAGCAGTGGAAAAAGAAATGGCATCCATGAGATCAAATCATGTTTGAGAACTAGTTGATCTATTGGAAGGACACAAATTGAGAATAAATGTATTCTCAAAGTAAAGCGAAAGGCTGAAAGAGGTATCGAAAGATATAAGGCTCGGCTAGTCGCTAAGGGGTTCATACAATAGAAAGAGATTGTCTATGAGTAGATTTTCTCATCTGTTGTAAAATTTACGTACATAAGATTCATTCTAGCCACAGTGGCGAGTTTGAATGTAGAGCTTCATCAAGTGGATGAAAAGACTGCTTTTCTCAATGGAGAAATAGATGAAACAATCTACACGTTTCATCGGAAAAAGGCAGCAAACATAAGGTTTGCTGATTAATGTGTTCAATCTATTGCCTTAAACAGTCTTCAACACAATGGAGCTTGAGACTTCATCATATAATCATGTCGAATGTGTTCAGCATGATTGATAAAGATCATTGTGTTTATAGTAAAAGCTCTAAAAATGAATTTATTATTTTGGCATTGTATGTATACGACATACTTAAAGCTGAAAATGATAAATGGTACGTAAATGAAATCAAAGATTGGTTATTGTCTAACTTTGAGACAAATGATATGAGTCAAGCATATTACATTCTTGAAGTTAAGATTTCAAGAGATCATTCAAGAAGATTGTTGTTTGTTTCTTGAGAGAAATATTTCAACAATGATCTTGAGCGATTTAATATGCAAAACCCTAAACTCATACATTACCCCATTGCCAAGAATCAGTTTCTTAGCAAAGATGTGTGTCCTATGAAGCCAGAAGAAATGAACGTATGAGGAACGTTCAATATGCCAGTGTCGTGGGTAGTCTTTTGTATGCAGTGTTGTATACAAGACATGATATATGCTATGCAGTGAGCATGGTAAATAAATATCAAATTAACCCAGGCAAAGCACATAGGAAGCAATTGAAAGAATACTTATATACCTTAGAGGTACTGCGGCCTATTCTCTCTATTATTAAGAAAATGATCTGCATTGAGATAATACAGAGACATTGATTGGGCAGGAGATGTGGATGAGAAGGCATCCACCTCAGGTTTAAATTCTTGTTTGGCAAGAGTGTCATCTCGTGGAGTAACAAGAATTAAACCCGTGTAGCCCCATCAATAGTGGAAGTTGAATTAGTCACTTCCTCAATTGCAGTACAGGAGACAGTTTGGCTGAAATGGTTTTTGAGCCATTTAAGAGTAACTGTCTTAAAGGTATTAGTGACAGTCTATAGTGACAGTCAGACGTTGATAGCTTATAGTGGAGCTAAGCATATCAACATTAAGTATCAATACGCGAGAGATATTGTTGCACAATGAGAGATGTGAACTTACAGTACGTTTCTACGCACGCAGATCCGTTGAGTAAACCTATGACGAGAGATGTGTTTTGAGAGACACATTAAATCTCGAGGTTTGCGTAGAATTTAATTGGTACTGTTATACTTTATATAATCCCTTAACGTTATTATTTGCGAATAATAACTAAAGTTCATTGTTGGCAATACATGAGTGTGAATGTTTATGTGTAAACATTTACTGTTATTGATATGAGATTGAGCATGTCGGACAGAGAAGTAGCTCACTCACAAGGGTGTTTACCTTAGTTTTGTCAATGAGTTGGCAAAGATTGAGATGAGGCGATTTTTGAACATATGAGAATGCTCGAGAGCCTGTTCAAAATAAAAGTGTCGTCTTGCAGAAATTACAAGATGAGTCTTGTTAAGGTGCGAGATAAAAACATACATAAAGTTGTATGCTTTGGATTGAGATCCAAAATAAGGATTGTATGAAATCCGATGGTCAGTTATATGTAACTACCATGTTCTGTCTGAAAAGCCAGAAGTAGTCCTTAAGTAAGCGGACTAAAGTTGGGTGCTTCGGTGCATCGCAACCTTACGCTTCTGTATGGTGTTTAATATACACATTATCAAAATATGAGACATGCGTTCCTTTAAGGGAAGGAAAGAACACCATAACACATGTTTTATACCGTGTGTGCTTATGTGACCACAGGGATGGGAATTTAGTAATATTACTGATCTCAACTTTCCCTATTGTGAGACCCTACTTATATTTCGACCCTTAGAACCCTTAACTTATCCCTGAAGTATGGTTCAATGTGGCTAGCTTAGTTAGTTTCCAAGAGGTCCGGGAAAAATTTAGGCCTGGCGGATCTAACTAGAAAAGCGAGTTGAATCATGATAGATGGCATATAGTAAGAGGGGAAGATAGCTTTTTGATCACTTTCATAAAATTTCGTGGTTCACTGGCTAGCCTATTATAGTTTATATGAGTAGAAACATAATAGTGAACACGAAAATTGTTTTATGAGATCATGAGTTAAAACAGTGAATGTGAGAAGGCAATCTAGGGTTAGGCATACATGAAGAAGAGGATCTTGTTTTCCGAGACGCTATATATCCCTAACAGGTGTATAGCACTAGTGCTCTCGAGGTATGCTGGTCACACAATCTATTTGCCAGTATAACTGAAGATTAAGACTGGAATGCGTTCCGTCATGTGCGAGTGGGAGATGATAGAGTTGGGATACGCCCATGACTCTATAAAGGATTGAGTTTCTATCAAGATTAAATTGAGTTATTTAATCTAAATTAAATTACCAAATATTATCTCAGAAAGAGTCTGAGTTAAACTAGAGTTAGGTCTCTAGCCATTAGGACCTCTATAAATAGAGGTGAGGTCCTCATAATTTGGTAACGAGAAAACGTACATGCCGCAAGGCTGCTCGTTCCCACTCACAGTTTTCTGTCTTATCTTTCAGGGGCATTTAGATTGTGAACAAGTTGCTCTTATCCCGAGTGGGTAAAAGCCAGACCGGTGACCAAAAACAAATGAGATCCTTGTAGACGCTTCCGCAATGAGATTCTGCGCTACAAGAGGTAGGTACATTTATTTAATGATACCTCCGTAATTAATTATATGCGTATAATTTTTTCCTTCAATATGATAAAGATATATTCTTTTTTTTTAACTAATAAAAATGTATTCTTAAATTGAAAATTATATCAATTTTTTTTAATTATACAATTAAAAAACAATAATTTTATTAAATACTTAAATATTAATTATCAATTAGCAATAGGTATCGGCAAGGCAACGTGTATCAATTACCAGCAATTAGTATTAGTTACAGTTAATTCGAATGGAACCTTACTTTGGCGGTTAGTACTTAAATAAAGGTATCAAAGGTTTTGCATTTAATTTATTCTTTTGATAATTATAATTGAATTAAAAATACTTTTTTTTTAAAAAAAAAAACATTACCTTACCTTTTTTAGAATATATTTAGCAGAGATTAACACTTGATTACAAAGTAGGAAAAATGTTGGATTTGGTTTCTTCAAAAAATGTTTATGACTGTAATTACAGATTATATCAATTTTATAAGTAAAAAAAAAATACTATATATTTAGAAAAGGATAAATTAGAAATTTACACTTAAACTTTTACTTACATTTTCAATTTCATTCTCAAATTAAAAAATTTTACAATTTAACATCAAATTTGTAGTTATATTTCAAATTATATGTTCTGGTAAAAAAAAATCAAAACTAAAATAATATTTCATGTGACTCGTGAAATATTTTATATTCCGTTAGCTTTGGATGAAATTTTTAAATAGAATCTCTAATTTGAGAACTAGATTAAAAAATAAATCAAAAGTTGGGAGTTATTTTATAATTAATCCTTTAAATATATAATTCAGACACTTTTTTTTTGTTATTTTTAATAGTTGCAATTTATAATAAAAAAATGAATTGCAAAAATGTTAGGAAATGAGAGGAGATAGGGGTGATCATGGCCAGTTAACCGGTCAATAAACCTAAAAAAATCAGTTAATTAACTATCGGTTTTTGAAAATTACTAAATATTAATCAGTATATTATTATCGGTTAACTAATCAATCGGTTTTGGATTTTCAGATCGGTTAACCAATATTATTTCGGTTAACTACTATAATTATAAAATATATTTATAAAAAAAATTAAAATGTTCATATTACTTAAAAATAAAATTAGAAACCAAATATAATTTAATATAATATTTAAATTATAAATATCAATTAAAGATTTTGTATTAATATGTATGCATAAAATAGAAAAATGTAATAAATGAAAAAATTGTAATTTATTAATTTTATTAAATATTAATTATAACTTGCAACAAAATTTTTTATTTTTAAAATAAATTATATTTAATTAAAATTGCAAGTATTAAATACTGCCTATAAAAATATTAAAACTAACATTCCACATTTTAATTTAATATTATTTATTATATTAAATTTTAATAATTTAAATATAAATATTTTAATTAAAAAGTTAAAATTATTAAATTAATTAAAATGAAAAATTAATTATATATATTAAAAAGTTTGAAAAATAAAATTTGTTGTGTGTGTTGAAATAAAAGTACATCACATATATAACTTTTCGCTAATATATTAATATTATATAATTTTGTGAATATATTATAATTTTAATTATTAAAAAATTAATAAATCAATAAATAAGAATAAATATTAAATATAAACATATTAAATAATTAATAAATTAATTAAAAATTTGAATATCAGTTCGGTTAACCGGTTATATGAGTCAAAACTATTAATCAATTTATTAATATCAATTTTATCATAATACTATCCATTAATCAATTTATTTATTCGATTTTAGATGGATAAATCTCGTCCTTTTTTTTTTCTCACCGCTGAGGGGAGATGTTTAGGTGCGCATGCCCATTGAAAGTTATAATAGGTGATGGTCAAGCTAAAATTTTGTCCTTTTTCGAAAAATGGATTAGAAATGAAGAAAGCTTCTCCACATTCACTACTACTCCTTTCCTTACAGAGGATAAGATGATAAAACTACCCAATTCACACACACACCCGTAGCCTTTTCTTCTTCTTCTTCTTCTTCTTCTTCTTCAAACTTACCATGATACCTTTTCTCTCTCCCCAAATCTCTACCCCCTTGCTTCTTTTATCTCCATCACTTCCCTTCTTTGCTCCTTTCACTCGCTTCAAATCTCCTTATCACCGAAACCATCGTATCCCTGTACTATCGCTTCCCAAAAACCCCTTTCACCAATCTAACAATCAGGATTTGCCAATTCAGCAGCCAAGGACGCTTTTTCCGGGCGGATACAAGCGCCCTGAAATCAAGGTCCCCAACATTGTTCTGCAGCTGGAACCGGAGGACGTTTTTAGTGGCGCTGCTGCTTTGGATTTCATTGATAAGGCCATTTCTAAATGGGTTGGAATCGTGGTCCTTAATGGTGGCGATGGAGGTGGAAAGACTTTGTATGATGCTGCGTGTTTAGTGAAGTCTGTTGTGAAGGATCGCGCCTATTTCTTAATTGGGGAGCGTGTTGATATTGCTGCTGCCGTTAATGCTAGCGGAGTTGTGCTCTCTGATCAAGGTTTGTTTAATTAGAATGCAATTTGTTTCCATTCTTTTGTGTAAATAAATGGGTAATTTTTAATACTTTTAAAATTGAATAGCTTGGAATTGGCATCTAAATACAAGTTTTAAGAGTATCATCATCAAATTATTTTTTATTAGGCGAAAAATAAACTTTGAATGTGAATCTTTGGTTTATGCGTATCCTACTGGTATTGTGCATTAGAAATCACTGAGCTTGAATCCTTCTCCTCCATCCTTTTAAAATGTCAACTGTTGTATGAAAACTTTACAGCGTGGATAACAATTCTTGTATGCTCAAGCTCAGGAGTGAATAGATGGGATATGTCTAATTACTCAATTAACCGTGCAGGTCAATCTGAATTACTGAAAGATTATGTGATAATAGATTAAAGTGATCTTGTTAGTTTCATAGTAATATATCTCAACGCGATTCATACATGACACTACCGTTTCCATGCACCAGTGTTGTGATTGCTGTGGCTGGGCACCTGTTGCTTGTGTTGAAATAGTTGGCATTTCATACCTTCTTTAGTTCTGCTGTGGTTTTCTATTAGTAGTCCTGGGATGGATGGTTATGCATTTCTTCCTTCTCTTACAGGTCTTCCTTCCATTGTGGCAAGAAACATGATGATGGGCTCTAAATCAGAATCAATACTGCTCCCTTTAGTAGGCAGAAATGTTTATACGCCTAATGCTGCCTTTGAGGCGTCAAATTCTGAGGGTGCTGATTTTCTTATATATAGTCTCGAGCAAGGGAAAGATTTTGATCTAAAAATGCACTCCGGATTTGCGGATGTGAAAATACCAATCTTTGTTATTTATGGTTCACATGGAGCAGCCACATCAGTTGTGGAGGCATCAAAATTGCTAAAATCTGGTGCTGGTGGTTTAGTTATGTCATTGGATAATTTGAGGTTGTTCAGCGATGAATCTTTGAGCCAACTATTTGACACTGTAAGTGCACTGGGGAAAACATCACAGGATGAACTTCAAAACCTTAATAAGCTCAAACCATTAGATGTAGAAAATGATGCTCTTCCTAGAAAGAAAGTGGCTGGCTTTGTGAAAGTGGAGGATAGAGAAAAAAAACTCGTTGAAACTGAGAGATCGGTATTACTTGAAGCTATTGATATTATTCAGAATGCTGCTCCTCAGGTGATCATTTTAGAATTTGGTAGTTGGATTCGATTTAGAAAATTCTGCATTTTATCAAACAATGCCATCTTATGTCTGAATCGGGTTAATGGTTTTTGAGCAACAGATGGAGGAGATCTCACTTCTAATTGATGCTGTTTCTCAAATTGATGAGCCATTTTTACTGGCTATAGTGGTAATTGTGTGCTCAACTTCAACAAATTCTGGTACCAAGGATATACATTGGTATTAGCTCTAAATTTCAAATAAATCCTTTTTTGTTTACTTTAAAAGACCTAGAAATTTAAACTGACTTCTAATAATTCTCTTTCATTTTTCATTACAATTTGTGGATTAGAATAATAATGTTGTAAGTTTGACCCTCCAATTTGCCAATGCATATACCTGCTTGCTCCATTCATTCTTTGGTCTTAGATTAATCATTAAATCATATTCTCATGAACTCCAATATGGTCAGAAATTTCATAAAGAAGTTAATCAACAAATTTGTTTTGGTCTTTGTGAATTACATTTTTTTCACTGAACATTCGGTTGTTTCACATTCACAGGTCATGTTGTTTTTCCTATTGTTTAAGGATCTTGGTCGTGTACTTTTTCCTTTACTTCTGCCCAACCACGAAACCCCACCCTCCCTTGAGAGAAGTCTTATTAGGGTGATAAACTAGTATGTAGAAACTCAGTAAGGAAAGACATGGATATGTTCATTTCTCCTTGCAAACCCCAACTATCTTCAAACCAAATTTGTCTGCAAAATTGAAATAAGTTTGTGATTTTAAACCAGTTAGCTTTCATGCCGTAAGTATTATAAAAATGCTCCTAAATGTACTTTCTTCCCTCCTTGACTTCTATCTTGCACCAGGGTGAATTCAATTCCGGCAAATCGTCAGTGATTAATGCACTACTTGGAGAAAGATACCTCAAAGAAGGTGTTGTTCCTACAACCAATGAGATCACTTTTTTACGCTATTGTGACTATAATTGTGAAGAGCCACAGCGTTGTCAAAGGCATCCTGATGGTCAATATATATGCTATCTTCCTGCTCCAATTCTTAAGGAAGTGAGTGTTTTAATTTGATCTCATTTATACCTCTGAATTCAGTTCTGATGAAGTTTAACTTTAATTACCTGATCCCTAGGCATATATGCTTTTATGTATGCAGAAATGGATAATCTTTTCCTTGCCAGAAGCATGAGAATGAGTTGATAGTCAGCTTAATTAACACTCAGTATCAATGATTTTTTGAGTTTGAACCTTTTTCTTGTTGGATCTTTATGATTGCTCAAATAATGATCCAACAAGAAAAAGGTTCTAACCAGCAAACTCAATAATTCAGTGCTGTGAACTGTTAATGTGTCCATGTCTATTTTCAAATGATATAACACTAATTTTGCTTTCTGCTGAATTGCACTTTAATATTTTAACAGTTCTTTTTGATGCATCATGCAACTGGCCTTTTTTGGTTAAATTGTGGTGTGAAAGTTAATGTTAAGTAGTGCTTGGTAAGGATGGCACACAATATAGAGATTGAATGACTTACATTTTATTGCAACCCAAAAATTACTTAAAACAAAAGAATAGGTATCTCAGACAGAGTTCTGACACAAGTCTCAGTAATGTACTCTAGTTGCTGAGCAGAACTAACCAATGCAGTTAACATTATTGTACTTCCTCTTAGCTACTTTATCTACATTTTGCAACGTACTTAACTTCTTTACCTTTTTAAGCAGATGAACATCGTTGATACACCAGGGACTAATGTCATTCTCCAAAGGCAACAGCGCCTTACTGAGGAATTTGTGCCTCGTGCAGATTTGCTTCTCTTTGTCATTTCGGCTGACCGCCCTTTGACCGAAAGTGAGGTATGAATGACTTGTTATGAGAGAAGCAACTAGAATATGATAACCTATGAAAATAACAGTTACCTGGTATTCACTTAGCCTGCTTAGTAATATTCCTTTTATTAAGATATTCCACTGTTCAAAACTCTGTTTATGACTCCATGGCAACTTTAAATGGTGATCTTAATTTGCATTGAGGTTTGTGGACTTGATGAAGATGTCTTCACTGATTTTACGTGAAATTTTTAGACACTTCTGTTGCTACCCACACGTGAGAGTTTGAAAGTAGAAATTCTGAATTGGAAGTTGTATGCTCAAAGAAAAATAATAGCAATAGGATTTAGGAAATATGACACCCAATATTTTGGTTTTTCCATAGATGATTTCAGTTTTGCTCATTCTAGTTATTTTACAGGTTGCTTTTCTTCGTTACATTCAACAATGGAAGAAGAAAGTTGTGTTTGTCTTAAATAAATCTGACCTCTATCAGAATGCAATCGAGGTTTATTTTCAAACTCTCTTGCTCTCTCTCTTTTTATTGGCTCGTTATTGCCTTTGTTAGTGAGCCTGCTTTGTTTTCATTTGTTAGAGCTGCCAAGCAACTTACAAGTGTGCTTACTTTTTCTTCATGATCTTGTGCAGCTTGAAGAAGCTATATCATTTATCAAAGAAAATACAAGGAAGTTGCTCAACACTGAAAACGTGACATTATATCCAGTCTCTGCTAGATTTGCCCTTGAAGCAAAGCTGTTGGCTTCTTCTGACATTGACATGGATAAAGAACTGTCAAGTTCAGAATCTCATTGGAAAATCAGTAGCTTCTATGAATTTGAGAAGTTCCTGTACAGTTTCTTAGATGGCTCAACAGAGAGAGGAATGGAAAGAATGAAGCTCAAACTTGGAACGCCAATCGCAATTGCTGATCGCCTGCTCTCTACATGTGAAACTCTTGTGAGGCAAGAATCGAAATATGTTGAGCAGGACATAGCCACTGTGACTGAAATAGTTGGAAGCGTGAAAGACTACAAAATAAAGATGGAAAAGGAGAGTGCCTCTAAGAGAAGAAAAACTTTGTCGTTGGTATAATTTTCAAACAATGTGCATTTGCCACATTTTTTCCCTCCAAATACACACACACACATTTTCAAAGATAAGTTTGTGCATTTTTTTTTGGAGATTATTGCACACAGGTTTATCAAATGTCCTAATACAATTGCAGATTGAAATGACAAAATCTCGTGTTTTGGAGCTTATAGAATCTACGCTACAAATATCAAATCTTGATATTGCTGCCTCTTATATATTTAAAGGGGAAAAATCTGCCAAGATGCCAGCAGTCTTCAGGGTTGAATATGATATAATTGGTCCTGCAGTTTCAGATGCACAAGTGAGTTCATGGCTGACATGTTTAGGAACTGGTTTGAGTGTCTCTAATCTTTGTTGTTATATTGTCTATTAAAAGATAACTCATCTTTTTCCCCCCTCTGTTATTTTGTCAGTCTTGAAAAAATTGAATGGCAGTCATGTGAGGGTTATACTTGATCCTTAGTCAACATGTCTGGAATGGGAATTTGCATCTCATTTGTGCATGCATTTTGAAGTTCTGCCAAAACTTTTGTTTCTTCTAAAACGTTCCACTGTTCCTTCCTTATTTATTTATTTGGCTTTGATAGTTGATAATTTATTTACTTCCTTTTTCCTAATATTATTGGGCATGCAGATGCTACTAGAAGAATATAAAATTTGGCTAAAATCAAATAGTACATGTGAAGGGAAGCAATATAAAGAAGCCTTCGAGAAGAGGTGGCCCTCAGTGATTAATCCAAACACACAAAAACATTCAGAGACCTCTGGGTTACTGGAAACAGTTGATGACCTCAGCTTGAAAGTGATAGAGAACTTCAGTACTGGTGGAATTTCTCAGTTGTTTGAACAGGAGATACGTGAAGTGGTTAGTTTAAGCATGTTTTAGCAATTACTTGAATTTCTTAAACTAGTTAAACAAAAAATCATTAATGTAGTGAATTTCAGCTTAAAAATGTTACTGGAAAAGTGCATTGCTAACAATTAAATAGTCTGATATAATATTTTTATATAGCTTACTGTTGTTGTTAGACCTATGGCTTTTATTTTATCAGTGGCACTGGATTGATATTCAGACTTGTTCTTCTTTCAAATATCTCGTGGCAATTTCCGTGCTTTTATGCTGTTTCATAAGAAAACTTATGCTGAAAGTTTATTTTACTTGCGGTGAAATAAAATTTCTCTATTCGTAAGGTTATTCTTAATTACCTTTGATATATGACTCTGTAAACCTGAAGAGGAGTATTTTCTTTTTGATCTTAGTACTTGGGAACCTTTGGTGGACTGGGAGCTGCTGGATTATCTGCCTCTCTTCTGACATCTGTGCTGCCTACCACTTTAGAAGATCTTCTTGCTCTGGCACTTTGTTCTACTGGAGGGTAATTTAATTGAATTCTTAATTCTGTGTAGATGCTATTTTGAATGTATATGTTTTCCGGTACATTTTCATGTAGTCTCATCATTCTATATATGCTGTTTGTTGTTGTAACTTCTCTTTGGTAATAATTGCATATAATTGAAGTTTTGCTTTGTAGGATATTTCTTAGTTTTGATTGATTCTTCGTTTCTGTGATAGGTTTATAGCCATTTCAAACTTCCCATCCCGCAAGCGAGGGATGATAGATAAGGTAAATAAGATCGCAGATGGATTGAAACGCGAAGTTGAGGAGGCAATGCAAAAGGATCTCCTGGAAAGTGTAACGAATTTGGAAAACTTTGTAAGATCTATCAGCAAACCTTATCGAGTTGCAGCACAACAAAGGCTAGACGAACTTTTAGATGTTCAAAACCAATTATCAGATGTTGAGGATAAACTTAGAACTGTGCAAATTGAAATACAAAATCTTCATGTATCAGGAATTGCATCAAATTTTATCAATCAGTAGATGCCGGAGGGAATTGTATTCTTATAGCGGCTTTGTTTAGCGAGGTGGAATAATTGTAAAATGTTATGATGCATCATTGCGAATATTTTTGAACTAAATAGTGTCCTAGAAAATTTTAGGAGTATCTGCATCTAAACTCTGCTTCATCTCCTGGAATGTTTTGGTATGACGGGTTGGCTCTCACCTTCGCAGATTTTGTTAGCAGTGCTAAAAATTGCAAGATAAATTTCCTATTATTTGTTTTGGAGTGTACTCTAAAATTATATCCATATTAGTTATTTTGTAACTATCAATAATAACTCTGCATAATTTTATCAAACACCTAAATAATACTTGAATATCAGCCCTACAACTAAATGAAATGGATCTTAGGTTTGGAGCTGATCTCTTGGATGGTCTCAAGTTTATTTAGTTTTGAAACTTCAATGTTAAAATAATAGCATTAAGATAAACTAAAATCTGTAAATATTTGAAGGGTGGTCATCTTCCACTAATAATCGGTGGCGGATTCTTTTGCGCCTTTTTGCCGACGATCATTGGGGGAGTCCTTTGTGCCTTTTTCCTCTGCTTTCTACAATTTCCCAACGTCATTCCCAATTTTTCAAAGCATATTCCTATCATGTTTGTTTATATTTAGGAATAAAAATCACGTGATGGCCCCTAGCTATGCATATTTTATTTATTCAACACTCCATTTCAATTAAGTCCTCCAATTTTTATTGTATCAAAACTACCATTATTGAGTATAAATAAAGAGCAGTGATCGGGGCAGTGGTGTCCAGGAACAGACATAGGATGAAGAAGAAAGAGAGGCTAAAATATAATTATACAAGGGACTGAAAGTTTAGAGGGCCAAATTACAAAATCTATAAAATTTTAAGGGAATTTTCATAAAAAATTTAAGGAGTAGAAAATTTCGGTGGAGGGAGAGGGAGGGGGCGGCCTTGGGGATGCCGTTTACAAGTACAGTGCATATTGGCGTGTACCATGTATTTTAGCGCACCGAATCACTAATTTGTAAGTAAACGGTTTGCTAACCGAATAAAATTAAATTTAAAAGTTTTTAATTTATATAAAATAAGATCAAAACAACTTAATTAAGATAAAATAAAAATTAGAAATTTTAATTAAAAGATTAAGAAAAAAAATAAAATCTCAATGGACAAAATAATTCAGATGTGGGCAGCTTATTTTATTATTATATATTTTTTTGTTAAAAAAATGATTTTGAAGTATGATATTCAATTCCAGTGCTAGCTTGTGGCTGATTGAGTGCTCAGTGCATGCGCAGTTGCGCACAAGTCATAGCTTCAAGCCTACATGCTACATTGAGAAACCTAATTAAAGGAAAATTTTCTTTCTTTGTTATAGGAAATGCTAAATAGAAACTTAATTCATATTTTCGACCCAACTTCGTTAAAAGTACATAGTCAGTAGTATATTAAATACGTAACATATATTGATAAATATGAATTGTTGAATAAAAAAAATATTGTATAATTTTTAATTAACAGTTTATATTTGATATATTTAGTACATGAGGTACCAAATCTAATGAAGTCTCGCAGAAATATTGTAGGTGTAGGGCACTATCATGCAAAAAAAAAAAGCTGACATTCAATTTGAGCAATAATATCTATTAGTACCGTCCAAAAAGTTTGTCGTCGGCTTCTTATAATTAATCATTAAATTAACCAATAGACTACTTACATCACTGCAATGTTTACGTGTAGTTCACTTTTCATTAATCTTTTCAAGGGTCTTTTGTTTTTCTGGGAGGGGCGGAGCATAATTAGTGGAAGACAAATGCTATACTATAATGGTCAAAAGAAAAGAGTGGCAGTTGTTGACATTAATTGTTAATTATTGTTTAATTTGATTCCATGGTAGTATTTCTTAAAGAAAATAAAAGATTTAGACCACCCAACTTTTGGGCATTTAAAGAGGATTAAGGCACAAAAATAGGGCTTTTCTTGTTCTTGGCTTTTGTAATAGCTTATAAATATTACCTTTTTCCTCCGCCAATCCTACAGCGAAAGGTGGATTGTCAAAAGCAAATTTGATGGTTAGGGCTATAATGTACAATTGGGCACATATTCTTGTTGGCCTTACTATATATTGTTATTATGCTCTTCAACATTTCTTTTATTGGACTGCACGGCCTACACAAAGATACTGTATTTTTATATATATACACTTGCTCTTAATTCAATTCTATAAAGTTATTTTATGAGATGAATTTTTCCAAATTTTTATAAAAAATATTACTTTTTTTATAACTGGCCGATACGAAATATTTAACACACTTACTTGATAAACTTGAAACTTAAACTTTGCAATATTGGATATATACGGATTGCCCAATATTAAGAACTGATTGCTTTGAATTTGGAATTAAATTAATTCTAAAAATTAATTTGTGAGGTGATAATTTTTTAAATTTTTATAAAAAAGTATTATATTCTTATAACTAGCGATATACTTAAAATATATATAAAGAAATAAAAATTTGATGTATTTTGCTCCAATACAAATTCCCTTCAATTTAAAGCTCAAAACTTTATTATCTATTCAGATTAATTTCGTATTGGTTATTTTAAAATATTATTTGACTGATTTAAAGATCAGAGTTTTGTTTTTTAAATTCGCACTAGAATAAAATGATTGCTATTACTTTCCAGTATTCCAAAAAAAAAAAAAAAATCTAAATGTTCATTAATTTTATAACTTTTCTTCTTTAGTTAGACCAAATTTTAGATTGGATTTCGAATGAATTTGCAAGTATATATAATTATGAAAACGAATTTAACAACATTAAACCAAAACTCTCTAATATTCACAAGATGAAGAAAATAATGGCATTATGGGGAATTTATACACATTATTTTTTTGAAAGAGAGAAATTGGCAATTTTATTTATACGAATTAATTGGTAATGGTACGTAATAGATATATAGCATCGGTAGTTCAGTGTTAAATAAAACCCTTAGAATAAGTTTCTCTGGAAACCCTAAAAGAAAAAAGAAGGGAAATTCAATGGTGGAAGTTGGAAGATGACAAGTGTTTGCAACATTATAAAGGTCTTAACTTTCCATGGACGAGAATATAAAATGACCAAACACAAAAGTAACGCTACCCCTTTCAAAATCCTAATATTAGGAAAAGTATATATCTCCCATTATTATTTCTTTAATTTACTCATACTCTTATTTTCATCTTTAATTTCCCTCGTTCAAGAGAAATCCACTGTATATATTTATAATTTGTGCTTATTCTTAACGAGCTAGCAAAGGAACATCTCCATCTCTTTTTCTAAATTCTTTCATTATTTTTCTTCAAAATGATACTGTACTCCAACTAACACAATTGACATCTTCAAGGCCATCTTTTCCGACTTCCACATAAACTGTGTGTGTAGAAAATTAGTAGCACGATCTAATTCAAAAATTTTACCTAATTGAACACTTATAATATATTTTCATAGCAGTAAAATCACTGTAATTGACTCCGTATAATTCGCCACTACAACTTCACAATCACTAGTTAACATACTTTTCTTTCCGTACCTTATTAAATAAGAAATATCTTATCATATAAGGAGATATATATATATATATCTCAGCCCTAATGGGAACAAATAACTATTTTCCAGTGTGCAATTTTTAATTAATAATAATTGGCAATCAACATTTAATCAAAATCTCTCTCTCTGCGGACAACAAAAATCAATTGCTTTTTTTTTTTTCTTTATGAAAACGCATTCACGAAGAAAATTCAAGAAAAGTTGCTTACGATATTGATGAAGTGTCCTCAAATGAGATGTTCATACACTGAAATTTGGAGATGATGTGGCTTATAAATTATTCTATAAAAATTATAAAAAGTTGAGATTGCATGCAATCTAATACAAAGCTACAGCAAACCAATAATCATGCATATTAATTGCTGAATTTTGATAGTGTCCCACATGTGGGAAACTAATAACAACCAATAAAAGATGAAGTTAGTGGAACATTATTTACTTTGGTGACGAGACCATACAAAAAATACTTAATTTAAAACATAAAATGGCATAGTATGCATGTCCGTACAGTTCCAGAATCTGGTTGAAAGCAACGAGAAATTGGCAGATGGAAGATGATGAAATGATGGAAGGGTGAAAAAGCAAGAAGATGCTATTTTGATCATTTGAGTCTATAAATGGAGAAGAAAGCGAGTAATTCTTGAAAAATGGAGGTGTGAATTTGAAGGTTCATTTATATAGTTTCTGGAAAGAAATAAAGTCAGAAAAGGAAAGGACCATATATTATATATATATATATCTTCATCTTGCCTTGCCTTGCCTTAGAAGACATTAAAGGTTTTCAAGAAAGAAATATAAATTATTTCTTTTGGTATTAGCCAATGGTTTCTTCTCATCCGGTCGGGTGTAATTTAATAATACTACTGATTAGTTTTTCATCAGTTGTAACATTTTATGGTTTCTTATTGGTCAGTGTTCTTTGCCTTTTTCATCAGATCAGCAGGTGCTGTGCTGTAAGGGTTTTTTTTTTGTATGAATTAATGATAGATATATTTAATTATAAATCCCTCTAGTATAGTATGAAATTCAGTGTTGATAATGAAAGAATAATCTTTATATGTATATGTATTCTGTGGGACTGGATTAGAGACTTTATAGTTCAAAGGTTTAGGTAAATTATTTTAATATGAATTTCTGAGTCTTGGTTTTTAAGTTTTAATTTTTAGGAGAATATTTCTATTGACATAATAATATGAAAAGAGTACAGAAATTAAAAATTGGCCATTAATTTGTTATAGGTCTAACAATCTAATTTGAGGTTTTGACCCCTCTATTAATTAGACTATTGTTATAAAACAAGAGGTTGAATTTCTGCAAGCCAAAAGTAGAACCAAAACTTTCACTCACCACACCTTTTTAATTATTAGAAACATGTATTATGATTATAAATAATATTTAAAAAATTAAATTAAATTTTTTTATATTTTTAATCTTGCATAAATTATCAGACAGTAAAGCTTTTAAATTTTTAATAAAATATCAGAGAGTATCTGACAATATTTTTGAATTGTATTCGATAGGGTAGTGTGATTGGTTAAGAAAGTTGATTTTTCTTTTTTTCAAACATTCTGGCACTAACTCAGTTTTACCAAAAATGAAGATTTTTTTTTAATGGGTGTTTAAACCATTAAAAATAATAATCTATTCTCTAAAATAAATAAATTTATTACAAAAAAAACTAACACCTTCAGTAAAAATAATAATCTCATTTCAAATCATTATTTAATCATAAATTCAAAAATAAATTCTAAACTAATTTTAGTTGTTGAAGACGCTTCTAATAACCGATCATTCTTTACTTTGTAAACCGACCAAGATACGCTCTCTAATTAACTCTAACAACAAGAGACGTTTCATACAATTTAATCCAATAATTGCATTAAAATATTAAAACAAGATGCTTGATTTTATTTAAACTAGAGTTTATTCCCTTAAGATAAATTAAACACGTGCTAGGTATCCAATCACCTTAATCTAATATTGATTTTCAGATTAAAGAGACAATTACGGATCTAATGAACCTGTATGGCTAATAATTGCACAACTGGCTATTATTGCAACAATCAATAGAATAATATTGATATGAGATTGTAGAAATAATATAATTTGCTTATAGATTAGTTAATAACAAGTTTGTACTTAGGAAGAAAAATTATACAATCCCAGAGTGAAAAATAAAAGTTCTACAATGAAGAACTATGCTTCTATTACTAAAAAAAAAAAAGAAATATCTGTTGGAGTTGCCAGCCTTAGAAGTTAGAAAAAAATGGTGTATTGGAGGATAAATGGACAACAAAACTATTTTTTTTTGTGATAAAAATTAAAATTGATTTTTTTTCCTCCAAATTAAAGTTTTAAGAACATGAAAATAAAATAAAATGTAAAATCTGAAGATTAAAATTGTTTATAGTTTTTTTTTATAATTCTATAAAATAAAAAATTATTTTCAAAAAACGAGACGAGATGCTAGACATTTATTTTCTTTTCAAAAGTTTTAAATAAAATATTTTTAAATACTTGTGAGAAAATACTTCCCTTATGAGTCTGATTGGTGTAAATCTAAATTAATTGAATCAGTAGACTTGAGATACCATATGATTAGATAAAAAAATAATTAACTTTTAAGGAGTGAGATAAAATGATAAGAGTTTATTTTAAAGATATTTCGTATGAAATAATTTAAATATTTAAAATGGAGCATTTTGTAAATTTATATGGTAGTAAATAAATTAATAGAGTTAATAAATTTTAATAAGGGAATCATTATAAAACAATATTAAGTAAAGCAAGTAGACAACAAAATTACTTTACAAGGGGCAATGGCCTAATAAGCCTACAGATAACTCCAATTGCTACTCTTATTTTATATTTGAGTTCACCTTTTTCGAGTATTTCCTTTTTACTTTATAAAACGTGTGGCAGAGTAAAAATTCCAAAATTCTAGTGGCATAAAAAGTTGCCCACCCTCTCACCTCACTAGGGTATAGTACCCTTTAAGCTCTTCTATAAATTCATCCACACCCCTTTTCACTTCTCTTTCATGTTAACTCCCTCTTTCCTTACCCACTTCCTCTAAAAATCTCTCCCCTTACAATCCAAACCCCATTTATCTCTAATTTCTATCCAAAATTAAGTTATTGGTTTGTTTAAATACTGTTGTTCCAGTTTAATCCCATAAACTTCCAAAAATCTCCCATTTCCAAACAAACAAACGCCTCCCCTGTTTTCTCCCCTGTTTCTTGCTCATTTCCTCTGTTTTTTTTTTTTCTTTTTGCCCTACACATTTCATTGGCCAAAAATGTCGCGTTCAAGTTATTGTCAAGGTCTGCAATCTTGCCTGGAGCCTGCTCGATTAGTGGAGCCGCGTGTTCTTAGGCTTAAATTGGCTCCATCAAAGACCAACATTTCTCGTTCTTCACAAGCTCGAAAATCTTTTATAGCTGAAACCGATCACGACGACAAGACCAGCAGTGATAGTGTTGATATGGGGGGCTGGAGTTTTCTCCAATGCTTAGGCTCCACTTCTAGTAATAATAGTACCTCTCAACTAAACAAAGAACCCATAGAAAAAGACAAAGTTTATGTTCCTCCAAACGTTAAGCGCTCTTCCTCTGTTCTAAGCGAGAAAAGCCTTGAAATGTGCACTGAAAGTTTGGGGAGTGAGACTGGCAGCGATGGCGGCGAAAGCAGCGATGAAATGGCTCTACTTTCTTCGGAAAGTGAGAATGTTGAGACTACCCAGAAATCGAAATTGAAAGAAACAAGAAGAATGAGTAGAAAATGTAGCTTTCCACCTCCTTTGACCTCCATTAGTGGCTCCTCTACTGTTCAAATGAGGCCTCGTAGAGAAAACGGCAAGCTAGTTTTGGAAGCTGTGGCTGTATCTTCTTCTCAGTCTTATTTCCAAGCAGAACGTATAAATGGCCGCCTCAGGCTTCATTTAATCTGCAATTCTAACTTTGAGAAAACAGAGCAAGAAGAAGAGTTTATTGAAGGAGAAGAAGAAGAAGAAGAAATGGAGGAAAATAATGAAAATGGAGAGGGTGAAATGGAGATGGAGAAGTTGGGTAGGCCAAGTAGGTGCAAAGAAGGTGAGAGTGGAAGCAAAAGTTTGCTGAATTGGGAGCCATATTTGGTGGCTACTTGAAACAGCTTTCGCCTTATTCTTCTTTTATTATTTCTCTTACAACGATCGGTTATTATATTATTACATTTAAAATTAGCATTATTTAGTCTGCGTTTATCTTTGTCTCATCTAATTACTCCCCTTATTAGAATTTTTAGATTTACGTACGTTTGTATCATGAAATATGCTAATGGTAGTTATTATCGTTATTTGACTTGTTCTTTCTCCTCTTTCTTCCTTTATCTCTTCCCCTCTGCTCTTTCTTTACTTCTATTCACGATTATACCCTTGTGGTTAATAATTTATCTCTCTTTATCTCGTCATAAGAAAAATAGTGGTTTAAATTATTAGAAATTTGACATTATGCTCATCCCTCAAATGAAAATCATGGCATTTATACCTTAATTATCACTTTTTGAAAAAAAAAAAGTTGTCACACTAAGTTATCATTTTGATAAATTCAAGACAAAATTTAATGCATTAAATCCAACTTTACCCTCATATAATATTAACATAATATTTAATACCTTAATTAATATTTTTTTTACACACTCATAATTTAAATTAAGTGAAAGTACTCTATCCGTTCCATAATATCTATTATTTTTGAGTAAAATATGAATTTCATTTATATGTTACTTTTAAATTTTCAATATAATTTAATTTTATTTTCCCATAAAAGTTGATAAATTAGATTTAAGTTCATACATTAAATTACTCAATTATATCTTAAATTTAAATCTAATTAATACTATTTAATTTTAGTAAAAATAACAAAAATAACAGATATTATAGAACGAAAAGAGTATTTTAGTCTATTCAATATAATTTATATAGAAATTAATAAAATCAATTATTATTTTAATATTGAGGATTTATGTAATAAATGGCCCTTTAATGGGTAAGTGGGAGTAATAAAAAAGGAAAATACTATTTAAATTAATTTTGTGGTTGTAAAGTGAAAAAGTACTTTTTCTAATATGGCATCCCATTTTGTCCAAGTCTATATAGCACAAGTACCAACTACCATAACCTCCGTTATTATTATTAGCCGCCCCAAATTAACACATAAATGTTTAAGACATATATCACTTTCATACAAAGGAAAATTTTGGACCATCTTTTCTTTCGTATAGAAACTTACACCTTTTGCTTTGCTTCCCCAAACAAAATAAATTCTTTTCAACATTCGATTTTCAAATAAAATATTATTATATTATTGGAGTTGTTCTTGGAGCTGCAATGTTATAAATTTAAACCCTATATATATATATATATATAAAGCAAAAAAAAAAAAATATTACAATTGATGGTATACATTAACCACTCAAATTTTATTTGGTGGCCAACACTCAATTAAATATGCAAAATAATTCGTCTTTAAATTTTTTTAATAATATTTATAATTATAACTAAATAGTATACTTATTTTTTTTAACCACCAATACTTTTTTTGCCCTTGTTTATACGATAATGAATCATGTATTGCCATTTTAAAAGTAAAATATATCCATTTTAATAAGTTTAAGGGCAAAAATTAACTATTTTACAAAATATAAAAATAAAATCTCTCAATTTTAAATAATTTAGGATGAGAGTATAGTTTTTTTTTTTTTTTAAAAATGTTTTTGTTCCTATATTATATAGACTGGTTGTTGCTTAATCGGAAAGAATGCAATATTAATTAGGTGATTAACTTATGGTTGGCTTAGTAATTTTAACGGCAAAAACGGGAAACAGAGAGCAAGTTGAGGAGTACGAATGGGGTACGAATGCGTGGTAACTATCAACATAAGGACCCACAACAGAGAGCAACATGCAACTGACTTCATTACACATGATCATCCATGTGCTTGCTATATACCTTTCTAATCATCCTAACATGATCCATGCTATTCTTCACCATTTTACACAAATGGGATCCAACTTACGTTTTAAGATGGGAAATTAACAAGGACACAAAGGTAAAAAAGATGGATGTATAAGGAAGGTTTCACCGTATTGAAACTTTTAGTGGATAACCCACAAGAGGATCAGTTGAAAAATGGTTGGCTAAAGCATGAATTTTGTGGGCAACATTCCTTAAAAAGAGGAGGCCAGTGTCCAATCGTGGAGTTTGGGTGTCCATACATTTAGGGTTCCAAAGGAGACTGATTAGGGTTTGAAAGATTTGTGAAACAAACAACCACATGCATCCTTCTCTCTCTATCATGTTATATAGACCATTCTCTCCCAATTGTAACCCAAATATCTTTAAGCAATCACCATGTCTCCACATTTTTCTTTTCTCCTCATATATATTAACCACTTTTATCTATCTATAAATGTATTCATGATTGTTATCAATTCAACTTCTAAGTTCTAAACATTATGAATTTGATTAAAAATGCATGAGGTTTCGTGTCTCTTATTCTTATCCAAAAGAAGCTTTTGTGTTTTTCCCTCATTAAATAATGTTCATTAATTCACAAATTTAACTTTATGGTATATTTTATGCAGCAACCATGTCATATTCTAATTGAACCTACGTGTATGCGAGTGCTTCTTATATTGTTGATAAAAACAACAAAAAAGATCATATTATGTATACAACAGAAATACTGAGAATTTTTTAATTTTTGAATCCTGGACTTTTACGCTAAGAGATAGCGAGATACTTCTGGCAAGAAATATTTGAAGGGGCAACAAATGTGACATCTTACCATCTCTGACAGGTCTTCTGGTGTTGCATGCAAGTTGGATTCATGAGCAGTCATGTGACTGAAGCAAAATTAGGTTTTTTCATCGAGAAGAATATAATGATGCATAACATTATTAAATGGCTATATATATATATGTATGCAAGTGTGAACTGAAACTCAAAAGATTTATCACGAGCGTAGCAAACCATTTATTGTTTTTGAATAGCAGACTAAAACGTCATTATCAATTTACCCTGCGAAACCTCTACATATCATTTCTCAAAGTATCTCTAACCTTTACCAAATGCTTAACAATATGCACATGTTCTTTTTTTTTTTTATATATATATAGATTGTAATGTCAGTATCATCACCCTCAAATGCCATGGAATCGCTCTTCTTTTTGATTGTTTTTGCTCTAAATATTAACTCTCATTTTGTTACCATTATCTTCATCTTATGCAAGCTTTTAAGAACATGGAAATATTTATATATATATGTTTCAGTTTCTTAGTTGGTCAATGACAAGCTTGCTCGCCAAAACCCACACGTTTCTTGTTAGTTGCGACACCATGCACATATAAAACATAAACAAAACGCCCTAAAGTTTGAAAAAAATACATAAATACACACTTCAACTTTACTAATGACATTTTACATAACTGAAATTCATAAAAATATACAATTTATTAACTATCCAAACTCAAAAATGTGCACACATTATACCCTCAATGAATTAAAAAAAAAAAAGAAGTAACGTATCAAAAGATAATAAATATGCTCTTATCAGGACCAAGATTATGTGCACTTTGTTAAATTTAAGTTGGACAATGAGCTCCTTTTCCTAATTTCAGGTGTATAAAACGTTATCCGTAAAATTGAGGTGCATAATTAAATATTTTTTTTTATCAATTTCAACTGTATTTTTTTTATAATTTTGATCAGACATTGAACAAGTTTTCTCCTAAATATGGTAGGAAAATATTAACCGTTAGCTGAAATTTAACAACAAAATACATATTTATCTTCTGGTAATTAATAATTTAAAAATCATATAATTAGTAAGAACAATTTATTTTTTTGTTTTTTAAAAATCTTTATGTTAGATTATGAATTTAAAATGAACAAAACGGATATAATTATATTAACAAATGTGTTGATAAAAATTCAGGAGCTTAGACTGCTTACTTAGATCTTATTGAGCAAACCAGTTATAAAATGACAAATCAAAAAGAAACTGTTGACAAGTAATATCGGTAACTAAAAATCTATATGTAATATTATGTATCTGACAGATTTGATCATGAAGGATTCTTGTCGGAAAATTTTTTATTCCCAAACAGGGCCATGTGCTTTTTTCTGTGAATTCTTTTTCCATACATACTCAAGGATTGGTTTGGTTTGCTGTGATAAAGGTGCAAAGCGTATAAAAATGTGAAATAAATAGTCATCAAACGCAAATTAATAAGATTATGGGGTGCCTATGCATATAACCATTTCCAAAATTGGCTGTGTAGTGTATGTGAGACAACTTCCAGAATCAGTGGATTGATTATCTCCACTATAAATAATACCCAAATCTTAGTAGTTAGGATTCCTTTTTGGCATTAAAATACCAATATAAATTACATAGCATATATATGATATTTCATTTGTTTCAAAATACCCAGCACTTCTTGACATTAAAATACAAATACCAAACCACATAAGTATTGGAGTTATTCTTGTAATAAGAAATTTCCATTTGTATTTGTGAATCCCTAAAATTTTGAATTGGTTTATTTGACAGCATAATAAATGGAAGAAAGAAATTATGCTTGGTTATGGCCATTCTTCTCGTATCAGTGGCTTTTGTTTAGGAGGAGCAATAAGGTTAAGATTTTGAAAATCACCTGTTATTAAACAGTTAGAAGCATTTAAATGCTTTAGAACCACCAAATTTCAAATCTTCATTCACCCCATCCCAAATATATATATATAAATCATTTTAACTTGATTAAATAAACACTTTGACAAGGCTTCTTTAGTTATAAAATTTCAAGGTCGACTTTGAATTCTTAATTACATACATATTAATCGTACTTGTTTTGAATGCAATTTCAATAAATTTTGCTTATAATTCAGGTTAAACTAATGGTATATAATTATATATACATTAAAAAAATCACTTTTGTATCTATTTTTTATAAGTGACATTATATCGTTGGATTGATGGTTTGTGTATTGGGTTTAGCAAAGAAATTTCCATAACTAAAAGTATTTTTACATGAAATATCCAATAAAATAGAGAGGTTAATATATAGGCATTCAAATCATTAAAAGTTAGTTTGGTAATCAGTAGGTCTCGAATTTGACTTTTTATAATGACATTTAAAATTGTAATTAAATATTGTAATCATATTGTAACCAAGAATAATATGCAGCTTTGCATGCATGCATAATCTTTTATTAACATATATATATATATATATATATATATATATAACACTTTGAAACATTCTTTTAGCCGAATTCATAAAAAATAAATATTATAAACCAAATAAGCGGT
Organism: Excoecaria cochinchinensis; assembly: GCA_947683425.1. Lineage (NCBI taxonomy): Eukaryota > Viridiplantae > Streptophyta > Magnoliopsida > Malpighiales > Euphorbiaceae > Excoecaria > Excoecaria cochinchinensis. The sequence continues at coordinate 3,600,258 of CANTUQ010000045.1, forward strand.
TAACTCTATATACGTAGCAGTTTGTCAATAACTCTGGTACATCAACAAATTAATGGTTTTTGAGTGTAAGGGAAAAAAAAAGAAGTCCTGCAATCAGTTTAATTTTAATGTAATATATGATTAGTGGGACTACAATTAATGCTATGAAGTAGTTAGGAATCTATAATATACTATTTACATAGTTCATTATTATAATATATTCAGCAGCAATATATTAAACTTGTTGGTCAAAAACACATATAATTGGACAAGCAACTCTGCACCATACCACTAAATTCCTGGCTGATGTGGTAATCAATAATGACTTTGTTGTTTGTACCAATTTTTCTAGCCTCCTCTTTTACTTGCACCCATTAACTTTTCAACTTTATACTGTATATTGTCCCTTTAATATAATTTTGTACGTGATCTACTGTTTCAGAAATTCTGAAATAAATTAATTAAGGGGTGTAAGCAATGCCAAAAAGTTTTTTTTTTTTTTTTTTTTGGATAGAAAGCTGATTATAAAATAAAAATAAGTATTTGGTAATTACTGTTTTTAAAAAAATTAATTTTTTGAAAAGTGAAAAAATCTGATTTTCAGAAAAACTGCAAATTGAAATTTTTCAAAAAAACTGATTTTCAGCTTTTAAATACAGCAGATTTAATATTTTTTTTTGAACAAAAATATCCTTTATTTTATTTAATAATGACAAATAAGTGGGAATTATTATTATTACTTAGTGAGATTTTGAATATAATATATTAAAATTTATATATATATGTCATTTTTTATTCTAAAAATCTATTTTTAATTATATCATTTACCAAACAGTTGACCACTATTTTTGATTTTATAAGTCATTTTAAATTTTATTTACCAAACAATTATCTAATTTTCGATATACAGATTTTTGAAATAAAAAAAAAACTGTTTTTATAAGTTTTGCCAAACTGTTTTTAACTAAATAATTATTTTTGTTTTCAAAGAACTTAAAATATTTTATCTCTTCACAGTATATATATATATATATATGACTAAGTAAAAAAAATTTCTTGTTATGATTTTTTCGTCTGTAAATACGACTTTATCATTTTGTTAATTTTCCTTAAAACTATGAAAAGTAGGATAAATTCTTATCTGACATCTTAATAAAACAAAAAAAAAAAAAGATAAAAACTAGAACAAAAATTCTATTGATGGAAGGCAATAATAATGACAACAACTAATGAACGAAATATTTGGATTTGTGGTTAATTAGTTATATGAGTTAATTAACAAATACGAAGTGGAAAGCTTGGTTTTGTTGGATATACTAATGTCATGCATAATAAAATAACACATAATAAAAAAAAATAGAAGGCCCACCATAATGTCCACTAAAACTTGGACACAAATAAAACCACAAATTCCTAGAAAGAGACGAAAAATAAAAATGGGTGATTTGAATGAGTGTATAGGTGAGAGGTATCTGGTTTATTATGCTATGTTCTGGTATATGATAGCTAGATAGAAGTTGTCCTTGTCGATGAGTGTGGCGCCATTAATATACCTGAAAAAAATAATTGATTTTGAAGAAAGGTGCATGGTGGTCGGCCTCTTCATGCCAACGTGAAAATTGCATATTGTTTCTTTCTATCTATCTCTTCTTTTGTTTTTGTGGTCTTCTCCTACGTGTTCAAATCCACTGCTCTCCACATATATTTTCTTGATTGCGACTTCTTTTTCGAATCATTTCTATTTGCTTTCTTGTTGGACTTCCCTAATCCAATTTCTCTTTCCATAATCCCTTCAGCCTAGCTTTCTTTCTGATAACACAATAAATATCATTTGCATTAAAATCCATTCAGTCGGCCCATTTTGCTGGCAAGTCCCAAGGCCCAATATTATAAGAGTAGCAGGTACGAGCCTCCAGGCAGCGCTCACGTCTGATCGGCTAATGTGACCGCCAGTCCCATCAGCCGTTTGACATAAAGCAGCATCCACGCCTGCCACCTGCTCCCTGTCACGTCGCCGAATACGTACTCTGACTACCAGTCATCACTTCCAAGGCACTCAAGTGCACCTCAACCGTCTCATATAAATAGCCCAGCTAACGATGGCACCAGGTATTGAATTTCTAGCATTTTATCTCTAAAAGCATTCTCTCTTTAAAAGCTACTGACTTAAGTTTCGGAGTGCTTACGCCTGGTCGGACCGGGCATTCTTTATTGCAGGGTTTTCTCATCCGATCGTCTCGGCCTCTCACTTTAGATAAAGACAGTCCATGCTTTATCATTTGGTGCTTTCATTGAGAGTCATGTCGAACTCAAGATCGAATGAGCACACAACCCCCATGGACCTCGATCACAATGACAATACTCGTGCCAGATCAGGCACCTCGCGAAGGGAAGAAAGGCCCCCCAGGTCCCCACCCAGGACCAACCTCCTTCCCGAATTTGATGATGCCATTTTGAGGCAGCCTGAGAATACCCCCATCACCGTGAGGGACATGCACGTCATCCTCAGCGATTTCACCAAGAGCATTGTCCAGACACTTAAAAAGTGTAAAATGCCACAGACCTCTGAAAGAGCCCATGAGGACTACCTCATGGACGAAGATTTCAGAAGGAGAAGAAATAAGGGAATCATCATCAATGAGCCACGAGCTCAAGACAGTCAAAGGGGCACAGTCAGGACCCCGAGAAGGTATGATAAGGGGAAGGAGGCAATATCTTCAAGCAGGGACTCCCCTTACTACCTCAGTAGGTCCTCCACTCCCTCCATAGGGGACAACTTATCCTTCATGTGCACCCCAAACCGCAGTCGCTCGAGAGAGCACAAAGACGAGTTCATCGCCACCGCCCTGAGGGAAGACCAATGGTTCAAGCAGAAGCTCAAGCAGTTTGGCTTCTCTGCCTCTAAGAAAGGCGCATTCGAGGGGAACACATGCAGGAACACCGCCTCACCATTTTGCAGGGAGATCACTGATTCCGAGCTGCCTCCCAGGTGGAGAGATGTGGTAATGGAAAAATACACAGGTAAAACTGATCCTACCACTCACTTAGCGGAGTATCTGACTAAGGTGCAGGTATACACCTACGATGAAAGGGTAGCTTGCAGAGTCTTCCCCACCACTTTGGGAGGAGACGCCCTAAATTAGTTCCACGAGCTACCCCGGGAATCAATTACCTCCTTCAGACAACTAAAGGAGCTATTCACCACGAGGTTTATCGTGTAAACGCCCGTGCCAAAGACCGTGAACGACCTGTGTAATCTCTATCAGAGATCTGATGAAAGTCTGCGAGACTATATCGATACGTTTCAGGCCACTATGTCTGAAGTGAGAAGTGTCAGTGTGGAGATAGCGACTAACGCCTTAGCCAGGGGCATTACTGACCGTCCGTTGTTTGAATCACTGACAACAAGACCCCCATCCAGCTTCGCCGAACTTATGGAGAGGGCTAGGCAGCACATCCAACTAGATAATGCCCTCAGGTCCAATAGGGGAAGAAGGACCAATGTAATGGATCAGTTGCAGCACCCAGATGGTCGCTCGTTCAACAGGGCTTCCACCTCCGATCGGACAACAAGAAGCCCAGACAGAAGAGCAGGTTCCAAAAATCTGAGCAAGAGGAAAGAGTCTGGAAGGGACCGATCCGGGTGCTCAGATGATCGGTCCGAGAGAACATTCACTCCCCTCAATGCCACCCCTACCACGGTGCTGATGTGGATCAAAGAAAAGCACGATAAGGTCAACTGGCCGAGGAAGTTGTCTGAGAGGAGCAAGGTTATGAGGGACCCCAGCAAGTATTGCGAGTTCCACAGAGACGTTGGTCATTTGACTGACGAGTGCACCTCTCTAAAAAAGGAGATCGAAAGGCTGATACACCAGGGATCCCTCAGAAAGTTTGTAGGCCCGGCTAGAGGGGACAGTCCCTGTAGACAGCCGAAGCCTCGCAGGGACGATTCTGGCTCAGATGATGATAATGGGTGCAAAAATCTAAGAAACGCCGACCCGAGCAGGACATACACCGGGGTAATAAATGTGATCACCGGAGGGTCGCCCTACGGAGAGAACCTCTCCAGGAAAAGAAAGGGGAAAGGTGTATACCTCTCCCACCAAGCCGAGCAGCCAACCTCTGTCACCATATCCAGCGAAGACGCACGAGACGTCATGTTTCCACATGAGGACACCCTCATTGTAAGAGCTCGGATCAACAATTTCGATGTTAAGAGAACACTAGTGGATAATGGCAGCACTGTCAATGTGCTCACCCTCCAGGCCTACCGAGCTATGGGGCTCCCAATCGGAGAGCTGAAGCCGAACACTGTACCACTAACCGGACTTGGTAACGCAACTATCCCGGTGGTGGGATCTGTAGAGCTCTTCGTCGAACTTGGCCAAGAGGCAATCGCTCATGCCTGCAAGGTAACATTTATGGTTATTGACATGACTTTTGCCTGTAATGCCATCTTTGGCAGACCGCTGCTTTTCTAAACCGGAGCTGGCATACGGTACATGGTGATGAAGATCCCAACCAGAGGAGGTGTTGCCATCCTGAGAGGTGATCAGAAGGCATCGCGCGAAGCATACATCACCATGATAAAGCAGCAAAAGGAGGCCATGGTCGTAGAACCAGGTCTGAAGCGGTCTGAGCAGGCAGAAAGGCCGAGAATGGACCCCGCTGAAGAGGTGAAAATGAGGGCGCTCTCAAAGGAAAAAAATGTGCAAGTCGGGACCAGCATGGATGCGGAGACAGAAGATGCCATCATGCGGGTCTTGATGATAAATCAAGAGTCCTTCGCCTGGAAGCCAGAGGATATTCCTGGCATAGATCCTAAGGTGATCGCCCACAAATTAAATGTGGACCCAACTTATCCTCCGGTTAGGCAAAAACTTCGGAGACATGTGCCCGATCGGAGGAAATTCATATCGGAGGAGGTGGATAGGTTACTTAAGACTGGAGTAATCCAAGAGGTAGACTATCCCGAATGGCTTGCCAACGTGATCTTAGTGAAGAAAAAGTCGGGGAAGCTACGGATGTGTGTGGACTTCACTGATCTTAATAAATCATGCCCCAAAAATAGCTACCCCCTTCCAAGTATAGACCAATTGGTGGATGCCACTGTAGGCCACGCCATTTACTCCCTCCTCGACGCATATGCCGGCTACCACCAGATCCTAATGTGGCTTTTATATCAGGAGAAGACCAGTTTCATTACAGACGACAGAACCTTCTGCTACAAGGTGATGCCATTCGGTCTAAAAAACGTTGGAGCCACGTATCAATTTTCAAAGACCAGATTGGGCAGAATGTTGAAGTGTACGTGGACGACATGATCGTCAAGAGCAGAAGTCCCGAGGAACATCCTGCCGATCTGGCAAAAGTTTTTGATACTTTGAATAAGTTTCAGATGAAGCTCAACCCTGAGAAGTGTGTCTTTGGAGTCCCATCAGAAAAATTTTTAGGTTTCCTAGTCTCCCAAAGAGGGATCGAGGTTGATCCGGAGAAAATAAGAGTCATACTCGAGATGCAACCCCCCAGGAGTATAAAAGACGTCCAGAAGCTGAACGGGAGGATCACTGCCTTAGGACGGTTCATCTCCTCTTCAGCCAAGCGATGCACTCATTTCTTCAAAAAGTTGAGGAAGAGCGACACTTTCGTTTGGGGGGCCAACAAGCCTTCGAAGAGATGAAAGCGTTTCTCACCAACCCACCACTGCTCAGCCGACCGTTACTAGGTGAAAATTTTTACCTTTACTTGTCCACCCCTGGGGAGGCTGTTGCAGGTGTCCTAGTGAGAGAAGAAGGGACACAACAACTCCCGCTGTACTACGTCAGTCAAGTACTCAGAGGTACAAACTTGAAGAAAGGCCTGGTCGAATAGCTCACCATTGCCCTCATGATGTGTGCGAGAAAGCTGAGACAATACTTCAAGGCGCACACAATCGTGGTCCGATCGGGTCATCCGCTCAGAGAAATTCTTCAGACCCCCGATCTGGAAGGCAAAATGATGGGATGGGCAATCAAGCTGCAATCATGGGATGTGAGGTATGAACCCAGGACTGCAATAAAGGCACAGGCCCTAACAGATTTTATTGCTGAATTCACTAGTGAAGAACTCCTGATTCAGCCTAAGCGATAAAGCTGGGAAATGATAGTAGACGGTGCGGCCAATGGCACTCGAGGAGTTGTAGGCATAGTAATAATGGGCCCCTTGCGCATCACGATAAGGTACGCAATAAATCTTAATTTTAAAGCTTCCAATAATGTGGCAGAGTATAAGGCACTCCTCCAAGGGCTGAAACTGCTCCACGCCATCCGGCTGGAGTCAGTAGCCATCAAGAGTGACTCCCAGTTTGTAACCAGCCAAGTCTCAGGCACCTTTGAAGCCAGAGAAGCTAGCATGATCCAGTACTTGGCAAATGTCAAGGCTGCCTTCAAAACGCTCGAAGAGACTGGGTCAGAATGGGTTCTTCAGAAGGTGTCGAGAGACCAAACATAGGAGGCCGATCGGCTGGCAAACATGTCTGCTTCCGAACAAGGAATCATAGAGCAAAGCATCACCGTTGTCGATCAAACTTCCTCCTCCATGGACGAGCCGGAGATGATGGAGATAGATCAAGAGGATGAAACCTGGATGAGCCCCATCAAGCAGTACCTACAAATGGGTCAGCTGCCAGAGGATAAAAGCAAAGCTCGAAAGGTATCACGTAAATTCCTTAATTACTCCATTATTAATGGTGATTTGTACAAGAAAGGTTTCAGTCATCCTTGGCTTAAATGCGTGATGGAGGAGGAGGGAGACTACATCCTTAGAGAGCTCCATGAAGGCATATGCGGCGCACATGAGGCGAGCAGGGCCATGGCGAGAAAAGTCCTCCAGATAAGACACTACTGGCCCGGCAAATTCAGAGATGCTCAAGAAAAAGTCAGGAGATGCCTGCAGTGCCAGATACATAGGAGGATCATAAGACAACACGGAGCAGACCAACAGCCGATCGGGATAGCATGGCCGTTCGATCAGTGGGGCCTGGATATCTTGGGACCCTTCCCCCAAGGCAAGAAGCAGATGAAGTTCCTCATAGTAGCGGTCGACCACTTCTCCAAGTGGATCGAAGCTGAACCTTTAGCAACGATCACAGCCGAGAGGGTCAAGAACTTCAAGTGGAAGAACATCATCTGCAGGTATGGCTTACCCAATGTTTTTATTACAGATAATGGCAAGCAGTTCGATAGCTCCACCTTCAAGAATTTTTGCCAAGGCCTAAACATCAAATTGAGGTTTACATCAGTCACTCACCCTCAAAGCAACGGGATAACAAAGGTCTCTAATCGGACCATCCTGGAGGGGTTGAAGAACTGACTGGGCGAGGTAAAAGGCAACTAGACTGAAGAACTGCAAAGCATCCTGTGATCATACAGAACTTCCCCAATGACAGGCACTCATCAAACGCCATTCTCTCTTGTCTACGGCTCCAAAGCGATGATACTAGTAGAGGTCGGCCTCCCATCCTACCGATCGGCGCTTTATTTCGAACAGATAAACACTCAAGAAAGACGCCAAGAGCTAGATTTGATAGAAGAAAGGAGGGACGCCCACATCAAAATCGCCGCCTACAAGCAAAGGGTCGCCAGATACCACAACGCTAAGGTGAGATCCAGAACCTTCAATGTGGGTGACCTAGTGCTCAAAAAGGCAGACATAGGCTCAGGAAACGTCAGACTGGGCAAGCTAATGCTAAATTGGGAAGGGCCCTATGAGGTCTCTAAAGTCTTGAGCCCGAGCACATATAGGCTCCGAACTATAGAAGGGCAAGACATCCCAAGAAGCTGGAATTCGAAGTACTTAAAAAGTACCACTTGTAACAATGTATCGAAATTCGACAAATGTTCTATTAATAAAGAGGTTTTCCTTCTATCTTTGTCTAAATTATGCATGATATAACTTATACGCTAGACTTGACGTACATCCCAAGTCGAAAATGCGAAAGTTAAAGTTAGTTTTCTCAAAGGTCAAATTCGTCCATTAGGACCGATGACGTTCTCGGTCTGAAAATATGGAAACGACCAAAAGCCCGTCAACTCGTCTGTTAGGACCGATGATATTCCCTGTCCAAAAACACGAAAATAATTTTAACACCTCCAACTCATTTGCTAGGTTTGACGCCTATCCCAAACCAAAGATGCGAGAGTCCGAACAAGGCCAAGGCGAACCCGAGTTAAAGTGCTCCGCAATGGTCAACGAACGGAATGCAAATCAGGCACTAACTTGATGAACGAAACTATTTGCCCGATCCTAAGGCCGACTTGGGCTAAAACCACGATAGGATCGCATTGAGCCAATCGGTCGCTGGACTCAGAGATTCTTCTAATTCAAGAAGTATCCACAAATTATATGCGATTTTACAAGTTTTAAATAATTTAATTATGTCAGCAGAATTTGTGTAAGTCCGCAAGTTGTTAACACTCGACAGAGTTCAATTATTGCAACTCATTCTTAACGCGAAAAAAGAGCAATTTATTGAACAAAAATTGTTTATACAATTTGCAAAAATTGTTACAAGAATAAAGTACAAAGAGGAAAAAACTAATCTAAGTTCCTATACTAACCCTCTATATCTACAACTTGTACATTGCCAGGAGGATCGACAGTGGAATCGGCATTTTGCTCGGTGGCAGCTTGTTCAGGTTGGGAAGGTCCGGCTGCCCTTTTAGAGACAGGCCCCGCCGAAGGAATCGCTGCGATTTCTGCTTCAGGAGGCACCTCATGGCGAACCTCAGAGGATGAAGGAACTCCTTCGGAGGCTCTCTAGATCGCTTCTCCCTCAGGAGAATCTCCCTCGTCATCACTGGATGGAGAATCGGGCAAAGCCGATGGATCCTCCATCCATTCAAGATCGGCTCCGAGAAAGCGCCTCCCCGAGGTCTTTGCGATCATTGTCCCGAAGGAGGCCCTGACAGATGTAACCAGCCACTTTGCTTGGCAACCAGTCACTGCCGAAGTTCTCCTTCAAGAACTCCTTCAAGGTGATACGGGGCGCCCATCAGATCGCTGAAACGGCTCGTCCTGCCGAACGGCCTTGCCCTTGATAGCCAGCGGAGCATCCGATGCAGCCACCAGCGCAGCAGCTTTTCTCTTAGCGGCCTCCTTAGTTTCCCTCTGAGCAGCCTCTTCCTACCGAGATGCCCGCCCCTGGGCCGGCTCCCGCAGAGATTCAATGCCAGGAGGACAAATAGCCCCAGGCTCTTCCTCCTCATCAGATTCATTCTACAGTATCAGCGGCTGACCGCGAGCTCGGGGCACCTCAGGCGTAGAATCAGAGATTGGCCCAACAACAGCTTTACCAGGCACTGCGACAGTAGCCGGAGGAGCAAAAGCAACTGGGATGTCAACTATAGGATTGGCAGCTGAAGAGATGCTCACTGGCCCTCGCAAGGCTTGTACTTTTGAGGAAGGCACGAGCTTTCGCCTTTTCCTCTCCTCTTTGGCTTTTCGCTCGGCTTCCCTCTTCAGTCGAGCTCGATCCCCCAGTTACTTGGTCAAATCTTGTCCACCAGCCATCTCAACTGCAACAAAAACAAAAGCAAGATAAGTTTTCCTTCAAAACACATATTTCATGCAAATGTAATGCATGTTTAATGCTTTATGATTAATTCGGCCTTGCCCGATCCTAATGTTCACGCTCGACAGGCGCAGCGGCTCCAACGTTTGGGGCAGCCCCAAGAGTGGAAGGGCCCTGTAGGGTCTCCAACAGCTGCCTGGACTCATAAGGCCCCCCCTTTCGGGCCACAACATCCATCAACTTTTGGATATCAGCCTCGTACATAGGCTGACCGACGGCCTGGTCTTTCAACACATTAGCCCCAGCCGATCGGTCAAGACTCACTCCGAATCCGCCACTCCTTCCCACCAAAAAGTATTTTTCTCTGAATCCTTTCATAGAAGTGGGGATGTTGATGAGTTTCTTCCTCGATTGGCTTGTGAAGAAATACTCCGTCCCGTCACTCCGGCACGAGACGTAGAAAAAATAGGTGAAGAGATCGAGAGTCGGGGCCGCTCCCTCCAAAATACATAGAATCTTGAATCAGGCCACTATTCTCCACCCGTTCGGATGCAGTTGGTAGGGAGCGATACCATAACCTTCCAACACGGCAATCTCGAACGTGCCGAAAGGAAAGCGCATCCCTGCATCCAAGCTCCACTTGTGGCTCCATAGAATCAGGGCAGGGCATTACGGATATATTGTCTGGGAACCCATATTTAGCAGGGACCTCAGCCACCTCCTCAGAGGTCAAATGAGAGCACAACTCGACTGCCGGCTTATCTCTATATTCATCCAGGAAGCTCCTGTCCGGTGATCGCCCGCTGCTAGAAGCCATTTTTGACAAAAAAGGGGGGAGAAAAAATGCAAATCCCTAACTTCTAAAAGAATGAATGCAGAGGGAAATGAAAGGCAAAGAGAAAGTCAGAAAGGAAAGAGGAGGAGTTACTTACTTGGTAACGAGAACTTGGGAAAGTTGAGGAAAGAAGCAAAGTAGGCTTGCTGGAACTCAAGGAAATCGAGAAGGAAATTGGGCAAAGCTTCGCTAGAGATTGCAAAAGTGAAGAAAAAACTGCCCTAGAATTGGCCAATTTATAGGCCAACGCTTATGAGGCACGCTAATCATCTCGCCACTAGGAATATGCCACGTGTCCTAAAGGCATTATGGCTGTACGAAGAACGAAGCGCCATCCCCGGGGCACGCGCAACATTAAATAGGAACAGCTGTCTAAGCAGGCGCGTCTCTTCAGATGACCGCCTTTCGAAATTCGAAAATCCCACCAACGGATATTTCTCGATTGGATCACCTCAGCGTGAAATGTCACTCGATCATAACTGCCGAGAGGGAACTTTCCCCGGGCGGGTTAACTCAAGGCAAATTTATGCCCGATCGGACCAGTTTGAGGGGGGACAAGTGATAACACAGTAAATATCATTTGCATTAAGGCCCATTCAGTCGGCCCATTTCACTGGCAAGGCCCAAGGCCCAACATTATAAGAGTAGCAAGCACGAGCCCCCAGGCAGCGCTCACGCCCGATCGGCTGATGTGACCGCCAGACCCATTAGCCATCTGACACAAGGCAGCGCCCACACCTGCCACCTGCTCCCTGTCACGTCGCCGAATACCTACTCTGACTGCCAGTCATCACTTCCCAGGCACTCAAATGCATCTCAACCGTCTCATATAAATAGCTCAACCAACGATGGCACCAGGTATTGAATCTCTAACATTCTATCTCTAAAAGCATTCTCTCTCTAAAAGCTACTGACTTAAGTTTCGGAGTGCTTACGTCTGGTCCGACCGTGCATTCTTTATTGCAGGGTTTTCTTATCCGATCGGCTCAGCTTCTCACTTCAGATAAAGACAGTCCAGGCTTTATCATTTCCATTGCTCAATCCCAATAAACGTGTAATTTGTCTAAAACTACATTGTTCAATATTCCACTTCTGTCTGTCGTTGCTTATAATCATAAAGTGTTTTCAATAATTTTCTCCTAATAACCTACTTTCTGAGGTTGAATTAGATTCAAATTTATTTTTTCAGAGATACTAGCAAAGAGCATTTTGATAGGTTACAAATATAAAATACTCTTTGCAATTGCTCGGACACTAATTTTTGATAATCTTTTAGATTTTGAATTAAACACAATGAGTCTATTTCTTTGACAAGGGCATCACTACTATAACACTCTTAAAGTAATAATTAGTCAACTATTTCATTATGATCTACATTAACATTAATCTAATAAAGTAATTTATATATATATCTTGGTTGTTGATGAAGTTTAAGATTGTAATTTATGGGAAATTTTTGCTTAAATAATGATAAAAAAAATGTTACACTACGGAATTCTCTTTCCGTTGCTAAATTTAGCAACGAAATTAACAGTCAAATTTGCAACCAAATTTTTTGTTGCTATTTTCGGTTGTTAATTTTAATTAGTAACGGAAATTTATTAAATTCGGTTGTTAATTTCCGTTGCTATTTGTTAATTTTCTTGTAGTGTTACCTATGCATGCTAACTAGTGTTCCATTTATTTTTTGACCACTTTATTTTACATGACAATTTTTATGGGTTTATAATTAATTTTAACTAGTAAAATGTCAAAGTAGAAAATATGAAGTTCTAGAAATAAAATTGATGTCTTCTCAAAAAAAAAAATAAAATAAAATAAAATTGATGAGGAAATAAGTACTAATAACATATTTTGAAAGTTGGAACTTTGAAGACGTACAGGATCAACCGCTGCCTGCTCATCCACTTGACATCTCAATCTATATATTGTAGAACATTAATTAGTTCAACCAACTATAAATAACATACAAACAAACAACTATAATATTTCAAAATTTACGAAAATAGTTTTTTGAATTGATAAAAATTATATTTTAAAAAATTACGTGTAAAAAAATAAATAACTATTTAATAAATAAAATTTAAAAAATAAATAACTATTTAATAAATAAAATTTAAAATAACTTATAATCTTTACAAGTAGTTGTCAACTGTTCGGTAAATAATACGATAAAAAATAATTTTTTAGAATAAAAAGACAAAAAAAGATATATATAAATTTTAATATATTATATTTTCAATCTCACTAAAAAGCGGAATGAAAAATTAAAAAATATAACAAATAAAAAAAAAGATGAATAGTCATGGAGTTTACCTGAATAATGAAGAAGAGCCAAAATGAGAGTGACAAGGGAGGCTGATCCTATTTTCTTATTTTTAATTAGTTAATATAGCTAGTTTAATTATCTAAAATAAATACTAAATCATCTATTTTGAAAAGTTAAAATTCAGTTTTTCAGAAAAATTTCAATTTTTAATTTTTTATAGTATAAAATTTTTTTATTTTTCAAAAAATTAATTTTTTTAAAATTAGTATTTACCAAACATATGTTTTTACCCTATAATCATCTTTTTATCCAATAATCAATTTTTTTTCATTTCAAAAATAATAGCAAACGCGTTCGTAAGTAACGAAACATGTTAAGACCAGTGGTCATGATCGGTTGCAACCTAAGTCCACCAGTGTTCTTTGGTGCTCATCTTTTTCGACATGTGATTTCTTTGGGATTTTTATTTAATTAATTGGTTTCTTTAATGTTATTGCTAAATTGACACTATTGCATTAAATTTCAACATTTTTATTGGAGCAATTTCACATAAAAGTATAGAAAAGCAATGTATAACTATTAGAAGCTAATCTATCAACTAGAGATGAGCAAAAAAACCGTTGAACTTGGTTAACCGAAAAACCGAACAGAAATTGATCCGAAAAATAGGTTAACCGAACCGATTTTTATGGTTAACGGTTAGCATTTTATAAGAACCGATATTAATGGACTGATTTTATTTTTTAGGTTAAAAATCGGTTAACCGAACCGAAACCGATATATGAATACCCCTATATTTTATTAATTTTATTTCACTCTTTCTTTATTTTTATTATAATTTTTTATTTCATTATTTTCATATTTAATTATTTATATCCTTTTAATTTTCATTTACTTTAAAATATTTCAATTTCATTTTAGTTTTTTAAAGTCATTTTAGTTAATTTATTAATTGTTCAATATGCACATATTTAATATTTCTTATTATTTCCTAATATATCAATTTTTCATTAATTAAAATGAAAATATATTCGAAAAATTATATAAAATTAATATATTAACTAAAATTTTCAAAAAAATAAATTTTTAATATATATGAAAATAATATTTTTGAATATTTTTAATTTATATTTGTTTTTTGAATATCATATTTAATTATTATGTTGAATTATATTTGTTTTTTAATTTTAAATTTTAAGTATCTTCAATAATTTAATTTTTTTATAAATGCATTTTATAATTATAATGGTTAACAAAAAAATATTGGTTAACCAATTTGAAAATTCGAAACAGATAGACTGATTAACCGATAGTAATGGACTGAAATTTTAAAAAATTGATATTAATGAACTGATTTTTTTTTTGGCTCATCAACCAACATTCGATTAAAGGTGCATAAAGTTTCGAATTTAAACATTTTTAATAACATTTAAAATTATAATTAGATATTATGCATATATTTTATAAAAAAAATATAAATTTATAATTATAATTAAGTTAACTTTAAAATATACTTTTTTTAAACTTGTTTTAGAAAAAAGGCAAGTAATTTTTAAAAAATAATGTAAATTGCCCATTAAAAGAATTTACTTATCTCTTTGAATTTTCCCTGCCATATATACTAAAGCTCCATGCAACGAAGAGTCGACATCGAGGTGTCAAACCTTTCCTTTAATGTGAGATCTTGGAAAAAAATCAGCCTATTATTTCTAGAGTAATTTGTATCTGTTGAGTGACGGCCCTTTCAATTGTAATTTACTAGTTATTTTAAATGCTCTCTAAATTTGAAAAAAAAACAAAAATTGGAGGTTATTTGTAATCCTTGGAAACCCTGCCCACATCACCTTTCAATATTTCTTAGCTTGCTATTGACCAAACCGCTGACGGATTGCCCGTCGCGAGCGCCTGCGCACGGGAAGCCCGTCGGGCGCTCCGACGGGGCGCCCCTAGCCCTTGTGCGCCCGTTTTAGTTTTTATGGCCTTTTTGGCCATAATTTATTCATTTTAAATGTTTTTTAACTCATTTTTTTTTTTTTGCATAATTCAATTCAAAAAAGACTTTTATCTGCCAACCTAATAAATTCAGTTATTTTTTGTAGTTATGGAAATTAATTTCTCAATTAAAAAATTTGAATTTTGAGGAGAATAAAAAGGGTTATTTAGGGAGAATTGAGGGGGATTTTCTTTAGAAAATATTTTTCTTCAGAAAATATTTTTCTTCTTCTTTCTTCTTTCAAGAACAAATTCTCTCAATTTTTAAAAGAATTTCCAGCAATTATTAAGGCAAAAAAATAACAATTTTTGTTCTTAAAATTTTCTTATTTTCAATTGACAATTTTTGCTTTGAGACAAATAAATAAATTATTTGTTCTTGAGTAAAAATTCACTTTCAATATTTTATTTTATAATTTTATTCCAACAATATAAGACAAGGAATTGGATCTTACCTTATTTTCATCAAGATAAATTTTGAGGGTAAACATTCTTGCCTCAATTTTTTAGTTTAATTTTTATTTTAATTTTTATTTCTAATTAACTAGTTAACATGTAAATTATTTTAGTCTTATTATTTTCTTCTTATTTCTTGTTTTTGTTTTTTATTTGATTAGTTAACAATGTAAATTCTCTTAAAACTATTTTATTATTTTTATTTAATTGTTTATGTTGTTTATATTGTTATCATCATTATTATTATTGTTTTTTATTATTATTATTATTATTACCATATGCTTATGTGATTGTTCATATTATTATCATGCCTTAAATATGTCATATTGATTTTTTTCCTATTGTTTTTGCATGTTTATGTGATTGTTCATCTTCTTTTATTATTGTTGTTATTATTATTGTTATTATTATTATTATTATTATTATTATTATTATTATTATATTTGATTGTGTTGTAAATAAATAAGTTGTGAATGTCCTTCCTACTCTCCAACTCTCCAACTCTTCAAGTTTCCAACCCTCCAAATTCCACAACTCTTCAACTTATATAACTCAAGCATTTAGTTTGTAACTTGTATATTTATGTTTTCTTATGTAATTTATGTCCCTAAGGCCTATAAATAGAGGCATCTTTCATGGAATAATATGATGGTTGAGTTGGGATAGAATACTTACTTTTCTCTCATTTTCTCTAAACTCATTCTATTGCCTTTATTCATATAATTTATTCATATACTACTCTATATAGTTTTTCATATTTTATAACACGTTATCAGCACGAATTTCGCTCCACGGTTCGTAGTAAAATATTTTCTCCTTTATTTCTTTCCAATTTGCAATATGTCAAATATTACTAAACTTGAGTTTGAGGCTCTTGACATTACTGGCAAAAATTATTTGCCATGGGTTCTCGATGCTGAAATTCATCTTGATGCTAAAGGGCTTGGGAATACAATTTTAACTGGAAATGAAGCATCCAATCAAGACAAAGCAAGGGCGATGATATTTCTTCGTCATCATCTACATGAAGGTTTAAAAGCTGAATATCTGACAGTGAAAGATCCACTTGAATTGTGGGATAATTTAAAAGAGCGATATGACCACAAACGAACGGTAATATTACCTAAAGCTCGTTATGAATGGATACACTTGCGATTTCAAGATTTTAAAACTGTAAGTGAATATAATTCTACTGTTTTTAGAATTAGTTCTCAGTTAAAGCTATGTGGAGAAAAGATTACTGATGAGGACTTATTAGAGAAAACTTTTTCAACCTTTCATGCTTCAAATGTGCTCCTGCAGCAGCAATATAGAGAAAAGGGTTTCAAAAAGTATTCTGAATTAATCTCATGCTTACTAGTAGCAGAACAAAATAATGAGCTATTAATGAAAAATCATGAGATTCGTCCTACAGGATACGCTCCAGTCCCTGAAGTGAATGTAGCAAAACATAACCATAGCCATGGCCGCGGTCGTGGTCGCGGTCGTAGTCGTGGTAGAGGAAGAGGACGTGGACGAAATAGTTACCGTTATTATAGTGGCAATAATGACAATAATTTTTCCCACCACCTAAAGTGGAACAATAATGGAGAAAAAGGGAAAAATAAGATCGACCATATTAGCTCTTCAAAAACTAAAGAAAATTCATGTTATCGATGTGGAATGAAAGGTCATTGGTCCCGTACCTGTCGTACAGCTGACCATCTTGTTAAACTTTATCAAGCCTCCATTAAAAGAAAAGGGAAAAATGTGGAAATAAATTCAGTTGACCAA
Organism: Excoecaria cochinchinensis; assembly: GCA_947683425.1. Classification (NCBI taxonomy): domain Eukaryota; kingdom Viridiplantae; phylum Streptophyta; class Magnoliopsida; order Malpighiales; family Euphorbiaceae; genus Excoecaria; species Excoecaria cochinchinensis. Next base: position 3,617,112 of record CANTUQ010000045.1, read on the forward strand.
AATAATGATGTTGAGGCAAATTTGGCTTATAATGATGATGATGATTTTGGAGATCTTGCGGATATTATTCATTTGGATGCTTCAGATTTTCTCCAAGAGTCATGAAAAATAATGAAGAAAATAAAAGATAAGAAAGTTTAAAATTATTGTCTTATTTCTATATTTCAATAGTGTGTTTACTTTATTTCTATATTTCAATAGTGTGTTTACTTAAGTATTTTATTTTAGTTTTTTTTTTCTTATTTGAGTGGTTATATATAGATATTTAAGTATTTGCCATATTCTAATTATATGTTATGTTTTTTATTTTATTTTTAATGAAGGAATGGATGTTTCAAATTCTTTATTTGGGCCGATACTCAATAATGAAGATGTTTGCCTTGTTGATAGTGCTGCAACACATACCATACTCAAACATAAAAAATATTTCTATCATTTGATATTAAAAGATGCTAATGTTAATACAATATCGGGTAATACAAAGTTAATTCAAGGCTCTGGAAGAGCTACTATATTATTACCTGAAGGAACAAAACTTACTATAAATGATGCATTATTTTCTTCCAAGTCTCGAAGAAATTTGTTAAGTTTTAAAGATATTCGTTCCAATGGATATCATGTTGAGACTGGAAATGAGAATGATATTGAATATTTGTATATTACAAATAATGCATTAGGTAATAAACGTATTTTAGAGAGATTGCCAACATTATCCTCTGGCTTGTATTATACAAAAATTAATACAATTGAGACATATGCTACAGTAAACCAGAAGTTTACTGATCCAAAAATATTTATAATTTGGCATGACCGGTTAGGCCATCCCGGTTCAATAATGATGCGTAAAATTATTGAGAATTCACATGGACATTCATTGAAGAACCAAAAGATTCCTCAATTCAAAGAATTCTCATGTGCTGCTTGTTCTCAAGGAAAATTGATTATTAGACCATCACCAGCTAAAATTGGAATTGAATCCCCCGCATTCTTAGAACGTATTCAGGGTGATATTTGCGGGCCTATTCATCCACCATGTGGACCATTTAAGTATTTTATGGTATTAATTGATGCATCTACAAGATGGTCGCATGTGTGTTTATTATCAACCCGCAACTTGGCATTTGCAAGATTGCTTGCTCAAATAATTCGATTGAGAGCACAGTTTCCAGATTACACAATCAAGTCAATTCGTCTTGATAATGCTGGTGAATTTATGTCTCAGGCTTTTTCTAATTATTGCATGTCAATTGGAATAACAATTGAAAGGCCTGTTGCACATGTTCATACACAAAATGGTTTAGCAGAATCATTTATGAAACGCCTACAGTTAATAGCTAGACCATTACTTATGAGAACAAAACTCCATATTTCTGCTTGGGGGCATGCTATTCTACATGCAACAGCACTTGTGCGCATTAGGCCAACAAGTTATCATAAATTCTCTCCATTACAATTAGCTTTTGGTCAAGAACCTAATATTGCTCATCTTAGAATTTTTGGTTGTGCAGTATATGTGCCAATTGCTCCACCACAACGCACAAAGATGGGTCCTCAAAGGAGGTTAGGAATATATGTTGAGTATGAATCTCCTTCAATAATTAAATATCTTGAACCATTAACTGGAGATTTATTTACGGCAAGATTTGCTGATTGCCATTTTGATGAAACAATTTTCCCAATATTAGGGGGAGAGAATAAACAGCTGGAAAAAGCAGTTACTTGGAATGCATTATCACTATCTCATTTAGATCCTCGAACAAAACAGTGTGATCTGGAAGTTCAAAAGATAGTACATTTGCAAAATATTGCAAATCAACTGCCAGATGCATTCACTGATTTAAGAAGAGTTACTAAATCTCATATACTAGCTGTAAATGCTCCTATTCGAATTGATGTTCCTGTAAGACAATCTAATACTACAAATACTAGCAACCCACGCCTGAAGCGTGGTAGACCGGTCGGTTCCAAAGATAAAAATCCTCGAAAAAGGAAAAGAGCAAATAATCAAGATGGTCATATCGTAGAGGCGAACACTCCTGAAGAGACACAAGACATAACTAATCATAAAACCCCAGAAGAGGTCCAGGTACCTGAAAATAATAATGAAGAGATATCCATAAGTTATGTCCATATAGGAAAAAGATGGAACCGAAAAGATATAGTTGTCGACAACATTTTTGCATATAATGTTGCTAGTGATATTTTAAAAGAAAATGAGGATCTTGAACCTACATCTGTTGAAGAATGTAGACAGAAAAATGATTGGCCAAAATGGAAAGATGCAATTCAAGCAGAATTGAACTCACTTTCAAAACGTGAAGTATTTGGACCTGTAGTCCGAACACCTAAAGGAGTAATGCCAGTGGGGTACAAATGGGTATTTGTGCGAAAAAGAAATGAGAAAAATGAAATTGTAAGATATAAGGCACGATTGGTTGCACAAGGATTTTCGCAAAGACCTGGCATTGATTATGAAGAAACATATTCTCCAGTAATGGATGCAATTACTTTTAGATATCTAATTAACTTGGCAGTTTGTGAAAAGCTTGACATGCGTCTAATGGATGTTGTTACAGCCTATTTATATGGCTCACTTGATAGTGAAATTCATATGAAAATCCCTGAAGGATTTAAAATGCCTGAAGCGTATAAAGATTCTCGAGAAATTTGTTCAATAAAATTACAAAAATCATTATATGGATTAAAGCAATCTGGACGAATGTGGTATAATCGTCTTAGTGAATATTTGTTAAAGGAAGGATATATTAATGATCCAATTTGTCCATGTGTATTTATAAAAAGATCAGGATCAGAATTTGTCATAATTGCTGTATATGTTGATGATTTAAATATCATTGGAACTCCTGAAGAGCTTAGAAAAGCAGTAGGTTATTTAAAGAAAGAATTCGAAATGAAAGATCTTGGAAAAACAAAATATTGTCTTGGCCTGCAAATCGAGCATTTAAAGGATGGAATTTTTATTCACCAATCAACTTATACGAAAAAGATCTTAAAGCGATTTTATATGGACAAAGCACATCCATTGAGTACTCCAATGGTTGTAAGATCATTAGAAGTTAATAAAGATCCATTTCGTCCCCGAGAGAATGAAGAAGAACTTCTTGGTCCTGAAGTACCATATCTAAGTGCTATAGGTGCATTGATGTATCTTGCTAATAATACAAGACCAGATATAGCATTTGCTGTAAATCTACTGGCAAGATTTAGCTCTTCTCCAACAAGAAGACATTGGAATGGAATTAAGCATGTTTTTCGATATCTCCAGGGAACAATTGATATGGGTTTATTTTACTCTAATAAATCCAAATCACATTTAATTGGATATGCAGATGCAGGATATTTATCTGACCCACATAAAGCTCGATCACAAACAGGCTATCTATTCACTTATGGAAGTACGGCCATATCATGGCGATCTACAAAGCAAACTTTAGTTGCTACTTCCTCAAATCATGCAGAAATAATTGCAATGCATGAAGCAAGTCGAGAGTGTGTTTGGCTAAGGTCATTGATTCACCATATCCAAAAGATGTGCGGCTTGCATTTTAAAGAAAACATTCCAACAATACTGTATGAAGATAATGCAGCATGCATATCTCAATTAAAAGGTGGGTTCATCAAAGGAGATAGAACAAAACACATTTCACCAAAATTTTTCTTCACTCATGATCTTCAAAAGAAAGGTGAAATAGATATTCAGCAAATTCGTTCAAGTGAGAATTTGGCAGATTTATTTACCAAAACATTACCCACTACAACATTCGAAAAGTTGAGATACGGTATTGGAATGCGCAGACTTAAAGATATGTCTGTATGAGGGGGAGTAATATACATTGCGCTGTTCTCTTTTCCTTTAGCAAAAGTTTTATCCCACTGGGTTTTCTTGGCAAGGTTTTTAGTGAGGCAGTTTACTATGTATATTATAAATATTGTGTACTCTTTTTCCTTCACTGAGTTTTTATCCCATTGGGTTTTTCCTAGTAAGGTTTTAACGAGGCACAATTTCTCAATTTTTAGCTTTACGGACATTCAAGGGGGAGTGTTGTAAATAAATAAGTTGTGAATGTCCTTCCTACTCTCCAACTCTCCAACTCTTCAAGTTTCCAACCCTCCAAATTCCACAACTCTTCAACTTATATAACTCAAGCATTTAGTTTGTAACTTGTATATTTATGTTTTCTTATGTAATTTATGTCCCTAAGGCCTATAAATAGAGGCATCTTTCATGGAATAATATGATGGTTGAGTTGGGATAAAATACTTACTTTTCTCTCATTTTCTCTAAACTCATTTTATTGCCTTTATTCATATAATTTATTCATATACTACTCTATATAGTTTTTCATATTTTGTAACAGATTGTTCATATTCTTTGTTATTATTGTGTTATTATTATTGTAGTTATTACCATCATTAGTATTATTATTATTATCCTTATTCTTGTTTAATTTTATTATTACTATTATTATTCATGTTTTATGTATGCTGATTTTTATTATCTCTTTTGCTTTTCATGTATGATTGGATGTTATTGTTGTTATTTTGTATTTTTATGCATGTTAAATTCTATCATCATTATTTTATACTTGTTTATGCATGTTGAATTTTATTATTATTATGTTATCTTTTATGCATGTTAAATGGTTAATTAATTAGATTGCATATTTTTATTATGTCATTTTAATTGGCTTATCATATATGATGCAATTTTGATTGCCTTAATTTAATTGTTTTCATGTTATATGTTTAATTAATTTTTTACTAACTTCACTTTTATTTATTTTTTTTCCTTTTATTTTCAATACGTATTTTTTATGTGTGAGTTTTTACCAAGTGGGAGCCCATGAAAATTTGAAAATCCATTTGGGAGTTGACTTGTTATTTTTATTATTTTCACTACTTTGATTTCATTATTTTATTTCTAATATGTAATTTGTAATAATTATTTTTTATGCACGTTAATTAAAAAATCACAAAAATATTTTTATTTAACTAATTTGGGTTTTATTTAATAAAAATGGGACCAATGTCTTAGTTTTTTCATCCAAAATAAATTATAACTTTAAAATTATTTTCTTTAATTATGTATGAGAGGACCAGTGTCCTCATTTTAATAAATAGCCCGATTTATGTATGAATTATATTTTATTTACAAATGGAGGCTGTATTCCGCCCCTAATTTTGTTGTAATTTATTTTGCTTTCATTTACTTTATTTATCGCTTTTATTATATGATTGATATGCGTTTAATTAAATTGTATTAAAATTGAATGAGAAATGGGATGAAACGCTAAATTCAATACTTGATTATAAACTTAACCAAGATATGAATAAATGGGGAGTCCCGAACCATCTCTGGTCTTTGAGCTCAATGAGGCGAGAGACCCATTTCAATGGATCTCCAATACACCTCTTGTGTCCCGTAAAAAAGCTTTAACTTGCATAGTCTTAAGTTCCACGAGGCGAGAGTATTAGGATGGGACCTCCAAGATTCTTCTGACTTGCCCAAAATGGATATAGCAGCGCCGTCTTAGACTCACTGAGACGAGACGAATTGTCCCAATATTTTATTGGGTGGCGACTCTACGAAATCTCTTTATTGCCCAAAATATACGCACTTGTAAATACCTTACAAGTTTCAATGAATCTCTCCTGATAGCCCTAAAGTGGGCTTTCGGGGGTCACGGGATTCGGCGCGCGTCACAGTGGCGACTCGGCATACCAAATTTATTTATCTCTTTGAATTTTATCTGATAACATAAATTAATTTATATCTCTTTCTTAGAAAATTAAAAATATAAACTCTTCATTTGATGGGCAATAATATATATGTTCTTTATTTTTCTTTTTGAAAAATTGACTTTAGCTCTCCACTGATTTTTTTTTTTTAAGTTTTTGCAAAATGTTCCTTTTGGTAATTTGGGAATTACCCATTAAGGAATGCATGCAGTTGTAGGCTCAACCCTTCAATTATTATTTTTTTACCATCATCTAACTTTTTCTTTTTCTCAGGGAAAAAATAAAATATCGGATATTAAAATTTAAGAGGATCTGCAGGAGTATCAAAAGGGGACCCACAATTCACAAAGCGTTAGGATTCTGTTGCTCTATATCCAAAGTATTTGTGCTGGGAATCATGAGAGTTCCCATCATCTTTGAATTATTATTTTTTTTTATTTATTGACAAAAAAAAAAAGAATTCTTATTGTTGTAAAAAAAATATCAAAACCAACATAAGTGAATTTAAGTCGTCGGATTTTTTTTAAAAAAAAAAGTAAAATTTTGGATCCGAATTTTATTATTTTGTATCTCATCAATCTAACCGAATATGAATAATATCAATAATTATGAAAAAAAAAAAATTGAAGAAATATAAATGGGAACATAGTTGATTATGTTGTTATGTCTTGAGAATGATCTTTGATTCCATTGGTCGATTTAACAATCATCACTGCACTGAAGCATCCCAACCGTCCATGTTTCCTACCTGCTTAGCAAATAACTATAATCTTGGGTTTGTTTGGATTCCCCATGAATCTTGCACTTAATTGCAACTTGTGGATAAATTCCTTTCCATATTCATCTCAATCATCGGAGCTAAATGTGTAATTTCCTTTTAGGCTTAATGCATCTGTAGTTTCCTATTTGTTTTAAGTTTTTTACTTAATTCTGTATATTTATTATTTTAAAATTTCCCTCTTATACTTGCAATTTTTTTTTTGGCAAACAGTTAAATATAATCTTTGTATTTATCTTTAAATATTTTTCCTCTCATAAAAATGCCAATTTTAGAGGTATATTAATTAGACCCTGACGGGCCAATTATATCTTTGAAACATATTAATTTTATTACTTTATTTTATAATAAATGAACAATTATAAGTGATGAGGTCTGATGGTAGTTTTTGGTGAGCCGATCATATCAGCGATGTTGCACTAGCTGTAATAAGATAAGGACGGTCGGACCAAACATAAATATTCCAAAACTTAAATCAATAATATTTTTTAGAAAAAAAAAATTTAAAGAGAGGATCTCAAAAATTCAATGTTAATTGGGTCTATAATCCGCAGGAGTATTTATAGAAAATTTGAGAATTCAGTTGAATGATCTACTTTGGTGTCAAGGTAAGAAAGAAGCGATGCGACAAGGAGTAACTAAGAGGCGTGAGTCTTTAACGTGTGTTAGTAGACTGACAGAAAATGTGCTCTATTAGTCAGATTAGACAGGCAGTGCTGCCAGCGACTTTGGTCCTTTGGACGTTTGCTTGTCACGCGCTCACTTTACTAGATTTTGGCTTGACTTGAGTTTTGTACTTGGTAAAGCCATTTCTGATTTTATCGAGAGGTACGCCGGGCACTGCATATATTGTCCGCTTTTGGCCGGAGCCCTCACGGTTTTGTTTTTGCCAAAAAGCCTATGCAGGGAGAGGGTGTCCATGGCCTTATAAGGGCCACTTCAATGTCATCTCCAGCCGTTGTGGGATTGGATGATAGCATTGCTATCACTATTCTCCCTCCTGAAGAGGTTTTCAGGGCGTCTTCGGGCGCTGGTCGCTTGTCGGGACTGGCCGCTTTGGGCGCTGCCGATCGGGCGCTGGCCCTCGTACCCCTCGTCTCTCAACGAGAACACCAAATGATAAAGTCAAAAACGTCTTTATCTGTAGAAGAGAAGGCAATCCGATCGGATGAGAATATCTGCAATAAGAGGAGTCCGGTCGGACCAGGCGTGAGCACTTCGAAACTCAAGTTAGTAGCTTAGAGAGAGAATGTGCTTTTAGAGAGAGAGTGTCTTTGATTCAATACCTGGAGCTATCGTTGGCTGGCCTATTTATATGAGAAAGTTGAGTGATACTTGAGTGCTTGGGGTGTGATTACTGGCTATCATAGTAGGTATTCGGCGACATGACAAGGAGCATGTGGTAGGCATGGGCGCTGCTTTGTGTCAGGCGGCTGATGGGACTGGCGGTCATATCAGCCGATTGGGTTTGTGCGCTGCCTAAGAGTTCGTGTCTGCTACCTTTAGTTGATAGGTCTTGAGTTTTGCCAGTTGAGTGGGCCGGCTTAATGAGTATTGTAGCAAATGATATTTGCTGTGTTATCAGTACTGAAGTTAACTCATACTAAATGATAATAGATATTGTCAAGAAGGCTTCGTATTACATTAAATTAGTGGATAAATGTTTGGGCGCTGCCGATCGGGCGCTGGCCCTCGTACCTCTCGTCTCTCAACGAGAACACCAAATGATAAAGTCAAAAACGTCTTTATCTGTAGAAGAGAAGGCAATCCGATCGGATGAGAATATCTGCAATAAGAGGAGTCCGGTCGGACCAGGCGTGAGCACTTCGAAACTCAAGTTAGTAGCTTAGAGAGAGAATGTGCTTTTAGAGAGAGAGTGTCTTTGATTCAATACCTGGAGCTATCGTTGGCTGGCCTATTTATATGAGAAAGTTGAGTGATACTTGAGTGCTTGGGGTGTGATTACTGGCTATCATAGTAGGTATTCGGCGACATGACAAGGAGCATGTGGTAGGCATGGGCGCTGCTTTGTGTCAGGCGGCTGATGGGACTGGCGGTCATATCAGCCGATCGGGTTTGTGCGCTGCCTAAGAGTTCGTGTCTGCTACCTTTAGTTGATAGGTCTTGAGTCTTGCCAGTTGAGTGGGCCGGCTTAATGAGTATTGTAGCAAATGATATTTGCTGTGTTATCAGTACTGAAGTTAACTCATACTAAATGATAATAGATATTGTCAAGAAGGCTTCGTATTACATTAAATTAGTGGATAAATGTTTGCAATTAACCAATGATTCAAATGGCTGGAGAGCTTACTAATGAAGTGAAATAGAGCAATATTTGCATAGTTTAAAATCATAATGTAATCTAATATCGTAATCTATAGTTTATAACCTGCACTACTAAGCCAAATCTTATTAATATCTGCAGATAACATATTTTAATACAATAAAATTAGTTTATTATTTGATTATATTTAGTGTTATAATTGATTTTCAGGGTGGGAATAATTATTATTATTATTTATTTTTTTTTGGAGCTTGGTGATATCATTCCAAACTCTAGTAAAAGACACAGCAGACTGAGCGACAAAACTAGGAAATACGATTGATTGCTAAAGTTAAAAACGACACCCGAAAATCACTTCAAAACATGAAATGAAACCAAGACTTAAATAATGATCACTCTGAACATAAAATAAGCTGTGAGAAATGCAGAATAAAAATAATTAAATACGTTTGCTTTGTCGCAATGTAATTGGACTATAAGGAATTATTAGTTGCAGTTTCAAAGCTAGTACTGAGAAATTCACGACACATAGTTAAAGAAAGTATAGTGCTTATTCTGAAGCTAAAACTTTGTCCCAATCTCTTACTCAATACTTTGCATTCATATAAAATAAACCTACCTCAAAAAACAACAATACGGAATTGACGAATGCTTGATTTTATTATTGATGCACCGGACTCACACTTATCAACTCTTGATTCGTCAATTGGCATGGGTGGATATTTGAACTTTGGTAGTCTCCGAAGCCTTCCACAGTCTTTCATTTGGGTTAGTTTCACTTATAATTATCGAATTATTGTCCACAAAAATAATAATTTTTTTTCATTAAAATTATTGAACTTAGCATATATGCACAAAAAAAATTACTTTAACCATTTTTCGATAAATAGTTAGTCGAAAAATTTACGTGACATATCTAGTTAATATATCTTGTACACATGGCATGCCATATAGTGTTAAGTTAGCATCACATGTGGCACATTTACAGCGTCAACTGACACATGTACTTGGCAAATGGAGTTGATTGCCACATCATAACATTGCATACCTTGTGTCAAAAAGTTACAAGTACTAGCATTAGAAAAGAAAATACAAACATGGTATGATTTATCATCCTTGTCTATATGTACACATGTTGTCCTCTTCAAATATATTTTCCAGTAACTTTTTTTTAGATAAATGACAATTAACTAACACACGGTTACACAAAAAGAAAACAAAAAAAATCAACACAAAAATTTATCAAAATTTGATCAAAATACTTGCATTCTCCAATAAGAGCATATAACAATATTTTCACTATAAATTGAAATTTAACTTACATTAAATTTCCAAACTCTTTAACTCATAATTATTTTTCAAAATCAATTAGACAAAACAAACTAGACGTCATATAACAAAAAAGTAGAATAGGTCCATTGGCTCTCGGGGTTTTTTTTTGTGAAAATTGAAAGAATTTAGAAATTTGGTGTTACAGTAAAAAAATTTAGCAAAATAGGGTGGCAGAAAACGGCAATCTAGTGTGGATCCTACCACATTTCTTTAGTTTTTTGGATCAAAACGGCAACTTAAGTTGCCGTTTTTTGACAATATGAGTTCCACACTTAGTCAAATCTTAAAAAATTAAAAAAAATAATAATATCAGAAAACGGCAACCTAGGCTAGGTTGCCATTTTTTGACACCATATCATGCTAAATTTTTTTACTGTAACACCATATTTCTAAATTCTTTCAATTTTCACACCAAAAGAAAAAAAAAAACCCCGTCGCCCTCCGCTTCCAATATATATTCCCATTTTTCACTAATTCGAATTCACCAGATTTCAAAATACAATGTTACCAAACTTATAGCTGTACATAAGTTGCATAAGAATTAAACCTAGACATTGGATCCATGTCCTAATTTTTAATCTTCATATTGTATTTTATTAGATAAGAATGAATATATTATGTAAATGAAAAACTAAGAAAAGCACATGATCATATAGCAGGAGAGCAAAACACTTGATGAAGATTTTTTTTTTTAAAAAGAAGAAATTGTAGAAATATTAGAATATGAATTCTGACTGGGTTGATCATTTTTGACTAGTGACCTAAGTTCCAATGCATGCGAATATTTCTTATTTCCTTATTAAGCTTCAGCCAAAAATTTATGTTGTGATTGTTTCTCATGTTGATTAGTTTTTTCCAATGTTATTGAAACCGGACCGGATATAAAACCGGCAAGACTGAGGGTTCGTGGTTCGACCGGGTTCAACCGATTTTTTTTTTATTTTTTAAAATATTATTAATTAGTATAATTTTTATAAATACTACTACTCAAACAAAAAAAATCTATCAAAACATTTATCATAACTCACAAATATACTAATAATAATATTTTTTTCACCTTTTATTTTTTTTATAAAAAATTATCACTTGATTAGGTATTTTTCTGCTAAAATATTTTATTTTATGAGTTTTAATTTAAAATTTAAATAATTCAATAACTGTAGGTGAAATTAAAAAAAAGGTAGAAAATTACCTTTAAGTTCACCAGTTTTAATAATTTATTCAATTTTTATTCTATTGTATTTTATTGAATTATTAAACCATTTTACTGTTTTCATTAAGGTCAAAGGTGATTAAATAGTAAAAAAATCAATTATTTGCTAAATAAAACTTATTAGATTATTTATTTTTTATTTTTATGAAAAGAACACTTATTTTTATTAATTATTTTAAATTAAAAGCATTTTTTCAAAAAAATAAAAATAAAAACATATAATAAAATATAACCCGGTTTAGCCCGGTTCTTTTCGGTTCAATTTGGTTTTTTCAGTCCGGTTTTATACAATTGAACCAACCGGTTTGATGATCGATTCGCGGTTGAACTGTCCGGTCCGGTCCGGTTTTAATAACTATGGTTTTCTCCTTGTTAAAAGCTAATGGCATGAAACATTCTGACCTCCAGTCCAAGTTGATTTTTTATTGCTTTGATTTGTACAGTCTATACAAATATACAGATAAGGGTTGTTTTAGTGGTAGAGCAGAGCAACTGAAAAAGGAAATATTTTGTAACCTACCATGTGAATGTTATATCTGTTTCTTGAGAGTTGTTATATGCATTATGTGAAGCTTTGGACGTGTATATATATACGTGGCATAATAAGCATGCAAAATAGGCACATGCATGTATAAATAAATAAAATAAAATGAATACAAAAATTTAATAATATTTCAGTATGATGAAAGATGGCTATTACAAACTTTAATATTGCTCTCTCAAATGGGCTAAAAAATCCAAAAACAATAGTATTATTTCGTTTTCCCTTTAAGTGTTTTCATGCAATTAAGTGGTGATTTCTGACTAGAATCACCACTTCACCTGAGTTTCAAGTGGCCAACAAAATATTCAGTTCCAGTATGAATTTAACACACATGCCCACCACATATGTTTTACAATTCAATTTAATTTCATAATTCGTTTAAATACCCATATATTTTAAAATGATCTATCGAATACCCATATTTATAAATTTTACAAATAATGCATACAATACAAAATATTGCTTTTAAAAAATTAGAAAGTATAACATTTAACTATATTGATATATTATTGATCACACAATATTAAAATTCATAAAATAAACAATAAAACCAACTTGTTCTATTTTCAATTAAATCAGTTTGCTTCCATGTAAATAATGGTAAAATAGAACATCGAGCAGATATTTTTCCTTTCTGTTCAAATAATGCAATCTAAATCATTTACTTTAACATTCACGTATTGTCTTATAATAAAAATAATTAATTTGGGTTTTGAAAAATTTTCAAATGGGATGAAAGAGATGCCATATGGATGAATTTACTAGAGATCACCTTAATACAATAAGCATAATTTTATTAAATTCTGCGAAAAATCTTCAAAGTCTAGTTTAAAAAGCTATGGCCTGATGATTCTTCGCCCTTTCCAACACACTAGACTAAATTATTTGTTAGGGAAAGAAATAGCTATCAGGCGACTAAACTGCTAACCAAATTTCTATTAAAATTCAAATCAAAGTTCAAGTATTTCGTAATATTTATATTGCCAAAAGAAAAAGTTACTGTTATCATCCATTTAACTACCAAAATTTGAAACTACAACCTCGAAAGAAAAAGTACGTCTAGCAAATGGTGACAAAGTACAGCATCCTTAAAACTTTGCACAAAAGCCTTGAGGCAATATTGGTTTACCAGACATTAAACAAAAACAATTATAAAAAAACGGATACATGAATTGGAAGGGAAGCTAGCTTCTGATATATACAAGGAACCATCTTTAATTGCAGCGTGCAAAATTGGTCAAACCTTTCCATTGCATTGGCAAGATAGCAGCATTTGATTAAAAATGTAAAAAATATTAACTGGAAGAATTCTTCCTCGCAGAATAGGCACGTATAGCTGCCAGACCGACAACTGTGAAGGCCGCACCAACTGCAAATTAAATTAACTCAGTCAAGACAATCAACATGTATTAGATTCCTACATTTTCATGGAGCTTTCTGCACGCAACACAGAGAGAGAGAGGAAAAACCTGACATAAACAGAAGAGACTGACTGACAAGCTGGCGGAAATATTTGCGTTTCTTTCCAGCTGCAGTTTCAGGAATGTTCAGATGAGGGCGTTCAGCAGCACTCACAATTCTACTGAAGACATTATTCATTTCTCCTGATTTGGAGCTGACAGGAATAGGCGGCTCTATTCCAAGTTCTTGACAAACCTAGAAAAGGAAATTGATTTTGACAGAAGCCTCGATGAGCAATTATTACAAGTTCATATATGCAATCAGGGGAATTTCGTGCATAGATCTAGATTAAGTATGCAAGGGTGTGGTGGACAAAAGCATAAGTGTGTACCGCCACCGACTCGTGTAATGCCATTGGATATGGGTCCAAGTCATCCTTGGCTGCAATTAGAAGGCAAGGCATTCCATGGCCACTTTCTTCACCCTGCTTAGCTATCTCCCGAAGCACTTCACAAGTTCTTTTCCATGAATACACATCTGAACTGGAAATTGAAATTCTATGTCATGCCATGACATCTATAGTTTCCACATCATACAGGGAAAGATACAGCATGATGCCAACATTTATTGACACCTTCACAAAATAAAGATCGGTATTTAAAATGTTGAAACGAAGTGCTGCAGTCTAATAGACACAGCAAGCGTCCTCCTGGATTCTATATAAAATAATGCCGAATGCTTCATGAGGCAGATAATGAGATTTCCAAAGATAACTATCGCAATAAAAAAAAAACTTGCATTCGTAGCATTTATGATGGTTAAACTTACCAATCATAGAGAAATACAGCAACATCGCAGGCTGCCAAAGATTCTTTATTTGATAAAAGCTTCTTCACTCCATCTTCTGGCACCTCCCGCAAAATAAGAGTTTTCTTACTCCCCTAAACAATTAATTACATGTAAAACATTTAAATATACAGACCAAATCTGCAAAGCCTCGATGAAGGCAGAAGATACATTTGTCTTCTAAATATCATGTTATCAACATATGGTACATATAATCTACTGGTTCAACTCTCACAAAACTACTTAGAATAGCATACACAAAACTACTTGGGTTACAATTTATGCTTGCTTCCACTTACCCCAAGCTGGTCAACAATATTTGCCACGTAATGCTCACCCAGTGTGGTACTATTAATTGCTGAGAATGGCCTGTATTTTAAATTGGCAGCACAAATTCATTATCTTTAACAGGAAAAGAGAATTGAAAAAACATGAAATTTAAAAGAAGATTGGAGGAAAATGCAATGGACGTGGAAAAGGAAAGAGATGAATATCATCTGCTATATAACAGACTAAGCTATATTAGCCATGATAGTATGTTCAGATTCGTCACCTTTCTGCAAATGATTTCAAGAAAGCAGTTTTTCCAGCGTTTTTGGGACCAAAAGCTAAGCAATGGAAAACGTTTCTATCAGTTCGTTGCTTCTTGCGATCTACTGCTCTTCTTCGAGTAACGCGAAGTGGTGAAGCAGAACTCTCACCATAGCCAATATATATCAAATTAGCCAAACTCCCCTTTGGATCCAACAGCGTCATAAGGACCCACTGCAGCCAAACAATCAAAATTGAGAATAAGCTCAAGAAGATTACAACGTATGTGTTTAAAAGTTTACCAAATAAAAAGTGGATGAACATGATAAAATCAGGAAACATTTTTTGAAAATAGTAGAAATTCAGCCTTTTGCCCTCTTAATGGCAGAAATCAATAAATTTCTAAATAACATTATTTGACGGGCAACTTCCTCCTTTTAAATTATCTTCCAATTTATGAGCAGTTAGGGTGCGATTTATCTAAAAATTGTTTTTATGAGCAGTTAGGCTGTCATTTATCTAAAAATTGTTTTCACCCATGAAATATAAAATGATGACAAAGATTTAAACATATGATGAAAATTAAGAAATTTTCTTGTCACCACGTCAAGATACCTTATAACTAGGAAAAGCAAGATGTAGAGAAGGGGAAGTGGGAACACAGACCTCGGATAGAAAACCCTTAAGAGTTATATTCCCTTCTGTTGTTCTCTCTGCAGCATCCTTGTAAGGAGCCTCAGACCAAGGACTGAAATGTAAAAGAGGGCATAAAGAAAATGGTAAACTAAATACCACGTAACCATAAGAAATTAGATTGTAGACATTTGAAAATTTGTACCATAGAAATTGGAAGGTACAAATAAAAATAAAATAAAGAGAAAATTAGTAAACCATAATAAGGCATAAGTGTGCGCGCACATCAAATTACTTCATTTTCATCATTTAAATGTTAATTGTAATTAGAACAGCACGTATAGCTGAACCAAGTATCTATATTTGAGTATCTTATTTCACTTATGTGAAATTAAACAGGTTTAAATTATTAAACTGTATTATGAGTATGTTTAGGATTTTATCATTTAACACACAGTTATATAACTGTACAATAAATGTATATATGACTTTACTTATTTTATGACTTATAGTTTCTATGTATATATTTTTCAATCGTTTGATTTTGCAGAGGCATGCTGCATATGCTTATTCTGAATTCTATAGCTTGTAAGGATTATATCATATGACCTATGTTGGAAAAACTTCAAAAACTAGATAATGATGTTATTTCCATTTAGTTTAGATTGTTTTCCTTAGTTAAACAATTAGTTTAGTTTGAAAATTCAGTAAAATGCAATTTAAGTTTTGGCAGAAGAGTTTTTAACCACTCAAAAACAGCCCCTACAAAGACTACCCACGAAACATGCACACGAATGTAAACACAAATCTTTTGGCATACATGAGACATTACAGAAAAGAATAAATGAACTTAATACGTTACTTATCGTGGCCCAAACATTATTTTCATTGCTGCATGGGTTGCCCATAAAAGTTGGAAAAAGAATGGCACGCACTCACACCAAAACCCACATGCAAAGAATGCTAGTATCAGCAACTACAAGGCCAAATTCATGTTTCCAAAGGTTCATATCCTCATCATATATATTTTTTGAATGAAGATAAAGTTGTTAGGTCTGAGAAACTTTGGATGTCACTTTTATATTTTGAAGTTCTAATTTTGTGCTGTAGAAAAATCATGAATTTGTTAGGTTCTTTCCAGAATGTTTACAATGGTACAAGATGAAAATTTAGGAGACAAATATCTGGTATAAGGTAAGTTTATGCCAAAATGAGAGAGGAGGAGGAAATTCTGTCATATTGTTTCATTATGTCCATGTTTCTGCTCAATTAATGGAAGTATGTTTTATTTTTCTTCCTCTCCAACTTCTAGGGATGTGATACTTCTGTGAAATTGAGACTTCACTCCTCTGGGTCCGCGAATTGCATATGCTAACAATTTAATGCATGAATTAATGGCCACATGCAAGCACATTCACTACCCATATGACAGAGAAGCAAAAGCAACTATAATCATAATTGGCCTTTTTCCTCTTCAGCTAAAAAAAGAAGATATCACTACCAAGGACCAACATTGTTACAATGGATCTCTTTCCCCTTCAGCAGATTTACAAATCCTGTATCTCCCTTAAGGGTGAATAGCCGCCTCCAGTACCCAGTTCAAAGCAACAAACATATGTAACCCACAAAGCATTGTTATGACGCATTAAATAAAAGTATAAAACCAAATAACTAAACTTACTTTTCTGGTGCAGACGAAAATAGCTCATGAAGCTCAGCAGGTCTTAGGGCTCCATGCTAGCAAAACAATGTTAGGACTTGCACCAGATTCTAGGATAATTTATATCAAAGAAGAAAGAGAACCAAAAATAGCATGAACTGATAAGCATTTGCAACAAAAATATACATACATTATCAATGTCATATAATCGGAAGATTCCACGAAGAAACTCCACTGCTTCAGAAGTCAGCTCTATACTCTACAAAATGACATTTAAGAGGTAACAGTTTTAAACTGTATGAAGAGGAATTGTCATATCCCTAGATCATGTATTTATGCATTCAGAAAAATGCATTTTTTTTATCATAATTAAAATTGTGCTATGTATTGGTAGAAGAACAAACTATCAAATTTATATACTTCTTCAAGGTAAATTGTTAACATGCATGGTAAAGGATGCTCTTCTAGAATCGTCCATGCGGCAGGAAACAAATATGAGAAAGTAAATAAGTTGTAAGCACTCCCAATGAAATGTAGTACTACTCTCTTTATTTGAACTGTTATAAGCTAAATGAAGGAAATTCAGTTGCTAACCACTAACGACCTTAAAAGAAACACATGAAGAAACTAGCGTCCATAAATGTTGAACGAACAACTAATTACATATCCAAAGCAATGTATTAGATCACTCCAGATTACCAAGTTCGTAGATGCATAAATTGCTTAACAATAAAAACGTTATTCATGAAAAAAAAAAATTCAAAACCAAGTAATGATTTTTGTGTGTGTGCCAAAAATACAGTACAACATGAAAAATATTCATAAGAAAAGCAATCCCAAAAATGAAATCCAATAGAAGCTTTTACCAGCAAGTGATACCTGGTCCGGAGCATGCTTATGAGGAATTGTAAGAAGATCATCCCTGAGTTTTAATTCATCATCATAGCCAAATTTTCTCAAAACAGCCCAAGTTGTTTCCAGTCGCCCTTTATCAATGAAAAGGGCATGAAGAAAAAGGAAGCCATCGAGGGTAAGACCCAGATCGTTAACACCTTCTTTTATCTTTTCTTGTACAACTCTTCTCACACCGACTATTTCAGCAGGCTGCAATGGAGCATTAAAACACTTTACCTGTTTGCAATTGTTAAAGTGTGTTAGATTCCCATAAAAGAATACAGACAGAAAATATGAAGAGCATCAAGGGTAGAAAAAATAAAAAATAACCTGAAACTCATTCAGCTCTGCATCATTGAGTGCACCATCCATGTCACGATCACAAAGCAGAAATATTCTTTTCAATGCCCTCTCACAGCGGGGCTTCAAAGCTTGAATTTCTTGATCATACAGTGGAGCTGTTGGATGAAGTACAGCTTTTTGAGCATAAAAGAAAACGTCTGGCACCTAAAAACGGTTAAACTCCATTCTCAAATTCTAATCTTCTACACTTTCAATACAGGGGTTTGCTGAATGAATACGAGAATATCAAGAATGCACAATCTCTAAGGCTGTAACATATTTAGCAAAAGAAAGAAATGGCTGAAAAAATTGCAATCCGAGCCAATACTAGATAGCAAAGGCTTGGTTTCAGCATCTTTTCTTAATTTCTCTTCCTCCTCATGCTTTTTTACCCCTCGGAAAGGAGATTCAATTAAGAGTTACCTTCCTTGAGGCTGTCATTCTGTTAAATTTGGAACCATCTCAGAGGGAGACTACAAGCAATGGACCATAGTTACGAACTATGCTAAAACTGTGCAACCTACTGCTTTAAGTAAATCAGCAGTTTTTGAAACTTAAAACACACAGCCATCAAGAATATGGAGTTTTCTTGTGAGGGCAACATACCTGCATAAGGGTAACAGCCGAACACTCAATACAGGTCTCGATTTCTCTATACCGTTGCATGATTGGTCCCATGATCTGTTCCAAGCTAACAGGCTCAGACTCATCTCGCAAATCTAGCTTGCAACCTACCACAATAACCGGTGCCTTGATCTTTACAGCACAACAAATGAAAAGGAAAAAAGCAGCCAAATTTTCAGATATCAGTAAGCACAGAAATATATTAACCTCACATTAGCGAAGAAGATAACGCGAATGCAAATAACCTCTAATCGCCGGAGCTCCTCAAGCCAAAAAGTACTCAAACGAGCGAGGGTCAGAGGTTGATCACAAGCATACGTTAACACCACCGCGTCAGCTCGCTTCAATTCTTCAACAAGCTTCCCTCTATTCTCCATACTGTAAGTACAAAACACTGTAAATACTCAATGTATGGTTTTAAAAATTTAAAAATTCAAGTAAAAGCTCAAAATTTTCTTCAAAAAGTCGTCGTCATATTTTGAATCAAACTAAATCCTATATTCAGCAATATGTTTATTTGTAGAGAGAGGGGATGAGCATACGCAGCAGAAGTGTCGATGATGGTGATGGGAACGCCATCGGGGAAGAAATCAGCCGGGAGGCGAGTAGGAGGAAGCACACCAGGGACATTATCGGGGAAACACTCGGTGGCAGCCGCAGCAATCAAGCTCGATTTACCGGAGAAACGGTCGCCGGCCACCACGACTCTCACTCCGGTCCTAACGCCGGAGTCAGCTGTCCTGCCTGGCATTGGAACTTTGAACAGTAGAAGAAATCAAACAATTTATTAATTTTTATTTTTAATAAAAGAAAAGCAGAGAGATACTGCAACTGAAATAACAAATAAAACAACAAAATGTGGGATCTCGACTCTCACCAAAAAAACAAAAACAAGATGTGGGATCAACCAATCTGCGTAACTGTGTTGAATTCATTTCGTGTTTGGCCCAGCCCAATTGATTGTCCAACCCGGCCTGGCCAATTTCATTTGATTTCAGTGTTTATATCAAATACCCGAAACACGGTTTGACTCGTTTATTACTAATAAGGATGCTGCTCCGTTCCATTCGGACAATACTTGCGGCAGCCGCGCGCCATTTCTCGGCGGAAGCGGCGGCCGATAAGGCGGTCAAGATCGGAGGCACAGTTGGCGGAAGAGATACGCTTGGAAGGAGACTGTTTAGCTTGGTGTACGCGAAACGCAGCGCCATAATAGAAATACAAAAGTGGAAAAGTGGTGGCCACAATGTGCAGAAGTATCAACTTAATCGGATTGTTAGAGAGCTTAGAAAGCTTAAGCGGTATAAGCACGCACTGGAGGTCTGGTTTTCTGTTCTCTTAATTTTTTTCGTATTTACAAGATCAAATTAGTCCATTAGAACTCTTTTTCTGTTAAAACTCCGTAAATTTTATGGCACATTAGAACTCTTTTTCTGTTGGCGATTTTGATTAGCTGCAGCTAGATTTTAAATATTTGTTATAAACGAAATGGGTAATCTTGGTGCTATACATGAATTAAAAGTTGTATTTTGCATTGAAGATTTGGTTAATTTGATATTTTGGTATGTTCTAATTATTCTTTTGTATTTCACTGATTTTTTGTGTAGATTTGTGAATGGATGACCCAACAGAAAGATATCAATCTGTTGCCTGGTGACTATGCTGTACATTTGGATTTGATTGCAAAAGTTCGCGGTCTAACTAGTGCAGAAAAGTTTTTTGAAGATCTTCCTGATAAAATGAGAAGCTGGCAATCCTGTACAGCTCTTCTCCATACTTATGTAATGCATAAGTCACTTGAAAGAGCTGAGGCTTTGATGGGGAAAATGTCTGAATGTGGTTTCTTGAAGAATCCGCTTCCTTACAACCACATGATTTCCCTTTATGTTGCAAATGGACAATTGGAGAAGGTTCCAAGGCTCATTAAAGAGTTGAAGGAAAAAACTTCACCAGATGTTGTTACTTACAATTTGTGGTTGAGCGTATGTGCCTCGCAAAATGATGCGAAAACTGCCGAAAATGTCTTTAAGGAGCTGAAGAAAGCAAAAGTAGAGCCAGATTGGATAACTTATAGTACCTTAACTAACATATATGTAAAAAGCCAACTTCTTGAGAAGGCAAAATCTACTTTGAAAGAGATGGAGAAAAAGGCTTCACGCAAAAATCGAGCTGCTTATTCTTCCCTCATCAGTTTGCATACAAACATTGGAGATAAGGATGGTGTGCACCAAATCTGGAATAAGATGAAATCATGCTTTCGCAAAATGAATGATGCTGAATATACTTGCATGATCTCTTCTTGTGTTAAATTTGAGGAGATTAAAGAAGCAGAAGATTTGTACACGGAGTGGGAGACAGCTGCTGGAACTGGTAATCCTCAGCCCGGAAACATACTTCTTGCTGCTTATATCAACAGAAACCGAATAGAAGAAGCCACAAATTTTCACCATCACATGGTGGAAAAGGGCATCCGCCCATCTTACACTACTTGGGAGCTTCTTACATGGGGTCATTTGAAAGAGAAGCAGATGGAAAAAGTTTTAGATTATTTTAAGAATGCCATTAGTAGTGTTAAAAAATGGAGCCCAGACAAAAGGCTGGCGAGGGAAATTTTTAAGAGTCTTGAACAGAATGGAAATGTTGAAGGAGCAGAGAAATTTTTGGCTATGCTTAGGGCTGCTGGCTACATGAATACAGAGATATATAATTCTCTTCTAAGAACTTATGCGAGAGCAGGTAAAATGCCCCTGATAATAGCAGAGCGAATGGAGAAAGATAATGTTGAGTTAGATGAAGACACACATAGGCTAATACAAACAACAAGCACTATGTGTGTTAGTGAAGTCTCAAGTTATGTATCTTGATGGAACAGAGAATTTTACGATGTCAGCTAACTGAATCTCCATGATACAAACAGGAGGTTTGTTTTTAACATTACATTTGTTTAGTTTGATTAGTTTTATCGTCATTAGAAGGACAGCTTAGGAAGTTAATGATGAAAAGGAATAGTATTGGGGTCCATGCATTTGAGAATAATTGCAAAATCTCACATTTCAACCTGTGCCTAAGTTTGAATTTTCAGAATTATAAAGGGGCTGGCAGCTTATGCAATGGATAGCCCCACTTTCCTAGGTATTGGAGGAAAAATGAAGAGAAATGTCATTTTGCTAGATTGTTTCTGTACCAGATTCCTATTGAATTGAAGCATATTAGGGTTTTGAAGTTATTTTTTTGGAGGAAGAAGACTAAAAATTAAGGTGTTTTGCTTGTCTTAAGATCTTGTGATAAGGTTTGGAGATGATATTAAGCTGAAAACAGTAGCAGAGATGAAAGCCCTTTGTTATGCTCTGTTCCAAGCTTGCAGGAACTTAGCTCACCTACAACGACCTTCCATTTGCTGACCAGCTAGATGAGCAAAGCATTATTTCTTTGATCTTCTGAAGCCTAGAGCTCCGCGGGGTTGATCATGAAATTGTTGTCTACATTATAAGTGATTTTGATCATTTCATGAGTGTTTAGCATTGGAGATGGAGACTCAATATTAACAAAGCTTATGCGATCTTACATTACCAAGAGATTAAAGTTAGAATTATCAAACTTAATTCTACTCAATTGATCGACTTGATATGATTATGAGCCAGTCAATCTAAATTCATGATGTATAATAAACTTGATCATCTTTAGGCTTCAAACCTATTCAAGCACCAGAAGAGAAATTGAATATCTTGTCTAAATTTAAGCCTGCAAAACAACCATCGCTTGATGAATTTTACATTTAAAAATTAAAAATATAAAAAAATTTAAATAAGGATATCAACCTAAAATTAATAACGAAAGTTAACAGTTCAAAAATGCATTCTTACCATCGAAAGGTCTGTTCATATCAAATAAATACAAATTTAGCCTATTACATCTTAATTGTTTTTTTTTAATGCATGTGATAGGCTAAACTGGGCTTGGGCTTCGAGCATAAACCAGACCCAAGGCCTCTCGAATAAAACATGGTCTTATGTGTTTGGGCTTAGACGGGCTTATATGAAAAACTATTATCCAAGCCTATGAGATACCATTGATGTTTAATCCATAATTAGATTGGATTGAATCAAATGATTGGAAAGATTATCATCTAAATCAAAATTTAATATGATTTTATTTTTCATTCAATGATTTATAGATAATATGCATATGATAGAAGCATGCCTAATCATAACCTTAAAGATAAAGTAAGAGCCCTTAATGTAAGATTAGTTATTGGATTAGCCCTTTCTCATAAAGTAGGGCTAATGCTATACTTTGGCCTGCCCTATTAGATTCTTATAAACCTGGAAAATTCCAAGAAGGTCTTTGGAGAAAACGAAATTAGTTAAATATTTTCTTCCAAACAAAAATCTGTTTTTCATGAAGTGAATGACTATAGGTAGGTAACCAATATCACCACATAGTACTTCACCTTTGATGTAAAAGGCAAATGATATTATTAATATCGTAGTCCTAATGATATGGTTAACATTATAAATAATAATAATAATAATAATAATAATAATAATAATAATAATAATAATAATAATAAAATAGGTGGCCCATTTTTGTGAATGACGCTTCCATGGATCATATGTGGAACCCACTTTCCTAAACCAAACAAACATTTCTAAGAAAAATGATATTCATGGGTTGGTACGAGTGGTTAAGAAGAATAGGAACAAGCTGTTTTAGGATAACTAGATCCCGATTTGGATAATCTTTAGTAATAATAAGAATAAGCATGATTATTCTTTAGTCATTACCTGTAACCAGTTCCAACTGATCACCTATACGTATAACTTTTCCTTTTGGGTTCATAAAAGGTTTAATTCCTATTTTAAAAATAAAAGATATTTTATAGTTAATTATTTATTATGTGATTATGGAGCAGTAGGCATTACGTGAACAGGTAATTATACCGACCCAATACAAATAGGGGTTTACCCAACACAACCTACGTCCATGTTCCTATATTTTCTGTTTAATGACTAAAATGCCTCTACTTTTTAGTTCCTCTAATTATAATTACATTTTTGGACATTTAAATTTAAAATAACGGTTGTTTTCCTTATTTAATTTGGTATATATAGATTTAGAGATAGGTAATTAAAGAGAGTCGCCCTATACACACTGTAATTTTGGATAATGGTTACCACTCAGTTACCATACATAAAATTAACTACTGATTATGGAAGTAATTGAAGTCAATATATGAAATTTAACAATAATCAAGATTTTCTTTTGAAAAGTAATCAAGATTTTCTTAATTGTATATGGCAGTCACTCATACAACATAACAATATGGGTGAATTTGGTAAATTACTAAAACTGAAGAAAAAAAATGTAAACATGGTTATTAAGCGAAATTCCAGTCGAAAATCAAGGTTAATTCTATCCTTTTAAGAAACGCCTAGGCATTCTCTAACAAGAATACAGTGTTGAATATGGAAAAGCAACGATGTCGTTTCGACGGAGATATAAAGAAATTGATGAGCACGCGCAGAGAAGGCACTGGAAAATATAAATATGATAGAGAAAGGGACCCACAACATATGATTTTTCTCTCTCTACCTTTCCACGTAACTATTATAGTTAAGTTGCAGGTTCGAAGTTGGAGCTTAAAAACCATATTCTCTCTCTCTCTCTCTGCGTATAGAAGAAAGAAACAGAACAACAAAGGAAATTGAGCAAACTCAGTAAATATATAATCTGAAAAATGGCTGCTAATGAAGATGGAGAAGTCGGGTTTGAAGAAGGAATGCCATGGCTACCTTCTCATGTTCTTCATGAAGCAATATGGGAAACAAAGGTTTCTTCTTTAATTTGTGTTTAATTAGGATTTAATCATTAAACTTTTATTTAAGTTGATACAAGTACTTTTATATGTTGTTTATTGTTTCGCAGAGTCTCCACTGACCCTAATGTTGGTTTGATTGGTGTAGGAATATCATGATAAAGCCCAACATCAACACCATTATCAATATCGTAATCTGCCTTTACACCCACAACAACTGGTATTCATTTCATCTCCTCCTTTTCTTTTCTTTAATTATTTCTTTTGAAGGCTCTCAATATATTTGAACTCATCGCTATAAAAAGATTACATCATTGCCAAATTGCGAGGAAAGGATAAACTTAAAGCTATTCCTCGCATGCATATTGACAGCATTCTTCTTTTCTTGTATATCTCAAAAACTCTCTAATATTAGAGCTTATAATTCTGGAATAAATAAGATTAATACGAATAAACTATATATTGTTAGTTCTTGGCTTAATATATCATTTGTTATGTTGTAGTCGCCCATTGTTTTCGCTTAGCTATTTGCATTTGTTTCTTATCTTAAATTGTTCTTTTCGCATTGATTGAGGTATGCTTCTCCACATTAGTAAAATGAAAATTTGAGTAATCGTGCTAAGCCATAGGTTTTCTTCTTGGTTGTTTGTTCATTTTGTGAGCTAAGAGGTTTCTTGTTAATTTGATTTTGGGGGATTAATTGAGCTAAGATAAAGAAATTGATAATTGATTTGTAGTAATGATCTGATAATTGGGGAAAGAAACCGAACTAAACATCAAATTTGGTGGCATGGTAAATTTATTTGGGAAACATGTCCTGTGCATATTTTTGGATGGTTACATATGGAAGTGATTGGCATGTTTTTGAAGTAGTTTGGAAGTAAGCCTTTGTTTGCAAGTAAAATGGATTTATTGATCGCTACTTGTGTATGCCTCAGATTCTTATGCATACTGAGTGCTCTATATCATCTTTAATTCATCTTTTTTTCCCATTTTTATAACTGCAGATATATAGGCATTTTCATGATTTCTCTATACCAAGTAATGAAGAATAAATAGTATCCAAAAAATAATTTCTTGAAACTTATTTGGACTTTGTTTAGGCTTAATTTCTGGAGTGTGGGGGTTGCTATGGAGTTCTCTGCCAGTTAAAATGTTACCATCGGATATCTAATCTTTTCATATATATATATATTTTTAATTTGCTGCCAAGAAAGATAGCATACGTGCTTTTCTGAAACAATTTTGCTCAATAAATAGTACAACATATACTTGTAAATGACAAAAAAACTGCTTATATGTGGTATCAGCGCTCCAAATCTAGCCCAAGACCTCATTGTAGAACAAAATACCCTATTAATTGGGCATCAAGAGGATCAGGAATGCAAGCTATATTTCTAGATTCTGGTCAAAAATCATGCGGAACTGGAGTTTTTCTTCCTAGAAGGGCTGGCACCAATTTACAATTTAGCAAGAAGCCAGGTACCATGCCTAAATATTTGCTTATCTTCGTCTATTTAAGAGTGAATTTGATTGAACTAATCTACTAAAGTGTACCTACAAACGCTACTGTTGATGCTAATGTCTGCCATGACTCTGCAGCTTGTTCTCCTGTTCTTCTTCCTGCACGTGTTGTTCATGCTCTCAACCTCAATGTCCATGAAATAGGCCTGCAAATATCACGCCGCCAAGGTTGTTCCTTATCGTTTTGTTTCTTATCTTTTTCATGAGCTATGATTGATTTGTTACATCAACTGTTATATATGCAGATGCCAAGAATAACTCAAAAGTTGAAGACTGCAATTCTGTCAAAAATAAGAATGGCAAGGATGCATCTGCACAATGTTGTGTTATCTCACAAAATGAAAATTCTTCACCAGAGATATTTCTTCCCAAAGAATGGACTTACTAGCTCAAAGAGTGGGCTTCTGTACCAAAAATCATAAAAGCAAAAGCTCATGTTATGTTGTGCT
Organism: Excoecaria cochinchinensis; assembly: GCA_947683425.1. Lineage (NCBI taxonomy): Eukaryota > Viridiplantae > Streptophyta > Magnoliopsida > Malpighiales > Euphorbiaceae > Excoecaria > Excoecaria cochinchinensis. Next base: position 3,643,742 of record CANTUQ010000045.1, read on the forward strand.
GTCAAACACCAATTAGATGTGCAATGTAATTTAAATAATGACAGCATATGATCTCCCCATTATTTATTTTTTAATATGATATATATATTCATTTACATGATAACACCTTATCCTCATATGATTTGGAAATGTCCCGACTGATTATGAATTAAAATGAAATTCTTCTGCGTCTTACGATACAAGATCCAAGCTTGGATTTCACTATCTTACAGTACTTGTATTTGATCATTGATCGGGTAAAACTGCTAATATATATCACAGAGAAGAGCATTTTTGACTTTATATTGCTAAAAACTTTGTATGCCAACTGTGGCTACCTTGCTACATTGAAAGCAGAGAAGCTCGAGTAATTTCTAATTTCCAAAGGAAATAACATACTACAACTAATGCTTCTAGAATGAAGAGCAAGTCAGGCCTATACATTGATTAGGCATTCAAGCAGCCCCTTATACACAATGCAGTATTTACTTAAATCTTCTTCAAGAGCTTTCGAAAATGCAATAGGAACAGCATAGCTGGATGAAAAGCAGCTCCATATTTTATTCTTCTATAGTTGTCCTGAAGGCGATGCCCTTAATAACATGGCGACATTGAAACCTGCGAGATAACCTAAAATAGATTAATCCATGACATAGGAATTTAGCACTTGCACAAAATTACGATGACAACAAACAGAGTTTGAGATTAACACATCCTCTAATCATATAATGAGGGGAAGTTCTAGAGGTGGCAATAATATAACACTACATTCAACATAACCTTCAGAAAAGAGCTATAGGAAAAAGTTTTTCATATTCTTTCTCATTGTCACAGAAGGCCATCAACAGCTACAAAGCCACAAGTATGGATTAAATCAGACACAAAAGTGGAGATTAGGCCCAAAGTCTGCAATCCCATAAAGGTGAGGGACAAAGTGATGATAGTTTAATGAATCCGTATCTGTTTGGTTGAAAAGTGGATCTTGACATGAAAGATGACTGCTCTTGTCATTGTATTATATGGAGATTATCTAGCTCAAGCCCATACCCTATGCCTCAAATGTACAAGTTTCTTCCTCTGAAGTTTCAGGCCAGACAAACTGACAAGTTTGCTGGCAGAAGATGCTTGGCATTCTGCACTCTTTTGCTAAAATTTTGAATTAGAATTCTTACTTTGTCCAGTTACTTGAGGTCACTGAGCTATTAAACTTTGCATTTGTAAGAAAATAAGTGTTCTTCTTGTTATTCATTTCTCAGTAATGGCATGTATTTATACACAAAATTTATGTTAGAAAGTCAAGTATATCGGCTCCTACATTTCCTCCTATAATCACTGCTCTATCTACTCCTACAATTACGTTAGCTACAAATTCAATTCTGTAACACTCCCCCTCAAGCTGGAGCATAAATATTGATCATGCCCAGCTTGTTACATAAATATTCGACACGAGGTCCATTTAAAGCTTTTGTGAATAGATCACCTAATTGTTCTGCTGTCTTCACATGTCCAGTTGAAATTACATTATCTTGAATATTTTTTCACGAATAAAGTGACAGTCAACTTCAATATGTTTGGTCCGCTCATGATACACTGGATTGGAGGCAATATGAAGAGCAGCCTGATTATCACACCAAAGTTTTGCTGGAGATGAGGAATTCATACCAATTTCGGCAAGCAAATGACGAATCCATAAGACTTCACATACGGCCTGTGACATAGCTCTATATTCAGATTCTGCACTTGATCTGGATACTACAGTTTGTTTCTTGCTCCTCCAAGACACTAAGTTTTCTCCGACAAAAACACAATAGCCTGTAGTTGATCTTCTATCGGTCTTGGATCCTGCCCAATCTGCATCAGTAAAGCACTCAATGCGGTTATGTCCATGATCACTGTAAAGTATTCCTAATCCAGGAGCACCTTTCAAATAACATAGAATATGCTCTAATGCCTCCCAATGCTTAACTGTCGGAGCTGTCATAAACTGACTAACAACACTTACTGCAAATGCAATATCTGGACGAGTAACTGTAAGATAGTTCAGTTTTCCAACTAACCGCCTATATCTTTCTTGGTCATCAAACGGATCGCCATCATCCTTTGTGAGTTGTACATTTGGAACCATAGGAGTACTGCATGGCTTAGTTCCTAATTTTCCAGTTTCTGCAAGTAAATCAAGAACATATTTTCTTTGAGACAAAAGAATTCCCTTCTTACTTCTTGAGACTTCTATTCCTAGAAAGTATTTCAATTGGCCCAAGTCTTTTGTGTGAAATTTGTCATGCAAGAAAGACTTAAGAGAAGAAATTCCTTCATGGTCACTTCCTGTAATTACAATATCATCGACGTATACAACAAGAAGAAGAATACCAGCTGTTGATTGTCTGTAGAACACTGAATGGTCACTTTGGCTTTTCTTTAACCCAAACTCTTGGACAACTGTACTAAATTTGCCAAACCAAGCACGAGGACTCTGTTTAAGTCCATACAGAGATTTCTTCAAGCGACAAACTTGACCAACTTTACCATACTCCCCCTGAGCAACAAAACCAGGTGGTTGCTCCATATATACCTCTTCGTGAAGATCTCCATGAAGAAATGCATTTTTGATATCGAGCTGATGTAATGGCCAGTGCTGAGAAGCAGCAAGAGAGATGAATAGACGAACAGAAGCCAACTTGGCTACAGGAGAGAAAGTGTCAGAGTAGTCTACCCCATATGTCTGTGCATATCCTTTGGCTACAAGCCGAGCCTTAAGTCTAGCAATAGATCCATCTGGATTAACTTTAACTGTGAAAACCCATTTGCATCCAACAGCCTTTTTGTCTTGAGGTAAACCTACTAACTCCCAAGTTTGGCTTTCATCTAGAGCTTCAATTTCTTCACGCATTGCAGTGCGCCAGCCAGGATGAGATAAAGCTTCCTTAACTGTTTTAGGTATGGAAATGGAGTCTAAAGAAGTAATGAGAGCACTGGATGGTGAAGATAAGTGATCATATGAAATAACATTAGCAATGGAATAAGTAGATTTACAACTGCGTTTACCTTTACGAAGGCTGATGGGAAGATCAAGATCATTTGGTGGAGGATCCAATGACGAAGTTGATTCTGGTGTAGGACATGTATCAGTAGTCGCTGTTCTCCTGGAATAAACTTGAACAATAGGTGGCTTGTCTGGAACTGAAGTCTGATCAGTAGGAGAAACATCGTGAAAAACACTATCATCTACTGATTGCTCAGAACTTGATATAGATTTATAGATAAGACATTCATCTTCCTCCCCCTGACTGGTAGAAGTAGACTTGGTAGAGAAAAATGGTATTTGTTCTGAAAATGCTACATCAGTAGAAATCACATATCTGTTGAGATCAGGAGAATAACACCGATACCCTTTTTGAAGACGAGAATATCCCAAGAATACACACTTCAAAGCTTTAGGATCTAGTTTTGTAACATGGGGCCGTACATCACGAACAAAACACGTGCTTCCAAACATTCTTGGCTCTATTGGAAATAAAGGTTTATGAGGAAAAAGGACATGGTAGGGACTATTACCATTAAGTACCGTAGAGGGCATCCGGTTAATCAGAAAGCATGCTGTGGATACAGAATCAGCCCAAAATTGCTTAAGAACTTTCATCTGAAATAACAAGGCACGAGCAGTCTCAAGGAGATGTCTGTTCTTCCGTTCAGCCACTCCATTTTGAGAGGGCGTATCAACACATGATGATTGATGGAGAATACCATATTGAGTCATATAGGTTTGAAATGGTTCTGACAGGTACTCTTTAGCATTATCACTCCGTAATATGTGCACAGAAACATTGTATTGAGTCTTAATCTCAGCACAAAAAGCAGAAAAATGAGTGAACGCCTCAGAACGATTTTTCATAAAATAAATCCAAGTCATTCTAGAAAAATCATCAACAAAAGTAACAAAATATTTGAATCCTGTTTTGGATATAACAGGACATGGACCCCACACATCGGAGTGAACTAATTCAAACGCAAATCCAGCTCGTTTATTAATTCTAGGACCTAATGAGCCTCGATGATGTTTTGCATAGTGACAGGATTCACAATCTAATGTCAAGACTTTATTAAATTGTGGATTTATTTTCTTCAAAATAGGCAACGAGGGATGTCCCAACCTGCAATGAGCTTCAAACGGTGAAGTAGCACTAGAACAAGCCAGAGATCGAGGTACCCATGAATCCAGAACATAAAGACCATCAGATACATGTCCTCTACCAAGTATCTGCTTCGTCATAAGATCCTGAAATAGACAATGGTCAGGAAAAAATGAGATACAACATTTGAGGTCTTTAGTAAGTTTGCTTACAGATATTAAATTGAAAGCAAGATTAGGTAAACTTAGGACTGAAGATAAAGTAATGGAGGATGTGGGTTTAACAACTCCAGAGCCCTCAACACGATAAGTTGATCCATCAGCTATTGTTACAGGGGAGGATTCTGTATGAGGCTGAAAGGTTGAAAAGGTTCGAGGATTACCTGTCATATGATCTGTAGCACCTGAGTCAATGACCCATTGATTCGAGGAAGAAATAAGGCATGTTTTACCTGAATCATCAATTGGAGTGGATTCCTTCAAAAGACGAGCATACTCTTCAGCTGGAATAAGAACAGACTTCTCAGAAGATGAGCTAGAAGCAGCAATGTTAGCAGTTTGAGTTCTCTGATGGCGATTTTGTAATTTCCTACAATATCGCTTTGTGTGTCCAGGTCATTTGCAATAATAGCAAATGACATTGCTAAAATCATTACTTCTGGTAGCATTTACGTTGCTGAAGTCATTATTTCTGGTAGCATTTCCTCCTCTATTGCGATTCCTTCCAACTTCATTTCCCTCTCCTCTTTTAACAACTAGTACACTGGATTGTTGAGATAGTTGAACATTCTTCTCTGTTCGTAACAGCCTGCTGAAAACATCTTGAAGTGTGGTGAGTTCAGGACTAGACAGAATTTGAGATTTGGCGGTTTCAAATTCTGAAGGAAGACTGGCCAGAAAACTCATAATAGCCATTTGTTCCCGCTGAGTTTGTAACTTCTTAATGTCTGTGCTGAGAGGCAATAAGACATTCAACTCTGTATAAACTTTGTTGAACTCCATAAAATGGGCAGTGAGAGATTTGGCCTCATCTTTTTCAGCACGGTAAAATGCTTTACATGCATCATAGATGCGAGTAACATTTCCTTTACCCGAATATAAGAAAGCTAAATAATCCATTAATTCCTTAACATACTCACAATGATCTACTAATCCTACCACATCATTTTCAATAGAATTAGTAATCTGTAAAAGCAATCGAGCATCATCTCTAAGCCAAATTTTATCATTGATAGGTTACTCAATTAAATGATCATCCTTCTCAACACTTCTTAAATAAATTCTTATTCTCCTACTCCATTCTAGAAAATTAGATCCATTTAATTTATGCTCAGTAATTTTGGTAGGCATTGATAAAATTTCAGTTACGCTCGATTTATTATTTTCACCAACTCCCTTACCTTCTTCCATTTAACTGCTAATAAAAAATTCCAAAACCAACAGCAAATATACCACCCGAACAAACAAATAACTACAAATATCCAAACTCCCAATATTAGCAGCAAATATAACTTCCTCACAGAGACATCTAAACACCCAATGCCAAAATCAAATAAAACTTCCGAATAGCTAAATATCCCAACACCAGAAGCCCAATCTTTATAAAAACAGAAGCCCAATCTTTATAAAAATGTAGCTTTAAAATTAAAGAACCTGATCTCCACAGCTCAACGGCACAGGCAGAGGAAAAAGGAAGAGAGAGGGACCTTTGGAGTGACCAGATGGGAAAACTGACGCCACAGTTCGGTCGGATACACCCAGGCGACGCCGGAGACGAAATCGGAGAACCGTCGGACAAGCCACGCGCCTCCACTCGCCGGCGCGTGAGGAAACGTCAACTTCTTTGATCGGCGCGTGAGCTTCAACCGTCGGTCGGATGGTCACCGGAAACCGTGGAGAGGCTGGAATGAAGGAGGCGCTCCTTCCTATGGTGACGGTGAGACAAGAAAACGGTCACAAACCAGTGACCCAAGAAGATCAGTTACTGTACACAGTAACTCACTGAAGAAGAATCCCAGAAACAACCCAGAAAACCCAGAATCTCAGATTTTCCAAAGGAGCCTAAGGCTCTGATACCATGTAAGAAAATAAGTGTTCTTCTTGTTATTCATTTCTCAGTAATGGCATGTATTTATACACAAAATTTATGTTAGAAAGTAAAGTATATCGGCTCCTACATTTCCTCCTATAATCACTGCTCTATCTACTCCTACAATTACGTTAGCTACAAATTCAATTCTGTAACAGCATTATTTAGGTTTTAATCATTAATGAAGTTGAATTAAATACATAGGAAGTTGCAGCAGAAATAAAACCATCTGAAACATTAAGTGTTAATTACCATACTAACTCTTTTGAAGTTGAATCTTTCAAGCTGATAGAACTGCTCGTTTGACAAGCATAATCGGTAGCATCCAACTCCTGATATGGCCTTTTGCATTTGAATCGCAGTTTGACTGGTGCAATCTGACTCATAAAGAATAGCATTTTGTTATCTAAACATGCAATGAAACATGAATCTTGATATGTAATCCGCAAACATGAATCTTGATATGTAATCCGCAAAGTTTCTAACCTAAGTTAAAATGATATGGCTTGCAGGAATAAGAAAGAGATGGACAAGGTCCTCTTTCTTGATCTTAGATCCTGGATTCCGACCATAATCAAAAAGTTTTGAGCAAAAATCGGAGACATACATATTTTAATGGGGAAAGAAAAATATATATGCATGCATTAACAACCTCATCTAAGGAGGCTCAAAAAATTTGAATGGCCACAAGCTTGTCAACAAATGATAAATAAATTCATCTGAACCAAACTCAACGACAGACTATTTGAGGTCAGCTATGTAGTCCTATTTCTCCATTCCACCAGATTAAGGATTAAAGTTTAGAAAGATCTGAGGATGCATCATCTCTTTATACTTCTTTCATCCACATATCATCTTGCATCTAACTCTAGCTTTCTCATCTCCTACAACTCCGATGTACTCATCAACATTTCACTTGAATCAAGTGCATTTGCTAGGCTACTGTGCATATGTGTACACCATCCTGATGTCCTGTCTCTCTAACTGTTGGGAAATAGATTTCCCCTTAGTTTTAATCCAATTGTACTAAACTTATAGTGTCATCTATCATCGGCATGATATTCTAATAAATTGGATCAAAAAGAATATTTCAATCCCATGTAACAGTTAACATAAGGCAGTTAGATTGAGTGGCAAAGGAATGGAGATTTATTATGATCACCTATGCAACTTTCTTATGCAATTAAAATTTATATTAAAACCAGTGTTTATTGCAGTGAGAAGTATACCTTTTTGCTATATCTGAAGTCACGTTTAGGAAGAAAATGGAGAGGCAGATTACAAGAAGACGAGGCTTTTACCAAGAGAAACAACTTTGTAGGACCTGAGGGAAAAGAAAAAAACCAAACCAAAACAAAAATATCAGTTTGAACTTTCCCTAGACTAACAAATTAAAAATGGAAGAATATTCTTTCACAGGCACCTGGACAAGAACTAGATCCAGCACCCTTTGTGATCAGTGCTCGAATTGCCTGATAAACAAAGACAAGGAATAGTTAAAAACCACCAAAAAAAAAGGCAACTTGGAAATCAGAAGAGCATCAAGGAACCTTTCTTGAAAGCCCTTCTGCTGCTTTGCTTGTAGCAAAATCACTTGCACCTGTACCTAATACAGTTTTTCCATGTGAAAAGCACAACTCATACACGTATTGGGGTCGTATTGGACTAGCTCCGAGAACCAAAAGGAAACTCTCCAGGTTAGGAATCTCACTGATTATCAATCGTAATGCAGTTTCAAGGCCATTAACGGTATTCATTAACTTATCTAATCTCCTAATTCCACCTTTGACCTCTCTCTTTCTGCTAAGATTTTTTCTTCGTGTAGATGCCTTTGTTTCGGGTTGTGCAAGAGTCATCTCCTATAAGCCACAATGCTCAGGCTGATTATAAAAATCGAAAACAATGTTAATGCCAATCAGATTAATGCAGCTAAGTACCAGCTCATTGTACTCCAGTTTCAAGCTTTCGAATTCGAGAGTTATATCCTGCAAAACACTGCGCATAAGAAACAGATATTAGAGAGCATTTTCTACAAACATTCAACAATTAAGCAAACAAACAACAAATCGAATTTAGAATTTAACACGATTCACAATTATCGAGCAATTTTGGGATTAATGGCGTAAGAAAAGTAAAAAGAGAAGCTTTGGATCTTAAAGTTAGTCTGGAAGATAGAGAAATTGAAGGAGCAAGCTTACGAGGGGATCTGCTGGTGCATGTAAAGGATGAAGCCTAGAACGTTTTTAACAACATGGAATAAGACGGAATTGTCCATAGAATCGGTGTTGGTCTCGATCACTGTGTATTCCATCTCTGAGCATCCTTCTCCTTCCATCATCGTTTGTTTTTTCGTCAACCAGAACGCGGAAGAGACAGATACTATTTGCCTGCTGGCTGAGAAGAATTGGATGATTTGAATTGAAATTTGGGCGGGAAAGATACCTAACATAGGCCCAGTACCTGTATCTTATTTATGTATGAACTAAGGCCGTATAAGTCCTAGTAAAACCTTGCACTTAAAATGGGCCAACTCCCCAAACTAATGGCTTGTCTTAAATTTATGTTTTGAGAATGGCTTGCATTTATTATTATTATTTTTTTCTTAAACAAATGTGATTATTGAATAAATGGGGTAACAATTTTAGAGACTTTCTGTTGCATTTATAAAGCCCACAATAGGAATTGTGTGGGAAGAAAAATATAAATATATATATATAAATCCACATTACAATACATATGGTAGGTAAGAGTTTATACTTCAAATTCTCTATTCATGTACTTTTGTGATAGCCCCATAGTCATAGATAAAGCATCCAATTTTTACATGAAACAGTAGACAGCAAGAATTTTACATGAAATTTTGATCTTCTCCTGTTCCAAGCCTGGGCAGAATATTCTGTGCTGTTTCACAACCTTCTGCGACACATAACCTGAGACATGATTCTCATGGGTTAAGGCCTAAAACCCATGACAAAAAAACGTGTCTTCAGAATCTTTTCTGCACTAGTAAAACACTTCTCTTGCAAAGTAAAAACCAATGATCAAGATTACTTGCAGCGGCGGAGCAACTGCTCTTATAAACATCAAATGCGCAGCGTGTATACCTAACTCCAACAACAAGAAAATTTCATAGAAATTTAGAACAGTGAAACTTTGAAATAAGTCTCCACAAGGTAAAGAAACACCTAAATGTAAGCTCAAAATTCCATTCACAGTTCAAATGTATTACCTGAAAAGTGAGAGCACAGTCTCATCACATCATATATTATACACCATATCGCTTTAGAGCTTTGCTTAAACTTGGCATGACATTGTAAGCCTGATAAGACCTTCTTAGGTCTATTATTGAGCCCACCTGAACCAGAAGAATTTATGTAAAATAATTTGTAAGGCATATAATTTTTCCATCACAAAAATGACTTCTAGGCTTTGGATCATTAATGTATAATATAGTATGATACAGTATCATTATAACAATACGATATTTGGAAAGACTATATATTATTCTATGATTTTATAATATTTTCTATTTGATTTAACTGTATGATATTGTACAATTTTATTATGAAAATGACCTAACTGCTCTCCAGTTTATAAAAATATTGATTGTTTCTATAACTTTTAATATTTTAAGATGATATTAATATTTTTAAAATAATTAAATAAATATTTATTTTAGCATTTTATCAATCCCTTATTTAAAATATTAAAAAAAAAAGAGAAGACCATACCCGACCAGAGAGAAAAATGAGGAAATGAGAATAAGTGCAAAAAATAATTTTGTGAACATAAAGAGTGTAATTTATTTTACGTAATTCATTAATTTTGATTGTTAAAAAATTAAATAATATGGTAAAAAATAAAAGCTATATGGTTAAAAAAATAAAAGTAATTTCGGAGAATCATGAAAAATCAACGAATTCTTAAATTATGGACAAAAGTTATGTACTACAATACCATGTACAGAATCGTCATCCCAAATACTATTTTTCAGAGAACAATATATTAATGAATCAAACCATATCACCGAACAAACACAACCTAAAAGGAATTCCACACTCCTTCCTATATCATGCCTCTGTGTTAAGCTGCCCCCATAAGTTTCCATTAGAAAAACAATTTGCTATTGCACACTAACCAGCTTTATATTTAAGCACTGGCTACAGCTACAAACCAATGTGAGGTTTTTAAAAAGTTCAACAATTTGGTTAATTTAATTTGGTGAAACAAAAGAAGCCAAAAAAAAAGGTAATTTATTGACAAGCATTCTAGATAAGGTAAAATGTAAGTCCGAGAACAATTTGAAAACTTAATGCAAATACTCACAATAATTAAAACTGATGTAAACCCAATAGCAAATCCCTCGTTGATATGGCGCAAGTAATGATCAAGTATCGTTGATGTTGTTGCCAGAATGCTCAACAATAAGCCTCCTGCAAGATGCCCCAACACACAAAAGTGCAGTAAGCTTAAAAGATACTAGTTATACTTGTTCAGGATAATTGCATATGCAAACATACCCCAGAAACGGGTTGATGCCTGGATCTTTGTGAGGTACTCAATAGTAGCTTTCCCAGGTTTTATGTTTGGTATCCTGGCACCCATCTTATTCAAGTAGTCTGCAATCTCCTTTGGCAAGTTTGCCTGGACAGTTAAGAAGGATATCAACAAAGGTTTTCTCAGGCCACCCACTATCATAGACATGATAAACTGTGTTTCCAATTTAATCGCTAGTATAAAAGGAACACCTGATCCCCATTATCTTTTCAATTTGTTATGATATTATTTCCATATTAAGGGAGTACAACTTGGAACCATTATTACCCTATCCAGTAAGAAACTATACTATGTCTGCAATACATACTTTCTATCCTTGCAATAAATGTTTGCAGTAAAGAGAGAGATGGCCCGGAAAAAAAAAATCAAATATCACATATTCTGCAAAAGTTTCATTTTCAGTCCCAAAATAATTCCAAACAAGGCCCATAAGAAACTTACAATATCGAATATATTGAACAAGAAGACAAAAAATCCATATATTGAATAGTAAACCCATGGCTCTGCACCAAGAGATGTTTCGGGATTCAACATCTCTTTTACATGATCCCAGAAAGGCGAACCAAGAATGCTGCCATTAGAATCATGTGTTAGAAAGGCTAGCTCTTCATCAGACAGGTCAGAAGAACAAGTATTAAATGGATGCCGATAATCTAACAAACTTACTTATGCAGTTGAAACGAACCAACAATCAATAATAAAAAAAAAAAGGATGTTTAAAGGAAAAAGTGATCTTATGAAATTACCCTGCAAGAATACTTGGGATTCCTAGGAGATAAGCTGTAGTAAGAACTGGCTGCATCCCTGATGGATTAATGTTAAAAGGGATATAGGGCTCCACTTCAGTGATTGGAGAGTCATCCCTGGCCAAAAAACAATGAAAAGAGTGTGTAATTTACAATCAGTTACATTTTACTACACTAAGAGTTTGTCAAATTAGAGTCTATTATTAGGGCGCCAAAGCTATAGCACAAAGCAAGCAATCCTCTAGTTCCCAACACAAGAACAGTATATAACCATATTTTTAATCAATCACTTCAAGCATCACTAAAGAAAACTATTAATTGCAGAACAATCATGTTACTACCTTGCAGCTGAAGCGAGTTTAAAACCATAGTATTGTAGCTTTATTTTCCTGCAACCCTCCGTCACAACAACTGCCCACATAGTGACCACAGTAAAAATACCCAACACTGCAAAAATATAAGGCAACCAACTAACAGCACTTCCTGCAACACAGACAAAACCTAGGCATAAATCTTGTTGTTTAATAAGAACACTGATAGCCAATATCCATAACTAATAAGCAGAAAGTATAATTTGCAGAGGCTCAGTCCAAAAACACAAGTGAGCGACGCTTAGCAGTTTGCAAAGGGCACAATCAGTAATCGTAATTAGCAGCATAATGAAAAGGTCAGTGAATTATATTCTTTTCCATGTATGTGAATGAATGTACTCTGGATATTAAGACTTGGTTGTTGTTGTTGTTGTACTTATATGAGCTTAACATCAGATTTTACCATTTGGCATATAAATTCTTCCAAATCAATAAGTTCTGTGTAAATCAAGAATTGCAATTTATTAGTTTTAGGTACTTTTAAAAGCAAATAAAAATTACAAAAAGAAAAGAAGGTACTAAGCAATGCCTATTAACCTTCGGAAAGGGGAAACAAAATAAGATTTGTAATTTGAGCATCACTTAAATGTTCTATTATCACATACCTGAGAGTTGACACAGCATCTTGTATAATGTATCTGTGTAGCCCGTTAAAATTCCCAAACATATGATCAGAGATGAACCTTGACCTGATGCATGCATGAATAAGGCAGGAAACCAGAATGGAAATTAAAAAATGCAAAAATTCTTTTCCACGGTGTTAAAATAAGCAGTCATCACCAAATTCTTAACATTTTTGAAGTCCCCTTGTTTTGGAGAGGAGGAACAAAAAACACAACAAACTAGCTGAGAGAGCTAATTTGTTCAGAGCTCAGATAAACATATATGAACGCATACGACATAATGAGGATACAACAACAAGATCCCCAGAACATTACCGAATCCAGATTCAGTCACTGTCTCACAAATCCATGTCACTGTCATTGCACCGCAGACCAACAAAAAAGCTGTCAGCATCACATGCTTGACCCTGCAAAAGCAGTAAAAATTTTAACATGCAAACAAACTGTTTCCAAGCATTATCTGAAGAGACTTGTTAGTGGCACTATGCACAAATATTAACATCAATTAAAAATTTAGAAGAAATGAGGAATGCATTATGCTGAGAAAAATACGGATAACCTAAATGCTAAGTCTAAGACAACAAGGGTTGACATAATGCAGACAGGCAGAGGTGCAGCAATAAGAGACGAACATAATCTTCAGAAGGTTGTTGAGATTATATCAAGCATTCACATTAAATTGATTTTTTTTTCTGTTAATTTTGAGGATATTTGGTGAGACTAAAATGATAATAAAAAATAGTAAATACTATTGCATAAATCTCCTCCAAATATTACCTGTGACTGGATGCATAAATTGAATACGGAAGCGAGTAACAAGCAACCACTACAGCTTCTAATATTGCAAAGCCAAGAGAGGTCCACCATCTGAAATGGATAGAAAAACATATTGATTGGTCAAACTCAACATAATTGTTGAATGATTGTAATACTCAATGCAAAATTTGGAAGCAAGGACTCGTCTCACTGCTTGAGATAAATAACTAGACACACATATAACTCTTAATCTTCTCATGACCATCTAAGCCTTCCTTACGCAGCTTTACTAAGGATGGAACAACATGACACAGCACCTGTGGATCAAGTTTTTGAAAATTAGCAAACAAATGAAAGTGAAGCATGATACAGCAGAAAAGAAATGGCGGATGCTGTACCAAAAAGCATTCTTCTATCAAGAGACCGGGAGAGAGAGAAACGGCAAAAAAGTTAGACAAAGCACCATCCAACTAAAGAAGCATTGCACAGATTTTAACATTATATACTAGATCTGTAGAAAGTAAAGAAGAATATGAAACATAAATCACTAATGGTAGAAGGATAATTCTCTCTCTTGACTGAAAAAATTCACATGGATAGCCTATCAAAATCTTAAAACCTAATGATCATGCAAATTTAGCTTCTAAGCAATGAGTTATGTTTTCATCTCTTCCTTCCAATGAAAAGAACTTTTCAATCATCCAGGAGTAAAATGAAAAACTGCAGAATGCAATAAAATTTAAAATCGACGCCATTCCATTTGACTCGTATTTGCCCAATCCAAAAAGAGTCTTGTTCAACTTAAAAATTAGCAACAGTTAAAGCCCCACAAAATATTCATTATAACTAAAACCACCAACAAGTTTAGAAAACAAGGACTGAGGACAAATATTAAAAAATAAATAAATAAATAAACAAACATATAAATAGTAGTAAAACCTAAAGTCGATGGTCAATACCATCTGCCCCAATGCCATAACCACAAGAATGTTGCAAATTACAGTAAGATGGCAATCCAGCATGGGACCAAAATAAGGATATAAATACATAAATTTGTAATTAAAACATATGTAAACTAGCTTAATAAGAAATTAACCTGCATAAGTATCGATGCTAATATCTGAGGGCTGATTCCAAGCTGGAAAAAGGATAGTTTAAGCTCTGATGTGAAATCGCCAAGTTCTTCTGCCAAAAATAAATAAATAAATAAACGATGACTGACCAGTCACAAAAATGAAAATAGACACAGTAGGAGTGGCATAGATATGGGAAGGTTTCAGCTAAAGCAAAAGGAAATATAACCCAGCATGATATTAATCATTAAATTTGTTAGACCATGGAGATGTCAGTGTCTGTTTATAAGTGTAACTCACCAACAGATCCTGAGATAAAGCTAAGGTAATCTTGGGGTATCAATCTTCTATCAAATCCAGGAAGAGGAATAAAATATCCAACACGACTGATTACAATTAGTACAGCCGTCACAAATAACCTCCGTCGTATCTCACTTTTGAAAAATGATTCAGCAGCATTATTGAGGACAGAACTAATGCGCACAAAATTCAGAAACCTATTCTGAAACATCCTAGGTTGAGGCTGCAGATGGTTAGTGGTATGCCGCAAATTGAGTATAGCAGTCTCACCATCAGCTCTGGATGGTACCAATTCATGTGTAGATGTTGGCTCAGCATTGTCATAATCACTCCGAAGCTGATCTGAAGAGTTGATGTTAAATTTCTTGTCTGTTCTTGGTACCAAAGTCCCTTTGTGCAACAAGAAATTACTTCTACTTGACTCTACAAGTTTCATCTTAATAGAAACACGTGTTTTCATACATACAGGCTGGAAAAGTCGCCCACTTTGTTCACTACATCTACCTGTAAAATATTTATATGAATCAGACATGGGCCAAATTCACTCGTTTAGAAGGAATCACAATACATGCCTTTAACACTGGAAGAATAATGAGATGAAGAATGCACACAACAGAGAGAGGAAGAGAGAAATAAACCACACGCATGCTCACATCACATAAACTGGAACAAAACAGTTTCAGCATGATAGATGACTACTTAAAGATAGATTTTTGCCAGGTTCACTTTTTGCTAGTGGCTTAAATGGAAGATCTTGGATTTTTCTACTCAAAATAGAAAGCCTATATTTTCAATGGTCAAATTGACGGAAGGACTACTCCCTTAACCATTTAAAAAACACCCTTTTATTTTAATGCTGACAAAATAAATAAGTGCGTTCAATCCTCTAGCTTCTGTCCCTTGCAATTTCACCCACCTATCCAAAACAAAGGAAGAATTATTGCACTTGCCTGTGCCTACTTAACCCTAAAACAATGCTCATTTGAGTTCATCAATTGCTTATTTTAGAAAATCCTTTGTTGAACATAAATAAGAAATAAATTCAAATAAGAAGTTGAATGAAAAGGGGAAAGACAAGCATTACTTTCCTACAAACTTTAAAGCACATGCACTCAAGAATCAAGATTCAATAATAATCAATATCATAACTAAGGAACCTCAAAATAACAATAACATGCCCTAAAGTTTTTAGTTATAGTTTTATTTATTTATTTATTTTTCACGTCTCTTCCCTTAATGTGCCTTCACAAATAATTTAATTTTAGCCACGACAAAGCAGTACATAACATAAGTGCGAAGCTGTCTAACAACAATGACCAAAGCGGCAAACTTTACACAAATTCCATTAACTCGTAAATTCACAGCAGAAAATCATTAAACAGCAGGATATATGCTGCAATATTTGGCCAATTTGGATTGCAGCTAACGAATGACAACCCTAGTAATAATACGGGCAAAAAATAAAAAAGGAAGTACTTTAAGTTTTTCCCATAAATCATAGATCTCATTTTCATAGTATTCTCCCATTCGTGATTTTCTCAGATATCAAATAAATAAATAAATAAATCCAACAAACATTTCTCATTTTCCTATCTTCTACCCAATTACAGTTATTCTCCTTTATTTATTTTCTCGGCAGCCAAACAAGGAAGAACTTACCTCTAACATTGGCTAGCCTAGTCCCAAAAAATTGAGACTTGAAGGGAAGAGTTGTTTCCATGGACAACAAGAGCGGCGCTACTTGTGTGCTCTGTTTTCGCTTCAAAATATCTCATCAAAAAAAATCTATTGCGCGCAATTTCTATTTTCTAGTGCATTCTCTCTTATAAGCGGCCACGCTAAATCTCCCAGTGCTGACGTGTCAAAAATGTAAATTAAAATAATAGTAACAATCGGAAATCCCTAGCCCACCTTTAAACCCAACTTGAGCGCCGGGTTCCTCCGCCTCAGCAACCGCCGTCTCTTCCACTGACTATTTATATTAAATTGCAGAAAAAATTTTCTTTTCCCCAAGCGTTCGTTAACCGCTTATCTAGCACCATGAAGTTCCAAATCGAGGACGTTACAGTGTACTTCCCGTATGATAATATCTACCCGGAGCAGTATTCGTACATGCTGGAGCTTAAGCGTGCCCTAGATGCCAAAGGCCATTGCCTTCTTGAAATGCCGACCGGAACTGGGAAGACCATAGCGCTTCTCTCCTTAATCACAAGTTACACTCTTTCCAAGCCTCAGAGCCCAGTGAAGCTTATTTATTGCACGCGAACTGTGCACGAGATGGAGAAAACCCTTGCCGAGCTCAAACTGTTGCATAATTACCAAATCAAGCATTTAGGACCAGCTGCGAGGATTTTGGCAATTGGATTGTCGTCTAGGAAGAATTTGTGCGTCAACCCGACGGTTTTGGCTGCAGAGAATCGTGATTCGGTGGATGCTGGGTGTAGGAAGCTGACGGCGAGTTGGGTTAGAGCTATGGCTGCCGAGAATCCCAATGTACCGACTTGTGAGTTCTTTGAGAACTATGAGAGGGCAGCTTCTGCTGCGGTGTTGCCGCCTGGAGTTTACACGCTTCAGGTACTAAATTGATTATCTTTATGATTAACTCTGGATTTGGGTTATTAAAATGGTTTGAGATAATTGTGCGGATTTTTGAAATAATTGGAAATGGTTTGAGATGCTTGCAATTTTGTTGTTTGAATTTGAAGCGGAATTGGGTATGTCTGGTTGATTCTCTTGCTGATTATCCGTGTTTCATTGGGTTGAACTCATATCTGTAAAGTGATTTTCTACAATAAATTAATTCCTTCATTCTTTTATGCTAAAATTATACATTCGAAAGATCCGAAACATCTATGAATATTTTTGGTTACAAAATCAATCGTTTATATCATTATCAAACGTCTAGTAATCCTTCTCCTAGTTTTGATGCATGTTTTTGTAGGGATTTTCTCTTTAAAATATCTAGAATTCCAATTAATATTTCCAATTGAGTCCGGAGTTTCGAGTTATGTGGATATGAAAGAACTTTGTAACAGTTTGCGGTGTTACTATGGCTGCAGGATCTGAGGGCACATGGAAAGGAGAAAGGGTGGTGTCCATACTTCTTGGCACGGCATATGGTACAGTTTGCAAATGTAGTGGTTTATAGTTACCAGTACTTGCTTGATCCAAAGGTAGCTGGGATTATATCAAAGGAGATGCAAAGGGAGTCTGTTGTTGTGTTTGATGAGGCACATAACATTGATAATGTTTGTATTGAAGCGCTTAGTGTCAGCGTGAGGAGGCAAACTCTTGATGGTGCTACTAGAAATCTCTCACGGATAAATCAGGAGATTGAGAGGTATGACTCCTTTAAGATTGAAGCTTTTTCTGATCAATGAAGTTATTACACCGTCCATCACCTCAGAGGTGATGTTATGAACAAGTAGACCTTCTACCCCAAAATGTTGGTACATAATCGCTATGCCGTAATTTTGTGTCTTCATAGTTCCTGTATCATACGTTTGTATTTTTAATTTTTTTATTTGATTTGCCATGAACTGAGCCAGATGCATGTGCCTTGATATACTCGTGAGAAACTAAGTGATAAGTGTTTGTTCTGGACTTCCTTCAAAAAATTGATTGTTATTGGTGCATGACTTGAAGTTATATCTTCTTACGTATATGGCATAATTCATCATACCAAAACTGGGATTTTAACCGAGTGCTTCTTCTCCATAAAGTTTTCGATGATTAATTATTAGAATAAACTTGTTTATATCTTTATTTAATTTGTTTGACATGGTAGGAAGGTTCAAGGCCACCGATGCTGGTAGGCTACGTGCTGAATACAACCGACTTGTTGATGGTTTAGCTCAACGAGGAAACCTATCTGGTATGTGGAAGTAAATCTCTGAGTCATCATTTTTCCTACAACACCGTACATTTCCTTATCTCTCACTTCCCCTTTCTCTCTCTTTTACAGCCACAGATGCATGGCTTGCAAATCCTGCGTTGCCTGATGATATTCTGAAAGAGGCAGTTCCTGGCAATATTCGCCGAGCAGAGCACTTTCTTCATGTCTTACGAAGATTGGTTCAGTATCTGAGAGGGCGGCTGGATACTGAGAATGTTGAGAAGGAAAGCCCTATTAGCTTTGTTGCTTCTTTAAATACTCATGCTGGAATTGACCAGAAAACACTCAAGTTCTGTTATGATCGGCTACACTCACTTTTGTTGACATTGGAAATTACGGATACGGATGAGTTCTTACATATCCAAACTATATGCGACTTTGCAACGCTTGTAGGGACATATTCTCGTGGTTTCTCCATTATAATTGAACCTTTTGATGAGAGAATGCCTCATATTCCTGACCCTGTATTGCAGGTAGCTTCTTCTTTTCCACACACACAAACACATGTATATAATTTTGAACAAGAAAAAAAAAAAGGAAAAGGAAGAAAGAAATTCTTTTCCATGGTCCATCTCTGGTTTGGACATTGAAATTTGCGCTTCCTCGTCTCCTCTTGGCCTAACATATGCAGTGTGTGAATCATGATACTGCTCTTCAGTATATAATTGATCTAGTTCTTTGATCATTATCATTTTTTTTTTTTTTTTTGCATTTGTCTTGTTCTTTTCAGCTTAGCTGCCATGACGCTTCACTTGCCATAAAGCCAGTATTTGATCGATTCCAGTCAGTTGTTATTACTTCTGGGACTATGAGCCCTATTGATCTCTACCCTCGTCTTCTTAACTTCCATCCTGTTGTCAGTCGAAGCCTTACAATGTCCCTGACAAGAGATTGCATATGCCCAATGGTTCTCACTCGTGGAAGGTACAAGGTTTAAGTGATATATAATGCTGTAGCAAAATCTCTTATGATTTCTAATGCTTTAATTTGTGAGTATCTGCTGCATTTTCTGTTCAACAGTGACCAACTTCCTGTAAGCACCAAATTTGATATGAGAAGTGATCCGGGTGTTGCAAGGAACTATGGGAAGCTATTGGTGGAGATGGTCTCTGTTGTTCCAGATGGAATTGTATGTTTTTTTGTCAGTTATTCATACATGGATGGAATTATCAACAGCTGGAATGAAACTGGAGTTTTAAAGGTGAAAATAATGTTTGGTCCCTTATTTTATTATTGCTCGTAACAATCATCTTTCTCCACCACAACTGTTCCCTTACATTCCCCCCCCCCCCCCCCTCTCTCTCTTTCTCTCTCTCTCTCTCTCTCTATATATATATATATATATAATTCAATGCTGATATGATTTTGTTGATAGCATTGCTATCAAGATGTGCAAGCATTCCTGCTTAATATTCTTATCGTTGCAGGAAATAATGCAGCATAAGCTTGTATTTATTGAGACTCAAGATGTGGTAGAAACCACATTGGCTCTTGACAACTATCGCAGGGCTTGTGACTGTGGGAGAGGTGCAGTCTTTTTCTCTGTTGCTAGGTATGGGCACATATAAGAGCTTACTTTGTTTCATAAAAAATTTTCATTTATCATTGTATCTCATGATGGTAGAAGATAAGGGTGCAACTGGTTCAGATTATAAGCTTTGATGACAGGGTATTTATTTGTTCCTTTGCAGGGGAAAAGTAGCTGAAGGAATAGATTTTGATCGACATTATGGCAGACTAGTAATCATGTTTGGAATTCCTTTCCAGTATACCTTAAGCAAGTATGCATTCTCATATATAAATATACATTCCCAGCAAACAATTTGCTCTTAGAAGTTTCCCAAATTACCCACTCCCTTTTTATTCTATTATAGCGTACTGACCTCATCATGTTTGCTTTAATGGCATAATGTTTGATCATTTGAAATTACATAGCTGTTACAAAAGAGAGTGATGTTGCCTTTAATAAGTTAAATTTATGGGGATGAAATTACATAGCTGTTATGTTATAATTTTTCAGCATCTTCACAAGTTAATGTTCCTTTATGGATGTTAATGTTTTGCCCTTGTAATCATCCTCTTCTATTAAAAGTTTTATATTTTGTGAATGTATTCAGAAGAGAATGTTTTGCAGAATATTAATTGCACGGTTGGAGTACCTTCGAGATACGTTTCAAATAAAGGAAGGAGATTTCCTGACATTTGATGCCTTGGTATGATTTTACTGCAATTTTTAAGTAATATGCAGGTTTAAGTTTGTGTTTCTCTTTGAGGTTTGAATTTGTGTGTCTGCATTAGATAGTATTTCCTAATTTTTGCGAATTTGCTGAAGCAGAGGCAGGCTGCTCAATGTGTGGGCCGAGTAATCAGGTCAAAGGCAGATTATGGGATGATGATATTTGCTGATAAAAGGTATGATTTGCCCTTCATCAGCATTTTGGCACTCTTTTCCATCCTAGTTTTTGCCACTTATTAAGATAATCTCCATTTTAAGCACCTCTTAGGGAGGAGAGATCTTTAAACCAGGGTCAGCATTTGTATACACGTTGAAACTATTAGGCTTACTGCCTACTGGTGTTCATGCTGTGATATTTGATAATAGTTGATTCTTAATGATCATAAATTTGGCGAGTCTCCTGGCAATTGTTGTTTTTCAGTGACTATATCTTATGTGGTCATAATCCCTTGTTCATTTTTGTTTGTGCAGATATAGTCGACATGACAAGCGATCAAAATTGCCTGGTTGGATTCTCTCACATTTGCGTGATGCACACCTGAACTTGAGCACTGACATGGCTCTGCATATAGCACGAGAGGTTTGTTCCTAGCAACCTTTTTTTTTTTTCTCTCTTTTTGGTCACAATTTTGGTTTTGGACAGCAAGCAGATATGTGTTTATGTCAAGACATTCATAGTTGTCCATAGACTGGGTGAACGAATTAACCCTTTAACAGATATGCAGTTTGCCTCATTACATATGCCTGTAAAATGGGATGATCTTAATCTGATCTCCTTTTATCAACTCCTACCTTGTTCACATGCCTTGAGGACTTTTTTTGACATTGCCATAGGTTTAGTGATCTCTATTAAGGTCTAGTGCTGCTACCAGCTATTATAGGGTCCATTCTAGTTTGATCTCTCTCTCTCTCTCTCTCTCTCTCTCGGAAATGATCTCCTTGGTTTAATTTGCAATATTGCACGGAACTTTAAAGTGGCATCTTCGTGTGTTGATATCTGAATTCTGAAATGCTAAATGCTAGAAAATGTCAACCGTGTGAACATAGCGTGTAAGCAAAACTGATGTTTTCTTAAGAATTATTAGCAGCTGTGTATGAGTTCTTATCACTGTAGATTAATGACAGTTGAGGAAAAGTACTTGTCAGTTCTCCCTTATTGAAAATCATAATATTGGCACTTAATACAATCTCCTCGTCTATTGGCATTAATTTTTCAATAGAATAATGGCATAGTTGATCATGTTGTTCTATAGACGAACTACAATATTGGTTTATTAAGCATTGGGGACCAAAATGTTTGATTTGGAAGAGGACAAAATTGCATATCAGGTCAAACTTTGTAGTTTTGTAATTAGCTTATTTCTTAACAGTGTTTTGCTGCTCAATTGCAGTTCCTTCGGAAGATGGCTCAACCGTATGATAAGATGGGTGCTAGTGGTCGAAAAACCTTGCTGTCACAGGAAGACTTGGAAAAGATGGCTGGAAGTGGAGAGCAGGATATGGTGTATTGATGACAGAAGTTTTGGTTGAGTGGCATCCCTGTCATTCAATCATCCAATTTTGATGAGTAGGAAGAAGAGTGGGGGTGCTCTGAGATGCTTCCTCATGTTACTTCTCTAGCAAATCATATAAAAATTAGCCTGGCGGTGTGTTGTGCAAATTCACGGCTAAATTTTGTGTTATGATCCAGTAGACTGAAAATGGTTGATCTTTGGTCTGTAGATGTGGGTGTCATTTATGGTACAGCCTTTCCTGAATTTGGTAGCTGTTGCACTGAGATTGCAGTGGACGGATTTTTCAGTTTTGTTATAAATGTACAGACCTCCAGTTTCTTATATTTTATAAAGCTATGATATATATTTACTACTGGCTTATAGCATCTCGTAATTCGGAATATTTCAGTAGTCATAAATTCCTTAGCTTCTGCATTCTGCATGGCAAGGCTTGAAAATTGTCCCCCGCTGATCTGTATCCCACTGACATTTCACCCAAAACCGTCTTTTTATTTATTTATTTAATTACAGTAAAATTGTAGGTGAGTTTGTATACTGCTCTGCCCGTACTAATAATCACAACGGTTGGATTAAAAAGAAAAACGTTGATCGGACATGCGCACCAGTGTACACATGCATCGGATTGACACTTGAACTTATATGGTAATGAATTGCAGAACAGTGTGCGGATACATCGGATTTGACACTTGAATTTATACAGTAATGAATTGCAGGAAACAAAAAAAGTTTATTTTTAAAATATGAATGCGACAGTGCAATAAATAAATATTAGGTTTTAAACAGTTGAAGATTTGATTTGTGGGATAAATTAATTAATAATAAGTAAAAAAGTCATAAAACTAAACTTATATTAATTTAACAGCACACATTCATGCGAAGTGGACCTGTTTCGGCTATCTTATAACAAGTTGGGCCTGGTTTTTCTTTTAATTTATTTTATTTTTAGTACTGCTTCTTGCTATATAAATGTTTGAAAAAAAAATAGTAAAATTTTCAATTAATTAGAATTGGAAACTATTTAAACTTCACAACATTTGGTGCATGCGAGCTAAAAATTGTACATATTATAGGGAATTGTTATAATTTATACATTGAAAAAAATGGCACGTGATTATGCACTTTGTATATATTACATTTCTCCAATATTCACCACTTGCCCTCAACTACAACATTGTCATACTAAATTGTACATTCCTAAGTAAGATTATGAAAAAAATTGTCAGTAATGTTTAGGATTTTCCCTTAATTAATTACTCTAACAGAATCTACAAATAATTAAAAGAAGAGTTAGTCAGAATCATGGGGTATTATTTGACGAATTGCTCTCTTTACTTCCACAATGCTTACCCTCTTCCCAGTCACATTGTCCTTTACCTGCCATTCACATACAATTTTTATAATTAATTCATTCAAATAATCTGAAACAATACATTCATATTATAACTATTGTGTTTTAAAAAAATCTTTTTAATAAAACTTAAAAGAATTACATGATATATATATATATATATATTTTGCTATAGGAATAAAGGCATACCTTGGCTCTCAATTCAGCTACAAACACTCCATTATTCGAAGACGATTGAACGGCCGTCGTTTCGATCCTTAGATCCCTTAG
Organism: Excoecaria cochinchinensis; assembly: GCA_947683425.1. Classification (NCBI taxonomy): domain Eukaryota; kingdom Viridiplantae; phylum Streptophyta; class Magnoliopsida; order Malpighiales; family Euphorbiaceae; genus Excoecaria; species Excoecaria cochinchinensis. The sequence continues at coordinate 3,667,628 of CANTUQ010000045.1, forward strand.
CATTTGCATTATATCAAGCAACAGCCCTTCTCTGTACCCACATTGTAGCTCCAGCAACGCATCACTTTCTATTATCGACACCTCCATACTCGTCTCCACTTCCACCACACCCGCTGTCTCCACCGTCTTTGGCTTTGCGCACCCACCGTTCCCCTCCCCTATCTTCAACTTCTTCTTATTATCTGGTGCGGGACCCGGAACAAACCTAGCCCGATCCACGGTCACTCCGCTCCTTTGCTCTTTTAAACTACAAGTTCTTTGCGGCGGCTCCGCCGATCTCGACCGTCGCTCAATCTCCATCTGTCGGTTACGCGCCTCCAAGTCCTGAATCTTTTTACGTAGCTGTTTCACGTACTCTATGGTGTCTCCTAAAATGGAGGCCTTATCCATTTTGGTAACGAACGGGACTAACGATCTCAGTATTATAAACCTCTCATTGAGCTTCTCGCGGCGGCGGCGTTCTGCGAGGACATGATTAGCGCTGAGCTCCTCCTGAGCGGCGCCGCCCTTACGGAAGCGAGCGGCGGAGTCGCCGTCGCGTGACTTGGGGGAATTCTCTTCGCGATATTTTTGGTGGAGGTAGGGCACGCTGAAGAGGATGTATTTGAGAAACCACTGGGAGGTGCCTTCAAGGGGCGCGTAGAGTACATGATCAGCACAGCGGTTAGTCCACTTGATGAAGGCTGATTGGTTAGAGTAGGGCATGTAGGAGGCGGAGGTTGACTCAGGGCGGCGGACAGGCTGGGTTTGAAGAATGGTGGAGACTGTTTGGGAGTAATGAGTATCTTCTTGCGCAATCTCCTGCGACGGTGGCGGTGGTCCTGCCAGTGCTACAATAAACTAAGTTCAGCTTAAAATTCATAAACTTTTATTGTTTACTGAAGCTTGGGTTTAATTACGAAAGAAGAGATTGGTTGAAGCTGGTGCAGAAAACGAGTAAAAGTTTTCTTTTTATTTATGTTTTTTGAAAAGATGACAAAGCAAGCGTTGAAATTAAAGTGATTGTCCTATTGAGCCAAAAGGTAAAAATCCCGAGACTGGAACCCGTCAGAAATATCATTAATTCATTCAGGCCTACCAGTCTATGCTTGCAACATTGCTAACTCGATCGCTTAACCATATCTACATAAACTTATATTTATTTCTTTACAAGCCCTCTATTAAATTAGTTGCATATTTTTTGTGTTAATTATTAGTATTAATTTCCTACAGTATCGTCTCAATACATAACTATATATCACAAATAAGGAATCTCTCGTATATGTGACGTTCCAACCTTATATTTGTTTTCCATTTTAAACTATACCTCTCTTTTGCCCCCAAGGTTTATATGCCTTCTAATTAGAAATTAGAACTAATCGGTTGCTTTCTTTTATAAACCAACAAATGGCTTAAGCTTAGTTTGCCCTAAGTCGGTATGCGCTTTCCTTTTTTTTAAAAAAAAAAAAAAATAAGACTCGTGTGGATTGCACGTGAGCTGCACGGCACGGCACGGCACAAGCTTTGTCAGTAAGCCTTAATGATGACAGAATCATAATAACCCAATCAAAAAAAGAGAGTTTAATGATACCTGGAGGTGTGTGTTGAATGCTCGTAGTAAGCGGGTCTGGCACCAACGCCCATCTCCTAATTGACTCCGCTCTAGACGAATCGACCCGGCTTTGATGATCCACCATATTCCTTGACCCACCTAACTGAAAATCTGACTCCAAATGGTTCGACCCGTCATCTGGGGATCCAAGCCGGATATCCTCAGACATCTCCAGTTGCATCAGTTCACTTGGTTCTGCTGTTGCTGCCGTTACGGGCTCACCCTGTTGACCCTCACCCGTCCCACCGCGAGTTTCCGATTCCGAATCCGATCCATCTTCTTCGTCGTCCTCATTCTCTTCCTCCTCATCGTCGTCATCCTGGTTGGCATTGGTAGGCGGGTGTGTGGCGCTGTACATGGCTGGGATAGAAGGAGAGTGAAAGCGGAGGTGGTCCGAAGATGCCGCCGGATTGGAAGTAGAGTGTTCCGAAAGAGCTGGTTTTGGTGGCGGAGGAGGTGGATGGTGGTGGTGGTCGGTGAAGAAACCCTTTACGCGATGAACAAATCCAAGGTCTTCTTCAACCTACATATACATGTACGGAAACGGAAATCAATATCACTCAAAGCTCTCCTATACCAAACTAATGGAGGTTCTGTGAGTTACCTTATCAGTCGTCCCAAATTCAACTACACCGTCGAGAAGAGGGATGCAAACTACAGTCTGCCACCATCACAGCAAAGAAATTAAGTAGCGCATTTATTATCCACACCTAATTCATTCTGAACTAATCTACTAATAAACTGTCAAATATGCAATCCCATGACAATTCATCCCTGGATTAGTTCATGAAAATTCATCTACATCTAGATTAAAAAAACTGAAACCAGATTTACCTGTACACGGGCGCTCTAGTGCATCAAGTGTTTGCAAAAACAAGAGAGAAATAAAGTTAGCAAATTGAAGCTTCAATACAGATATAAAGCAAGAAATTTGGATGTGTTTATACCTTTGCAAGGATAGCCCTAGAAAAAGTTTTGCTGTCGACCTCGTTTGCACCGGTGAGCCACACGTGGTGCCGCCGTGCATATGCCTTTCCCGGTAACCTACACGTTACTTACACAAGTTACATATAACAATTGCGATTATTTTGACTTAATCTTGATAATCAAGAATAATAAATATGATAAATGACAGAATGCTGGACGTCAAACAGGAGCAATAATTTGTCCAGTGATTGTTAAGTTTAACAAACAGTATTCATTAGATCATGTGGTTTGACGATTAGGTATGTTTCCCATTTCCAGTAGTACTTTAAAAGTTACTTTCTCACAACTTATAAGATACAAAATTAGTCCAAGATTGTTTCAAATATACATATGCATGCATCTTAATTACTTGTAAATTCACAGATGTATATGGGAAAAGTGGCTATCTGATGCAAGATTAACAGTTTCGCCAAGATTGGATAGAATATTTCACGTGTGCTCCATTCATAAATAAGCACTCAGAGTTCTAATACCCATTTTAAATTAATGGAGAAAAGGAGGTACTTATATGGAAAAAAATCATTGACAGAGAGAACCGAAAATATATAATTGTCATGCCACTAAACTGTTTTAGCTGTAATTGTTATTTATGGACTGAATTAATGATTTATTGACATGTTAAAAAGGAAAAAGTTTTAGCTAATTTAAAAATAGATACATACTGACGTGGGAAAGAAAAAATTAAAGATGCTAGAAAAGAAACAAACAATAGCAAAGAAAAAAACCGTAACTTACTGCAAAATTAGGTATCACTATATTCTTTTTCACAGATCCTTCAGATTATATTCTCTACTGCAGCCTTAAGTAGTTTCAAAAAAACAAACCTAAGCAAGTGGGGTTCGATGAACTTCTTTTACGTAAATAACTACAATTCAAATGCCCCCTTCATATATACGAACAACATGACAACAAAATTCTCACCTAACGTGTAGTAAAGGCAAATCCACTAATATCACAAATCAGAAATACGTCAATAACTTGATTCTCTTTTTTTTTTTCCTAATTTTCAATTTAATCTTTTATTTAATACCCTAATTAACAGTATCATCGATTGCTTCTGTTTTGTATGTACTATTTTATTCTGACATGCCATTTAATGGCTTTACTGATTTTAAAGAGGGGAGTTTCCGATTCAATTAGCTTCTCTATTATTTACTTCTTTTGTCTTCAAATAGGCAGACATTGAATTCAATTGCAGAAAAAAAAAAGCCAACTTTCTCTAAAAGAGAAACTTGAAATTCTTTGTAACTAAGTTTGAATGAGAAATGCAAAGAATAGGATGCTAAGAGAAATTAGTGGCGGAGTCTATATGACAACAAGTGTAAGCCAAGAGTCATTCGCCCATATATATTTTTCTACTTTTACTCACAGTTATATGAACTGAGCTTCATTAGAATAAGAAATTTACATTTAAGGCAATGAAACACTTAACTAAACAGCAAATTAGGAAATTATTGAGTGAAGTGAAACTTACCCCACACCAGGAGGGAAAGAGAAGGAGACACACATCAAATAGAACCATTCCGACTCGGTTAAGTCCTCCGGGGACAAGGCGGCGGAAGGCCTTCTTGCCGGCTGGTTTGTCTCTCCGGCGGACAATGATTCATAAAGCTCTCTAAGCTGCTGGCTCCTTTGCAAAGAAGCTTCCTCCGCGCTAACTTCCATTGGTTGCACTGTCTTTCTAGTCTTAATTGCTCCATTGTAATACCCATCACCCCATACTAAAGTCCTGAACATTTCAAACCCAATATTAAATTTATTAATTAATTCCAAAGCTATACATTCAAAGATGAAGATTAATTCTTGAATTCCAGTGAAATTAAAATATTAAATTACCCTTGCTGAGGACAAATTTGCCAGAAAAGACTGTAAGTCCACTGAACTGATTGCACCGCGGCCTGTAACATACTTTGCAAGCGGCTAGTAGGAGGAGCAGCCATTCTTGCAGCCAAAAAAAAAAATGCCACTCCTAATTAACAATCCCAGAAAAAAAAAATATTGTTATAGGGAGTTTGTACAATAAGTAAGTTAATTAGCGGAAAGAAATTATGAAAATCATGTGACCTAAAAATCAAATGAGAGAAAAGAAGGTGGGACAATGATTTAAGGAAGAAGAAGAAGAAGAAGAAGAAGAAGAAGAAGAGAAGGTATAACAGCAAAAGTAGCAGACCTGCAGGTGAGACAAAAGAAGGTAAAAAAGAAAGGTAGATGACTTTGAGGAGAGATCCTATTGAGTTGTTCGAGAAATACCAAGATGATTGAATCTTGGATTTTTGAAGGGCAGTTAGCTTAACAAGTTTTTATAAGATTTTTCAAAATCAAATTAGGGTTTCATTTATGAGATTCCATGAGCGAGAAGAAACATATGTTATTTGAGTTTTTGACTGGTTGGTCTACCTGACATTTTAATTACGCTGTCCTTAAGCTAGAGCGTGGAACGCCAAATGTTAGTTGGGTTCTGTTATTAGACTATATAAGCAGCGCGTCTCCTTCACCAAAGGCATAGGAGAGTTGGTTTTAGAGTGAGGTTTTGGAGAAGAAGACTGGACGTTGGGGGTAGTACGATAGCCAATTGTTTTGCTTTTAGTGTGGAAGCTACCGGAACTTCCCCATTCCCTCATCTATGGTGTATCTTTTCTATTTCCTTGAAATTCAGGATTATGTTTGTCTATTTGATTACAAAATCTACCGTTATTTATAAATTTACGAGTTTTTGAGGATTACAAGAGAAAAAAAAAATGATTTAGAATTGTATATACTTTCATTTATAACTTCTCATTTACCAACTCATATAATTAAGAATTAAATGAAATGGTATATATATTGGGGATTATTTCTTAACTAGAAATTTTAAATATAGAGTATTTTTACACTAATATTTTACTCATTTTATAAAAATATTAATTATAAATTTAATCGGTCTAGTAAAATTTGAATGTCAAATAATTTAATAAAAAAAGAAGATAATTTAAAAAAAAAATAGCATAGGTGGAGGAGATGGAGTTAATTACTCCATTCAACGGATAGAAAAAAATATTAGTTGTAAATTTTTATTTTAACCCCATTAAAAGATAAAAAATGGATCTATTAACATAGAAAAAATAAAGAAATAAATATAAATTATTTTATTTTATTTGGAATGATGCAACATGCACGTGGGTTTGCTATCGATCGTATGACTCAAATAATTGTTGATAACTCAAAAATTACGATGTTGTGTGAGAAACAAGGCTGGTAATTGGTATGGTATCTTAGAGAACATATGCTTATTGCGTGATGAGTATTAACAAAAATAATTAATTAGCATATATGGATTTGTTAATGACATACTATATAATATTATACACATATCCAGAGACGAAGGGCCAAGGCCTTTGACTTTAGGACAACCCGTTGGAATGGCAGATTGTAGAGAATCGGGATTGGCTTGCACCTACCTATAGGTTGTTGAAAAAGTCGTATAGGTTGACAAATTTGCCCTTGGAGGATTTTTAGTTTATTACCAGATATACGCTTTATTTATGACAAATTGCACATTACTTGCATTCTTTAACTCTTAACTACAACTTCACTTGTCCTTAATTAATAAATAAATTAACTACAACTTCACTCCACTTAATTTGTGCTATCAAACTACAACTTCAATATGTAATTAAGTTTTCAGGTTTACATCAATTATATTTATTTTAAGGTATCAAACTATGATCTCCAATATTCAGTTCTTGAAATTGGCTAATTTGAAGTCGAATATTTTCAAATTTATAATTGAAGTGTACTTAAAATTTTATTTGAAGAAATCCAATTTTCTTACAGCTCGGACCAACAATCATTAATTAATAGTAATATTAAACGTATAAATAGTAACATCTGATAATTTTTTTTATGGAATTAATACCTATAAACTTTTTACTGTAAACTATGAACAATCAAAAACCAATTAGGCCAAATTGCTCTACCAAATTAACCCTATATATAATTTAAGTATATATAATAACCACTAATGGTACTATTCCTTTTCCACAGGAGGTTGAATTATATCTCTCTAAACTCCAAAGAGGAAGGTAACCAAATTTGAGGCCACTTTTCCTAAAGCTAACTTTTGAGATTAAACAATGTGTTTAATTGGTTGAACATATATACTCATAATTAATTAACTAAATTCATAAACTGATTTCGAATGTCCACCTAACTTAGATATAATATGTTTACTTTTTAAAAATTTAAACAATTGAATTTACCCCTTGTACGAATTTTCCATGAACAAAATCAAAGATAATGAACGGTCAAATTTCCATTGGTAAGAATTGAAGGATCAAACGAGGCAGGTGAGGTCCCAGAATCAAGAACAAGAGGAACGTGTTAAATAAATTATAGTACTCCATAAAAAAAAAAAACAATAATTGCATATTCTAAATGAGCCATGCAACTACATACCCAAAATGTAATGGATCAAAGCTGTTTAATATTTACCGATATATTCAAAGAATTAGTCAATTTTACTATTTAAGATAAAGAACAGAAGTATATATGAGCACAGCAATAAATATAGCAATCAATAATTTCTTCCAGCTTATTTCCGCATTTATGTTAGTATTATCAATTATTAGCTTTTCTCCTACAGTCTTACCAATTATTTTCTGGTTTTGGCATGGAAATTGAAAGCTTGAAGGCCATTCATAAATGACTAGAGAAAGAACCCACTTTTATATTAATGGACCCATCTCATCCTCAGGCCCAACCATCCATAATGTCTGCACCAAACATAACCAACTTTAAATTCTAATTAATTAACTATATATATAAATAACTACCAAATTATGAATCGTTATATAGACAGAGTGTTTATGTTTCACAATTACGTTCTCATTCAAATATTGTTTAATTTTATAAAAAATGACTAAGAAATATTATTTTTGTGTGTGTAAATTAGGCATTTTACAGTAATTTTGAAAGCCATAGATATAGGAAAATATATTTTCTCTGGAAATTAAAACGAAATTTTATTTTGTAAAATTTAAAATATCTCAGTATTTCTGTTGTTATTTGTTAACATGTTATTGGTTCGAAAAAATATGGGAAAGGATGAGTAAAACTATAAGATTAAGAAAATATCTTCTTTGTCTCCCCTACACCAGTGGAGGAGATTTGGGCTTGTGCTGACAAATGGCATATCAACGTGGAATATTTTACACTTGCAATAATAATAATAATAATAATAATAATTTGTTTTTTTTATTTTATTTTTTTTAAAAAATTATCCGAGTAAAACGAATTAATTCAAGAAGGAATTTGATATAATTGGGGTAGAAGGGTTCATCTTTATTAATTTTGAGACATAATTTTCAAACTTCAAAATCTTAACAAGCATAGATGGTAAAAGTATTTGTGTTTTTCATTATAGATAGATAATCTATGCAAATTAATTTTATCAAATTTGAAGTAAAAAAGATGGGATAAAGAGTCTATATATAGATTTATAATTGCTTAATTAGCCATTATTTGACAAAAGAAATAACAATTTAGCATTAGTAGGCATTGAAAAGGAATAAAGACAGCATGTTTTTAACCAAAATTTCCATGGATATATACAGTTCGCAACCACTCTATCTCTATATATGTCACAATTAGCTTAGCATAGTTTGTACGGGCCAAAAATAAAATAAAATGCACTAACAAAGTATTGCGCCAATAAGTTTTATAAGATAAAGCAATATATACAGATCATGCTTTTGAATTTAAATCCAAGAAAATATATCCTTGAAAAAGAATAAAGCTTTATTATTATATGATATTATGATTTCACCTAAATTCTCATTCTCTTTCCCGGCAACAGCTGTAGTGCCCTCTCCACTTTATCGTTAATTTTATCTTTCTTTATCTTCTTTTTGTCTTCCAAGGGTCCGTCTTCTTTATGAAATAAAACAAGGTCTCTTTATATATATATATATATATATATATATATATATAAAGAAACAATATGCACAAATATTAATGTTCATATAGCTAAATTAATCTAATTAATTAAGTCAGGCCACTATTATAAATTCAAGCTTCATGGCTTCAATCTATGCGAAACTCATCCAATTTTTTAATATACTAAGATTTATTAGATTTGGAAAATCACATGTAATTCAAATTATTGAAATTTTAATTACTCTTTCAATTGATCAGCTTTCTTCTTTCTCCAAACAAAGACAGAACCACACTATGTGGGAGGAGCCTTTACCGCTCCTAATTATTATTATTTTTTTCATAATTTTCCTCATTAAAATACATTTTGATCCTTAAAAAAAATTCCTTTTAACTTGGCCGCTATATAATTTTTGACATCCATCATTTCATTCTGAGTCCATCCTTACTCTTAAAGATGTAATTAAAGAAAAAATGGAAAAAATTTGATTTACATAATTTACGTACCTTCTATTTTGTAAATAATGATTGACTTTTATTAAATTGAGCTATATATAATTTCAGTTTATTATTCGTATATTTTTAAAAAATGTGATGAGTATTACTCCAAAATATTAAAAGTGCATTGTGAGATTTTAATTTGTTTTCAATTCCTGGAAGGATATTCAAGTTTAAAAATCAAAATTAGTAGGTGATCAAAGTCAGCATCGCCAAACATTGACCTAATGAGCCAATCTCAATTGAGATATTGATTTTCAGAGTTGACACTAAGGCTGGGGGTTGATTTTACCCACGGTCACTCAACTTATCACTTATCGCGCAAAAGTAACCGATTTTTTTTTCTGACTTAAATCTCACTGAACTTTTAACATTTTTGCAAAAAAATCATGTTGACCGGAATCCGCCGAGAATCCTCGCCGGATTGATGACATAGCATGCCATATCAGAAACTATATGTCGTTTAACAATATTTCTAACAAATGTTACACCTAAATCAATTTTACTCACGGTCACTAAACTCATCATTTATCACGCAAAAATAACGAATTTTATTTTTTCCAACTTAATTAAATTTTACTGAACTTCTAACAATTTTGCAAAAAAGTTATGTATTTACTATTCGTCACCAGGTGTCATATGACATGTCATCAATCCGGCAAGGGTTCTCGCCGGATTCCGGTTTACATAATTTTTTTTGCAAAAATATTAGAAGTTCAATGATATTTGAGTCAGAAAAAAAAAAGTCGATTATTTTTGTGCGATAAGTGATAAGTTGAGTGATCATATGTGAAATTGACTCCTAAGGCTGGCCCTATGTATTTTATTTTTACATTGTTTGTGGTGTGGATGAGTGAGGAGATGAAGAAAGGGATCAGCCCATCTCAGATTGTCAGATCTGATTGATAATATCGTATTGGCCAACATTGAACAACAATCCAAATTAGCGACATGACCCCTAAGTCATAGTTAAGAATATTATATATGCAGTTGAAACTTGAAAGTTTCTTATTGTTGTATTATGATTTGTGGATCCAAATAACTAATAATTTGTGATGTAATTAGTGACCAAATTAATCCAAGATGGGATATAGTCAACGGTAGTGGAAGAAGAGTGTATGAGCAAGGTTTCACATACTGACCTAACATCACCACTGAACTAAAAACCCCCCATATTAATATTGGGTGCTGCACTTCCTTTTGGTAATTCCAAAACCAATTATCACCATTTTAATTATCACAAAGACCAATTTCCCCATTTAATTCACCACATATTATATATATTTTAACTAATAATTTTTAATTACGGATGACTGTTAAATATTCAAAAGTAAACATCTCATCTCTTTTATGAATATACTCTCGAAGAATCTAAATTAATGGTGGAATCACAAAAAGCTTCCATTCTCTATCCTATTCTTCACTATTCTATTTCATATAATTAGGTGGAAGAAGCTGTGTACGGATGGTAACGTTTTTCCGTGGCACGGACTTGGAATGTTTGATTATGAGTGCTTGGTTAGGTATGCATACGCCACTCTCAATCTCATTACAGTGCCATTTTTTTTTTCATAAATAGAGCTGCTCATAAATTTATAAACATATAATTATATATAATTTAAACGGTTGTGAATATGGCGAGTTTTTAACTAACCAAAATTCAAAAATTTAAAATATAATAATAGCATAATAATTCTGGTGTGTATTTATTCCAAACAAGTGTACTAATCTACAGCGGGCTAGAACTTAGAACGGAATTCTTCAGAATTCTTTATATTCCAATGAATCAAAATATCCTCAAGCTATAGCAAAATATTTTCTAAGAATTACATATAACTTTTTGGTTGAAACTTGAAAGAATTACATACAATTAGCGTTGGATCAAGATCCTTCTTAGCTAATATATAGATGCAGTATAGTTTTATTCAACTTTTAATTGATATTATTTGATGACAGTCAGAATTTTCGAGTTGTTTTCTTGAATAAATCACCTGAAAATATAAAAAAATTCGACAGGTTTCCGATAGAAGAGACTCCGATGGTCAAGTCAGCAAATTGACGAAAGTATTTAGAGAAATTAAGAATAACAATTGAATCCCTTTCACACCTGAATTCCTGCATATTTATAGAGTTTGGTAGTAAAGTTTGAATAGAAAATAAAGTCCCAAATTAGGAAGAATCCTTATTTATTCCCGATTTGTAGGATCAGATAACGTAAATTCTAGAATTTCCGTTATGGTGAAATTGTAGTATTCTAAGGACTCTAAAAGTGTCCTAAACAGAGGAAGCTTTTTGAGTAATATTCAGATACCAAGCTCCTTGCAGGATGAATATTCTAATAAACTCGGTTATCCGGACTCCATAGTCAAGTATTCAGTTATCATAAGTCCCCCCTCCAATGTACGACATTTATGTCAGGTACTTGGGTGGCAAACTGAATTCAAAATTAATAGAATCAGTATTTATCCGAACTAGTTGTTCTACTTTTTCTTTTGTTGTTATCTGAACTAGTTGTTTTATGTGGACTTATGAAAACTCGCATGGATTACTTTTCGAGTAACAAGATACGCACTATTCATCCAAACTATTCCAAGCTACAAATAAACTAAACTAATCAGAAACAAATGCTCGAAGTAGCAAAACTGCTAGCCTGAGCGAAAAAGCAAACACGATCATGTGGCAATACAGGCGAACTGAATGATTAAATAATGAAAATACTTGAATGACGATAATGCCAAACAGATTTTGTAACAATATATAGCCGAAATGAGCAATTTTAACAATGAATTAAGTGTTGGAATGGCGATTATGCCGAACAACTTTTGAATGAATGAATATATTCATTAATAATTTTACTTGAATGGCGGCGTAGCCGAACTTAGCAATGTATAAGATAAACCGAACTAAATACTCGTCTGGCGATACTCCAGATTTTGAGCGATTTAGTATGGAACAGTGATCGTGTGGCTAAACTGCCAAAATTGAGCTATTGAAATGAAACTAAGTGCTTGAATGGTAATAATGCCGAATGAGCGATTGAATAAAACTATGTGCTTGTGGCAAAACTGCCCAGTGAGCGATTTAATAAAACTATGTGCTCGTGGTGAAACTGCCGAGTGAGCGATTGATTTCTTGAATGGCTATAATGCCAATCTTAAGTGATAGAAGATTAGATACGAACTGCTATGGAACTTTGACTACATGAGTCGTAAGAGAATGAGCTTAACTAGCTCGTCTTGTATTTCCAACTATAAAATTTATGCTTTGCTTGCTTTTCCCCCCTGAAATTGAGCTGATTGAAAACTCGATTTATTTTAGGTGATGACGGTTAATTTTTAAATCTGCAAGAAGTTTCAATTTGACTTTTGCCTCTTGGGCAAACAAGTTAGCATAAGTTTAGCATAAAAATGTAAATTTGTAGAGTAAAAACATTTGCGCAAGGCAATTGATTAGCTGCATAAGTTTTTGCTCCCTATTTTGAGAATAGGTTTGTATTGCATGAGCTAAAATTTAGCCAACAGAAATATGTTGGACTTCACAAAATAAATAATAAAATCATATGTATTTCAGTTGAGAGACACGTATGAAAATACAACAAAAATGTACTTGACAGAGAAATGTACTTGAGAGAGAAATGTACTTGCAAAAGTCATGTAAGAATTGTAATAAACTTGAAGCGTTCTTATCCCTTCGAGTCTAGAGTGAGAGTTGCCTTAGTTATTATTGTTCTTATTTGTATTATTTCGAGCTATTATTGGAAAATAACTGCTAAAAATTCAAAACTCACTTGTCTTGCTTGATAGATTCTTAGTTAAACAAGAATAAATTGAAGAATAATCAACAAAAATGAAGACTGTGAAGATAATACAAATGCTGTGAATATTTAAAAAGCACAACCAATTTGCATTTGAATATGCTTATATGGGTGATGGTGGCCTTAATAAATTAAGCATTTAGCTAAAATAATATAATTGTGATATGTCGAATTTCAAGCTAATAAATCAAAATAAGTTCTTAAAATGAACTAAATAACATTCACTTACGCGGCTGATTTAAACTTGATGAAGTTTAAATTTGCAATTTGAGGAAGCTGATGAATGGAAAGAATAATCTCCATGTAAAATTTCCAACTACGTGACAAGAGTGGACAAAATGATAATGGCTTTGTCAGAAAGTATCATGGATCATTGTTTGACTTTGTCCCTGTTTTACATTTAGCTTGCTAAAAAGTTGCATTTTCTTGGCTTTTGTGTTATATACACACGACTTCTGAACTTGAATGCAAGTCCTTTTGCTAAAATGTAATAGCTCAGAAGTCACCAATAGATTAGAAAATCAAGTAAAAACTCAAAAATGGAAGGATAATGTAACCTAGAAGTGGAGGCAACAAAAAGCGAAAATATAGCAAGAAAAGCACAGTGATAAATAGCCGAATACTCCGAAAATTGAAGGGCCACCAAATCCCACACAATGAGACAGTATCAAAATAGAAGATACTTATTGATTTAATTATAATCTTCATCAAGAAAAGAAGATACAGTGAGTTACAACCTTTATAAATATATATGAACTTGAAAATGGCATAAGCAATATGAATTCTATCATTATAGATGGCATTACTCATGTAGCCATGTCACCAGATATCAGTAAATCTTTAGTTAATACACGACCATAATGAGCACCGAAAAATAATGGAATGCAGGTGCAAGTTCCAAACTTTCAAGGCTACGAAGTAGAGAACCAACAAATTTAATATGTAAACCTGATCTGCTTCGTATCTTTACCATAGGCAAATAAAGGCCGCATTGACTTTCTGACCCAATTGGAGAGGTTACTCTCCCAAATGGATGAATAATGCTCCGGAGTTATCTTTGTTGCGGACAATGGTGACGAAGAAAAATAAGATAATGATGATAATGACTCATACTGATAAATAAATGATAGGGATTCAGAGTTTTGTGGACCAAAATCAATTTGCAGCTGGTAATTGTGTTGGAAGATTGGTATATACCCCCAATATAGGCAGCAATTGAAGCTAGAGTAAGGTTAAAAAGGAAAGTGCAGCCAACCATTGAGTGGCATGTAGACGGCAAATAGAAAGCAACCACAACTCGAGCGGTATGATTTCAAGTGATTAGTGATGGAGGCTCGTGCAGTGGTCAGCAGTGGCGTTGCTGGTGGTGCTGCGACGGTGACGTTTGGTGGTCGATGAGTTAAATCTCTTTGTGGATCTCCTAGCAAACCAATGATGTAGTTTTTCAATTTTTTCCTCACACCAAATGGAATAATTAAGTACATCAGCCAAGTCTTGTTTCGGTATAATTGATGAAGGGAATTGCCATGAAAATGCGTGAAAATATGATCCACGCTCATCGCACCAAATGATGACAGTCAGAATTTTCGAGCTGTCTTCTTCAATAAATCACCTGAAAATATAAGAAAATTCGACGGATTTCTGACAAGGGAGACTCAGCCAAATGGAATAATTAAGTACATCAGCCAAGTCTTGTTTCGGTATAATTGATGAAGGGAATTGCCATAAAAATGCGTGAAGATGTGATCACGCTCACCGCACCAAATGATGACAGTCAGAATTTTCGAGCTGTCTGCTTCAATAAATTACCTGAAAATATAAGAAAATTCGACGGATTTCTGACAGGGGAGACTCAGCCAAATGGAATAATTAAGTACATCAGCTAAGTCTTGTTTTGGTATAATTGATGCAGGGAATTGCCATGAAAATGCGTGAAGATGTGATCCACGCTAACCGCACCAAATGATGACAGTCAGAATTTTCTGTCTTCTTGAATAAATCACCTGAAAATACAAGAAAATCCGACGAATTTCTGATAGGAGAGATTCCGACGATCAAGTCAGTAAATTGACGAAAGCATTTAGAGGAATTAAGAGTAAGAATTGAATCCCTTTCATACCTGAATTCCTGCATATTTATAGAGTTTGGTAGCAGAGTTTGAATAGGAAATAAAGTCCCAAATTAGGAAGAATCCTTGTTTATTTCTGATTTATATGATCAGATAAGATAAATCACAGAATTTCCGTTATGGTGGAATTGTAATATTCTAAGGACTCTAAAAGTGTCCTAAACAGAGGAAGCTCTTTGAGTAATATTCAAATAATAACGAGCTCCTTGCAGGATGAATATTCCAATAAACTCGGTTATCCGGACTCCATAATCAAGTATTCGTTATCATTATTTAATATTTATAAAGCAATAAAAGTGTTAACTATGGAATATGGGCTGATTATAAAACATGTCCTCATCACTAGTTAATTTTTGAAATTGAATAAGACATAAATGTATCTTCTTTAACAAAAAGCACTCATTTTTGTTTTCATTTATATTATTTTTTGTTCTTAAATATATTGTATGTTTATGATTACATCTAGACTCTAGTAAATGGGTCGAATCGGATAATATGAGTTAGATTATAAATAAATTGGATTATAAATAGATTATAAATGAATTGAATTGCAAATCAATTGGACGTGAGTCAATCCATTTGACCTTTTTTTAAAAAAAATTGAATCATTATTTTTTTTTCATAACACAAAATTCAAATTTATAAATATTACATCCAAAAGTTTAAAATGTTGAGATGTCAAAATTTAAAATGATAAATTCTGAAAGTAATTCGGCAAATAAGAATCTTCACAATGGCTAAAGCAAATAGTTTGAAAAAGATAATTCTCTCCATTATGGAACAATAAGAAACAATTCAACCACTAAATATAATTGATTTATTCATATTTAGGTCACTTTGTATTAGATATAATTCTAAGCTATTATCGGTAACAGTAAAAATAATGTAAAATGTAACATGACTATATACATATAAAAAAAAAATACAAATAATTTGCATAAATTTATGTCTAAAATATAAAAACAAATACCAAAAAGTAATGCAAAACAAAAGAAAAAAAAAACGCATATTTGATCGCTTGAATTATGAGTCATATATGTATCGGATCAAAATTTGATCCATGGATTGACCCATCGCAATTCAATTTTTTTCAAGTCATATTGGTTGGGTTACATAAGGATTATATACTGATCTCGTTGGATTTAGGTCAAAATTTTACGAATTTTATGCATAGGATGAAAATTAGATAGGTGCATTTGTGATCATATATATCTGTACCAATAAATAAGTAATTGTACATTTATGGAATTGATGCAGCAAGTTTTATACTATCTTTCATTGTATGGCGTAGCAATCTTGTGCTCTATATTATTATTTAGTTTATCGCAAAGATTTAGGTATAAGCTAACAAAAACAAACTGTACATTCAAATATGGGCAGGTTCTTGTCAATTTCAGCTTCAGTCTGTTTTTGATTGCACTAAACAAAGAAGCACTTACAAATTATAAATTTTGTAATTAATAATTAATAAATATTAATAGAGATTCAAACCACTAATTTATTATAGGTGAGTATTCAGTACCAAACTAATTACAAAATATATAAAATCTCCCTGCTAAAAGTTGATGTTATGGGCACCACACAAAACGCGTGGAAACAGCGAGTAGTACGACAATCGTACATATATTGGAAAGTAAGAATGATGATAAGTCAAAGTGCATTCCATGTGCCTTCTAATTAGAATGCCTTATATCATTAATTTAATTAAACCCTTTTTATTTGAATCATCAAATACTTAATCTGCCCAATCTTTTATTAGGAATATAATATTAGACTCCATATTTGGAAGGGAAAACAAATCATTTCATATTTATCGAGTTCATTAAAATAAATTGAATTTGAATTTTTTTACACTTTAATTTGATATATTTTTTTTTTACTTTTTAATTGAATATTAGTCGTCAAACTACTTCTTCATAATTTATCTTAGTAATATATAGATTATCCGATTTAATTTAAGTATTTATCCAAATCCTATATAAAAAAGTTAAATTAATGAATGTTAATTTATATATTTTAAACTTCTTGAAATTTATACTTAATTGTACAATCAAATATGATGAAACTTTGCAATGGAAATCTGAATCAAATGATGATATTTTTCAGTGACCCATTAACAAGAGGAAATTAAGAGGACATACGAATTCAAAATTTAAGTGTTATATGAAGTACATATTATTATATTATTGAAATTTATATAGCCAAAACGATCACGTAATATATAATAGAAAGTGCTATACGGGACGACAAAATTCCACTACGGAAGCTGATCGTGTTTTCATTCTGACATAATCATCATTAACCAGTAATATGTATCTAATTAATTTCATTACAATATTCTCATGACATCCTCTTATAGCTTCTTTGGCATCTTTATAAACTTTTACTTCCATTAATTTACTGGTATATATAATTAATACGAAAAAAAGTTCAAATTTACTTTTAAATTACATAGAATAGTACAAATTTATATGTTTTAATGTTTTTTTGGTTAATAATGTTCATGTTGTTATTAAATTAGTTCTTTTTTATTTTTATTTGTATTTGTGAGTTCAAATATATATATGAACCATTTTTTCATATATAATATTAATAAAATAGTTTATATTTTTCTCCAGAGTTACAAACAAAAGTAAATGTGAGTTATTTTAGTAATGAAAAAAAAAATGTACTAAAAGAACTTTAAAAGTAAATTTATACCATAACTTTGACATTTATCCTTAATTAATAAGCAAGATATACTCCCAATTAATTAATTACTACTGTATAGTGATTTTGCAACCATTTATAGAGTAGAAATTAATTGATCAAATGAATTAATAAGATACATACCTACCTTGTAAGTTTGTTAAGGCAACAAGATATTTAGAAGAGCCATAATAAAGGAAGAATCAAAAATTATGAAACCTGGAACAAGACATGACTCAAGAAACAATTGTTGCAGCCATTTTAGGTAGCAACATATACATGAAATTGCATGTACTTGTGTCAAGAACTTAAATACATACATGGTCTTACTACACTTCATCTCCATCAATTACTTGTCGTCCATAATGGAATCATACCAAAATTTTTTCCAACCATTCCTATGACACTTTGGTGGACATCACCCCTTTCTAGCCAGGCCTCATTTATGTATTTGTTACAGTGCCCGAGCTTCACTGGGCATGCTGGGACCATATAGCTCGCCCAAAAAATATCTTTTGAGTATATATTGGATTTCAGTTATAATTAATTTTGTACTAATTAATTATTCTGAATTTTAGACAAATGTTGTATGTTCTTTTTAGTGTGAAAATGCTATAACTAAATATAATTATTTGAGTATTTATGTTATTTAATTATTCTGTACGTTTAAGTTTATCAAATATTTTAGTCAAACTGCGCTATTATTTAAAATATTATCCTGTAAATAACTCGTATGTACTCCATATATGATTCTAGATACATATACACATTGAGCACTATACATAGTAGAAAGCTAATATATATTATATATATATATATATATATATATATATTGCGACAAGACCATTCTCCACGTTAGTTAATCTCGGCAAGACAAGACACGCTTGCGTTGTGCAAGCGTGTTCCACTATGGTCACTAATATCTTCACAAATAACATATATGCGTGTGTCCCACATAAATGCAAAATCATAATATACATAAGGTTTTTGCATGTTTCCTTAATTAATTTCCATATTTATATATAGAATCAGTAGCCTGTTATAGCCTTAACACAAACATTTGTCTATATATACACAAGCATACACATATACATGCTCAGGAATTGCTAACCTAATATCAAGAAATAGTTAAGAAAACATGGGCTCGACTGTTATACCGATTGGAGATATTGAAAAGGGAGTTTCTCTTAATGAGAAAAAGAAAATTCAGCTTTCTTTTGAACCCGTTATTTGTTTTGTCAGAGAGAAGGCCAATAATAAGGAAGAGATGAGAAAATTTATTCACAGTATAAAGGTTGGAGTTGCTCTTGTTTTGGTTTCACTTCTCTATTTTCTTGATTTTCTTTATGAGAAAGTTGGAGATGATAATGCTATGTGGGCTATCATGACTGTTGTTGTCATCTTTGAGTTCTACGCAGGTTTGTTTTGTTTTTCATTTTCATTTTTTTTATTGATTAAGCTGTGAATTATTGAGTTTTATAAACAAAAATTTTATAGGTGCTACACTTTGTAAGGGATTAAATCGGGGAATGGGAACTATATTGGGTGGTGGACTGGGATTTTTAACAGCAACTTTAGCTCAAGAAGTTGGTGGAATCGGACGATCCATTATTGTTGGAATCTCCATGTTAATCTTTGGTAAGTTTCTATCCATTTTATTTTTTAATGTATTATAGAGAAATTAAATTGATATAATGGTTTATGTTCCAAAATGATTGGAATATTTTCTCGTATATTCTAAATTAGCTTAGTGGCCACTTGCGCTGTTGTGCATTTTCTGTGGCAATAATATACTGAGAGAGATTAATATATATTTTTCTTCTTTTAATTATAAATTTGAATTTGGAGGTTGATGTGATGGTTTTCTTAATAAAATACAATAATAGGAATCCTTTTTGACTAGTTTGGTTTGCGCCTAAAAGTAAATTTAGTGGAGAAGTAAAAATATTTGTGGATATGTACTTCAGGTGGAATAGGAACATACTGCAGAATGAGGCGAAGAATAAAAATAAGATACGATTATGGAGCAATGATATTTATACTTACATTCAGTCTGGTAGCTGTTTCTGGTCTGCGTTTTGATGAAGTGACAGAAATAGCACGTGAAAGGCTTTTGATGATAGTTTTGGGTTTTGTGATTTGCATTTTCACTTCCTTATTCATCTTCCCCCTTTGGGCTAGTGATGATCTTCATCTTTCTACCATCTCCAAATTCCATTCCCTTGCCTCTTCTATTCAAGGTACGTACTTCTTCATTTTTCTGTTTCTCTCTCTCTTCTTTTTTTTTTACTTGTAATTTCTAACCTTAGCATACTCCTTTCTATGATTTCCAAAATCTAGTATTATTTTTCTAAAATATAATATTGTTGTTATTACTTAATTAGCCATGTATATAAATCTAGAAAGGAGTGTGAAATTAACTGTTTGATTTTGCAGGATGCTTGGAGGAGTACTTTAGATTTGAGAATAGTGAAAAGGAAGAGCAATTCGCCAGCTTCACCGTTTGCAAATCAGTGCTCAACTCCAAGTCCAAAGATGAATCACTGGTATATATACAATTATTTGTTTGGACAATATTATTGTTATGATAAAACTGATAAATAAAACTATGATAATCAGGCAAATTTTGCAAGATGGGAACCATGGCATGGGAAATTCGGACTCACCTATCCATGGGAGAAATACCTTAAGATAGGAGATATTCTTAGAGAACTAGCTGCAACTACTCTTTCACTTAAGCCCTGTCTTCAATCTCCTAAACAGGTAAAATTAACTTAATTTCTTTAAATTCAACTTCAAAATTAACCATATATACTTATAATTTATTATATAATAATCTTGATATATATGTGTGTGTATGTTAATTAGCCCATGCAAAGTTGGAGGCAATCCATGAAAGAACCATGCAAAGCAATGGGGGCGTCATTGGCATGGACATTAAGGGAGCTTGGAGAAAGCATAAACAAAATGAGGAAATGCAAGGCAGAAGATCTAATACTGCCCAAGTTGAAATCAGTGAGATTAGAGCTAAGTGAAGTGATATCTCCTTCAAATCTAGGGCAATTACAAAATGGCGACGGGCTTGCAACTGCAAGCTTAGTCTTCCTGTTGATGGACATGGAAGAGAAGCTTGAAATCTTGACTAAAGAAGTCCAACAACTTGGAGAAGTTGCTTATTTCTCCGAAACCTAATCAATTAAATAATAGTGGAATTACAATATCTGCCAATTTTTAGCTTGGCCGGTTATTTGCAAATATGCTTTTAAGAGGGAAATTTATAAATACAAATGCGTTGGAACAGCTTCAAACATTATTACCAACCTATGGCTATCAAATGACTTAGCCCAGTAAATTTAATCATACATATCATATAATAGTTAATATCTGTACTGTGCTATGGTTAAATTATCATTGAAAATCAATGCAGACTTTGCTATATACTTAATCTCATTATTATGAATTTAAGTTTGATTCTCAATCACTTAAAAAAAAAAAAAAGGATTAATGATTATGATGTATATAGAGGGGCTATAGGCCCATGACCATTGAAGCCCAACCAAATTGGTTACAGAAGAATTGTTTTACCCCTTATTTCAACGCCCTATAATTATATGCGTAGAGTAATCCATGCACTTTTTTCAATGAAAAAAATAAAAAAATATATTGTAATAAAATTTGACACATTTATAGTCCATTTTATAATAATTCATTAGTAATTTAGTAAATTATTGATTAATTTTCTAATTAAAAATTATAAAATGTTAGTTAATCTACTAGATTAAACAGTGTAAGTCCCCAACCATAATGAAGCTGAAGTAGAAGGCAATCCATCCATTAGGGAGCAGGGACTAAACAGGGAATACAAAAAGAAATGAAGGCCCATCAAACATTATTTTTGATTGTCAATTGAAATGGTTAAAACGTGTCGGAAAAAGAAATGGTAAAAACGTGGGTTTAAAATTTTAAATTTTCACCGTTTGAAGATGTCAGTCAGAGCTTTCCTCAACTAAAACAAAAAGAAAGAAAATAGTCAGAGATAGTAATGGAATCTTCTATGAATGAGACAAAAGGCAGTCCATTGCATCTCTTTTCTTCTAACTCATGTACATACATACAGAGACCATGTCCATGTAGCTAGAATAAACAAAACAAAAAAACATATTAGGCCGTTTTTAATTGAATGTAGATAATGCAGATAAGTTTTCTCCTAGTGTACCACTACTATGTTGAAGCTGAATATATATATATATATATATATATATATATAAAAGAATTGCACTAACAAACAAAGACAACAGAAACAGCAATATTTATCATGGATTGGCTGAGAAACCAATGAGAACCCACCATTAACAAGTCAAACAAAACCTCGTTTCTGATAAAAAATCAAACCAAAACCAAGGAAAAGGAAGATGGGTCTTCATCCAAAATTGGCAACAGCAATTATCATAGTAGCATTCTTTGGATTTTGCACAGTAGCTACGAGTACCCCCAACCTACAGATACTGAATGTTCTCTGCAATTCTGGGGTATACTCAAAGGGTGATCCTTTTGGTACAAGCCTAGCCTATGTTATTGAAGAACTAGAGAGCGTGACACCAACCACCAACAATTACGATTACTACACTATCTCTCCTTATCCTAATGCTTTTGCTTATGGTCATGCTGCTTGTAACCAAAATCTTACAAATTCAGACTGTACAACATGTCTTGGTGCAGCTAAAACTACCATGTTTTCCGCTTGTCAAACCAGGATTGGGGCTCGTTCGCAGCTCTATGATTGCACAATTAGGTATGAGCAATATCCATTCATTGATTAGGAATCTGGGTTCCATTTACATTTTTATGTTTTGGCCAAATTAAGATGTGATGTTATTTGCCACCAAGCGTATGCAAACCTTATCTCCATTGAATAATGTCTGAAATATTTATTCCAGTCTAATATTTTGGTTTCTTGTAGAAAAAATGAAGTCTGCTTCGTCGTCTGTTGTAACGTTGATCTACTGCTGTAATATCATAGCAAAATTCAATGAGTGGAAGTTCTTTTCTTGAAAAGATAAAAGCAAATATAACAGATAATTCCACTGTACTGCATCCTGCCCATCTGATAAGGACATATATTTCTATCTTTTAAAAAAAAACAGAGAGTGAGAGAAACTGAGGAACCTTCAAATTAAATGGATCATAACCAAGCACAGCATCAATGCATTCCAATTTTGTTGAATGAGACTTATAGATGCATATGATGGATTTGGAGACATGAAACTCGTACCTATGGTACAGCAACCCTGCTCTGCTTGCTTCTCATAGTATGGTTTCATCACAGCCGGCTCTACATTCGCCTTCTTACTTTCCTGTTAAATCAAATGCAACTACAATCTGCAAAAGCAGAGATCAAAAGAGATTATTATCGTAAATAGGGAGCCTAAAGAGCCGAGTTTTGGAACCATGGACTGGTGGATTAAACATATGATGATGGCATAAACAATTGCCTCAAACATGGATGTAAGATAATGAGAAGCCACCAATTTTCTAAAGATTTAAGGACAATAAAGGTAAGAATGATAAAGTCTGATAGCCAGAGTATGAAAACTAGACAGGAGAGGTAAATTATATTATGAAAATTCATTATCTGCTACAAATATACACTGCACTGAGAGTTAAAATCAACATTTTTGTTCTCTATTTCTCCTTTCTAATAAAAAAAACACTAGTATAAAGAATAAACCGCTTGTGTATGTCATTCTTTTACTATCAATTTGCTTCATCAGCCAGCCTGCCAAATATTACTATGAATCAGCTGTCTAGGTTCTCCCTTTTATGGACATCCCCAGGTTCCCTCATTGCTTTCTAACATCTGCTGACCAAGACAAAAAAATTTGAATATTGACCAAATCTTCTTTCCTTCTGGCCATAGCATAACTTGAATATTTACTCAAGGTGTCATGGCAAACTGAATTTGGCCGAACACAAACAAACTTAACAAATGATGATTTTGCTTGTTGGAGCAAGGAACCTCTTCCCTCTTCTCTATAAATTGATGTCCCTTTAATCATGTTGGCAAAATAGAATAGCTTTCCATACCAATCACAGTGGAACTTGAGAAGAGACTGTTGAGTTTTGTGTATGAAAAGATTCCCACTTGAGAAAAAGAGCGTAAAGAAGTTCATTCCAGGAATCAGGAACCCCAGGCAAGCACCAATGACTGCAATCTTGGCGGTGGAGAGATGCTGGACCAATCCCTGGATCTAAATAGTACACAGATGCATGGCCATCTTTCCTCTGAGCTGCCATGCTCGTCACATTCAATAAACCTAAGTTCATCACGTGTGATTCATTTGAATGCTTTGATAACACGTCAAACAATATCTTGGAACGATAATCTGAAGGATTCTGCAAGGAGACCAAGTCTGGAAGCTTTTCTAAGTGACAGCTACCACCAGTCTTCCAATCACCACCTCTGTTACATTCAGAGCTGAATCATTAGGTCTCTGAGGTATCCATTTTTAACAGGTTAATTTCACGATGAAAATTAGGTATTACAGTACTCTGCACCAGATAAAATTATTTTAAGGTAACTGTGACTTCAAAACTCTCAGCATTTTTAAGATATTTATGCCTGATTAAAAATGTCCAAGGCAAGTGGCAGCGATATCAGCATTCAGGCAAAATGTGGTAGTTAAAATATTTTGGGAATATCTTTTATCAGATCTCAAATTATTTTGACGGCAAATTTGTATCATTTCTCCAAAACAGTAAAACAAAGTGCTGAGGAAAATTTCAATGTTGAAATTCAGATGCCAATGCAATAAAACCTGAAATATAATTGATAATGAGAAAAACCTGAAATGGACAGGAGCATAGGTTCGAAAGAAGACTCGTGTCTTCCTCATATTGATTTTGTTATGCATCCAATCAAACACAGTTTCAAGCGATCTTCGGTATGCAGTTTCAACACTCATCTCCATCCTTACCTCCATGCCCTCTTGAAAGTAACATCCTCTGACCAAAAACACGAGGCCCAACATCAGCTACTGTTCTTGTAATCATAACAGGATGAAGTGATAATACATCAACAACAACTATACAATATGTAAATGCACACAAGTGAAGAATGTAACATCCTTTACACTTCAAATCTCAATAAAGCTGTCTTTAAAAAATTTTATAAAGATATTAACACAGAAAATAAAAATGAGCAATAAAAAGAACACGTAAAGCAGAAAGCAGGAACGGCAGAGTACCAGCAAATCTTAAAAAATTACGGAGCCAATGCAAATCACTTGTTAGTTCAACTTATCATTAGTTTCACCCACAGTAATTTATGTATGCTCTAAGTATGTAGACAAATATGCCCTCCATGATTTGGCATAATTAAAAGGCAACATAGGAGAGCACCTTAGTTTCTAATCTGAACAAGCAACAAACGTTTCTGTTGCTTCTCTCCCAGCATCCATCCACAAATGGCAGTAACTTCTAAGACTTTAATTCCTACATCAAGAAGATGCATATGCTATAAACATTATATTCATCCCTCTGTAATCCTTTTAGTGAAACCATCCATTCACAAGATATTTTCCTTCATGTCCCTAAGTGATGTGAGAGTGGGGAATGAAAAGAAAAGAAGCAAAACTAGTATCTATGCATATTGATCAGATCGGCTGCAGTATAAGATGTCAACAAAATATTTGCACCTATGTGTCTTCCAAAAACCTATAGAATCTAACATCAGTATCAGTACATGCCCACAACAAATACATGAACAGGCTAAGCAAAAACTTAATATGAGATAGGTTATACTTACCCTCTTATGGTCTTCTCATAATTCCACCAATGACCAGAGTTTAAAACCAACAAATCTGCATTTACCCACTTTGAGGAAGTCCAATCCATCGTATCCACCCTTAAAGTCATCTTCACCTTTGCTGGAGCTTTGGCTGGAGGCCGGCCCTGGTAGATTAGAAATGGAGCTCTGTAGTATTCAACAGTGCAATTGTAGTCCTTGAACATGAAGGCCAGAAATCCTCTATGCTTTGTGATTGGATTCCCATTCACCTCATAGATTGAAGAATTGTCAGTAACAGCAGTGGCAAGCATACAAAGAAGGGATTCCCATTGGTTCCTTCCAACTGAATCACCAATAAATACAAGCCGTCTGTTCCTCAGCTTTTCCAGTATCATCTTACCATCAAATCTATTGTCAAAGAGAAGAAGATCAAAACGAAAGTTGCAAACACAAGCAGGCAGATAAACTCCAATCAAAAGTTCAAAGCAAAAGTCTAGGCAAATTTAAATTCCCCAATTAGGAGCTGTCCCAGGAGAATGATGAATTTACCTTCCCTTACACAAAACTTGTATTTTTTATGTTTGAATTTCATTTATAACAATTAAGCCTAATACCCCCGATGCATCATATCAAACAGGAGAAACATGAACAATCAAGAATAACGTGATATGAAGAAAAACTGTTCCAGAAACTTATTACCAATAGCAAAAAGAAAAATAGCATCAGCGACAACGTGATCAAATTGAATTCATAGTTAGAAGCAAAATTTCAAGCTGAAACACATCGTCAAAGAAATTAAATCCACTAATCCTCAATTTTGAAGCTGGGACAAATTAATGGGAGAATTGTGTTTAACTCAACCTAAAAGTACAACCATATAATTTATCAGCTTGTCGTCTGTACCAAACCAAGTACACCAATTGAAAATGACAGTACAAAATAATGTTTCATTTTCATGATTTCACAGATTCTAAGCTGCCAAATTGAATTTAAAAAGACAAAAATAAATAAATAAAGTAAACAATGTCGAATAGACGGATCAATTTTAAAGAAAAAGGCACCTGGGCAAGTCACAATGATTTGGTTGCCAACGCCACTTGGTGTAGAAACTATCAGGCCTTCCATTCTCTAAACACCTAAACCCAGTATCCATGAAGGCACAATTTTTACTCTGGTATAATGGATAGCTATCATCCCAAACCCAGCTCCCATCAAAAATATCACACCCATCGCCACCCTTATCAAGAAATCCAGGCCGTTGATTGACAGCACCGGATTCTACTGAAGATGATGGAGTAATCAATCCTAGCCAAGAGAACCCACGGTAGTGAATATTACCAGTGAAAGCCCGGTAATCCAAGTAGAAGAAGCAGCCAATGAATAGGAGAGCAGCCAAAAGGAAACCGAGGATGCCTAGAGAAGGCTCGAGAGGATTCAAGCGCTTGAATTTCTTGAACAAATCCAAGTGGGTCATTGTGTCCTGCCGGTCTTGCGCAGTTGTGCTGTTGTTGCTGCTGTTATTATTCTTGGTCATTTTGTTCATAAAGATATGATTTTTAAGTTTCAAAGCTGGTACAATTCAAAAGGGCCTCCTTTTAGAAATTGTGGGTCTTAGTAGATAAAAAGGAATTAGAGGAAAAGTGGGGCATCACCCATCAAAGAGAGAGGGGAAAGCATTAATGGCCAAAACTGGTTTTTGCATAATGGGTTTGCTTTTGTTTCTGTTTTAATAAAGAAAATGAAAATCATATCAACATTTAAAACGTTTTGTACAGAAACAGAGAGATTGATGAGGCTGATAGGCAAAAATCTGTGTGATTATGAATGGAGATGAGAAAGATTCAGAGCAATTTATTAAGGCAATCAATACCCTTTTCAGGTTCAGCTAATTAGAACTCAAAGAAGATACTATTAGCAGGACAAATACCAGTACTTGGTGGGTGAGGCAATAGTTAAATTAATAACAATGAG